>OU612098.1:37545000-38170000 GCA_914767995.1 Thecocarcelia acutangulata
CCCTATTTATTCTATTTTTATTCTATTGGTGGAGTTGCTAAGACTGTTTATGGTGCTATGCCATTGAAATTTTTAGCTCCAAAAGTGCCCAGCAAGAATTAGTGAGAACTCTTTTGTTTTATACACAAAATAGTTCTGTTTCTATTTACGAATCTTACAATCTAATTATTAATTTTAGATCTTTACAATCCGTTTTTCGATTTATGTTTATGGACTGGCGACGTCATCGGGCCGAAATTCTGCGAAATGTGATATAATGTTGGCATTCAGTTTTTCTTAGTTATTTAAAACTTGCTTACCTATTCTGTTGGTGCGGTTACTAAGATTGTTTATGGTGCTAGGCCTAGCCATAGCAATTTTAATCTTTCTGAGCACCATTGAAGGTGCCCTGCAAGAATAAGTGAGAACTCTTTTGTTTGATATACAAAATAATTCTGTTTTTATTTACAAATCTTTCAATCTAATTATTAATTTTAGATATTTACAATCTGTTTTCCGGTAATTTCTTTTAAGTGATATGATCATTAATATTTTCTAAGTGTTTTCTAAGCATTTCAAGGTTCAATGTTGTTTTTTAATGAAAATATTTCGATGATAATGAACTTCTTGTAGCCATAAATTAAGGGTATGGATGTAGAAGATATGTGCTTCCAACAGGATGGGTGTTATCTCACGTCGTGGTGACATTAACTGGCCACCACGATCATGTGAGTTGATACCGTTGCCAGGAAGAATTCGGGAGCTAAAGGATGAGAGAGTTTGGCGCATTATGTTTCAAAGCCTCAACCAACCTCATTTTCAAAAAAACTCGCTTTCCCTCTGTAACTAGTGAAAACTGCAGCAACACTTTATCACAGGAAGAAACCCAGATGTGCACACACTACACACTCATGCTCATAAGTCAAAATTAATTTTAAATAACAAACGTTTTTCAGCTTGTTGCTTATTCGTAATGTATTTTTTTTTTTTATAAAAATTCATTTCATTTTGAAACCTGTTCATATTTTCTTTGCAACAATTTTTTTGCTAAAATATTTAAGAAATGAAAACTTTTAATGTACAATAATTCTATAACTCATGCATGTTCGTAGACGAGCTTTTCAGCTTCAAACTTTAATGTTTGTTAAATGCTTGTGTACATAACACAATTGCGTAAGTGTATGTAAATTAGATGAAAAACACACAACTACACATACTCATCCAACATCTTTAAAGCTCCTTTAAATTTGTGTTTTTTTAACCCAGTTAAAGTGTGGGTTCAAATGTTCAGTACTGCCGAGTTATTAGCACTGAAGTTTACAAAAGTTTTAGTGGAATGAAAGCAAGTTACATACTTATCTAACCACAAAGTATTTTTGCAAAAGAATTGCACTAAAATGTTTCGGCATTTCTAAGAAGAAGAAAATTACAGAAAAGATTTTGCTAGATAAATATATTTTAGGAAATAAAAACACGAAATTCTAGAAAGAAATTATTTTCTATTTACAATTATATACCATTACCTGAAATGCAAAAAGGACTAACTAACGAAAATATAATTTTACATAAGATGCAAAAAAAAAACTTGTAAAATTAACACTAAGCACATATCTGTATGTTTTGTTACAAAAAAAAAAGCATTTTGAATGCAAAATTGTAAAATTTTGCTTCGAGCATGTTCAATGGCATTCATTATAATCGTCTTACATCTTTTTGCACTTAAACTCACGACATATGGTAACTTACATACTACGAGGGCAAACTGATATTGACGCTACCTCGCTCTGAATGGCAGTACAAACTCAAATTTATTTGTAAATTGGGATCTGTTTCAATATTAGAGAAATGTTTAAAACTTTGGGAAATCAAAGTTAACGAACAAAAGTACACTTACACTGAGTAAACAAACATGTTCAGCTATCCAAATTAACAATTCGCCTATTGCGCAGCACAATGAAGTCCTTGGTATTTACCTGGACCGTAGGCTAACGTGGAAGCCTCACATTGATGCGAAAGTCACTCAGTTGAAATTAAATGCGCTGCTTTACTAAACTGGCTTATGGGGAAAAATTTGACACTGAAACTGGATTGCAATCTTTTGTTATATAACGCAATTCTAAAGCCTATATGGTGCTATAGATTTCAATTATGGGGAACCACACCAACATCTAACATTAAAAAAATTCAAAGACGACAAAACCAAATTCTTTGAACTATTACTGCAGCTGTTTGAAGTAAGCAACTTTTGTGTTTCTGGAAAAACTAAAAAAAAGTGAATTTCGTGCAGTGATTAAACACTATTTGTCTTGACAGCAAGGCCAGAAGAGGTGGTTACTGAAGAAAATATCAAGAAAATCATCGATATCGTTATGAATGATCGCCTATTGAAGTTACGTGATATATCATATCATATCCGAAATCCGTTGAAATATCATATCATATCCGAATGGGTGCTAGTGAGTAGTGTAGCGACTACGAACCACAAAGTTCTCCCCCAGCTTAAAGATTTTATTATTATTTTTCTTCCTTCTTCAATCAAAAATTTATTGATCATAGCAAATTTGTTTTGTAAAAAATCCTTCTTAAGAAAAACTTAAAAAAGGAAAAACTTGAACTAAAAACCCGATGTACTAATATACAAAAAGCAAAAAAAATCTAGTTTAAAAGTTATAAAGTTCAACAAAAATTCAATAAATTAATATTTACAACTCTGGTAACGCAGTATTATTAATATACAAAAATATGTATGTTAATAACTACAAAAGAAATACCACTTGTTAAGAGATATCAAACGCTGTACAAACAATGCGAGCAATTATCAAATGTAATTCAATATGAGATGAGTATAGACAGAATCGGAATATGTTTTACGTGGGTTCCTGCCTTGACGGCCCAACCCCACGGTGATTCTCTCACAAGGTGAAAAAACGTTCACCCGGACGTCCCCATGCATGACAGATTGTCACGCATGACTATGCATGACAAATCGTCATGCATGGGTACCATTTTCAATCACATGCTGAATGGCGCATGCTCTCCCCCATGATGTAGGGTGGAGCCTTCCTAAAACTCACCATAGCCGGACGAGAATAATGTGCCCGGGGCTCCCAGCTCCCGTGGTACCAGAAAATATTAGCCTCTGGTCAGACTATCGCAGCCCTAAAAAGGGCTGCTACAGTTTTAAATCCCAAACGGTTCGAGGAACTGTTAGCCCCCATAAACAACCACACAACAACACTTATCACACCCATTAACACCAATAAATGTAAGAGAATAGTTCAGTGGCTCAGTGGCTGAGTGACTAAGGCATCAGTTTATGATATGTCATGACTCGAGTTCAAGTCCGAATGGGTGCTGATGAGTAGTCCAGCGACTACGAACCACAAAGTTGGCCTTCATGTATTCTTCAATCAAAAATTCTTGATCACAGTAAATTTGTATTGCAAAAAATCCTTCTTAAGGAAAACTTAAGAAAGAAAAAACTTGAACTAAAGCCCGAGGTACAAATATATAAAAAACCAAAAATCTAATATGAACGTGTGTTCAACATCTATCCGCAAGATGGTTGCCGCGTTTGATCAGTGTCGAACGAAAACGAGTTCGAAAGACCACTTCACAGCGGTGTTTGGATATGATAAAGCGTAATCCTGTTGATTTTTGGGCGTCGATTAATAACTGTTCACGAAACGTAGTGCCATCACTACACACCTGAAGCCAAAAATAAATCGAAACAATGGGTGGAAGCTGGTGGCTGTGCTCCGAAGAAGACGAAGACAGTGAAATTGGCTGGCAGGGCAATGACCACTGTAGTTTGGGATGTACCCGGAATATTGCCCACTTATTATCTTGAAAATGGATCCACAATCACAAGAAAGTATTATCGTGCATTATTAGATCAAGTGATTTTTTTTTATCTTGTACCAGAACTCAGATGATGACCCCTATATATGCAGTGCATTGTACAGGAACTAAGAAAATATTTTGTATTGAGGAGTAAAGAGGAAGTAGTTTTTTGGAGGTTTAACTTTAACAATAACACGAAAGACTAAAACAAACTCTATTACAGCATTTAAAATGTTGAAATTAAATTAGTTAAAACTGATCAGTGCCCAGTGTACATACCTTCGACACTGCTCAGATCAACAAAAATTAATTCAACACCGTAGGATAATAAAATACATAGGAGGAACATAAAACAGAATTTAATAATAATAACAAATAGAGAAAAAACAAATGACAGTAAAAAAATAATATAATAAAAAAACACGTGCACACATGATGCAAAACTCTACCTATTACAAATTAATAATAAACATATGTGTAGGTATAGAAAACACGGACGACAATGAAAAACACGTGTGTATGGAACGAAAGACAAAACACTGTGTTGAGAAATACATGGTTAAAAAAAAATCCCATTTAAGTAGCTTCAATATCAATCCGCCCTCGTATATTAGAAAAGTAATCTTCACCTCATTCACAAGTTTCTTTGCTCCCTCATATGTATGAGTGATTTTTAATTGTTGTTCTTAAAGTAAAATTAATCATACGTTCTGTTTAGCCATTAAAAATCAACTATCCTTTTATTACACATACTACTATTTATTCTATAGTAATTTCATGTTTGTTTTATTTTTTGCTTGTATTACAGAAACTCATTTATAATCGATTACCTGTGTGTCATAATGTTTCATTTCTCTTCTATAATTTTTCTTTTCAAAATCATTGGCAATCATGTGTGCAATAATGTGCAATAATATTTGTGTTAACTTGTCTTCACTTGCTAGCTACCAACACACTGGTATACTTATGTTTAGTATGAACTCTTGTTTTTACCCAATTGTTGTATAAACACAAAGGAGACAAAAACAATCATTATCTGTGCTGCAATCGTATGACACCTGCTTGTATACGAATGGAGCTGAAAAGTAAAAACCACTATGAAATCAATTTGAAATATTCTTTAAGTTTTAATGTTATTGCCTCCACTGGATCAGAACAACAAATACAGGGTATCTGGTAGCAAAATAGTTATTTTTAAATAAGATTCTTTCAAAAAGTAATAAATCGTGAGGGCGGAGGGTGGGACCGTTGGAGTTATCGATTGCGTAGATTTATCAGACACGATAGCGCTGTGGTGGAGTGAGCGTTCGTTGTGGATACATTTTTTAAGAGTAATGATTCTTCCACAATTGCTTGTCGACAATTTTGTTCAAAGATCGGTATTCGGTGAATACATAATGGACCGAGTATAGATTTTATGCGCTCGTGTTTGCAGAGATTCTGCGCAACCGCTTCGGCTATGAAAGTCCCACGGCCAGAGCTCTGTCTATCTTCAAGGATTCCCGAAAGCATTTAACTGATTGGAAGCAGTTTACGTGAAAATTTGCGACTTTTAATACGGAAAAGAGCAGCCTAAGTGCGACTTCCAAGAGCAGTTATTCATGAAATTTAGAAAAACGATCTGGAGGTCTATCCGTTTAAAATTCAAATCGTTCAAGAACTGAAAAGAAGTGACTTTAATTTACGAAAAAAAAAGTGAAATAATTAACAGCGCGTTTTCGCACTGTAAATCCCATATTCACTTAAACCATCACGTCAACAAGCAAACCTGCCGTTACTGGTCTCCATGAACCCGCACTCCTCAATTCAAATAACAAAAACCATTGAATTGCCACAGGGTAACTGTTTGGTGTGCTTTATCCACGCATAGGATAAATGTACCATTTTTTATGAAAATTCTCGAGGCCAGGTGACGAATGTCAACGGTGAAAATTATCGACATATCATTATGGAACTATTTTCCCAAACTTCCATCTAGTTTTATCCATCGTACGCTTAATACACGTGATTTCAACAAGATGGAACAACTGCTAACAGCCAGAGTATCACTGAATTTGCTTCGGCAAAGTTTTCCCCAAAAACTGATTAGTCGCATTGGGGGCATGTCATGTCCACCGAATCTAAGTCCCATGGATTTTTTATAGAGCTACTTAAAAGAATGGATTTCTAATATCAATCTCTTGTGGCTTTAAAAAAATATTCGCCGAGAAATCAGCTTAGTTGAACCTCAAGTGTGGCGCAGAGCACCAAGCTCCGATTTGAATAGTCTAATCAACTCGACGGATGACATCTGATCCTTTAAAAACTAAAATTGGCCTGACAGGGACTTTCAAATGCGATTATTCATGACATTTTAGAAACGAGCCTATATTCGCATCCCTTTAAAATTCAAATCGTTCAAGAATATTTATTTCGAAAATTCTCAAGGCTAGGCGACGAACGTCAAAGGCAAAAATTATCGACGCATGATACGGAACTCGTTTTGCCAAACCTACGAGCTATTTAATCACACTCTTCATGCACACAGCCAGAGTCCCCCCGGAGAACAGGTTTTGCCTTGGCATATTCCTAACCACGACATTCTGTTTTTCTTTGGAAAATTGCATACAGGCGGGATTAGAAGGCCTGAGCTCTTCAACAATAAGTTGCCTCATATAGCTTCAAACATGTGGCGAAAATTGCAACCTTTGTGAGCCTGGTGAGCCACACGGGGGCGCTGGTGAATCGTTAATAATTCACTCCGTGAAACCGGTCTACCATCAGATAAGGCCGCAAGGCCGGTGCTGATGTAAATCTTTTTCACAACTGCACACAGCCAGAGCTTTGGTGAAGTTGCTTAGGGAAATTTTCTGCCAAAAGCTGATCAGTGACTTTGGGAATATGCAATGGGCACCGAGGTGAGACCTAACTCCCAGGGATTTTTTTATGAAGTTAGATCAAAGAGAGGGTGTCCAAAGTAATTTGGGCAATTAATGAAAATATAGCACCCTAAAGAAAATGTAAAACTGACCACACTGATGATGAGACTTTTTGAAATCTTCCAGACCCCAAGGCTTACCCAAAGCCGAATTTCATGTTTTGAAGGCTTTCTAGGCTGTGAGCGATCATGTTTTAATTAGCTTCCATCCTCAGTGTGACCAGTTGTACCCAGATAACATTGTTCATCCAATTAACGAAATAAAATATTGAAATCAAACTTTTAACTTCACCTTTAGTTCTTCTACCTATACCTCTATACCTTAATATAACTCCTTAACTCCACGTGAATTATAAACACCTTTTTTGGTAGATTCAACATCTTGAGAACACTGTTTGGAAAGGTTTAAGCAAAGTAGTCCTGCTTTACTTCTCCCAGTTACGCAAAAGCTTTTATTTAGTCCTATTTTTTTGTTTAGATGGTTTATAATTACAATCCCCAATTTCTGGTATCTTTGAAGGAAAATTTTTTTCGAGAAATCAGTTTATATTACCAAGTTTACACAAGTTGAATAGTGTGCTCAACTCGACGAAAGACATCCGGATGTCATACTCCTTACAAAAATAAATCCGCATTTCCATTCTATCGTTCAATGCTCTTAATAAAACTTTTTGTCAATTTAAATAAGTGAGTTTTATTCACTATATTAGCTTCTACTTTGATACTAATCAAAAAATTATAAACAACTTTTTTTTTTAGCTGGAAAACATATAAAACAAGCTGTTTATAACTTTATGTCAATTATTACGTCTTTAACTTAAGTTTGAAAATATCAATCTACTATTAGACACCCTGCAAAAGTATACTGCTACTGTGAGCAATGAATGTCTTAACTTATTTTTATATTCTTTATGGCAGATTAAAAAACAATCTGACAAAAATTGTTTGGATTTCGCTTATTGAATTTTAATATTTTTAATGGCAATATAATGAAGTAAAAGTATTCTAAAGATAACAAACAAGTAATATAAAATTTGGCAATTACTAGAAAATTATGTAAAATATTCTGGAAAGTATGATTAAAAAGCTTAGCTTCCGAGTTTATATAAGGGTAATGCTTCCTTCCTTTAGCCAATCTAACTAAGTTACTCCATCAGGTGAAATTAATTTTCCTCTTCTATGGAATATTTCTTAAAACTTATTGCATACAAAATTTGACTTCTTGATATCCATAACTAGTTTGTGATTCCGGTTGTAATTTCTACAGTTTTTTTTGCGACCCTATAAAGTATATACATATATTCTGATTCAGAATTAATGGAAAAGTCGATTAAGCGAAGTCCGTCTGTCCGTCTATCGGTCGTTGAAATACCGTTTCTGAGAAAACCATTAGACATAGAAACTGTGTTCTTTTACCACTCTATTACTCCATATTGCCATGTGTTTGCTATTGAAATTCAGTACTATCGGTTCACGTATAGCTGAGATATATTCAAAATTCCGAAAAAAGCCATGAGTTTTTGCAATTTTGTATGGAAGTTTAAAAAAAAAAAAAGTTGGTTGTTTTCTTCAAACTTCACACACTCATTAAGTATGATGACTAAAAGGCATAAAAAAAATTTCAGATATCGGTCTATATATGCCCGAGATATAGCCCAAATCGGGTTTTTCATGAAAATGTCGCGTTAGCGAATTTAAACGTCATTTTTGTGCTCAAAAGCAGTTCTGGTAATGAAATAAGGTTATATAAATATGAAAAATGAAAATTTCCGATATCGGTCCATATATCCGAGATATAGCCTACACCGGGTTTTTCATAAGATTGATTAAACAACTTTTTTTTGCTCAAAAGCAGTTTTGGTAGTGAAATAATTTTATACATGGAAAATTGAAACTTTCGATATCGGTCCATACATACCCGAGATATAGCTTAAACCCGGTTTTTCATGAAAATGTCCCGTAGGCGAACTTATACCACTTTTTTGTGCTCAAAAGCAGTTCTGTTAATAAAAAGAGGTTTTATAAATATGGTAAATGAAAATTTCCGATTTCGGTCCATATATACCCGAGATACCGACTTTTCCATTAACAGTATTTTTTTTTTTTTTTTTTTTTTGATAAAGAGTAATTCTCGTTATAAAAGAAGGTTACTAAAATACAGAAAATAGAAAATTCCGATATCGGTTCATATATAACCGAGCATATTTAGGTCACATTTTTAAATATACTATGCATATACGAGACTATCGTGAAGGGTATTTTAGATACGGCCCAGCCGAATATATTACACTATTACTTGTTTAAAATAAAATTTCATTTAATGGAAAGTACCATTATCCATTGTACTAAACACTTCTATTAAATCGAGCATAAAACGACAGTTACAAAGTTTTAAGTAGTCTTTAGTATATGACATATTTTCTGAAAATGATTTCTTAAAATAATTTCTCAATTCGGCTTTTGTTAAGATTCATATACCTGAATGCAAACACTTACATTTACGGAAGAACACGATAAGACGAATATTTTTACTATAAACTTAGCCATAGAAGGATAAATTTGTGAAAAATCATTTTTTGATACTTTATTTCAAATATCTAGCATTTTCATATCTGTATCGTAAAACAAATTTTCCAAGTTTAATAGATTAAATTACTCATCCTTCCAGTGTTACAATGAAATATGAAAACTCTTTGAATATGTCAGCAAAAATATACTTTCTTATGCAGGAGAGGGCGAAGAAGCTCATCGGTGACAGTAGGGTACCCAACTCTATTAACTCACTGGAGCATCAACGCAGTGCAGGGTGCGTTACTCTGTTCTATCGTTACTACAATGGATTTTGTTTTGACGAGATCAGGGATCTTGTTCCCGAAACTCGCACATTTTTACGTAGCACGCGTTCATCGTCCAGAGCTCATTCATTTGTGGTCGATTGCCCAGGGAATCGTACTAAGCATTACAGAGCGAATTCAATATGTTTGCAGGCAAGTTGCCTGCAAACATATTTTCTGTCTGTTATAAGGTTGAAAAGTTCAAGTCAAATGTTCACAAACACTACCCCCTCGTTTTTAACTATTCACAACCTATTTTCCTAGCTCTGGTACAATGCACTGCGTATGTAGGGGTCATCCCCTGACTACTGGTCCAAGGAAAAAAGTAAAATATGTAAGGATTTATAATAGATAAACCTGGCTTAGTGAATTAAACAAGCTTATTAAGCAATTTGGGAAAATTATATGAATAATGCATAATTCGTGATGCCATTACAAGCTCATCAATAATTATCAATGAACAATTTGGTTTTAAAAAAGAACACAGTGCAGTACACCAAATAAATCGCATTACAAATAGAATCAATGCTAATAAGCTAAAGCAGAAATCAACCGGCCTTATAGTTCTTGACATTGAAAAGGCATTTGATACCATTTGGCACAACGGTCTGGTGTACAAACTTCTTCAGATTAATATACCAAGATATCTGTGTATGCTTGTTTGCAGATTTTATCAACGAAAGAATATTTGTTGTTCCAGTTAATGAAACATGGTCTTTCCCAAAAATTATAACAAGAAGTCTACTTCAAGGTTTAATCCCCTTTGCTGTACTCTATTTACACGTCAGACCATTCTTCCCCTACATACATGAAGGTTGCATATTACACAGATGATACTGCTTTAATCACGTCAAGCAAGCTCACAAAAGCTTTGCCACAGAAAATGGAAAAAGGATTCGCTGCCTGCAAAAAAATATTTTTACAAGTGCAAAATTAAAATCAACCCTATTAAAACCCATTCCATAATATTTCCTTACAACAATTCCCTCAAGAGGTTACTAGGTCCTCCACTAAGTTTTGGATACGAAAGACTTGTAATCCAAAATTAAGTCAAATATTTAAGTATGTGGCTGGACAAAAAAACTCACTTTCTCAAAGCACATTGAGGAAACCTGCAAGAAAACTTTAAAAACTATCAGAGCTCTCTGGCCTTTATTGAACAAATGCTCTGCACTTAGCACACAAAACAAAAATTTAATATCCAAAAGTGTGATGAGACCAACTTTAATATACGCCTGTTCCGCTTGGTATAAAGCAGCAAAAAACTATCTAAAGAAGCTTCAGATTATCTAAAACAAATGCCTTAAAATCATAAACAACAAGCACTGGAGATACTCTACACAGCTTCTTCACAGCCAAACTGGATATGAACGATTTAAAGAATTCATAAAAAATTCAACAATAAATATTTCGAAGAAGTAGAAGCAACTGATAAGGGAATGTGGTGTGACGGCATAAAATCTGCTTTAAACAGAAATCACCAAACTGAAAATTATATGTATGTAATGCATTGTTATCTTTGATAATGTAATTATAAACATATGTAAAGAGTAAGCGAGATAACGAAAAGAGTTCAAGCACAAGGGCAGAAGTGAAGAAAATGTCATACGAGCTGGTTGATTAAAGTTGTGACTTAAAAGTTGTTCAAAAGTTGTAATTTTATATTGTGTATCCTTTTTTTCTATTTCTTTTTATTGAAAATTGATTCTAACTGAATTAAAAAGATAGTTAAATAAATAATTGAAACAACTTGACTTTCGCTTTACATATATATATTCTAATTGTATTTAAAGATTTTCTTTTGTCATATAAAGGTTTTGCTGTTTTCCCTTCAAAAATGTTTAAAAAAAAAATTCTCAATATCTGTGATTATAAGTTATAGTTATAAGTTATAAGTATTATAGTTCGTTATAGTATCTATAGATAAAATCTTGAAAATGCAAATATGTAAATAGAAAACAAACCTAAGATGATTTTAAAAATTAAAAAAAAAATAGATAAAGTTTTGAGTTTATCTTCAAATTTAAGTCTCCTTAAAATAAGAGCACATGCTTTTACATAAACTTTTTTACAATATTTAGCTTATAATTTTTTTAGTGCTACTTGCGTATGATATTTTAAATACATTTTTATGATATACAATGTATCGCTCCTTTATTGCAACATAGTCATATCTCAAAATATTAGCTTTTTGAGTTAAGAATGCAGAATTGTTAAAAGTACTGCATTTTATATTGTGCCAAAAATAAATATTAATTTATTCTATTTTATAAAAAAAAAAAGTTCTAAGAACGCACCTTAAAACGCCAAATCGTCAAACTACTATTTGTAGCTCGCAAAAACGTCAAATGGCTTGTTATCAACAATAACTGAACTTTAGTTGCATTGTCAGTTATTACAGCTGACAATTGGCAACTAAATCTTGCAACTCAAGTTGCTATTTTAAAGCAATTTCCACAACCAGAAATTTTGTAGTTAATGAATGGTTTTTGAAAGCGAAATAGGCTGAAAAGTACAAAATAAAATTGAGGGTTATATCAGGTAGTTAAATATCAAGCTTCTTTCTGTATTTAATTTGATATTTCTCCATTTTAGACTAATTCAATTTGGACCATGGAAAGATACACAATCGAGCAACGCGGTAAAGTTATTCAGGCTTATTATGGCAATGGGCCTTCAAATCAAAACGCATATCGTAAATCAACTACAGATCAGGTTTCTCTCATGCTATGCAGCTCTCATACTCGTACAGCCGAAAAATGGCAGCGAGTAAGGTTCTACTTCAAGCCAAAGTTGAAAGAGAAAATGGCCCAAAACAAATTTGTATACAACCGCAAGATGACATTCTTAATCTTTAAATCTGGAAAAATATACAGGTAGCTACCAAATCTTATCTCATAAATCTTATCCAATAAAAACTTGTATGGCAGGCGGCTAATCTGAAGGATTAGAAGCCTCTATAATAAATGCCTCATTTTGCATATTTCTCGGCTGATGAAATCATTTTAACTTAATTTTTTCCACAAAATCTGAAGGACTAGAAGCCTAACCTATTTCTAATGGATGCCACATTGTGTATATTTCGATTCATAAAATCATTTTATATTTTTCACGAAACAAATTATCTGCTTTACAAAAAAAAAAAAATTGTCAAAATATCACTATCCATACCTACTAACAGTAGTTGCCTTTCATCAGTTTGGTTAGCAGACAACGCAATTAAAATTCGTTTGCTAACGATAATCGAGCCATAAATCATCAATTTACCGCCACAAAAAGCTTCGGAACATTTCCCTGCAGTGATCTTCTCTGATCAATGATGTCTCATATTTAGACATATATCCAATTTAAAAAAATATATATATACTTGTTATATAACCGTAAGATTAAGTTTTCCAAGAAAAGAAGCGGTTTACGTGACAAATTGACTTCGGTATGACAAATTTTTTAGGCTTAATAAATATTTTAAATAAATATTAAATTCAAATACTAAAAACGTTTACTAGATACTAGAGAATATAATAAATTAATTATATAAAATAAACCCTCTGCCAGCATTAAATCTAGTTATTTTAATATGTTTAAATTTTAAATAACTGCAATTTTTGTGTGGCCGTACTGAAAACAATATAAAATATATATAGAATAAAAGCTATAAAATATTGAATTAATTTAAGTTTTCCTTATAAATTAATAGCCTATAGTGTAAATATTTAAAACTGCTGGCACTAGTATGAAACATTCTCTTTAATTAAACTGTTCAAAGCAATTATGTAAAACATTCACATTGTTTCGCCTAAAAGTATGCTAAACTTTAAAGTAATTCTCTCAAGTGTTTTTAATTAATTCTATTGTCTCGGCCACAAACATGCTCATAATTTCAAAGGAAAAAGTTACTGCAAAAGAAAAATAAAAAGCAAAAGATTACCTCGAGCTAAAAGTTAAACTTGTTGGTAGTGTTAAGCTTAAGGCAAGAAAAGAAGAAAGATACAAAAAAAAAACTTAATAAAAAGAAATCTTTATGTTTTACTAACAAAACTTAAGCCAAGTCTCTTAAAGACAAACGGTATAAAGGAAAAGCAAGCAAACTAAGGTAAGTAAAATCATTTTAAAAAAAAATATTATATAAAAACCTAATGAAGCATGATGACAACTGGCTAGCAACACTTCTTGTTGGTGAAGTTTGCTTTTACGTTTTGTTTTGTTTTCTTTTTTTTTTTTTTTTTTTGTGTGTTTTACAGTGTGTTTCTTATACTGTCGTTATTTTGTTATAGTCATAGTCTTTGGAAAAAAGTTATTTTATTTACAACACGGTTTTACTAAATAAAGGATATATGAATGTTTGTTTTAAAAAAACACTTATAGCCACAGCGTGCAATACAATTAAATAACATCGTTTAAGGCAGCATCTTTCTTGTTTTCCTTTACGTTACTAAATCTTTGACACTCCAATTGTAAAAAGCATAGTACCTGAGAGAAAAACACAACAGGCACAACATTAACATTTTCCTGTAAAGGCTTTTGGAATTTATAAAGCAATAAAAGCCAACGTCAAACATTTCATCAACGACATGTCTGTATTTAGCTCTGGCATGAACTGCTACAACCTTAACGCTAAACAGGACACACGTACTTGCATTTAAAAAACTAAATACGAGGGCAGCCACAAAAGCTTCTTAAATCCAGGAGAGAAGCAAGACATTAGAGAAGCAAGGTATCAGATACTATTTCCATAGTTTTTTTTTTATATAGTATTAAAAAAGAACAGTGCAAACCTTTGACCCGTTTAATGCTTTTTCCAAGAAAAGAAAATTTTTAGCTGTAATATTCATATAGGGTTTGTAATTATCTTGAAAGAAATAAAACTTTAATTAGGTTAGGTTAGATTTAATAGGCTGCCAGCTATTGTAAAGCTAGCCCTCTTAATAAGATAAACTTAAGCAAAATACATGTTTTTTATTCTAAAATATAAAAATAAATACAATACAATGAGACAAAAACTGGTTCCAATTGAATTAGTTGATAATAAATATTATGAAAAAATAACGAAACCTAAACGAAAAATGTTAAAATACAGCCTAGTCACAGAACTCAATTCCATTCAGAATCGAAATGGATTCGAGCATTCTTCAAAAAAAGTGCAAACTCCAAAATTTCTCGCAATGAAATAATTTGTAAATGATTTCATTCTGAAAAATTTCTCAGTTTTGCATTTCTAAAGAACAGAAAAGCAAATGTAATTGAATTCGGTGATATTAATATTTAAATTCCATACTAAATTCAATCCGTTTCTGGACTCTCCAAAAAATGTACAATCTAAAAAACTTTTTGCAATGAATAATTCGAAATTTTAAGCACGAAGTTAAAAATGATTTTAATCTGGAAAATTTTCAGTTTATTTATTTATTTTTTTTTTTCATGGACCAGTACCCAGGGGATGACTCCTATATATGCAGTGCATTGTACTGTAACTAGGAATGTAGGTTATGTGGAGGAGTATAGAGGGAGTAGTGTTTGTGAATGTTTGATTTGAACTTTTCAACGCTATATATGTAAAAGTGGATACATTACAATAATCTAAAAAGGAGAAAACCGATTATTTATGTCACAAACCTCATGACGCATAATTTTTTTTTATCATGGACCAGTCATATGAGATGACCCATATATATGCAGTGTATTGTAGCAAAACTAGGAAAATAGGTTGTGAGGAGTAGAAAAGAGGGAGTAATGTTTTTGAATATTTGAAGTGAACTTTCCAACATTATAACAGACAGGAAACAAGTCTGCAGGCAACTTGTTCCACAGACGAACCGTATGGCTGAAGAACGAATTCTCTCTGTAATACGTTGTGCGATTCACTGAGCATCCAGCCACAAATGAATGAGCTCTAGACGATGTACGCAGCGTTGTCAACTCGGTGCGTTTCGCACCGTTTTTGGTGCTTTTTAACATTTTTTGTGCGAAAAATTCTTTAGTGGGTGCGTGGTGCGCTTTTTTACATTTTCGGTGCGCTTTTTAAATTTCGGTGGCACCAAATCAATTTCAATTCAACAGCCTTTTGTTTTAATATAAGAAAAAAGTTTATTCAAGTGCCCAAAATATTTCGTTTCGTTCTGCAGATCACAGTCAGAACGCGGAGTTATAGTGTGGAAAACGCACCTTATTAGATGCACAAAGTAAGATAATCTTGCTCTATTATACATATTCTCGAAAGAAAAATAAACATATCGATTTATCGTGCTTTGCTATTAAACGATCAAGCCAAGTTTGTCAAAAATTACAATATTACAGATACTGTTTTAGTAATTGATAGATTACTAAATTATTAATTAAATTATAAAATTTTTCCAAAACGTTTGCGGCAAATATTGTTACAACAATTCAGGAAAGTTTTCGTATATATCAATAATTTCTTTTAAAAGCGCCCACTCTAGAAAACAGATTTTTACTGTTCGATTACGAAAACACAAATGAAATTTAAACTGTATTTGACAGAATTATTATTGATAGAGAGAGTTTAACGGCTTGTAGTACGATTCTGTAACTTTTAATGATTCGATAATAATAAATTTCTTAGACATATGTCATCCCTTGCTTGTAAGTAAGCAGCTATAGTTTTGTGTACCTGATAATAGGCAGTAAAAGCAACAGATGATTTCGGTCGGCAACGAATATAATTAAATAATATTGCTGAATAAAAAAATTGATAAAATATGGTTATAATAATTATCAAGATATCATTATCTTAACAAAAGTAACAGAACCGTACTAGAGGCAAAGTTTGACAAACACAAGTTCTAGCTATTAAATGATTTAGATGGTATGCCATCAGGCGGTGCTACCAGACCCAGTTTGATTGCGTAATAGTCACTTGAGTGGCTGTGTCATTATCGTGGTTTTTAATATAAAAATATTATACCTTTTATAATACAAAATTGGCTTTAAAAATGGGGTTTAAAAATTCGGTGCTTTTTTTGTTGAAATAACGCCCTTTTTTCCCCATTTTGAAATTTCAAAGTTGACCACGCTCGATGTACGTGAGTTGCGTAGAAATATATCAGAGGAAAATCCATTGTAATATCGATAACAGAGAGTTAGACACCCCACACTATGGCGATGATCACCGATAAGCTTCTCGCTCTCTCCTGCCAAGATAGACTTTGAAGCACCGGCTCAAATATGATAGTTTTATCCCATTTTTTTTTCTAAAGAGCAAACAAGCGGATTTAATTACCTTTCCTATATTAATGTATCAATTCGAGTTGGAATTGAATCCATTTCAGGATTCTTCAAAAAAAAGTACAAACTCAAAGATTTCTCGCATAATTTAAAGGATGAAACTAAAATTTTTTTCAGTTTTTCTCTTTGAAAGGAAAAAAAAATTTGATTCAATTCCGTGTTCAAAATTCCAAATGGAATAGAATTCTGTGACATATATCATATTAACATTTTGTAGAGTTCGTTTCGTCATTTGGTTTTGATAATAAAAACCAGTTTCGTTCCGTTGTGTCGTTCGGTGATCTGGTTGATAATAAAATTCTTTTGATATAAATATATTGAAGCCTAAAGTTATGTTACATAAATTTTTCTATTTTTTTGTTTTTCTATTATCACCACGAACATCAAGATTCGCTTTTATAAACTAGAGAGCAGTCTAACCAAAACGCATAACAACAAAAAGTTTTCAGAGAATTTTCTTACTGTTTGCCATTCTGATGACAGATCAATGACAATTATGACTGAAACAAAATATCGGTCTTATGATCCCAATATCAATGATTCGAGGTTTAATGTGCTGAATTATCTCATTCTGCGCTGAAATATCTCATTCTGTAACTTTTGAATAGTTCTTGGCTTATTATCGTGCAAATTTTTTTTAAATACCCCCAAAAGAAACAAATCCAACGGTTTCTAACCACATGATCGTGGTGAGATAATAAATTCCTCGCGCCAAAGAGGCAATGCTTAAGTGGCCATATGGCCACCATCTTATTGATATCTGGGTTCATATAAGTTCTTAATTTTTGACCATAAGAAGCACTTTATCATCTCGCGATAGCGAACTCCATTCACGATAACTTAAAGACCGAATTTGAATTTTTGAAGAAGTAGGCCCGCCGACGCTACCAGGCCATAAATTCCACCAAAAAGTCACTCAGTAATGAGCGTTGTTGCTGAAGATGATTTCTTTTGTAAATTCACCATTCACTTCTGTACATTCAACCTCCCCGCGGGGAACAGGGTTTTCCTTCACGTAGACCAAACTAGGACACTGTTTTCTGGGGCACAGAGCAGAAGGAGTCCCTCGTTTATTGTAGCAGACAAAATCTAGGTAGCCGCATGACTTATGGTTGGACTTCGGGTACCTCTACACAAGAGTTGAAATTGACTGAACGAAGGGGGGACAGCCAAACCCCCGGGAGATTCTTCCTGATAGATCTATCAGTACAGATCATGGTAAAGTTTGTTGAAACGTTCTGGCTGTGGTTTTAACTTAAAATGGCAGGAAGGGGAGCTAGTTTCCCTAATAACTTTGGTGCATGCCAGTTTTTGGGGGCTAATAAGCCGCATAGGTGCTGTTGTCTTGCAACAGATACCTACCTGTACTGTGTGGAATCAGGGGTGGTGGTTAGATGAATGAATTGGTTAAGGTCTGATGTTCTTAATGAACTTCGGTCTACCAACTCATTAAGCCTGGTCTTCCATTGACTGTTGGGAAATTGCATACAGGAGAGATTAAAAGACCCGAACTCCTAAGCAATAGGTTGTCCATATGGCCAAAAACTTACGGAAAAATGTTGCGACCTGTGTGTGCCTAGCAAGCCACGCGGGGGCACTAGTGAATCGAAAATATCTCACCATGTGGAGTTGGTTCATCACCAGATTAGACCAACAAGGCAAGTGCTGATGTAACTCAATTTCAAAATCTGGCAATTCAACTAATCATCTGAAAAATTGATGCCGTCTAAAATAGTCATAGTTAAATCTGTGAGACACTAAAGCAGAGAAATTTTGAACTGACTTTGGCAAAAGCAGCTGGCGTTAAGATGTTATTTACAATTAACATCTTGCATTATGGTTGGACCACCCTTTCCAAACTAAGCTATGGCTAATTTCAACTGTGATAACACCAGACAAAAAAAAGTACGTTGCAATAGTTATGGCCTTCAAGCGCAAAAAAATGTTATCGGTTTTAAAAACGTACGAAAATTTTAAATTTGATACCATAAACTAAACTCATAGTTTGTGGCTCAATAAATATCTTAAAACTTATATCAATATTATCGGTCATTTCACAAAGTTCAATGTTCCGAAGTGAAATTCAATCCAATTTTTAATTTGAAAACTTTCGTTTTTCAAATCACAAAATTTTAATCTAATAATATATTCGAATATTTTTGCGACTATATGTTTAGGAACAACAATAAGTTAAAGCAAGCCACAGACTATGCGACTAGTTATACAACATGAGGATATTGGTTATTAGATTGTAAAGTATGTGGAGTCGTCGTATGAAGTTGTGTCTCGGTTGTACAAAAGTTTAAAAAGTTTTGTTTTTTTGTGTAGTTGTATCCACTGGTTGTAAAATTTAGCAGCATGTTGTGCAACTTTACTTTGATTTGCTATTATTTTTCTAAACAAATGTTGCATCATTGCAATTGCGAATTAATGTGGCACAGCTTGTATGCAAAACACACAACTCGGCAAGACAACGAGTTGTAGCGACGGTCGCATAGTCTATAGCATGGGTAACGCTTAAACAATGGTTTTATGGTCCTCATCAACAATATCATGTTGGCAGAGTTGTAATGGCATTGATCATTCAGTGCTCTATCATACAACTTTACCTTAATATATACTGTTTTATTACACAACCCAACTTTAATATACAACCGTTAGCTTAAGTAGTAGCTTATAAGCAATGAACAATAAAGGTAGTACTCGAATATTTCTAATATTATATGATTATAAAAAATTATAAATAGCTTGTTTTCGATGTTTCCCAGCTATCTACATATCGTCATAGGAACTACCCTAATCATCAGTAGACTTCGGAAATTTTTGAAAGATATTCTCTATAATATATAAATATAAAGTTGAGTGTTTGAGAATATCTTTCAAAATTTCCAAAGTCTACTGATGATTAGGGTGTTCCTATGAAATGTTGACATATAGATAGCTGGGAAACATAGAAAACAAGCTATTTATAATTTTTTGTTGGTTTAATTGTTAGAAGCTGAAATAGCGAATAAAAACTCAATTATCATATGATTATATTATTCTTCTGACCCAAGTTCAAACCTGCCTTCTGACACGAATTTTTTTTATTATAACAAGTTGCATATGTGATCAATATGAGATATGAGGCTGAGTTATTTTAACCGGCCGTATTAAAAATACATCATGTTTACATGGTACTAAGTCTGAGTTCGAATCCTAGCGGGTGCTGATGAGCAGTGTACCGACTGAGAAACAACTAGTTATCCCCCAGCTTAAGAGTAGTATATTCATTTATTGTTTCGTGTCTTCTTTGGTCAAGAGTTATTGATCGCGGCAATTAATATTATAATTAAAAATAAAAATAATTATTGTCGAAAGCCAGAGGAATAATATTGTCACATAATATTAGAAATATGCAATAAATTCGACTATTTATCATTAACATATGTACGTATTCGAATATTTTTACGGCTCAGTGCTTAGATGGTACTCATCAACGATTTCATTTTTGCAAAGTTGTAATGGCATTGCCCTGCTTTACCACTCAACCTTTTCTTAATATATACTGCTTTATTACACAACTCGACTTTAATATACAATCTTTTTTAAGTAGCATAATCATAAGCAATGAAGAATAAAGCCAGTCATGATAATGTGTTCCAATATTTTAACGACTCAGTGCTTAGGTGGTCTTCATCAACTATTTCATGTTTGCGGAGTTGTAATAGCATTACCCATACTGCTTTATCATTAGACTTTACCTTAAAATATACTGCTTTATTACAACCCGACTTTAATAAACCATTTTTAACATAAGCCATGAAGAATATAGCCAGTCATGATAATTTACTCTAATATTTTTACGACTCAGTTCTTAAGTGGTATGCATCATGTTTGCATTGTCCATATACTGCTTTATCATACAACCTGACCTTAACATATACTGCTTTGTTAATATACAACCCTTAACTTAAGTAGCATAATCACAAGCAATGAAGAATTCAGTCAGTCATGATTGGACCGTCAAAGCAATAACCAGTTATTTTCTTAGCTGTATAGAATCTTTTGAGTTTAAAACAGGAATACTCATTTCACCTGAATTCACCTTTTACAGGCCTTTGAACTGAACTTGTAACCATTTAAAATTTCGATTGGAAATCTTAAGTTTGAAAACCAAACTTCCTTGAACATTGAAAACACTTTCAAATTTATTCTCGTGTTTTCGCATAAAGTATCTTACATAATTTTTTATAGTCCTTTGAAAGGTATGTACATGATTTTATTTGTAGTTGTTATAAAATATGAATGCAAAAGCACGAAAAAAGGAATACCTTTGAAGAGTACAAGGTGACAACCTTCAAGGCAGTTGTTCCAGGCTTAAAGCCAGCGGTGTTAGTAAATACTTTTCTATATATATTTGTGTGTATGTAGAATTTTGCGAAGCAAATTTTCTGTTGATTCTTCTTTTTTTATATTTTTCAGGTTATTTAAGCCGGAGGTCCTTTTGCACCCTGAGCAGCAGCAGTTTTTATTGTACCATAAAAGTTAAATGAAACAAAACACCTAAAAAGCATGACCCTTAACTGACAAAATATTTAACCTAAAACGTGGTTTTTACCTCTCGTCTTTCTTCTCCCTTCCTTCGATAAGTTTTTATTATAAGCTTAGTTAGTTGATGGCTTGTAATGTGTGCATGAAATTCTTGTGAATATGTTTGTTTGTTGGTTTGTTTGTTTATTTGTTTATTTTTTTGTTGGCTGAGTTGTCATTTCACTTTCTCCTTTTCCTGGGCAATAATCGTTACTGTCGTTACCTTTTTTAGTGTTGAACTAAACAGCGGGAAGCATTTAGGTATTTTGTAACAGGAAGTAATGGAATAAAAAGAAGCTGCTTTAAACAAAATCAAATCAAAATGAAAGTGTTTATTGAAGAAAATTAAAACTAAGCGAAATTTTGCTTAAATAAGTAAAGAGTGCACAAGAAGAAAATATGTATGTGTATTCTGCAAGGTAATCGAAATTATGGCAAATCGAATTTCTTTAGTAGTCTAGTCTAGTGTCTCTAAATTTGTTTACAATAACAAATTTACTAGACAACAAAATACCTTCAAAGGTTTCCAAGTCAACTAATGATTATGGTAGCTCCTATGAAATATCAACATATAGACAGCTGGAAAGCAGAGAAAACAAGCTTTTTATAATTATTACATTCATTTAAAGCAATTAAATAGGATAATTTTATAAAAATTATAAGGGAAAACAAAATAACTCTTCAATTTTTTTCTTTTCTTTAAAATCTATAAAAGTTGCGAAAATGTATTAGTTTGATTGGGTTTAAGGGTGAAAGCTAACGGTTGCTAATGCATACATCTCAGCCCTGACTAAACCTACGGCATGAAATGGCATCGAGCTTTAAGGATATTGCCCTATGTACGTTTATGGGTATAGAGGATGCCTTCGATAATGCAAATTTCCCTGCTGTGGTAACAGCACTTTCCATAGCAAGCTGCAAAGAATCTGACCCGGCAGTGGTAAAATAGATTAGGATCATGCATTAGGAAAGTAAGGGCCTCACTTAGCTTCACTGATCCCCGCGGTCAAAGGATGCCCTAAAAGTGAAATACTATCTCCTCTACTACGGTCAGTAGTTTTTGGTGACCTCGTCAGGCTCCCTAACTGAAAGGGATATAAAACCATTGGATATGCAGATGACATATGTGTGTTTATTTGGGACGATCATTCTAATACGATGGGTGTGTGTATGCAAGATGCATTAGACACAACATAAGAATGGTGCAAAGAGGAAGAGCTTTTAACAAACCCTGGAAAGACTGTAATTGTGCCATTTATCAGGAAAGGGAATTCGAGATATGTACCTACTTTAACGATAAACGATATTGAGGTAACCTCAAGATAGAGATAAAACACCTGGGCATAATCCTGGATAGAAAACACTGTTTGTTTTTGTTGAGCAAAGGAGCTGACCCGGCGGTGGTAAAATGGATTACTAAGAGTAAGTAAGTAAGAGCCTCACTTGGCTTCACTGATCTCTGTGTCACTGCAATTAAAGGATGCGCTAAAAACGGAGTACTATCTCCTCTACTGTAACCAGTAGTTGTTGACAACCTCATCAGGCTCCTTAATCGGAAGGGACACAAAACCATTATATACGCAAATGATATCTATGTATTTATTAGGGACGATCATCCTAACAAGCTGCAGAAGAGAAGAGCTTTCTGCAAACCCTGGACAGACTAAAATTGTGCAATTTATCAGGAAAGAGAATTCGAGATATATACCTACTTTGACGATAAACGATATTGCGGTAACCTCAAGATAGAGGTGAAATATCTGGGCATAGTCTTGGATAGAAAACGCACGGGGAAACCCGTGCGTGAATCAGTTATAAGAAAGGCCTCTGTACTGCCACAAAAAAAAAGTACTACTGGATTATATACTGGTATATACTCAAATGGTAAGACCCACCATAATATATGGGGCTCTAGTATGGTGGGGAAAAACCAAACAGGTAACAGTCATATTAAGATATTAAGACAAGGTAGAGAGACTTGCACGCTATTATTATCACAGGGGTGATTAGAACTACCCAATGGCAGGTATGAGAGCTCTTTCAAACATGTTCGGGTGATCTCAATTTACAAAAGGGAGAAACTAAAGACAGGTAACCTATTGGCCATCTAGCAATCCTTAAAGCACTTGAGAGACATAATTGATATGTCTTAAGCAAGTGACCTTATAGATCCAACCCACTCTTTTACCAAGAATTTGCGATCATCTTTCCAACCCACTCTTTTATCAGGAACTTTGGGATCGTCTTTCCAACTATATGGGGCTCTATTATGGTGGAGAAAACCCAAACAGGCAACAGTCATATTAAGATTTTGCAGAGGCTTGCACGCCTATGTATCAAGGGGGCTATTAGAACTACCTAACGATAGGTATGGAAGCTTTTTCAAATCTGTTCAGGTGATCTTAATTTACAAGAGGGAAAAACTAAAGAGAGGTAACTTTATTGACCATTTTGCGGACCCAAAGGGCGTCAAAGACCTAATTGATATGCCTCAAACAAGTGACGTCATAGATCCAATCTACTCTTTTACCATCTTCTCAACAAGGCAGGAATCGGGTACAAAGGAGATGGTGCACAAAAGTAGTAAACGGATAGATACGCTTCAAAGAGCTAAAGTAATAGCCGCATAGGTTCACGTTGTAGAATTCTCCTGAATTGGCCTCCAAGATCGTGTAATTTAATGCCGCTGGACTAATCAGTGGAGATATGTAAAGTTACTAGTCTACGTCGATAAGTCCGTATTGCTTGACCCCTTGTAGGACAACTTTCGCCGCATTATTAGCGATATACAACCACAAATGTTGGAAAAAAACATCGAGTATTGGGCCTTTAGATTAGACTAGGGTCCAGCCAGTCATGGCTGTAACATTATCTTTCGAATAAAATAAATTAAATTTCCCAGTTTCTGATGAGCTAGTGAGAAAAAAAACCAGCTAGTTGTCTCCCAGCTTAATATTCAAACACTTTTTCTGTTTCCTTTTATCTTTATAAGAATTATAGTTATTATAAAAATAATCCTTCTTGGCTGTAGATGGAATTGAACTAATCTGAAAAATAACATCCTGTATGTAAATTTAATGTCAGTTAAAAGAGTAATCTCTGTTTTATTTTATTTCAAAGTTCTAAACCTCTATAAAGCACCCTTTATATTTTTCTTTTATAAGAAATGTTGGCCAGCAATACTTTGATTTACAAGTAGAGTATAGAAGATTGGAACAGCTGAAAGCTGAAATGAAAACAACACTATAGTTTGATTATTTTATTTATTAATATTTTTTTTGTGGTGAATACACTGAGCAAAATGTTGTTATCATTTAAACAAAAGTTTAGTTTTTTACTTGTCTTTGTCCTGATATTTCTTGCAGAAATTTATATTAAAAATATTTGATATATATATCCCTGCTTGATTCTATTAAGCTTGCAGCAATAAACCAATCAGTTTATGTTTGCAATTCTTTATGCCTTCTGTTTTTATCGAAAATTTATTAATAAAATTGTTAATTGGCTTTCGAAATATGCAATCAACTCTTGTGTTAAAATTTCCATCAGGCTTTTAGTTTTTCTTAAATTTTCATGGCAAAATATCCTTTAGCTTGGAAAAGATTTCACAACTAAAACGAAGCTGAAACCCCACAACTTTAACCTCGTTTGCTTAAAAGTGTTGCTTTATTTATCTCAAAGGTCTTATTTTATTTGTAAAATGCTTTCATGAAGATATTTTAGCAGCCTGCTTAGCTGCAGAGTTTTTTAAGGTTTGTTTTCTGAAGAAGTCGAGCAAAAGCTTTTTATTTATAAAGTACTGCTTAGTTAAATAAGACTCAATAAAAGAAAACAAAGTTGAAATATTTTGTTTAAATAAAAGAGAAAAGAAATAGTTACCTTGAATCTCACAAACGTAAGAAAAAACATTCCAACTGCTTTTACAATTTTGAAAGTTTTTTCTTCTATTTTTGTTTCTTCTTAAGCATGCAAACATGTTACCATTTAAATGCCTCTTATAAGTCAAGGTAACTTTAACAGCTTTTGAACTTTAAACAAGAAAATTAAATAATTGTGCATGCTTCAATGAAAATTAGAGTGCCGCAAACTATGCTTTGCTTGTTGACGTTTAGCACTCTCACTTTTCTTTGTTGCATACTTCTGCACCGAAATAATTTCGTGAAAATTTCATAGTTTTCCGCTAAAAACCTTTTAATTGAGGTAATTAACATTTAATAGCATGTAACAATGATTTTGAGGAATTTAACTTCGGCTGCTTAAATTTGCATAGTATTTAAATACAACATTTTGTAACAATTTCATTTGACTATTCTCAAGCTAAAGCAAAACGAAATTACGAATAATTCAATTATTATATTTTATTATTTATATTTAGGAAAAACATTATTTGCCATTCGCCTGCAATACAACGCCCCTTTATTGCAACAAAGTCATATCTCAAATACTAAGGTTTCAGAGTTAACAATGCAGAATTGTTATTGTGCCAAAGTTAGGTCAGGTTAGGTTAGGTTAGGTAGGCAGACTGCTGGGGGACCGGAAATAGCTTAGGTTCGCCAACTTACTATGCTTCTGAAGTCGTTCTTTTTGTGATTGCCAGAAGTGAAGGAGACAAGTTATGGAGATATAATGGGAGTGGAGGAGGAGAATGGCGTTACTTGCTGTTGTACTAGCCATCCATTGATCTTTTTCAAAGAGGCTACATAGCGTGGACGAATCGATCGAGGCCAGATATGATAGACTGTTGAAGCTCTGCTCGCCTAAATATCTTAGATGGTGATGCTTCAGTGCCGGATATGTTCTGAGGAGATGAAGGATTGTCTCCTTCTCTTCCTTGTCTTAGCACGAGTAGTTATGGAGTAAGCCTAGTCTCCTGGCATGTTTTCCAAAGGGGCAGTGTCCTGTGATGACGGCTACAGTGCCCCTTAAGTGAGATCTGGGCAGTTTTAATTGCTCCCACATTCTCTTAGAATTAACATGTGTCTACAGGCTCCTTTGATATAAGGCATGTGGGCTCTGTGAGCCATAAGGTTGTCCAGAAAAGGGAACTGTATCCCTATCCTCTAGGGTTGTCCTTTTTTTTGGCTAAGTCTACGTACATATTTTAGGGTTCATTTTCCTGTCGCGTTCAACCTGATCGCGGCTTTTAGTGCTATCTGCCTGGCTTTCATGTCATATAGCATCTGGCTCATAAGTGCAAGAAGTGCTTTAGTTGGTGTTGTCCTAATGGCCTCTGTGGCCAGTTTTTCAATGCTTTTACTGACTTTTTCAGTTTGCGGTCTGGTATACTGATATTTCATAGAAAATTATCGGGTTAATGACCATTTCATAAAGCCACACAACTCGTTTTGGACATGGGCAAATTTATTTTTTACATCGATTGATGGCTGTTGTAGCCTTGGTTACTTTCGCCTATATATTTTATTTCCATGATAATTTGCTGTCTAGAATGACGCCTAAGAATTTTGCTGTCCATTTTTGGAGGTGTGAAGTATGGGCTTTTATATATTTATAATAATAAAAATTATAAATAGCTTGTTTTCTATGTTTCCCAGCTATCTATAATTTTTATTGGTATAAATGGTAGAAGCTAAAAATAGTGAATAAAAAACTTAATTGTTTTTATTTATAATAATTTTACAAAAAAGTACGATCTCTGTTTTCGCCGGGTTTATTCTGAGTCCGTATTTTACACACCATTGACTTACTATCTTTAGAGCATATTTTAACTGCTCTGTTATGGTGTCTAAAAGGATACCAAAGACTGCAATCGCTACGTCATCGGCTACAGTCTTCATCTTCTTACTATCCAGGTTTTTAAGCAGATTATTCACTGCAGCAATCTACAAAAGGGGGTAGTACACTTCCCTGGGGTACTATCCCCCCTTGCATACTTTTCTCGTAATTCTAGTGTTCCCCATCGTCGATGTTATAGTTCTGCATTTTAGTATGCTTGTGTTATGTATAATTCTAGGTCGATCAACCTTCAGACTGTCAAGAGCATCTATTCCTGTCTGTGTCTCGACATTATTGATGCAGCTTCGATATCCATGAAGGCTACTAAGGTGTAGTTTTTGTATTCATTGGACCGTTCGATATGACTAACTTAACTATCTAGCACCGTTTCAACTTATATGTCCTTTGTCTAGGCGTGTTGAGATTTCGGCACCTGGTTGTTGCTAATTTTGGACCTTATGTGGATATCTATGAGCTTCTTTTACGTTTTCAAATGAAAAGATGTCTGACTAATTAGCCTATACTCGTTTGCTTTAGTATGTGACGTCTTGTTGCCTTTTGGAATGAAGATTACGTTACTTTTGGTACATTCCATGGTTAGAATGTGCGACCAGTGTAGGGCAGCTCTATAGTTTTCGAGAAGCCAAGGTGTGATCGGATCCAGATTATTCTTTAGATTTGCGGGTATGATTCCATCCGGTCATGATGATTTGAATGGTTGGAAACTCTTGATTGTCCATTTATTGTGCCAAAAGTTCATACAAATTGCTTTTGAAATGCTTTCTTTAGCAGATATTAAAAAACAAAAATTCCAAGATGTGATGAACCCTAAAAGTTTTAAATGTTTTTTCTCGAAACCAGCTTTTTTGAGTTCTGACGTTGTTGCAATAAAGCAGCAATATGTATTTGTGCCAAATGTTGTTGCTAATCAAAACCCGGAGAGCCTTTTTAAGTGGGGTTGTTTACTGAGTTTTGCCAGCCTAAAAGTACACATTGTTGTTTTTACACAGTATTATAACTTTTCGTGTTTAGATTTAAAAACTCCTCTTTAAAACTGAAGTAAATAAGTTTATATTTTTGTGTTTTTACATTCAAGCTATTATCATTTCACACCATTATGAGTTTGCCTAAACATATTAAAACACATGAAAACTCTGAAATGCCTAAACAGGTCTCTAATTTCTCTACCCTTTTCTATGGTCTCTTGTGAAAATTATTTTTAAATGTTGATGTTCATAAAATTGTTTTATAAGTGCAATTGTATTAAATGTCTGGTTCTATGCATTAGTATTTAATAAGCTCTATCTATTTAATAATTCATACTAAAGTTTATTGCATACAATTAGGCTTAAACAAAATGTGGTTAAAAAAAAAAACAGGCAGCATATGGTTTAAAAAAATTTCTTAAACCAAAGGCAGATTAAATAATGACAATTTTGTTAAAATTTTATTTCTATAAATTTTAAAGGACATATTATAGTACTTTTTAAAACTTAGAATATATATGTATATTATGCGTATGTATAAAATATTGAAATTTTGTAAAATGTTCATTTTAACGCTGAAAAACTGGCATATCTAACTTTTCTCAAAATCAGAGAAAACTAACTAATCATATAGAAAAAACATCAGCTCTTGTTGTCTTCTTTGCCGCAGGTTATTCCTCGGTGTAAACCAAACCAGGGCACTATGTTTTCTGCTTTACCAAATAAAACTCTAGGAAGCTGCATGAATTATGTTGTGCTAGACTTTCGAAACACTCACCAAGATCATGCTAAAGGTGCTAGGCTTGGCTGAAATTTTCTGGCAGTGGTTAAAACCTAAAATCGCAGGAACCGAGACGCTGCTTTCTTGCAACAAATATCTATAATGTAAGGAACCAGAAGTGATACGTAGACGGGTAGGTTGGTTAAGGACTGATGCTCTCAATAGACTTTGGGTCTCCAACTCGTTAAGTCTTGTCATACATTGACTGCTGGAAAACTGCTTGCAGGAGGAGATAAGAAGGCCGCAGCTCTTCAGTATCGGGTTGGTCTATATGGCTACAAACTTATGGCAAAAAGTTGCTATCTGTATGAGCCTTACAAGCCACATAAGGCGCTGTTGAATCGTAAATAATTCACTCCTTAAAGTTGGTCCATCATCAGACAAGACCATTCACCATCAAAACAAACAAGGCAGTTACTGATGTAAATTAATTCCACATTCTCTCCTCTTTGTGTCCCCCTGGTGCTAGGTGTTGCTTTGATATACTCCTAAACAGGGCAGTCTGCATTCTGCGCTATAGAGAGCTACTTAGTTCTCTTTTACTGGCGAAGTCCTCACGGTTTGCTTCTTTTTGAATTTTCATAATACACATTTTTCATCACTAGTGAAAACTGGATGTAAAAAACCTTTATTCGTAACTAGCAGCATTTCATTCATGTAAAATTTACATCCATATCAAAGAATTTAATTACATTTAGAAACGGAATTTAATCTATTGGTTCTTTACGAAATGAATATGTTTCAAGAAGAAATTACTGTTTTCTGTTAGAACCAATTTCATTCCCAAAAACCTTTTTAGTTTTTAGTATTCTGAAAATACAAGTTCGGTATGAATACCATTTTCGAACGGCATTGAATACTGTGACATGGTTGATAACTCACATATAATAGAAAATATTGATACTGTTTCAATAGAGATATAGCATTATAGAGATATAGCATTTTTTTAAGATCCTAAAATTATGTATTAAAATATTGAAATTAATTTAAGAGAGACAATTTTTATCAGTGTAAACAAACCACTTCTCCCCAAAAACTGAAGTAAAATGCCGACTAATTTGGATGAAACAATAGACTTTTTTATCAATATTTAAATGCTTCACTGATTTCAAATGACAGCTTAGCTCCCCTGGTTTGCTTTTGATGCAAATTTTTGCTTTTTGAATTATATAGGCGTAAATATCCTTGATTTCTTATATCAAATGAAATACTACAAAGTCCCTGCTTGACTTCTGTTGTATTTAGACTTCAAAGAACATTCACCAAAAGTTAAAAGGCATGACGAAGCTTAGCATGCCCCCAGGAGTATCTGTTTACAGACCGTCCTGGGGCTGAAGACATCTTAGCAAAACGTTCTGGTTATGGCTTAGACCTTATATTACAGCTAGGACTTGTTAGTATTTCCCGATAGTTATAATTTTAGTCCGCAATGTGCTATTGTCTTACGGTGATACCTGTAATGTTATGCACCAAACGTGAAGGAAAAATGGGAGAGCTGTTTCAGATTTAATACTTTTTTTAGACTTTAAACCCTAAACTCCCGATATCTAGACTTCCTCCGACTGTCTACAGAATTTTATACGAGAACTATTAGAAAAGCGCAGCTCTTCAGCAAGATAATTGTTCATATTATCGCTTGTGCGAGAATTGCAAGCCACTTGAGGCTTCAACTAGTTCTTGGCATAGAATTGGCCCACCGTTAGATTAGGCAATCATGCTAATTGCTAATACAATTCAGTCTTCCTTGTCACAGAGTACTGTCAATTAAATATTTTGCAAAGGTGTAAAGAAATGTTAGAGACGTGTATAAATAAAAAATCTTCTTTTTTGTGTTTGACAGATATAGTTAGAGCATTTTTCTTTTTAAGTTCTCAGCAATTTGTTTAGATTGTTGGGATGTAAAGTTGAATATTTGAGAATATATTTCAACTGATGATTAGGGTAGCTGCTATGAAATGTCGACATAGCTGGGAACATAGAAAACAAGCTATTTATAACTTTTTATTGCTATTTTACAAACAGTTATAGTTACATTAAATTTTCCCAAAATGTTTAACTACCATTCACTTAAAAAGCTGCTGCACATAAGCCACAATCGAAAGCGTACTTTATTTATTACTAAACACTTTTACTAGTTGATAGAACACTTAAGCGTTTTTTTTTTATTTTAATCTGAAAACCCCTTAAAATATGCTTCATTTCTTTTAAAGTGTTTGCGCCTTAGAAATATATAACTGTTTCGTTTATTAAATACCTTTGAAGTGAAAAAATTGTTCCTTTTTCGCTTTTAGGTTTTTGTAATTTCACCACTTAAAAAATATTCTACACACACACACACACACATGCTTCCACTTAAAAAAGTCCACTTTTAGTTACAAATCTCCTTGAACAAAAAAAGAAAAAAAATAAACAGACAGCCATCACAAAAGCATCATTCGCACATTTATCAACATCACTTATAAATGTTTTTCACTTTTTTTTGCCTACAGATGTTCAAGATTGTTCAGTTTGTTTTTGCCTTTTGGAAAGCGTGAAAAAGTCACTTGTATTTACTTGAGTGCGTGTACTAACGCATAAAATCGTTAAAAATTCTCAACTGCGCAGCCTACTTTAAAGTAATATTTTAATAAATTTTACTTGAAGCAGTGACTAGAAAATTTTAATGAAGAATATTAAGCTCGTTTATATAAGTAATTTAAAGATTTTCACTAAATTAATATAAGTTTTACAAAAACTGAAGCATACTTTTGAGGTCTAATGTTGTTAAGAAGCATGTCTTAACTGGTTTAATACAGAAATACAAGAAAATTTGCAAATCTGGCAGATTTAGCCTTCGTAACTCATTAAAAAAATGTAGTTAGGTATCAAAAAGCAAAAAGTGAAAAAAGGCGGATTTTATTTCTAGTTTTCATAATTCACCTAGAAAATAAATTAATTTTTTAATGACTTTCTTGTTATACTCCAAATGTTATATAAATCAATTTGTCTCACATCAAAAAACTTAAAATAAAAGAAACACTTTATAAAAGCTATTTTAAAGAAATTCTTCTCGAAGGAAATGTTTACTTTATATATAAATTTTTTTGGCAATATATTGGCTTATTGTGCAAAATAAACAAAAAATATATATTTAACTTTGACCTAAATTAAAGGTATACAATTTAAGCAAATAAAAACTGCTGGCACTTAAACTTAACTTGACAAAAAAAAATTAAAAACGACCATTTGTTTCTTACTGATTCTTTTCTTTTTCTCCCTCTGGCCCCATTTTACGCCCACATATACACCCACTCACAAGTGAAAACTTACAATTATAAATCTCATACTCAAAAGGATGTATTTATTATATGTATTGAATATAACTGTGAGGAAAAAATCAAGAAAAAAAAAGTTTCCCATCAACTTTATTTCAATTCAATATCATTTATTTTATTTTTCACAGAAGCAATGCTTGTTATAATAAAAATATAGAAAAACTATTCGTATATATATAAAATAAATATTTAAAAAAATAAGTTCTGTTGCAAACATTATTAAAAACTTTCAAATGGCGCCATAAAAGTTTTTCAATTGGTTTGCTAAAATATAAAGTGAAAAAAAAAACACATAAAACCAGAATAAAGAAATAAAGCAATGCCAGCTCAATAAACTTGAATAAAAATAAACAAAAAATATATAAAGCATTTATGTGTGTATCTACACTCTACAAATTTGAATTTGTTTAAGCAGTTTTTAAGGAAATTGAGTTTAAACTAAAAAAAAGTTTAATTTTTGTAAGTTTACTCTACAAAAAAAGCTGCTAATAGTTAAGGAAATTATAAAAAAGTGAAATAATTTATAATTTGGACATTTAAAATAGATTTGCTTAAAAAGTGAAGCATATGCTAGGGAGCCTGTTAAAACTATATAGTTACATACAGAGAAGACAGGAAATAAATGAAAATAAAATGATAATATATATTAATAAAATAAAATTCGGATAATTTTGAGCGAACAATAACAATTAGCAATAATGAAACCGAAGGTTGCTCCGTTTTAAAAAACTAGCAGTGATATCTAAAACTACAGCGTTCAATTCAGACAAAAAATTATTGCGTTCGAAAATTTTAAATGATCTTTAGTTTCGAAAATCTTCAACTTTATTGACCAGAACAAAATACTATGAAAGTTATAATTTAGAGATCTATAATATAATATAAAAAGTACAGCATATGCTAGGGAGCCTTTTGAAAGCATATAAGTGCAAGAAATAAATTAGAGTAAAAATTAAATATTTTATTAAAATAAAATACGGACAGTTTTGAGCGAACACTAACAATTAACAGTAATATCTAAAGCCACAGCGTTTAATATAAGAAATTTTTAAGTCATCTTTACTTTCAAAAATCTTCAAACATATTAACAAAACACTTAAAAAGTCAAGAGATCTAAAATAGGTTTGCACGCAGGGAGTAAGCAATATTGTATTTTTTGTTTTAATTGTTGTTTTTTTTCTTTTTTTGTTTTCTTATTGTTTGGTTTTTTTTTTATGTACTCTAACTTTTAGATTTAAGTTTTTTATAAGTTTTAGTAGTAAGCTCATTAATTGTAAACGAAGTGCCAGGAGCAAACGCTGTAAATATCTATACTTATTTTAAATATTATTATATTATATTTCTTTTAATTTCCATAAGCATGACGCCTTAACAAACCAAAAAAAAATAATACATTATAGTTTTAAGTTTTCACAAAATTAGTGTTGCCTAAACCTGTTATATGAAAAAAGGAAGTCTAACTGCCACTTCCACTATTTTCATTCACATAAATACATAGTTAGTTAGTTAGTTAGTTTTTATTAAGACTTCATATTTTTTTCATATAAAAGGAAATACCACCATAATTTTTAGAATACTTAAAACTATAAAGTACTATTTAAATTACAATAACATTCATTTTTTAGGAACATGCATCTTGCTTATCGGTTCTAAGAAAGAATATTTATTAAAAATTAATTAATATTAGTTTAAAAAAAAACAAAGCTTGCTCCCGGCTTTTACCTCGTTAGTAGAGTTATATCTACATGAAATAAACTTAACACCCAAACAACTTAAAATTAAACAGCTAATACTATATATACAAAAAAAAAACACAAAAAAAATAGAAAAACAACACACACAAAAAAATTTAATAAAAAATAAGAAGAAGAATTAACCTACCCCCTATGAACACCGGGAGTAGTAATTGAGTACATGTTCGGACCAGGAAAATCATTTGATACATCTTGCAAAATTCCAATACTCGAAATATATTGAGTGTTTGACCAGCTAAACATTCGTTCACAAGACAAAATATCCTGAATTACACTGCCTTCAATATATGATAACTTTTTCACAAACCCTCGCAATAAATCAAGAGCACAAAAACTGATGGACGTAATTTTGCTATTTCATATATATAATTATTCGAAAATCTTTTAACTAAGGATTTATAATTCTTTTCTATGCACTTCCGTACAATATGTCTTTCGAATATCTCCATTCTTTTCATCTTTGTCTTTGAAATGGTAAACCAAATAGGAAATGCATAGAGAAGAATTGGTCTTATACTTACTTTGTATAAAAGGAGTTTGGTTTTGATTGGTAGAAATTTACTATTAAATAACCTAGAAAATGCCCCTTTAACTTGGTTGCATCTATTTAAACTATAAGAAACATGGTTGTTGAATTTCAAAATTTTATTAAAATTTACACCAAGATATTTGATGCTGTCCTTAAACTTTATTTCATTGCCTCTTAAAAATAATTTCAATTTCTTAGAATCAGGTACAACAGTATATTTACATTTTCCAGAAGCGTTCCTTAATCATATCGCATTACTTTTTGCCGCACTAATTTTAATCGCATAAATACATTTAAAACAAATTTTCAAATTTTATTTTTGCTTCAAATGTTTTTATGCGAATAAAAATATAACTAACTAGGTTTGCTCAAAAGGTTGAGCATATTCTAGGGAGCCTTTTAAAAAAGATATAATTGCATATAGAGAAGGGCAGGTAATATTTCAGAGTAAAATTATAATAAATTTTAATAAAATAAAATTTAGATCACTTTGAACCAACACTAACCTTCACCGTTGAGCAATATTGTCTGAAACTCTAGCATTCAATTCAGGTAAAAAATGTTTTCATTCAATAATTTTAAATGATCTTTCAGTTTAAAAATCTTCAACCAGAACAAAACACTTAGAAAATAAATCATTTTATATTGACATTAAGCAAAAAGTTTTATAGAAAAGGTGTTCTTCTAGACAGCCATGAAGATCGTTTCTCAATTTTGATTATCATTGCGACTATAACAAAATACATTGCAAGGAAGACAAATTCAACATGCGTGTGCTCCTAGTACCCAATGTTGAGTTATTACCGCCAGCAGCAATTTTTGTTCAGAACATTAATTTACATGTATGCATATAATTTTACAGCCTCAGCACCATTATTGGCATTAAAAAGGCGGAAGGCAACAATTATAAAAAATAAATAAATTAATTCAAAAGTTTTGTATATGAGGGCTGTTGAATAGAAAAGGTGTTCCTCTTGACAGCCGAAGCTGGGAACTGATAGACTATCCTGGCGATTATTATACAATACATTACTGGGAAGACCAATTCAACCAACAAGTTGTCCTAGTACCCAGTGTTGAGTTATTACTGCCAACAACCTGGATTTTTTCCTCCTGCTAAGGACTATCAATAGCATTTTGAACTAAAGTTGACCACCTGACCTTTTGCTCTCTGCTTATACTTTTAGTCTGCTGCAGAAGAGTAAAAAAGGGATTGTCCATCAATAGGAACTGCATTTTTCTCATCTTTCAGTCAGGATTCAAATTCCACTTCTGAAGAATTCCTTATCTTAATTACAAACCAAATACTTGGCGGAGACGTGTTTTACTTTAGGTTGAAGTATCGTGGTTAGCACTACACAGTTAGAACATAATAATATATTTTTAAATATTCATTGTATGCTTTAAAATATTTAAATTGCTCCGATAATAACCTCGTAAAAACACTTCTTTTCATGAATCTACAAGAATATGCTACATAAAATTGGCTAGAACAATAGACTGATTTAGAGTTGGGGACCATCATGCCTCGCAAAGATTTGTAAGGACATTTAGTTCAATAGTGAACATTTAAATTTACAATATGGGAAAAAAATCTGACTTGACTATGCTTCTCCTCAATGAGCTGGTTTTGCTTTGTCGTCTTCCTTACTCGAGCACTCTGCTTTTTATGCCATAGAGAGATAAGAGCTACTCCATTCTTTTTTGTAGTAAATAAAACTTTAGGAAGTTCAGCATGACTTACCTAGGTTGTTACGAAGCCCGTCAACCCTTCCAAAAAAGGCTAATTGGCAGAACGGGACCTAGCATGCTGCCAGAACTTTTTGTTTTACACACCATTTTGTCTAGTCTATTAAAAATTTTGAAATTTTTAGTTAATACACTCTTGTTGATTAAGGTAGCAAGTGGAATTCTATACACAAAAACCATTTATGGTTTAAACAAGACCGCATAACATATTTTATACCTCATGTCATACTAGACATTCTCCTAGTGTTTGAGGTGTCTGTAGCTTCGCTGAACCGTTCTGGGTTTGATCCTGGATAATACAGTCCTGCGAATTTTTTCTTTTTCCCACCCTTCCAATAATTATGTTATTTTTTTTTAGTTTCCAAGGTATGTTAAATTAAATTGCAACTTTGTTTTGTTTAAGCAAATCGAATTTTTTTATCAAAACTTCTCTTCAATGTCTTTCGATTATGATTTCTATCCAGTTTATCTCTCTTTAATATCCAGCAGTAGTCTGCTATCATGTTTGCGTTCCACCTTCCTTGATATCTGCTCTTTATAACCATAATACCTTTGTGAAAACACTCACGTCGCTCTTCACTTTCGGCACCAAGATTCTCAGGAAAGCAGTCAATATGAGAATGCAGATTGCAACTTTATACTCATTTTGCAACCCAGTTCATGGAACTTGTTGAGCATGCCATTCACTATATATTCAATAGCTGGAATTTTTCTATATCCTAAAAAATGTTTCACTACCCGCCTTATTGACCCAGAAGCATATTCAATATACTTAGATCGCTGCATATAATCCAACCATAATCCGAGTACTTTATTTTTGTTAATATAAATTCAAAATTTTTAAAACATTCTTTAAAATGGATGGAACGAAAAACCAGCTAATTGCAGTCTCGAAGTTTTGATTTACAGCAGATGCGGTAATGTAAGCAAGCAGAAATAGAATCGGTGAAAGGTTGAAGGGCTAATGTACTTTATGGACTCTAGAACTCTAAACTTCCTTTGAATGTCTATGAAAGTGACCAGAGAAGCGATTAGAAGGCCCGAGCTTTTCAATAAGGGGTTTGTTTATAAGGATATAAACATATGACAAAAAGTCACCACCTATGTGAATCTTGGAAATCACATTTGGTAAGCTGTCAACAAGATCATCTGGTGGAGCTAATGCATCATCAGATTGAGCCATCATGGAAGGCGCTAATGCAAATCAGTCACTCATATCTCCTTACATTTCATATTATTCATATAATTATCATTTTATTTTTATTATTTATTGTAGCTACATTTTGTTAAGTTCTCTCAACTCCTTTAAAGCTGCCTTTTAAATTGAACAAGGACAGTTCATCTCAGCATTATTTTCCTGTATATTCATTGTTAAAATTGTAGTTATTTTTGTTGTTGGTTCTGTGATTGCTGTTGTTATTATTATCGCCATTATGATTGTTGTCAACATTGTTGTCATCATCGACAATAAAAAATCATTCAAACAGCAAAATGTAGGTTACCGAAGGTATTCCTTTGTAAATGGCTTTATGTTGGTAACAATGAAAGAGGAGACGTCTGTATGTGCTTAACAAGAAAAAAAATGAAATTTATTTACGAAAGATTGTATACGTTTGCGCGTGTGTGTGTATGCGTTGTTGTGTGCACAACACAGTGTGTGTAAATTATAATTTTGATATCTACATTATACCACAAGCTCAATTCCTGAAACAAAGTTCAATCAAAAGTTACCACACGGCCACATGACCTCATGTCTGCCCAAAAGTTCTGATAAGAAATGATATTTATTAGCCTAAAAGGTATTTGTACTACTCGAAAAGTTAGTTGATGATAGAAACTTTGTTATTAATTGCTTAAAGCTACAATTTTATACCGTTCACAAAAATGTTAATGGTATACTCGTATATAGTATTTTCTACAATTTTCATTTCCAATTCTTTAAAGTATCAATACATATATACTGAATTAGCATTGATAGAAAAATAAGTTAAGCCATGTCCATTTGTCCGCAGTTTAAGTGCCGTTTCTTAGCAAACCATTAGACTTACTTGCTAAGAAAAGGCAGTTTGAAATATGGTCACAACAACATTAGTATAAATACCATAACATTGTTATTGTTATTACCAAAGACAGAGTTTTATTAGTTTAATTACAGTTTATAGCATTAAAACTATTATTGTGAGCATTTCTGTTATCGTCTATAAATTTCGAGATATGGTTGCATACAATAATAGGATTTATGGTAATTTTCATCACACTTAATATTAAGAAATTTGTTTTTTATCATATGTATTATATGCTAACTCACATACAACATAAGTAAGCTTAAACAATAAACTTAATATTGACGTCATTAATGATATTTTCGCTCTCGTCGGTAACATATAACATTCTTTCAGTTTTAATTTTTCTTTGAAATTCAAAAAAAAAATGTATTTTGTGTCGTTTCATTTAAAGAAAAATATCTCTATAGATAAATAAATCTATATAGGTTGATGTAAACAAAAATTATGGATATTGTACAAAAACCCTGTGATAATGTAAATTAAAAGGTTAGTATATTAAGATGTAAACATATGTATGCCTCTGGTAACCAACAATGCTATGAAGCAGCCAACCATACTTCCAGCTAAACATGTTATGGTTGTGCCTAAACATACTATTGTCACAGTCATTACAATTTTAATTTGTCAACCATACTATTGCTGTGATCAACCATACTACGTTACTTCCAACCATATTATTATGGTTATATTTTACTCTTAAAATCGCAATCCCAGTCGAAGTTCTTAATAAATACTTTTGATTTATTACAGCTAATACGAGTATATACTCCAACAATAAAGAGGAAATTTGTGCTTTCATTCCATCGAGAAATGACCCGATAATATGAATAATATTAGAATATTATGAATGTATAAATTTGTTTATTTTAGCTTTAATTTATTATCATATGTATATAAAATTATTTAATTATGACAAAAATATGGTTCTATTAAAATAAAGTTATTTGCGATATTAGTATTATTCCTCAATAAAATAAATTTCGTTATATATGATACAAATATGGTTTTTTGACATAATAATAATATGGTTGAGTATGACACTAATATGGTAACTTCAATTAATATTAATGTTACTTACTATTATAACAATACTGAACCTAAATGCATCATAGCTATTTATAATATTTCTTTACAATACTATGGAGAATCATATCAATAGCGTTTAATAATATAACAATATAGGCTACAACCATATAACTCGACAATAGTATGTTCCCCTAAAATATTTTCCTTTCAACCATGTATTTTTTTCTACGTGTAGAAACTTTTTTCCTTCATCATTCCATTACTCCATCGGTTCATGGGTTTGCTATAGAAATTCAGAAAAATCAATTCACGTATAGCTGAGATATATCGAAAATTCCTAAAAATCCATTTTTTCGCAATTTTGTATGAAATTTTTTGACAAAAAAAAATTATCCCCGATATCGGTCGTAGCATTAATAGATTTTTAATGAAAATATGACATAAACGAACTTAAACAATTCTTTTTGCTTAAAAGCCGTTCTAGTAATAAAAGAATATTATTTAAATATAGAAAATGAAAAATGCGGTCCATACCGATTTGTCCATCAAATATCGCGTAAGCGAACTGAAAAAATAGTTTTTGCTTAAAAGCAGTTCTGGTTATAAAAAGCAGTTATGGTTATAAAAATTTTCGATATCGGTCCTTATATACCCTAGTCTAAACTGATTTTTTCATGAAAATGTCGCGTTCTGGTAATAAATATAGGTTACTAAAATACAAAAATTAAAAATTCTGATATCGGTCCATATATAGCCGAGATATATTATAAACTGATTTTTCCATGAAAAAAATATTTTTGCTTAAAAGCAGTTCTGATTATGAAAGCAGGTTGCTAAAATACAGAAAATGAAAATTTATCACATCGGTCAGTACAAGTATATATACACCCGAGATATAGCCTTAACCGATTTTTTCATGAAAATTTTTTTTTGCTTAAAATCAATTTTAATTATAGAAAAAAGTTACTTAAATACAGAAAACTAAAAGTTCCGATTTCGGTCCATATATACACGAGTGTAGCCTTAACCGATTTTTCCATAAAAAAAAATTTTTTTTTTTTTGCTTAAAAGCAGGTCTGGTTATAGAAGGAAGTTACCAAAATACAGAAAAGGAAAATTTCCAATATCAATCCATATATACCGGAGATATAGCCGAAACTGATTTTTCCATGAAAATTTCCATGAAAGATTACTTTTTTGACATGGCGATTACAATGCAAAAATTTTTTCCTCGGTCCATATATATCGGAGCACATTTAGTTCGAATTTGCAATATATTATATATTTACGTGACTATCGTGAAGGGTATTTTAGATTCAGCCCAGTCGAATATACTACACTCTTACTTATTTAGTAGCACTTATCTTGAAATTCCCTTCATAAAACTGTTTGTAGAACAATTTCTGAAATTTAGTTTCAATTAAAAATTTTAAGCATTTCAGTTTTTAAAGTGAAAGTTTAACATCTATCGGGTACCGTTGTGTATACATATGAATTTACTCGCCCAGATACATATGAATTTACTCGCCCAGATACTTCGACTCGTTCATTGTAATGGGTGGAAAATAATAAAAACGAAACTCCTGAACATTTCATTTGGACATGTGCGTGCTGATTGCAAGGTTCTGAGGAATTTCGTCAAATGTATGTCAATGTATATCAAAAGGAAAAGGACATGAGTCAAGTCAAAGGTAAATAAGGTCATGTCATAATTAAAGATAACCAATGAATTTTTATTTAAATATTTAAAATAAATAAACATATAACAAGGACTACAAAGATATATAAAAAAAGTAGTCTTTAAAATTCTTTTTCGTATTACTTGAAGTACAACAGCTGTAGAAGTTAAAAAGAAAAAAATTGATATTTTAAGCAGGATTTGCATTTACGCATACATTACACACTTAGCATACATATGTGAACACCTTTTGTGTGCATGTTGTAAGCGGCTTATGAAATCTGCAACGCGCCAGTGAGCATTAGGGGTGAATTAGTAGGATATACCTAATTTTAGGAACGATATTTAGGACATGCGGGAACCTCTTATTTTTTGAGGTTTGGTAAAAAAACGCATGAGCTTAAAAACTAGAATGGCAAAATTGGGTGGAAAATGGTTTCGTATAGAGGTCAAATGTAGGGCAAAACCTTAAAAAGCCTTATAACTGTTGCTTGGTCCCTTTTTTGGGGTAAAATGTAAAACTTACGCTTCCTAATATTTCTCCCTCTACATTTCTTGTGACCATATCTACCCCCTAACTGCCGTCCTTAAAGGGGTTCACATACAAAATATTAATTTTTAGGGTCAATCGCCCTAAATAGCAGAGGCTATCCTAAATGTGCCGAATTTATGACCGACTTTCAATATTTTTATAACCCCAAAACTTTTGTACAACATACCTAGCTTCCGTCCTCAATCATTAGGGCTGTCATTTCTTTTCAAATTCTCAATAAGTTATTTATATTGTAGGGATGTAAAGTTTAATGTTTGAGAATATCTTTCAAAATTTCCAAAGTCTACTGATGATTAAGATAGCTCGACATATAAGCATCTATGAAACTTAGACACCAATCTGTTTATAATTCTTCGATTGGTATCAATATTAGAAGCTAATATAGTGAATAAGACTCAATTGTTTAAAATTTAATAAGGAAAAATTTAATTAATTTTCCAGATATTTTGTTTTACTGTGTGTATTTTTATTCCTAATCGAAGCCGGCTCAAAGGACCATAAATGCAGTTACTGCATGAATATCCCAAATGCCCTCTGCTTCGGTTCTAGTGAATCTTTATTAATTCACACATTTTATGGTAACTTCAATATTAAAGTTGCCAGATGAGTCGCTGTAGAGGTTTGCGGCTGTAATGTTGTATTGTTCAAATTTAGTTTGGACAGTGTGTTTTCAGCTAAGAGAAAAAATTTTTCAGAAATTCAAAAATTATTTAACCATCCAATTCACTAGATTCGTCAGTACTCAACTATATTTTCTCAGAATATTTAAAGGAGCAAGCAGTGTGAATAAACCTAAGCTATATAATCATATACAGGTTACCCCAAAATGCACCATACAGTTTAAAATTTAAAAAAGAAAATTAATTCATTTTCCAGCTATTAAAATATACGAAATGGAAATTTACACTAAGTGTGTGTTCATGGTGCTAATCGAAGCCGGTTCGAAGAACCATGAACACGTTTACTGCACGTATATCTCAAATAACCTCTGCTTTGACTCTTGTACAGCTTTATAAATTCTTCAATATTAAACTTGTACTACAGTATTGTCGTTAGTTTGTTAGTTTGCATAGTATGCTTTCAGCCAGGAGCAAATAATTTCAAAAAGTAATTGACCATCCGGTTCACCAGACTCTTAAGTACTCGCCTAAATTACTCAGGATATTTCAAGACTGAGCAATGTGAATAAACCTGAGAGAACCCAACATCATGCTGTTGAAATTCGAGCTCCTTCGTCATAAATTTTGAAAATGTTCTACTTATTATTTAACTATACATTTGTAAACAAATTTGCAAAGTATAGCATGCGCAGCATGTAATTTGCAGTGGCGCTGTGGCTAGCTCTATGCCTTCACGTAAGAAGTTGCTGCGTGGTTAACAAGAAAATACCTCAAAAAAACTTTTAACTAATACAGTTATTTGAAGCAAAAAGTTAACCTATGAGAGCAAGACGCAAAACTCTAGAAGGCCAAACAGCAACAACAGCCTGATCACACTTAAAAAATAATTACAATGACGCGACAGCTCTTCCCCATCATTGCAGAGTTGGACACCGGAGCTATTTAAGTAGCACTACTTTCTATACTTTCTGCAAAAAGTTTTTAATTAAAAAAAAAAAACCTAAAAATTAAGGGCAAAATTATTAAAAAATTATAAATCCTTCTCCTTTGTTAATTTTGGGTCACCTTTTTTCAAACATTGTGTTTAAATATTAAAAACATATTTATCATTCATTTAAAATCCACTTACAACGAAAACGTTGTATTCTCATGTTTAATCATTAACTGATTAGAAAAAACATTGGTCCACTTAATTATTCCCAAAAAAGTTTAAGATTTTTTTAATATAGCGAAAGAAAAAATTACATAAAATAAATTTAAACGACCAAAAGCGAATATATAATAAAAACAAGTGGCACCATTTCACAAATAAAATCACAATTACTAAAAAAAAGATTTAACACATGAGAAAAAAAAGAAAAAACTATAACGTGAGACAAATGATTTCATTGCAAAATAACACAATTATGTCAATGACATTTATGGCATTAATATTTTAATAACAACCACATAACAAATATTATAAATTTATTTCAATAAAAAATTGCGCCCATAAATATGCAACACATATTCTTAAATGTCAATTTATATGTTTTTTTTATGCGATTTCATATTTAAACTGTGGTGGCAAACACAAGTTTCAAATTTATTAATAAAATTAATTAATCAAAAATAAATATAATTTAATTACCAGCTTAAAAGGAGAAAAAAAATATATAGAGAAACAAATTTAAATTACATTAAGCAAGAAAGCACTTTAAAAGTTAGACTTTAAATTGCATTATGAAAGCTAATTGCGACTTCAATACATACAATACAATGAATGCTTTATTTTACAACATTTTCAAATAAAATTATTGGTACAATTTAATTAAGAATTGATTGGCATATTGATATAGTACTAATCCAATAGCCTCAAAGTTATTCCTGCCAAAAACTCTGAATGTTTCTGTAGACAAGCAAAACAAGCTTTACAGTTTTTTTTTTATTAATAAAAAATTTATGAAAATAACTTTGAAACTAGACAAAATTCATGTACAAAGTACTTAAGTCACAAAAAAGAAGTTGTGAATACAAGATTTATAGTAATTTTAATTAACAATGGTTATCTTTTATCAAGTTCTGGGCTATACGCCCATATAAATATAGCACATATGGCCTTATACACAAAAAAAATTGTGAATTCATTAACAACTTATTATGCGATTTTTGTATGGAAATTTAATAAACCAAAAACATATTCTACTAATAAAGCCAAAAATATATTTTTTTAATAAAGCCTATAGACTTTATTACTAAAGAAATCCTCCGAGAAGAAATCCTTAAGTTTTGTTATACTTAAACCCTACTTGTATAGTCGAAATTGAAAGGAAATAAGTCAGAAGAAGAAGGCTGCTTTGCACCTACTTCTTGTGAAAGTTTCAATAACAGAATTGAAACGATACACTAAAAGCAAATTCGAAATGAAAACAGTTCTAGTTCCAAAAATTTCAAATCTTTTCATTTCAAAAAATGTTGTGGTATTTAATTTTATTTTATTTTATTTTATTTTATTTTATTTTATTTTATTTTATTTTATTTTATTTTATTTTATTTTATTTTATTTTATTTTATTTTATTTTATTTTATTTTATTTTATTTTATTTTATTTTATTTTATTTTATTTTATTTTATTTTATTTTATTTTATTTTATTTTATTTTATTTTATTTTATTTTATTTTATTTTATTTTATTTTATTTTATTTTATTTTATTTTATTTTATTTTATTTTATTTTATTTTATTTTATTTTATTTTATTTTATTTCATTTTATATAATTTTATTTTATTTTATTTTATTTTATTTTATTTTATTTTATTTTATTTTATTTTATTTTATTTTATTTTATTTTATTTTATTTTATTTTATTTTATTTTATTTTATTTTATTTTATTTTATTTTATTTTATTTTATTTTATTTTATTTTATTTTATTTTATTTTATTTTATTTTATTTTATTTTATTTTATTTTATTTTATTTTATTTCATTTTATTTTATTTTATTTTATTTTATTTTATTTTATTTCATTTTATATAATTTTATTTTATTTTATTTTATTTTATTTTATTTTATTTTATTTTATTTTATTTTATTTTATTTTATTTTATTTTATTTTATTTTATTTTATTTTATTTTATTTTACTTTACTTTATTTTATTTTATTTTATTTTATTTTATTTTATTTTATTTTATTTTATTTTATTTTATTTTATTTTATTTTATTTTATTTTATTTTATTTTATTTTATTTTATTTTATTTTATTTTATTTTATTTTATTTTATTTTACTTTACTTTATTTTATTTTATTTTATTTTATTTTATTTTATTTTATTTTATTTTATTTTATTTTATTTTATTTTATTTTATTTTATTTTATTTTATTTTATTTTATTTTATTTTATTTTATTTTATTTTATTTTATTTTATTTTATTTTATTTTATTTTATTTTATTTTATTTTATTTTATTTTATTTTATTTTATTTTATTTTATTTTATTTTATTTTATTTTATTTTATTTTATTTTATTTTATTTTATTTTATTTTATTTTATTTTATTTTATTTTATTTTATTTTATTTTATTTTATTTTATTTTATTTTATTTTATTTTATTTTATTTTATTTTATTTTATTTTATTTTATTTTATTTTATTTTATATTATTTTATTTTATTTTATTTTATTTTATTTATTTTATTTTATTTTATTTTATTTTTTTATTATTATTACTTTTTTTTAAGAACCAAAAAACAGATTCAATTCCGTTTCCGAATGGAATACAACTCTGTACTAGTAAAAAAGAGAAAGAAAAATATATTTTTGTTTGCTTAATAATTTCGCTATAAGAAAAGTTTAAGCAAATGGGAAAAATGTATGCCTTTTAATATCTACGTTGTAAAGGCCAACTAATTATTCACTTAGTGCATACAAGACCCTTTTACTAAGGAGCTATTTTTAGTACTTAAGTATATAGCCTGAAGATATTAACTGAATCAAGTTTTTACATTCAGTAATACACAATTTAAATATATAGATCTATTCTACTAGAAAGTGAAATCTGCTAACCCAGTGGACACATTCACATTAACGAAGCAAATAATTTACTGTTCTTCTGTTGTGCTTATGAACGTTCAGTTTTGTTATAAATTCCATTTTAATTAGTACTTAAGTCCATATTATTTTAAATGAAACAATGTTGAAAGCATAATAAGATGATGTTAAAAACAAAATAATATAATATTTAATATTACTTGAATGTTTTTTTATCCCATCAAAATATCTCTTAAAAATAGTAAAATTTATGTGCTAGTAATAAAAATATAAGTGTATATATTATTTTTTATAATTTTATTTAAATCAGGACATTAAAGAACTCGTTCGTACATATCATGAAAAAGCAAATTTATAAATGCTTTTTAAGCAAAACTGTCTTCATCATGTACTCGTATGCTCTGCAGTTGCCTGCCAGTAACGGAAAATAGCAGAGCAAAACACAACAGCAAAGCGGAAATCTCAAATAGAGAGAGAGAGACACAAAAAAAGTCGCTATTGAAAATATGTCAACGAACGGAAAAATACGCTACATCTGCTGCAGTCGTCACTAGTTATATAGATGTTTAAACAATTTCCAAGACAGCAAAATTGTTTCAGTACACAATTTAAATTCCCAATTTTGTTTGGAGTTTTCTCAATTTGAAAGTTTCTCTCCATCAAATTAAAATTATTTATTTATTTTAAATTGTTTGAGATTGAAATTAAAATTCTAAATAAAATTTGAAATTTTCTCTTTTTCGGATTGATATTCTCAATTAAACATAGAACTTTTTGCTTTTCATGTTGAATTAATTAAATTTAGAGTTTTCTCACTTTTTAATTAACACTTTGGATTTTATTTTAAGTTTTCTGAAATTGAAATTCTTGATTTCTTTTGAATTTGAAACTCTTTATTATATTTTGATTTTTTTTCATTTAAAGAGAGTGGAGTTTTCTCAATTGAAAGCTGAAATAATTCATTGCATTTGGACTTTTATCAATTTAAATTTCAAATTCTTTATATTATTTGCAGTTTTCTCAATTAAAATTTTACATTTGCGATTTCATTTGGATTTTTTTTAACTAACAATATAAACTCACAACTTGATTTGCAAGTTTCAGAATTTTAATTTCAAAATCTTGATACTTGGAGTTCTCTCAATTTTAAATATAAATTATAATTTTATTTGGACTATTCTCAAATGAGAATTGAAACTCTCTATTTTATTTGGAGTGTCCAGAAGTTGAAATTTTAATTATTTGATGCACTCTCCATTTAAAAATGAAATTCTCCATTTTATTTGGACTATTCTCAATTGAGATTTGAAACTCTCTATTTTGTTTGGTTTTGGCCCAGGAGTTGAAATTTTAATTGTTTGGTACACTCTTAATTTAAAAAGTGAAACTCTTGATTTTATTTGGAGTTTTTTTTTTTTTCAATAATAAAATTTGGATTTTCTAGTCTTTGAATAGAATTTCTCTGCTAAATTTAAAGTATTCTGCATTACAAACTGAAAATTTGGATTTTTTGAAATTCTTGATTTTATTCGAAATTTCCTTAATTTCAATTTGAAATTCTCACTTTGATGTGGAAATTTTTTTCCATTGAAGTTTTAAAATCTAAATAATGTTTTGAGTTGCTTAATTACAAATTCAAATTACGGTTTTGGTTTCACATTTCTCAATTTAAACCTCAGATTCTCAATTTCATTTGGAGTTTTCTGAATTTAAAAGTGAAATTCTCGTCTTTATATGCTAACGTGGAAGCCTCACATTGATGCAAAAGTCACTCAGTTGAAATTAAAAGCAGCGCAACTAAATTGGCTTATGGGCAGAAATTCGACATTGAAGTTGGACTGCAAACTTTTGTTATATAACGCAATTTTAAAGCCTATATGGTGCTATGGAGTTCAATTATGGGGAACCGCCTCAACATCTAACATTGAAAAAATTCAAAGACGACAAAACCAAATTCTTCGTACGATTACTGCAGCTCCATGGTACGTAAGAAACTCACGAATTCACAACGATCTGTGTGTTCCGCTGGTAACTGACGAGTTCTCTAAGTATGCCACAAGGTATATCAGTAAACTGGAACTTCACCCAAATCCTCTTGCACGCAACATACTTAATTTTGGCGGCCACTCTCGGTTGAGAAGAAGGGATACCCTGGCCACCATCAGAACGTTAAATAGGTGATTCTACCGATATTATTCGCGCGAAATGAAACTATTTTGTCTAGCAGTGGCTGGACTTAAATAACTTTTGTATTTAGTATTAAGATTTGAATACTTATTGTTAGTTCATATTTTGAAGATTCAATAAATAAATGAATGACAAAAAAAAAAAAAAAAAAAAAAAAAAAAAAAAAAATATGCAGTTCCAAATTAAAATTTAAACTGCTGATTTCAATGGGTTTATATCAATTTAAAACTGAAATTTGTAATTGAAATTCTCAGATTTATTTAGACTTTTGGATTTTCTCAGCTTGCAATTAAAGCTCTTAAGCACATTTGGAATTTTCTCAGCTTTAAATTGAAATTCTTAATTATATTTGCAATTTTTCCAATTCTAAAATGACGTATTGAATTTTTTGGAGGTTTCTTAATTTAAAACCGAAATTCTGTATTTTATTAAAAAATTTTTTAAACTTTAGATTTCAAAATTTCAAATAAATATGGGATTTTCTTAGTTTTGAAGAGAAACTCTCAATAACATTTGGAATTTTTTGAATTTTAGATTGAAATTCTCAATTACATTAATAATTGTCTGAATTTAAAACTGGGTATTTAGGATTTTCTTTATTTTGAAATTGAAATTCTCAATTATAATTGGCATTTTCTCAATTTTAAAATTGATATGCTCAATAGCATTTAGTATTTTATCAAATTTAGACTGAAATTCGCAATTACATTTATAATTGTCTGAATTTAAAACTGAAATTCTGAACTATTTTCTAATTTTTTCAATATAATTGTAAATAACATTTGGAATTTTCTCAATTTTAGAATTGAAATACTCAACAACATTTAGATTTTCTAAATTTTGATTAAAAATTCACAATGACATTTAGAATTTTCTTAATTTTGGATTGAAATTTTTAATTACAATTGGAATTTTCTTAATTTTAGTACTGAAATTCTTAATAACATTTAGAATTTTCTCAATTTTGATTAAAAATTCACAAAAACATTGGGAATTTTCCTTATTTTGGATTGAAATTCTCAATTACATGTGGAATTTACTCAATTTTAGAACTAAAATTCTCAATAACATTTAGAATTTTCTGAATTTTTAACTGAAATTCTCAATAAAATTTGTATACTTCTTAATTTTTGATTTATATTCTCAATTTCATTTGGAATTTTCCAAAACTTAGAATTTAAATTCTCAACAACACTTAGAATTTTCTCTATTTTGCTTAGAAATTCACAATAATATTTGTAGTTTTCTTAATTTTGAATTAAAACTCTCAATAACATTTAGAATTTTCCCAATTTTAGAAAACATTTAGAATATCTTTCAAAAATTTCCAAAGTCTACTGATAAGGGTAGTTCCTATGAAATGTCGACATATAGATAGCTGGGAAACATAGAAAACAAGCTATTTATAATTTTTTATTGGTATTTAGAATTTTCTCAATTTTGAATTAAAATTTTCAATTCAATTTTCAAAATTTTTTTAATATTAGATTGAAATTCTCAATAATTTTTAGAACTTTCTCAAATTTGAATAGAAATTCTCAATAATATTTAGAACTTTCTTAGTATTGTACTAAAAACATTTGGAATTTTCTTAATTTTGAATTGAAATTCTCAAAACCATTTGGATATTTCTTAATAATGGATTGAAATTCTCAATTACATTTCGAAATTCTTTAAACTTAGAATTAAAGTACTCAATAACATTTAGAATTTTCTAAATTTTTTTGGAATTTTCTTAATTTTGGATTGAAACTCTCAATTATATTTCAAATTTGTTTAATATTAGAATTGAAATTCTCAATAACTTTTGGAATTTTTTCAATATTAGATTTAAATTCCCAATAAGTTTTAAAATTTTCTCAATTTTTAATTGAAATACTAAAGAACATGTGAAATTTTCTAAATTTTGGTTTGAGATTCTCAATTACATATGGAATTTTCTCAATTTTAAACTTGATATTCTAAATAACATTTAGAATTTTCTCATTTTTAAATTGAAATTCTAAACTACAATTGCAATTTTTTCTCAATTTCGGATTCAAATTCGCAACTACATTTGCAATTTTTGAACAGAAATTTTCAATTTTGTTAAGAGTTTTACCAATTTAAAACTGAAATTCTGCATTCTATATATGCATAGAACTTTCTATTTCTATATTCATTTTATATCGAAATTTGCAATTTCGTTTGGTGTTTTCCTTATTTTATACTGAAATTTTCATTTTCATTCGAAATTTTCTCAATTTCATAGTTCCCAATTTCGTTGGGAGTTTTCTTAATTTTATATTGAAATTTCCATTTTCATTCGAAATTTTCTCAATTTTGTATTTCAAATTTCATTCCGATTGTTTTCAATTATCTTTTTCTGAATTTTCTCACTTTTATATTTAAGTTCTTAAATACGTTTGGAATTTTATCAGTTTCAAAGTGAAATTTTTAATTTTATTTGGATTTTTCTCAATTTAAAACTGAAATTTTTAATTTGATTTAGAATTTTCTGAATTTTATATTGAAATTCGCAATTTTATTCAGAATTTCCTTAATTTTATACTTCCTTCGTTGCATGGCGTTGCATATAAGCAATGTTAACTTCTCGTTCATCTGGCATTTACTCTGTTATTTATTTTACCGTTATTTGTTTTTGAGCTGACTCTATAAATTCAAGAAATTCAACTTGCTGTGTCTTTTGTATGGTGTCGTGTGAAATTTGCGTAAAAAAGCAAAATTTAATAGAAGTGTTTTCAGTAAGTGATAAGTTTGCTAATTTGTGTTAATATTCCTAAAAACTATTTATTTTTTACAAAATATAATTATTCTATTAAAAAAAAATAACTTTATTGGCATTCTCAACTTTATTTTGAATGTTCTGAATTTTAATTGCATTTTTTCTTTGTTCTAATGCCAATAAGAAAAAGCCGAAACAAAGGAATTCAAAAGCCTATTGCAATTAATCGATAAATTTTTCCATAGCAAAATTGCCATAAGTGCACTTAGTTCCAAATGAATACCACAAACGACTTCTACCATTTCGCAAAGCGTACAGCAATTTTAAGAAAAAAAATTAAAATAAAATTATATAGAAAATAAAAATGTTTGCATGTGTATGTGTGTGTGTGTTTGTGTACGAAATGCGAATAATTTTTATTCGCCAAGCAGAAAAACGTTACTAAAGCAATGCGATGCATTTATGCACTTGTTTGCCAGCATGTTAAACATACAGTCATGCACAAAACTATTTATTTATAAATGTCTTCTGTAAACATACATAAATGAAAATATGAATGAATAAATAGAACACAAAATATTTTATACTCGTAGAGATATGAACGAACGAATATACAAATAAATACAAACAAAAACAGAAAACAGTAACTAGTGGCAGTAGCAACAAAATTAAAAAAAAAAAATTATAGCAAAAAAAGAAAAACTCCAACGACAAAAAAAATGCAAAGTCTGCAACATCATAAATGTATCAATACTCAGAGCAATAGCTGCAGTCATTGTTAGTGTTGCTGTTGCCGTTGCTGTTGCTGTTGTTGGTATTTTTCAATGACAAAAGCATATATTTCATTGCCAGTATACACTACTAACTACGAGTACTGAAATATTTATTGGAGTGAAGGGTGCAATTTTTCAAATGAAATAAAAAAATATGATTTGAACTTTTGTGAAGCTTGAAAGTTCATATTACATATGTATACATATACAGACATCACTTCATCTTGTGCATGCATCATCATGTTGTAACATGTTCTTTGTTAGATGTGGGACAAGTACAATCGATTTTATTAAGTTTCAGTTTTCAAATCCCTTTTATTTGGTGCATATTTCTTGTCAAAAGTATTTCAAAGAGTTTGTTTTTCAAGTTTTTATTTGTATTTTTCTTCTTTTTTTTCATTTTTATTAAGATGTGTTCATTGAATCATAAATGGTGCAAGAAAAACAAAAGCATTTATGCGTGCAGAGGAATAAAAAGAGCATATTTATGAAAGTTGTTTTGCTGTTTTCATTGTTGCTGAAATGTACGAGTATGAAATTTTTGGTAACAGGTTATTGGTTACAAAAATATTTGTACAAATTTTTCGCCACAACAATGCAAATAAAAATGTTTTTGTGTAATGTTGCTAAAAAAAAGTAGCAGCGTTATAGGAATCAGTGAAGGATAATTTAATTATGTGACAACTTGTTCTTTGGAAATTTGTGACAACAAAAATTTGATTGGTAAATTATTTTCAGTTTACAATTTGTTATATTCAATTAACTGGATAATCGTATGGGGTTCAACTCTTTTCTTAAACAGATAAAAGTTCCCTCGTAGAGGACTGGCACAGATCGTCAACAGGACGTGCTTGAAATTTTTACAGATGGATATAAGTCGGACTCGGGAGTGGGTGGGGGTATCTTTAACCCCCTGCATGAGAGCAAAATGAGTTTAAAGCTGGAAAATTGGTGTAGCATAGCGCAGGACTAAATCGTGGGGAGGATATCCAAAGGCTCACTGTATGCACTAGCTGGGGTCTATACGACGTTCATGTTGGTTCGTGAATGCCCGATATCTCTAAACGAGATAGCGAGACATTCGAACCTGAAGCTCTTCTAGATACGAGGGATCAGTGTAGTGCCCGCTAATGTTATAGCGGACAAACTGGCAACGGCTACAACAAAGGAATATTGACGGGATCGTTGGAATACTGCTTAGGAGCTGTAAGAAACAAGTACAGAGTCAACTTTTTGAGACTGCCCTAGAGAGATAGTCGAATAAGGTATCTATTATTCTAAGAGGCCTGCCCCAACAGAATTTGCGTTCTGCTATGGCGGTCCTGACTGGTCATTGCCAAATAGGGTCACAAGCGAGGAGCTTAAATCTCCCATTTAATGACTTCAGTAGAAGTTGCAGAGACGAGGAGGAAAAGAGAGTGTTCCTTTGTCAGTAAGCGCTTTGTATGTAGGCAGACCGATGCTGACACGTTTTGCCGGTGGTATCGCAATGTCACTGCTTTACAAGTTATATGTAGATCTGCGGATATATATATCACACCCAAGCAACACAACTGACAAAATTGGATTCAAATGGGCTGGCTTTTCAATTTCTGGCAGCATATAAAACCTAACCTGACCACAAATATCATCAGTTTACACCTATCTCCCAACTTACGTTGCAAATACACACTATAATAGATAATATGAAGTGCCTAAACAAAAAATGCACCATCATTAATCTGAATGAGAGTATGCTGGTTATGTCACACTAAGTGTCCTGGACTACCAACACTTGCTGCCGAAGCTACTGAAAAGCATGAAGCATGAAGCATGAATATACTGGTGTTGTCTAAACTGCCGTAAAATTGGAATTGATTTTTATAATTTGTTCCAGTCAAGAAAACCATCTTTTCAAGAAATTAGAAAAAAAAAATTAACAACATTTCTAATCAATTAATTGAATATGGCAAGTTGTTTGAACAGTACCCGACTCTGGATAAGACTAAATCTATGCAATTATCATCCATACAGTAGTCACCGCAACGTAGAACGTCGCCGTGATATAATGAAACATATCCATCTGATGTAAGCAATGTCGTACATGTTGCTGAAAATCTCCCGGTAGTGGCTCTTGGAACACCTAGTAAATGTAGTAGCACAAATTGTTTTAATGTTGTTTCATATGACAATCCGGCCTCAAATACAAACACTAATTTTCATCGTGAGCTTCGTGAACTACCACCGAATAAACATATATGTATTTGTTTCCTGTTTTGCGGCTGAAAATACCATTGAAGGTATCAACTACTATATTCAAACAAAATTAAACATATCTGAGACAAAGAACGTTTAAATTTTCATACGCGCACCCTAGAAGTATAACGTCTTTCAAGATAACTGTTTCACCTGACATATATAAACTAATAATTAATGTATCATTCTGGCCAAGTAACACGCTCGCAAACGAACTCAAACCGTTTTTAAATAATAATGCTAATAGAGTTGCTCGTATTCATGAACTTATAGCCCATTGACTAAAAATTATCAAAATGGTTTTGGATTGAATACTAAGTTGAGTAATAGTTTCGAATTTGATCACGATGTTATAGTGTTAACTGAAACTTGGCTTAATAATTTAGTACTTAACAGAGAAATACTCTGCAGCAGTCATAATATTTATGAAAAGGATAGAGATACAAATACAAGAGGTTTGATTGCCGTTTTTAAAGCTTTTCCTTCCAAAAAATATTGAATATAGTGGTGTACGCATAAACTTGATTCAGAAAAGTGTTTTCATTGCACACCCCGTAGAAGCGTGTTAAAAGCAATACTGGTCAAAACGATACATCCGCTATAGAGCCATGATTGCCGAATTTTTCGTTCATCAATTAAATAATCAAGATACGAAGAAGCAGGACCTGTGGTTTCAACTAGGCGGCGCAACATGTCACACAGATTGTGCCATATACTACGTTTATACGTGCAGGTTACTTGCGCATAAAAATATTTTAAGTAGCTTAATTTGCCACATAAACAGTGAATAAAGTTTTTATTTGAGAATAGCTAACTTACGAAAACCATTACTGATTAAAAACTTATTTGCACATAGCACAAAAAAAAAAGCTGTCACTTTGCTTCACAATTTCAATTTTTCTACCCTTCACAAAAATTTTAAGGTTGTATGTAAGGTTGTAATTTGTACAATTTCCATTTCCGATCCTATAAAGTATATACATATATTCTGAATCAAAATTGATAGAAAAGTTGCCTAAGCGATGTCCGTCTGAGAAAACCAGTAGGTTCTTAGAAGCTTTTTTCTTTCACCATCCATTCATGGGTTTTTAGTTGAAATTCAATAAAATTGCTTCACGTATAGCTAACATACATACATATATCCAAATTCCAATTTTTTTTTGCAATTTTGTATGCAAATTTTTTAAAAACAAATATTTGGTTTTGTTTCAAACTAGACGCAATGGGATTAAAAGACAAAAAAATTTTCCCCCGATATTGGTTTATATATACCCGAGATATAGCCTAAACCGATTTTTACATGAAAATGTCGCATAAGCGGTCTTAAAAAATGTGTTTGCTTAAAAGTAGTTCCGGTTATAAAATAAGGTTACTTAAATACAGAAATTGAAAGCTTCCAATATCGGTACATGTGTATATACTCGAGATATAGTCTAAGCCGATTTTTCCAGAAAAAAAATGTTTTTTGTTTAAAAGTAGTTCTGGTTTTAAAAGAAGGTTACTAAAATACAGAAATGAATATTTCTGATATCGGTCTATATATACCCGAGATATAGCCAAAACAGATTTTTCCATGAAAAAATTGTAATACCCTTTTTTTTGCTTAAAAACAGTTCTGGTGATAAAAGGAGGTTACTAAAATAGAGAAAATGAAAATTTTCGATATCGGTTCATATACACCCCAGATATAGCCTAAACCGATTGTGTAATACAAATGTCGCGAAAGCGATCTTAAACAAATTATTATTTATTTTTTGTTAAAAGCAGTGCTAGTAATAAAAGGAGGTTACTAAAACACAGAAAATGAAAGTTTCCAATATCGGCCCATATATACCCGATATATAACCTAAACCGATTTTTCCATTTAAAATTGGCGATTACAATGCAAAAAATTTTCCCTTCCGATATCGGTCCATATAATGCGAGCATATTTAGTTCAAATTTGTAATACTACGAGTATACTATATATTTACATGCCTTTTGAGAGGGGTCCAGCCGAATATACTACACTCTTGCTTGTTATTATTATTACTTGTATTATTGTCATTGGATTACAAAAACCGTTTAATTTTTTTATTTTTCTTTTATTATTTCAATAATCAAAATGCTTTTTACACAGTACAGTACTACCAATTATTTTTATTTTGAACATATCTCATACTAAAAAATAAAACTTTTCCATATACAAACTGGCGCATAAACAGTGAGTTAGTTATTTGGAAATAGTTTTTATTTGCGTATAAACGTAATGACAGTAGACTTATTGAAGGAAACGTTTGGTAGCCGCAGTGTTTCACGTTTCAGAATTCACCTTATGAATTGGCCTGCAATATCGTAAGAGTTAATAGCGCCAGATTATTTCCTGTGGCGACGCGTGAAGTCGCTGGTAGATGAGTCCGAAACGTTTGACCCCTTGGAGGTCAATATTCTTCGCGTTATTGCCATTATATTGCCGTCCGATTAGACTCGACTGGCGTATAACTCGGTCGAGTCATATACCAGAAGTCATATTTCAATTATAATGCCAGAAGTTTGTACAGTGTGTACAGAAAACGTGAACTAATTTTTACCGAAGCTGTTCACGTTTTTGATTTTGTTCACGTTATAGATTGGATTTTTTTTCACTAATATACGTTGAAAATTATTATGCAGAACAGCTTAAATTTACTGCAGTAATTTAATTCAGTTTCTACACTTTCTATTAAAGTGTAGAAACTTTGTTCCGACTTAACATTCAATTAAATCTACATGAAATAAAAGGGTAAAAATACATAAGCGTACATACGTTTTTCATCATTTTTATTGATAAAAAAACAATTCAGTCTCTCGCGTATGATGAAAAGAACTTAAAAAAATATCTTATTCAAAAAACGATTTAATAAGAAATAAAAATATGTATAGACAAACTGGGAAAATATTTGTAAACGAAAAAAATTTTGTTGACGGTGTTTTTGATTGAGTATCTGCAAGGCAAATTTTTCTTTCAGTTTACGCAACACTGTAATTTCACTTTGACTCACTTCACCACTTTCAACTCATTTTAACGCCTTATTAAGAGCTTCTAAAGCATCTTTTGACTTAATTTTATTAGCTAGCTCCTCTAAAATACACAGTTCACGTTTTAGAGCCATCAGCACTTGTTCACGTTTCAGAATAGTCAATGTTAAAATAAAAGTGTTCACGTTTTTGGATGTTCACGTTTTCGCGAGTCTAATAAAGTAAATTACATGCCAATTTAACATCTGCTAGAAACAATTATGTTAGAGTCATAAGCACTGGCATTTATAGACATTCATTTTATGTAAAAAAGAACAATAATCAGGCGTACAAGAAATATTAAAAATTCACAAACAATTACAAATAGATGAAATTTCAAAAGTCTGAATGCTTTGATTCTTCCCGCACATATGTTTAAGGTCAATTTGAAAAATTCATCTTTATTTTATATTTCTAATATTATATGATGGTATCATTTTTATTTAATTTCAAGCTTAAAAAAAAACTCCCTTTAACGCTAAATTTATTGTGCTTTAAACTTCAATTTAATGTCACTGTGGGTACTTAAAAACACCCAATTGAACAGCATTAAAAAATACCTTAATTGTTTCTTCTTGTAAAAAAGATAAAACAATTGTTGCAATTTATATGTTCATGCATACAATGTACTCGTATGTACTCGTATATGAATAAATACGAATAATTTCTTTACACAGGAATTAAGACAAAAAAAAAGAACAACAATACAACTCCATATCATTTATTCGTCTTTGTAACCAACGTTTATTTTTTTATGGCCATCTTAAATGATTAAGAGCTTAAGCTTTATGAAAATCCCTTAAGAAAAATTATACCACACACACACACATGCACACACACATATATGCGAACACATGAAAACGAAAATGCAAGGAGTATTTAATAAAGCATAAAAAACTGCTCTGCTATTTATATTTAAAAGCCTGCTTTCTTCAATTCTTTAATTTATTTTTGCTGTTCGGTCTTGACTCATGCCCACTCATACCCACTTAAACTTCAATTATTTTGTGAAACATAAAATCACTTACATTCAATTTAAAATAACATAATGAAAATCATTTATCATTTTGAACATACGCACACATTTGTTTCAGTGTGTATGTGTGTGTGTGTACAAATTTCACATACGTTCAAGGAAGTGTGGATGTGTGTATGCATGTTGGCAGCAATGAATGTCGACAATACTGAGTGTCGATTTTTATACACGTCCTTAAAATCAAACAAACACACCAGCAAACCAGCGTGTAGGTGAATATTTTCACTTCAGAAAAGAGTGAAGGCATGAATATGCGTAGGCATAGCATTGTTTATAGCAACATTTCTTTTTTTATTCTCACTCAAATGAACAATATTTGTATATTCGTTGGCTGAAGTATGAAGATGATAACTTATTTTCGGCGAAAAAATTAAAATTTGTGACAGACAAAAAAATTACCAATTTATAAGCCAATTGTTGTGTCACAATTTTATTTTAGCTTAAAATAAAAAAATAAGTTCTAACGGATTTAAATTTTATCCTATAGAGAGATAGCTTGTTTTCACTGATAACCGTCCATATAAACGTATACACATATAAATTCATTAGGTTGGCATTGGACTTTAAGGAGAAGACTAAAGTTTGTGTTGGCCCTCAAGCTAAGTCCAAATCGTATATGGAGAGTAATTGAGCAGATACGATCTCCACAAACAGAATACTCAGCAGGTAAATGTATAACATTAATTACTCTTGAAGGAAGTTCATGGTGATAGATCACTAAAGCCCACGTCATATCATTGAGGCATGTTGCATGGTAATTCAAGATATGTTCTTTAAAAATTATAGAACCAAATTGTTACGAAATTCACTCCGTATTTGTAAACAGAAATCAAAAGTGTGTTTTAAGTATTTTTCATGTTGTCACCAAAGCGAATAGTGTGCATTGGCTTAACATACATATATAGCTACTGTATAGTCTACTCTTACTTATGGATTTCTGATAGGAGTCTCTGAAAAACTCCGTCTTTCGTCAACTATATAGGGTTGTATTGGAATAACAGGCACTGAAACTGATGACGTTTACCGGTGGTCCCCGACTTGACAGCACAATCTCATGGGCAGTCTGTCACTAGGTGAGAGGGAAAAGCTCACCAAACGCATGGGTGCTATTTTCAAAAACATATGGAATGGCACATGTTTTTTCCCATGGTTTGAAAATGAGGGTTTGTAACTGTTCTGCCGCTCTCAGGATCGCAGCAAGCGATTTCAGTCATACTCGATGCTGAGCTCGACCCAAGCTCTCTTCCCATGGTTTGGAAATGAGGGTTTGTAACTGTTCTGCCGATACCAGAATCACAGCCAGCGATTTCTGCGAAACTCGACACTGAGCTAGACCCGAGCTCTCCTCACATTTGCATAATAAACTTCATCCAACCCTCCCGGGAACAAAATTTCTGAGTCTCTCGGCTGCTGTGGTACCAGAAAATATTAGTATCTCATCAGACTATCATAGTCACAATAACGGCTACAACAATTTTAGTTCCCAAACGGCTTGAGGGACTGCTGACGTTCAGAGATAACAGTTGCTTTAAGAACTAGTCTTTCAGATGCACTGAACACTATATTGCACCGTGTTCCCACTGAACTTCATATTATGGCCATCACCGCCTATAGCAGACTTTGCCTTAGCATATCTCTTATTCAGACACTCTTCTTTCTGGGACACAGGAAGGCAAGAGTTCTTCATTGTTGCCAGCCAGCAATTAAAATTCTAGGAAACCCCGGTATGGGTTAGGTTTTGTTGGAACTGCCGAAACCCCTCAGCAAGGTTTAATTAGCAGAATGGACAAAAGCACGCTCTTAGTCCATTTTGTATTGCAGACTATCTTGGCTCTGATCATGTTTGAAGTGCCTGTATCTTGACTGAAACGTTCTGGTACGGCACTCTGCTTTTCGGGTAAAGAAAGGAAAGGGTCCCTCGCTTGTTCTAGCAAATAAAACTCTAGGAAGCCGCGTGACTTATGCTGTGTAGGCTTCAAAAACCCTTATAAAGGGTATAAATTGGCAGAACGGGGATCAGCATGGCTCCCGAATGATTCTGCTTGCAGTTCAACCCGGTGTGATCATGGTTAAGATGCCTACCTTGGCTGAAACATCCTGGCTGTTGTTGAAACCTAAAGCGCGGGAAGGTGGTACATCCCTGATAATAGTTTTTAATGTGTGGCTTTTATCGGGGACTAACAACCTCCCGATGGTATGTTGCCTTTATAACAGATACCTGTACTGTAGAGAAGCTCACGTCATATCAGTAGTGATGGTTGACGGGTGAGTTGGTTTAAAGGCTGATGCTGCTAGTGCGCTTCGACCTACCAACTCATTAAGCCTTGTCTTCCATTGATTCCTAGGAAATTTTATGCAGGATGGATTAGAAAGCCCGAACTCCTCAACAAGAATGTGCTCATATGGCAAAAATTACTACCTGTGTGAGCCTGGTCAGCCACACGGGGGCGCTGGTGAATCGTGAATAATTCACTCCGTGGAACAGGTCCGTCATCAAATAAGGCCGCAAGGCAGGTGCTGATGTAAATCTTTTTCACAACTGAAACGTTCTGGTGGTATTTTAGGTCCGAAATCACAGGGAGTAATTGTAAGTATTCGGAAGGCTAATTATAGTCCCCGAGGTGCTGTTATCTTGCCACAGATACCAGTAATTCATCGGACCAGAAGTGATTGATAGATGTGCAAATGAGTTAAGAGCTGATGCGCTTTATGGACTTCGGGCCACCAACTTGTGGATTCTTGTCTTCCTTTGACTTTCAAGAAAATCGTATTTAGGAGGAGGTAGAAGGCCCGAGCTCTCCAGCAAAACGTATGATGAGAACAGGACGAGAAGTTGGGTCGTTGTTGAACTGTGAGTTAGTTCACTTCGAGCAATTGATCCATAATCAGATTAAGCTGTCATGGCCGGTACTGATGTAAAGCAATTGCACTGCTGTAGCGCAGTGAGACTAGATGCGGCTAGTTGTTGGAGATCAAGAAGATCTCTCAAGAATTTTTGAACAGACTACATTACTCTCTCTTAGTTTTAATTTGAAAGGAATTCTCAAAGTCATAATTCCCACCAGGAGAAGGTGCAGTAGAGGTATTTTCATGGGTGGGTATTTTACCAGGGCATACATTGATGGCCCAGCAGTGAACAATAATCTTGGTTCTGCAGTGTTCTGAGTTGAGCTTGGGATGCACGACTCTCATCGCCTACCTAATAAATGTAGTGTCTTTCAGGCAAAAATACTAGTGGTAGTGACAGTCCGTAAACTACTATATAACCGGAAAAAGCAGGGTAACATTGGAGTTCTGGTTGACAGCCAGGTACTTCTCCCACTGAGTTTCCACATAACATCATTTCTATTTGAACACAAGAGGTAGCCAAAGAGGGTTTACTATATTGTATATCCATTATATAATATATAGATTACGCAATCAGTCAAAGTTCCATTTGGGTTTTTTAAACTAGGCACCCACAGTTTTTATTTGCAGGAGGCTACAAGTAGAATTCTAAGTTTGGACATATACAGAGCGCCAGCATTATATTAACAACATTTGACGAAAAATGAGCTATGCTGCTTATAATCCATTGCAGGAGGTATAATATATAAATGTTTCTGACAGTAATAACTGGACTCTTGACGCTAGCTGTCGCATATGCAAGGTTAGGCTGAAGAGAGAAACGTGTTAATCCTCCTCTGGACATGTCCAGCTTTATCTGTCAATAGGATCACCTTTCTAGGAAATATTAAACATTTCAACAATCGCGAATTATCTGAGTCTGTGCTTAATGACCTTCTGCGATAGCTTACGGCTACGTGTTGCATCTAGTACTTTTATGATTGCACTATGTGGGACTTACGATGCATAAGACGATTGATGTGCTATTGTGAATTCTCAATCATTTATAATTTGACCACATTCAGATATTCGATATACATATACCAGTATTTTCATAGAACTGTGGAAAAGATTTATTAAGTTCACTTTGAATTTTCGGACTTTACTCTTCTAGCAAATGTCAGAAAAATCCAATATTTTCAGAATCCGTCTAATGTTCATAATAAATAGTAGAAAGTCTGCACACAAAAGAAGCGCTGTGTTCATGTACGAACATACACATATGTATATAGTATGTACGTTCAGGAATGATTAAAAATTTGTTTTAATGCAGGTGCATCCACATAAACACGAATATGTGTGAATAAATTCATACACATTAAAACCCATGACATAAATGCCAACAATGGGACCAACTATTTAAAAAGTTGGAAAATGTATTGATAGAAAATTATCAATTAGAAGTTAATAAATTAAATAAACTTATTTAACTGATCAAACGAGTTCAAGATTAGCACAGGGGTAAACCAAGGCTCCGTTCTTTCTCTTACCCTATTTCCTACTTTTCTCCACGATCTTCTATACCGAACTTCCAACTCGTTTTCATTCAGTTATAGGCCCAGTCTATCCGAGATTGTTCCAAGAGACAAAATATTAATGGCTCACTTAATATAGATCTTCTATTTATGTCCGAATGGGGGCGTAAGAACAGGGTCGGCTTTAACGCTCGCAAGACCAAGTATTGTTTTTTATACAAACACACGACCGCAAATGCTGCTTCATCTGTACCAATTATGGTATAGATATTGAGGAACCGAATCGCCGCAATGAATACATTTTTCATGTGTCTAAAGAAGCATTCAAGCAGATCTCCTTACTGTTTATATCACCTATATACGACCACGAATGGAACACATCTCTCATGCTTAGGGTTTCTCGACCGTGTACAAGAGAGAGAGAGAGAGAGAGAGAGAGAGCAATGAAACCTATCGGTGACAGTAGGGTATCCAACTCTATTGACTCACGGGAGCATCGAGAGAGAGAGAGAGAGAGGGCAAATAAACCTATTGGTGACTCTAGTGACTCGCTGGAACATCGACGCAGTGTAGGTTGTGTTACTCTCTTCTATTGTTACTACAATGCATTTTGCTCTGACGAGATTAATGGTCTAGTTCCCGACACTTGCACTTTTTGTTCCAGAGCTCATTCATTTGTGGTCGATTGCCCGGGGAATTGTACAACGTGTAACAAATAGAATTCGCTTTTCAGCCGTGCGCTTCATTTGTGGAATAAGTTGCCTGCAGCCGTGTTTTCCGTCTGTTATAACATTGGAAAGTTGAAATGAAATGTTCTACTACTCCGCCTTTTTCGCTATTTACAACCTATTTTTCTGGTTCTAGTACAACCCACTGCATATGTAGGGGTTATCCCCTCAGTACTGGTCCAAGATACAAAAAAAGTTAAATTTTCCACACAAAAGTTTTTTTTTACAAAAAGATACTCATATAAAATTTTCATACATTTTGGTCTTGCGTACTGAAGTGATTAGTTGGTTGCATTATTCTTCCTTAATTTGAGCTTTGAGTCAAGCAAATTCATAACGGTAAATATGTGCGCATGATGAGGCTGATGATGACGAAGCTGTTGGTATGAAATGATGTCAATTTTCAATAAATTCACATGAACTGACAACTGTAATTACAATGCCATGTGATTACTCTAGTGTGTTTGTGTATATATGGCTGTGTATGTGCTTTTGTAGGTATGTGAGTACATGAATCTGTGCTGGAAACATAAAAAGCTTACAAGTATGAGTAAGCATGATTTTACATTCTGAAGTATTACAATTCATAAATTACAAGATACGAAATAAGGACATAATATGCTGCGCCAGCCAGTCATGCAGCACGCTGTTAGTCAATGAATTGAATGCCAAACTGCATTTGAATACAAGTTATCTGACATCGAAGGTAAAACGTGAATAGATGAGAATTGAAGGTATCAGAGAATAAACAAGCATTAAGTGATGTATTAAACAACAAAAATTATTGATATTACCTAAAAGATTACTATGACATGCATGAGTGGATTGTTTTTAAAAAGGGAGAAGCTTAAGTAAAAAAAAGAAAGAAAATAAATAGAAAGCAAATGGAAAAATATGAAAAAAGAATGTCATTATCAATTTATTAACTTGGTGTCTTTATGATCTCAAAGCTGTTCATAATACTTAGAGCATACCTTAAAGGATTTCATTTACAAGGAAAATATAACTGATAAAATTGCAAAAAGTTATTGAGAAATAACACATATTTTTTAAGTTTTCAGGTTTTTTGTACCCACTTTAAAATATATAGTTCTTAACCAAACACTGTAATGTATGCTAAAACAAATTGCTGCCTTAGTGTTCGCCTTAAGATATGCTTCGAAAAAATTATTGCATTCGGTTATTTATTTAACTGCAGTTGGCTGGCTGGTTAGTAATCTTTGAGTACATCTTATTATATATGATTATCATCACATTCGTTATTATTTTTGTTTTTTATAATATCACTTTGGTTGTTTTGGACACCTTTATTTTTGTTTATTTTCATTTGATTTTTTTATACACACATATTCTTTGCATTTTGTAAATGTTTCTTACAAATTGTTGTTGCCATTATTTCATTTCATTTCAGCAAAAACAAAATATATTACACATGCAATTTATAACTTAACCTTTTTTCTAAGGGCACGTCCGTTTTGTACGATTTAATTACGGAAACTGTTCTACTCCGAAAAATGCCGGCAATAAATGCAAAAACAAAAGCAATAAAAAATATATAAAACATTCGCACAACATACATTGTTACATTTTCGTTGTGTATATAGAATGTAAAAAAGGTACATGCAGCAGCAGGCAACAATAACAAGAAAAGCAAATACTAATAAATTTTATTTACACAAAAGATGTCTCTTTTCTCTAGTCTCTAGACTCAGTATAACACTGTTTTGTATGAAAATTGAATAACGGATTTGTTGCTTAAATTGAGAAGTAAGAGCAGAGCATTTACGGGAAATGTAAACAAACATAGAGACTGAAGTAAAAAAGTAACGAAAATTAAAATTAGGAACTTTATTAAGGTTTGAGAGAAATCTATTCGCTACATTTTAATTGAGATTTATGACAAACTGTTATACTTAGGAAACAAAAAAGAGAAAAGGCAGTATGCTCTATAATATCACAATAACTGTCGCCAAATTGATACATAAAAGTCAATAAATAGCCAAATAAGGGAAAATTGTTTTCCTTGCCAAAAAAACAGTTCCGCTTATCCCGAACACTGATCATACATATGCACATCATGAGAAATTTTATATAGGAAATTACTGGCATTCAATAAGACATTAATATATTGAAAATTTTTTTTTCAAATATTTGAAGAATCAATTTGTTAAATTTTTGTTGAACTTTTATAATTTTTTTTAAATTAAAAATTGTTTGGTTTGTACATATGTACAACAGGTTTTTAGTTCAAGTTTTTCCTTTCTTAATTTTTTTCTTAAGAAGGATTTTTTACAATACAAATTTGCTGTGATCAATAATTTTGATTGAAGAAGACAAGAAAAATAATAATCAAATCTTTAGCTGGGGGACAACTAGCTGTTTCGTAGTCGCTACACTACTAATAAATACCGCTAGTTCTGAGACAAACAAAATGCATATGTGATTCAATATGAGATGAATATAGATAGAAAATGATTAAATGCTCGGTGGCTTAGTGGTTAAAGCAGTAGATCATGATACGTCATGTCCCGAGTTCAAATCCCAGTGGGTGCTGATGAGTAGTGTAGCGACTACGAAACAGCTAGTTGTCCCCCAGCTAAAGATTTGATTATTATTTTTCTTGTCTTCTTCAATCAAAATTATTGATCACAGCAAATTTGTATTGTAAAAAATCCTTCTTAAGAAAAAAATTAAGAAAGGAAAAACTTGAACTAAAAACCTGTTGTACATATGTACAAACCAAACAATTTTTAATTTAAAAAAAAATTATAAAAGTTCAACAAAAATTTAACAAATTAATATTTACATCTCTGGGTCCGGAGAATATTAAAATACAAAAAATATGTATGTTAATAAATAAAATAAATACCGCTAGTTCTGAGACAGCAAACGCTGTACAATCAATGTGGGCAATTAACAAAATGCATATGTGATTCAATATAAGATGAATATAGATAGAAAATAATTAAATGCTCGGTGGCTTAGTGGTTAAAGCAGTAGATCATGATACGTCATGTCCCGAGTTCAAATCCCAGTGGGTGCTGATGAGTAGTGTAGCGACTACGAAACAGCTAGTTGTCCCCCAGCTAAAGATTTGATTATTATTTTTCTTGTCTTCTTCAATCAAAATTATTGATCACAGCAAATTTGTATTGTAAAAAATCCTTCTTAAGAAAAAAATTAAGAAAGGAAAAACTTGAACTAAAAACCTGTTGTACATATGTACAAACCAAACAATTTTTATTTGAAGAATCTTTTTCGCAAAAATTTGTCGTATGAAAAATTTGTCACAGGAACAATTTATGCTATGAAGATTTCCTATAGAAGAATTTGCCATATTGAAAAATTTCTCAACAAATTCTCTGTTGTGAAAATTTTTTCACATGAAAAATATACAAAAAATTTTGTAAACATCTGATGAGCAGTGTAGCGACTGCGAAACAGCTAGTTGTCTCCCAGCTTCACTTCTGAAACGCGGTTATTGGTATGGCAAACAGCTCCTGTATCGATTTATCTTTTTTTTCATCCCTGTGTGCAGTTTTGACAAGAGGAGTACCAACATAAGAGAAAAAGTTCGAAAGTCGAACATACGTAACGCACGAAAAATCGTACCAAGAGTAGCCAAGTACGAAAAAAGCACTTCAAGCTCGGTCAAAAATGAAGGTTTTGCCTACTGTTTTCTTCGACTGCAATGGCGTGGTGCATCATGAATTCTTGCCACAAAGTTGTACGGTCAATAAGGAATACTACCTTAAAACTATGAGCCGTTTGCCCGAAGCAGTTCGTCAGAAACGCACAAAATTGTGGAAAAAACAATCATGGAGTTTGCACCATGATAACGCCCCAGGCTCACACATCGATGCTTGTGCCTTAGTTTTTGACCAAAAACAAATTCGTTATCATGCCACTATATTCACCGGACGTGGTCCCCGCTGACTTCTTCTTCTTACCAATATTGAAGACACCGATGAAGGAAAGCGTTTTGATACGATTGAGGAGATAAAAGAAAAATCGAAACAGGAGGTGTTTGCCATACCAAAAACCGCGCTTCAGAAGTGTTTCGAGGATTGAAAAAAAAACGCTGGCATAACTGTATTATATCTGAGGGGGTTACATAGAAGGGGACAAGATAGTTATTGATGAATAAATAAATACTTTTGGAAAAATAAAATAACGGTTATTTTTTGATCAGAACTCGTATATTAGAACAATCTTTAAAACAAAACAAACAAGCAGTAGAACACTTGGAAACAGCACAATTACTTCATAGTTTTAAAGTACATTCATGACAGTACTTGATAGTACTTGAATTCTGTTTCGTAGCAAAAACCGAAACAAAACCTCAGAACAAAGCAAAAACAAAACGATGACGCATAGCAAAACATAGCGAGTGCTCTAAAACATTGACACATAATCATATCATGTATGCAGCACTTGTGCGCTAATACAAAGACAAAAACCATGAACAACAACAACAAATTTTGTAAACAAAACCAAAGTAGAACATTACTTCAATGCTTGAAGTTCTACTTCAATGCTGTTCTATTTCAGTTGGTTCTATTTGTATTGGTTCTGTTTGTTCTAAACGATTTTAGAATGCCATATAATCTACGCAAATCATTTGGCAAACACACGATTTCTGCTGGCACCGTCATACAAATGCAAACGCAATTTAGTGACACAAACAAACACACATTAATTATTTTTTTTCAATGTGCAATAACACACGAGAACAATTCTTCTGCAGCTAGTAGGCGAATGGGGGGCTGAAAGTGATATTTTGTCGGCATAATTTTTTCAACCAGCTTCCCTGCCGGCTACTCAATTAGCTTAAAATTAACTTTACACTAATATTTTGCAAGTGATGGTGGGTGACACTTGGATTATTTTCAATTGAGATAACTAATTTTTTTAACATGGCGATGTCCTAGAAGGTAGTCAATTGGCCGACTCTGCGTTACTTTTCAACTAGCTTAAAGTTAGTTTTCTAAAAGTCTAAAGGACTTATATACAGCTACTCAAATGTTAACCGTTCATCAGAAGATTTTAAGTTTTTTTTTCTTAGACCAGTACTCAGGGGATGACCCCTACATATACAGTGCATTATATCGGAACTAGGAAAATAGGTTGTGAGGAGGGGAAAAGAGGGAGTAGTGTTTGTGAACATTTGACTTGAACTTTCCGACGTCAAAACAGACAGGAAACACATCTATGGACAACTTATTCCATAGGCGAAGCATACGGCTGTAAAACAAACCTTCTCTGTAATGCGTTGTACGATTCCCTGGGCAATCGACCACTAATGGATTAGCTGCTACGTAAAAATGTGCGAGTTTCGTGAACGAGATTCCTAATCTCGTCAGAGCAAAATCCATTGTAAGTTGGTTTTTTCAGTTAGTTAAATAACTAACTATTGTCTAACTTCTTTCTAGCCAGCTATATGTTAACTTTGCTTCATTACACTATTTACAAAAAAAATCTTAGTTTTTTCCTCTATAACGAACGACTTCGTTCAAGTATATATTTTCCAAATAAAAACTTGTGTTTTATTTATATTGTTTTAATTATCATGTATCTTAAATGTATACGGCTTTTATTCGTAAGAAATATAAAAAAAAATTAAAAAAATTCATGTATATCAAAATAATTAAATTTAAATTTCAAACAACTTAAAAAATTCATTTAGTCATTTGTTCATAAAAAACTTCATACAAAATTTTTCAAATAAGAACTTAATAAACATAAAATATTACTTATAAATAAGACATAAAATAGGTAAAATTTTAATAAGAATTAAAGCGATTTGAATAACATTGCTCAAAGCCAACAAATGTACCTTAAATATATAATACAAAATATTGATAATATATCATACAAAATATTTTTAACTCGCAATTAGAGCTGTTTGAAAAATATATATACGTGTGTACACAAATAGAACAAAGGTATGTATATACATATATCTCAGTTATGTAAGTAACATTGAAATACATTTTAGTAGTTCATAATTCATTCATGATAATTCCACTCATTGTCAATTTACTTTACTACAGAGATACAGTAAAAATATTAAACATAAATCCTATCTTCACTAAGAAAATCAGGAGAAATTAAAATTTCTACTACAGGCTCGAAGCCGTCGTGTATTTAAAGACATGAAAAAACAAAAGCAAAACTACTGTAGTGGACTACCAATTTGCTGGCATGGTTTACACCTGTACAAGCAATACAAAGACAAGCCAAGCAGTCAAACCCAGCTAGCATTTTCAAACGTCGAAGACTCTACTGTGATTCTCATGAAGAGTGTTTTTGATCGTCAACGAACTCATTTTTTAATCACTGCCGATTCCTCGCACGGGAGGAACTGTTACAAAAGCTGATTCTTATATGAGGTTCTTACACGACTCAGCAAGAGACTCTTATTTTAATCGTATAGAGAATCGTCTGAGACTCGTGTAGATATTATCTTACAACTCGTCAAGGAATCAGCCATGTAATGCTTGTATGATTCATGCAGGGAACATAACAAAGCTCATTCTACATATATTTTCACACATATTATTTCCACTGACTTGCCAACATAATAACCACACGTACTTTTTATATTTAAAAGATAAAGAAAAAACTATTGTATGCTGTTTATCTAGAATATAAAAATCAATTAAAAATGCAAATAAATTAAAACAATAAAATTTTAAATCGTATAACACACAATTCAAGATTGGGCGTGTCAGAAAATTTGTAAAACGAAAATAAAAAATTGGTGTTTTTGTTATTGTTACTCGTCAGATAATCATCAGAAGATTCTTTTGAGACTTGTATATTGTACATAATCGTCTAACAAACAACAATACTAATACATACACAATGCCAGGTATAAGTTAAACTAGTTAAATGTTATGATGGATGAATTAGTCTCGTGTCGTCTTAAAAGAACAATAAATTGTTCGGGCTAAAAATTGTTCTCGTCTGTTATTGAACATTGATATGACAAAATTTAAACACACAATCACTATGTTTGCACGAAAATCATACATTTTAGATTTCCTTCAAATATTTGTACAAACTAGCAAACACCCCCATAAACAAACAATAATGTATGTACCAACCCAGAATTTTGACATGTTTGGCAAGCAGTTTGTGGAGTTTATTTCGCCCTTAAGACGGTCTTCGTGATGTACTTAGAACATTTCGGAAGTGGAAAATAAACAGCTGATGCTAATAAAATAAGGATAATAAAAAGTGATAAGAAAAGGTGAGCAAAAAGTGCAAAACTAGTTAAATATTTTATAATTATAGGCTATCACTATAGTTTTACTATTGACATTTTCTGCAGATGGTGGCTGCGTCCAAAAGGAATTAATACAGTTTTATTATGGACATTTCCCACAGTGCGATGATATCGTCAATAGTAAGTCAGTACAATCTTACTATTGACATTTTCTCCATATAAACCACACAGGAACTACCTAGTAAGTATTGGCGCAGTCTACTGGCAGATTTCGTAGGACAGGCCTGTGTTAAATGTCAATAGTAGTTAGCATTAGTAAGGGTACAATTTGTCAGTAGTATTGGTGCCATCGTCAATAGGTAATCACTATAGTTTTACTACTGACATTTCCTGCAGGAATATAATGGAAAAGTTTCTGTAGAATTGTAATGAACAACTTTCTAGAAAAAATTCGTCATTAACTTTATATAGAAAATTTGTCATAAACAATGTTAAATCTTTTTACGCAATTTTTCCTAGTTATGGTTACTTGAATCGTTTTCAAATCGCTTAAGCTATTTTAGACAGCAATAAACATTTTGGAAGTATTTGCTTGCTCTCTTTCAAGGGCGTATGGCACAAAAACAAAGGGCTCAATATATTTAACAGCACTTCAAGGCCATTTTTTTATCATGAAGGCCTAATAAAACCAGCAGAGAAATTTATGAATAGAACTATATAAATTAATATATAAATTTATATAAGTTTACTTACTAAAACTTTAGTTGTTTATAAAATAAATAAAAGATTTGTATACAATATATACTTGTTTACATTAATAAATTTTATTTTTAAGAGCAAAAGTTCTCTTAAAGAATTTGCTGTAAGCCACACATCATGTAATTGCATTAAGTATATACTTCCAATTTAGTTCCAGCAGTCTGTAAACTTAGCAGCTCTGTAACTAACATTAATGTTTGCTTTTCAACATTTATGTTCAAGTTAAAATAATGTAAAGAGTTTTTCAACATTATGCTTTTTTACGATGAAGGTGCTTTTTTTTATTTAACAAAAATGCTTTAACATTTTCACACTTATCTGTGTTGTCGTGTTTTGTTGCTGATGATGTTTTTTTTTTAAGGAAACGTGTTTCAAATACAACATATTTGAAGGAAGAAGATATTCTTGCAACAGTACGAGTATGCAGCTTAAGTTGTTAACGTTTGTGCGTGTATGTGTGTGTTCTTTTGCTACTCTAATCCAAATATAAAAATAACATTTTGAAAATCTTGTCGTCTCACTGCCGGCTTTTTAAATGCGCGCTGATTCATTTTTTATTTTTTTATTTTTGCTGTTGCTGCAACTGATATTGTTGTAGATTTGTTGTAAAGTTGTTGCAAGAGTTTGTTGTTTTTATTTTACGTTGTAGTTTTTTTTTACATTTTAGCTCTGGTGTTGGCTTAAACATGCATTAGCTTAAATGCCACTTTGCGGATGAGATGCAATGTTATGCCATGCATACGATGCTGACAAGACACAAACCAGCATTTACATATAAATATGCATAAACACATACATTGGCACGTACACACACACATTAACATACAGCCATGTACAAGCTTATTCAGCTAGCATCTGCATTTTTCTTTTTCTAGATAATGCAGCTGCTAATATTAACAACATTTGCTTGCCGGCTTCTTTAGCTGCTCTTCTGTGAGTGTGTGTATGTGTATGTTTCTGTACGTGTATTGGAACTTAAAAGTATAGAAATTTTCTTAAAGAAAATTTTTTTTTTTTGCATATGTACTCATAGTTTATAAATTGTGAGGAGTGGCATACAAAATATGAATTGACTAGACAAATATTTAAACGATATAAAAGAAAGCTTATCATTGACTACGTTTCAAAGACACCAATACAGGGTGTGTATAAGGCAAGTCGTGCAAATAGAAAACACGATAACTTTGACAGCAAGAAATATAGAATTTAGAAAAATTTAAATGTGATTATTGTTTATAAAAGTGTTAAAATTTAATGAACAGTTTGTTATTTCCCAAAATGCTCAGTAGAAATTTGGCTAAAATAAAATATGCCATATAATACAAAAGTTTCTGTAGAAAAGTTTTCATAGCGCACATTTATTAAGAGAACGTCATAACTCAAGAAAGCGTGTTTATAGGTGTTGTGTATTCAGGTTGAGCTTTATTCAGAGAGTGAGCTTACATTACTTGCATTTCAGTTTATCGCTGCTGAAGGGTATATTCAGTGAATGCTTTACTCATTAAGTATTATCATACAACCTGTTATACAGGGATGTAAATTTGCATACACTTACAATATACCATAATTTTTTTTTCGGTTGGAGAGGGGAAATCCCCAAAGCACCGACAGATACTGTGACCATACAGTATCCGGTATGTGGGGCTTGCACCCACTAAAACCCCTCCCTTTCCTTTGACCCTGGTCTGCACCCTGGTACCGCTTTCGCATTGCTTCAGGATGGGGCTCCACCTTTGTTTCTACCGGCTTGCATGTGTCATGCCCACGTCGATATCTTGCTTTTTGTCTCGTTGGATTTTCTTAATATAAGTCGCTATTTGACTGCATTTCCTCTCACTTTCCATCATAACTTCTACGGCGTACCTGTCACATCTGAAGAATGTGTGTTCTGCATCGCTCACGCATTCATCTCCATAAAGACGATCGATGTATTCCAGAAAATATCCGTGTTCAGAAAGCATCTGTGTTATATAGTAATCTATCTCACCATACTTCCTGTTTATCGACTTGTTTATATCGCTAATCAATCTCGCTGTCCATCTGCCATGTGATTCATTGTTCCATCTTTCTTGCCACTTCCGCATAGTGTCCGCCCGTGCTAGTGTTGCCATTGATGCCACGCCAGTGTGTCTTGGCCCTCCCCACAGTTTTTTACGCTCTTCGGCCAAGCGGTCAATTGGGATAGTCCCGATTATGACCAAGACAGCGGGTTCTGACACTGTCCGATATGCTGAAGCCACTCTGAGAGCCGCAGTGCACGGTACAGCGCACGCAATGGTCAGTTTTGGATTTAGCACATCGAATCGAGTTCTTAAAACATTATCGCCTATTAAACATCAAAAATGCTGGAGATACAAGCATGTTTTGTATTTCTATAATCTAATAAGAATCTGTTCAAGACATCGTTGAAAGCTGCCAATGGCGTATTACCAAGGTTTCGTTTTAAAGCATTTTTTATAGTTTTTACTACGTTTTCGGCTTGTACGTTTGTGGCGGGATTGCCAACAGGAGTTGTAATTAGCTAAATACCGTTGCATTTAGCAATTTCTTTAAATTCGTGTGACACAAAGGCCGTCACATTATCAGATACATACTTTGGTAGTCCGAAGCGTGTAAATAAATCTTTTAAAACGGTTATCACCGCCCGGCTGGTTGTGTTTTTTGACATGTCTATACATTCAAACCATTTACTATAGCTGTCCACTTAATAAAAGACACCAACGATTAAACAAAGGGCTAAAGAAATCAATATGTATTCTAGACCATACTTCTCGTGGTCTTTCCTACGGTATTAATTCCTAAAGAGGGACTAGCTTGCATTTCTAAGTACGGTGCACATTGCTTTGCCATGTTTTCTATATCATTAGTTTGCCCTGGCCCCATAATAAACCTCAGGATTCTTTAGATAATGCACTTCTTTTCTGGACGAATGGCTTTAAATTTTCATCGATACAAGTTCTTGCCCAACCCTTTTTTATCATATTAATTACTGTTTCTAAAAGTCTGTCATTTTGAGTCTCCAATAATATTGCATCAACATATTATTTGCGTTTTGTTAAACATAATTTAAATAGGTTGGTTAGGTTTAACAGGACGCCAGCCATTGAAAAGCCAGCCCACTTGGGTCCAATTTGGTTCCATTACGTTGCCCGGGTGTGATGTTTATCTCAGCAGATCTACATATCATTAGTTTAGCACCAACCCGAGGATCGAATAAAGGAGTCCAATCCAGTTACAGTACACTCCGATACCTCCGCCAAATCGTGCAGCATCGGTCTGCGTAGATACAAAGCCCTTACGAAAGAGCTGGACACCGAGAGAGGAGGTGCTCAACACTCTATACTTCCTGGTCGTCTCTGCAACTTCCAAGGCCATGTCAACCTTGATACTCGGCGGATGACCTCAGTAGACCATCTCTCTTGTGCTGGACTTGTTTCCTACAACTCTTTACCGGGATTTCAGCGATCCCATCTATATCGCATTGTTGTAGCCAGACGCCGCACTTTGCTAGTCCGTTCGCCCTCGTACCCAGAATAGCTTCAGGTGCGAATGTCTCGATATCTCATATAGAGATATCCGGCATTTACGAACCAACCTGGAAGTCGTACAGACTTCAACTAGTGCATACAGTGCAGCCACAAATTCGGATATCATCCCCGTATATCCCGCAGTATCTTAAACAGTTAGCTGCCTTCATAATGGCCGCGATTTTGGCCTGCGCTACTCTACACTCATTTTAATAGCCTGAAGCTTATCCTCCTCTCATACAGGGGGATAAAGATACCCCCACCAACTCCCGAGTCCCACTTGGATCCATCTGTATAGATGTTAAGCATATCCGCTTGACGATCTATGATAATAATTTCCGAGACCGTGTCTAATAAAGTTACATCAAATCTCCAATCAATATTCTCTATTCTTAGCGATGATTTCACTCACATAGCGAAGTTGTCACTCATTGTGTTTACTGATTAAAAATCAACTACGCATTAGTGCGGCTGAACACAAAATCATATTTGTATGAAATGAAATGGTTTTCATGTTGCTGAGCAAGCGTGATTTTTTTGCAGTCACTCAAAGTTCTTCTCTGATACGCACATAGCAAAACGAATTTATTTACCTATCAATGAAAGAGAATAGTTAGTTTTTCAAAAATATTTTTAGTCCAACGCTTTTTTAGCAATTCTATCCCTTGACTAAAATAGTTTTCCTCAAGGTCTTTAAAATAGTGGTTTACAACTGTAATTGCATCTTCATTTGAGGTAAAACGCTTGCCAGCAAGACATTTTTTTTAGATTTGGGAACAGGTAAAAGTCACTGGGAGCTAAATCAGGAGAACAAGGTGGGTGGTCAAGCAACTCGTACTTAAATTCGCTGATTTTAGCCATTGTGCGCTTGTGCGTTGTCTTGATGAAAAATTATTTTTTTGTGTTGTGAGCCAGGACGTCTTTCTCGAATTTGTACATTTAATTGATCCAAAAATTTGTAATAGTACTCTGAATTTATTGTTTTACCCTTTTGCAGATAGTCAATCAATAAAATACCTTTGAAGTCGCAAAAAACCGTTGCCATAACCTTACCAGCCGATTGAATTGTTTTTGCCTTCTTTGGGGCACTTCCTCCAGCTTCAGTCCATTCTTTGAATTGTTCTTTTGTCTCTGGAGTATAGTGGTGGTTCCATGTCTCATCAACAGCTATGAAACGACGCTTAAAATGCATTTTATATCGCTTAGAGCCATCTAAACAAATGCGTTCTTGGTCGACTGTTAACAAATGCGGCACCCATCTTGCAGAAAGCTTTTTCATCTGTAGTTCTTCATGCAAAATTAAATGGACTCGATCATTTGGGATACCCATGATATTAGCTATTTTACGCACTTTTATTCGTCGATAATTTAATGCCATGTCATGCACTTTGGGTACAATTCCTGTTGTTGTTGCTGTTTTGGGATGTCCACAACGTGGTTCGTCTTCAATGCTTGTACGACCACGTTTAAATTCAGCAACCCAATTATTTACTGTTGCATACGAAGGAGTACTTTCACCTATCAACATTCACCATATCATTATGAATTTCTTGTCCCGATAAACCTTTTTTATGTACTAGTAAATATATAATGACACTACGCATTTCTAATTTTTCCATTGTAAAAAAATCGCGGATGCGCCTTTTGTGAACACCTGTTTCTATATGAAGGAGTTACCAGATCGAAACAAAATTTAACATGTGCAGAGATGGAAGTTTTCAAAACACTTAATTTTTTTCTCTTTATACCGCGCTTTTTGTGCTAGGCTAAGAAGCTTCCGAACCGCCCTCGTATGCAAGTAAAAAGTACAATAAATTATAATTAATAAGAATTTATTCATTTGCGATGATAAAATTTTTGTGAGAAAAACCTATTTTTAATAATTTTGGTTTTTCTAGATTTTTGCTGAAAAATGTTCATTTTGTCGTATCAAATTTGTATGATATAAATTTGTGGTTTCTAATTTCTTTTCATATGGACTAGACATATACATGCATATCTACATGTATGTTGCAGCATGTAAGTGTGAATTTATTTTTAAAAATCATGTTTGCTGGAATATTTATTTAAGTTAAAAAAAAATTCTTGGCAAAAGTTAACATTTCCTTTTTTATGAGCACAACATAAGAGCAGCAAGGATATCAGCAGTGGCATCAACAACAACAATAACAACAGCGGCGAAAATTTCATGCACAGACAACGCATTTCCTGTTTTAAGCCTTTTAAAGACACTTACTTAACACCAGGCTTTAGTCAGCTTCCATTACTGCTCGCTCGCTCGACTCGGCACTTCAAACGCACATTGCAACACAAACAAAAACACATGAGCAATTGTACTCAAAAAAAAAATATGTCTGTGTAAATTTATGCAAAAAATTTCATTGTTTCTCTTCATTTTTTTTTTATTTTTTTCTTTTGAAATACAATTTGAAGTGCTGGTTATATTTTAAATATGCATATTTTTAATAACTTTTTTATTTCGGTTTCCCGTTGGTAAAAAAAAACCCAGACCTTCAGCTTTTGTTCCGTTTAAATTTAAAAATGTTCTTGTTGTTGTTTTTATTGCTTTGCGGCGTCATTATCAGCAACAATTATAATTTGATTTACTTGATTTTTTTTTCTTTCTTTTGTCATTATTTTACTATTACGCAACCCGCTTTACAGCGCCGGCTATTGTCGTTCATTCAATATTTGCGTTGTTGTTTTTTGCGATTTTTAAACCACATTTGAAGGTCCTTTGTTTTCCATGTTGGTACAATTTTTGTGTTTTTAATGGCCATCTTTATAGCCAGAAGATAACGATAATATTATTTATTATTTTGCAAAATAAATACAATAATATTGGCGATAAAAATCTTTTGTTATTTGCGAGAAAATGTTCGTCAACAAAACTAATTGGACGTGAGTCTTAAATTTACGACCATTAATTTGGAAAAACAAAACTTTTTTTATAATTTTTTTAATGGTGATTGAAAAACAGAGATATTAAATATTAATTCCGAAAACTTTTTTCAATCAATTTTGGCTCACAAACAACGTGGAGATCATTTCTTGTCCAATACATATTTTTTATCAAAATATAAATACTCGTACATAGAGACAGAGTATGATACGAAAAATTATCAAAATCATTTTTTATTACAAACTGATCAAATTTGCTCGGCAAACATTTAAATTATGTATTTATTAACACTGTGCTAGCTTAAATTTAAGATTTTAACAAGCTGGTCACGCTAATTCAAGTATGCCGGATTCAATGACATTAGCCGTTTTTTGAAGTTAGCGCTCGTATTCGCGATTTAAAATTTGTACGCTAAATTACTATAAAAACGATATTTTTATACTTTAGACAATTTTCTAATTTTAAATTCAGAAATTTTGATTAAATACGCACATCAATAAATAGAAAATTTTGGCGAAATTTTTGTTGGCGATTGTTTTACGCAAATTGTTTTCGAAATTTTTTTTTTCGAAAATTTAATTTGCTTGCTTCGAGTTTGAAATTAATTCGAATATACCGAAATTATTCGTACCAGATGTTTTTTAATCGCGCTAAGTATGATCATGGGATGTTGTGAAAACGATTATCGTGGGTACCTGCCAGTGTGGCCTTACCCCACGGTGATCTAATCACCGGGTGAATACAATGCGTCTACCAGCGCCCCCATACATGACAAACTGTCATGCATGAGTACCAATTCGATCACATGTTGTTTGGACATGATCTCACCCTTGGTTAGGAGCGGAGCCTTTCTAATACTCCTTCCGATCTATGGGTCACGGCACCCGGTTGCAATGCAACTTCACACCGAGCTCAATTGAACTCTCCCCGCGATTTGGGTTTAAACCACAACCACCACGATACTCCCCGAAGGGCCGCACCGTAACCGGGCAGGAACAAGTTCCTGGGGCTCCCGGTTCTCGTGGTACCAGATTTAAGTCTCCGGGCAGACTTCGTAGCCCATGGACTACTACCAGTAGAGCCCCAAACGGCTCGGGGACCCCCTGCAACAATACTTACACACCATACAGCTCAACAGGAACACAGCAATGACAGCAACAGCAACATAAACCAGGAACAACAGGAACGTCGGTGAAAAAAGCAGAAACAGCAGCCACACCAACTGCATCACCCGTAACACAAAACACACACGGGTACACAGCACAATATACAACACAAACATTCAACATTCATCCTCACGGATGAGTACATTGCCCACCCCCCTGTGGCCCAGCCCTTTACAATACGAACAAAACAAAAACAACAATTAGACATGACCCCCCTCACGGAGGAACTTACAAACAAAACAACATTGCCAACAACTCTGCTACCAAACAGCAAACAGCAACCAACAAAAACAGCACACATGATGAGAGCACACCGCAAACCGGAACACCAGGAACAGCACAGGGCACAGGAACTGCGCTCTATGCTCCTCATGGGATGTAGTGAAATTTAACGAAAATGGATGTAGTGAAATACATCGAAAATTTGAGCTGATTTAAAAGTGATAACTCTTTTTGGAAGTATGCCAACGGGTTATACTAAAAATATGTGTTTTATGTTTCTGTGGGATACACGATATAGTGGTGATCAGAACAACAAACATGACTGGCCTCAACGTGAAACTGTTAAATTGCGAAAAAAAATAACATTGTTGAAAATCCACTTGTAGTGTCAGCTGATAAAGTTTTGTTACCGCCGCTACATATCAGAGTTTCTATTCGTCGCTAATTTGCCGTCGGCAGCGACTGAGTGAAAAAAGCATGGGCGGCGGCTGAAAGCCGGCTAAGGCTGATGTATTCACTTAACCACTTAGCATGTTTTAAAGACATAGGCATATGAGTACACATAGCACATTATGATATAAAATATACGAGATAGTTGCATTTTCTTTAAATTTCCTTCACCATCAGACAAGTACAGGGTGGCTGATCAATTTTGCTAGATTAAGAAACTCAAATAACTTTTTGTAAAGTATATGTAATTTACTTTTTAGTAAATCAGTTGAAAAATAATACATTTTTATTCAAGTTATATGTGAGGTAATTAGATTTAATTTAATTCAAATGGCTTCCAGCCTCGATGACACATTTGCGACATATTATCAAAAAGTTATTCATTACTGCCTGGAGTGTAGCAGCGGGGATTTGTATCAATTACCGGTCGAATGGATTGCTTTAAATCACCCAAATTTGTTGGGTGCAATTCGGAGTTTCTTGAAATCAGTTTATTGGGAAATTTTTGCCTCAATTATATCATGACAAGCGTAGCTATGTGACAAGTAGTCCCACCTTGTCATACATAGTTAAAAATAGATTCTCTTTGAGCGTAAGTCTGGAAAGAAAAACTCTTTCAATATCTTTAAGTAACGGTCTCCATTGACCGTAAAATTCCGTTTCTAAGAAAAACTAAGGCCCGACAGTAAACCTTGAAGAAACTGCACACCACGCTGTGATACGAAGTGGATGTAATTACATCTGATTGAGTTTTTGTGGATTAGAATTATTCCATATTCGACAATTTCGTTTGTTAACATTGCCGTTTATCAAAATATGCCCCGTCAGACACAAAAATGCAGCTCAAGACGTTTTCATCCTCTAACACCATTTGAGTGATCTTCTCACAAAATTCCAAGCGAATCGGGAAGTCTCTAGGGTTCAGTTTGTTTGTTAATTGAATCTTATATTGATATAAGTTTAAATATTGGTGCAAAATTGTCTGCAGTGACTGTCTGCTGACACTCATTTGAGCAGATAAGCTCCTTGTTGAAACTCTAGGATTGGATTGTATGGCAGCAGCTACAGCAGCGATAGTTTCCTGCATCCGAGCTGAGGGATCTCGGTGATAAGGTGTTCTTGCGATTGTGCCGCGCTCGCCAAATTCTTCACGAGCCTAATTATAACCCATCTGCTAGGAAAAGTCCCCCAAACAAGCTTCTATATTATCTTTGGACGGAAATAACGGACTCTGAAGCGTGAATGCATGCACTGTCCAAATTCTTGTTTCATTGTCCCAGTTCTCCATTTTAGTTAAACTTAAAGATCAATCTATAAAATACAATAAAAACGAGACAGGCTTATTATACAGAAAATAAGTTATTACGTTATACGTTTCATAGGGGCTACCCTAATCATCAGTAGACTTGAAAACTATTGAAAAATATTGTCAAACATTAAACTTTATATTCCAATAATATAAATAAATTATTAAGAATTTAAAAAGAAAAATGATTTAACTATCGCCGTCAAAACACAAAAAACAAGCTTTTTATTTTTCACCTATCTCACCTCTCTAATTTTGTAAACACTCGATGCAGCTATGAAACATAAAAATCAAGTGAATAAACTTAGTTGTTTATAATTTAAAAATGTATTTTATAGATATAAATTTTACAAATTAAAAAATTATACACAGCTTTTTTTATGTTTCATGGCTGCAGAGGTGAGAAAAGTGAAAAATAAAAAGCTTTTTTTGTGTTTTGACGGCGATGGTTAAATCATTTTTCTTTTTAATTCTTAATAACTTATTTATATTATTCGAATATAAAGTTGAATGTTTGACAGTATCTTTCAAAAGTTTACAAGTCTATTGATGATTAGGGTAGCTCCTGTGAAACGTTGACATATAGACAGCTAGAAAATATAAAAAACAAGCTGTTTGTAATTTTTAATTTATATAAATTTTTAGAGTAAAGACTCGTATTGTGAATAATAAATAACGAATGAATAAACTCAGTTGTTTGATATTAATTTTATAAAATTTAATAAAAACTAGCTTAATTTAAAAAATTCTATGAACCTAAAAAGCTAAAAAAAATGATTTTAACAATTAGATTAACAAATTTTGATGGAAATAATGCATATAATTGTCTTAGATCCCTTTTGAAACTAAAATCAGCTTTAATTATTTCTCTTACCTGTTTCGTTTTCCATCTTTTCTTCTACCGCTTTTTTCCTAATTTTATGCAAAATTTAATCATTATTAAAAACAAAATGTAAATTTGATCCCTTTTTTTAACAACTTTGCCAAAACTATTTACCTTTGATGGGAAAATAATACAGCGACTTACCATTGAAAGTACTTAAAAACCAAAAGCATTCATTTGAAATGTTTCTCATCTAAAAATTGCCAGGATAACTAACAATTAAACTTTTGCTACTATAATCCTTATCATTTTTTTTTTGCAAAGAAAACCAAAAAATAAAAAAAAGGAGAAAAAGGGGGAAAAACATGTAATCAAACACATACAATGGCAAATGTAAAGCAGGAAAAATCCTTATAAACCGTATGTAAATAATTGCAATGTCCTTTTACATTTAAGTTTTCATTTTTTTCGAATCTTGTCAACCCTTTTTTTTTACTTGTGGCGGCGTAGTTGTTGTGGAGGATAAAATGGGATTCATGAAAACAGTTAATGTTTCAGTTTTCTTCTTTTTTTTTTTTTTTTTTTTTTGTTAAATGCTGCAAAGAAAAAAGCCATAAGGCATTTATTCATTTACTGGGAGAGTGACAACACAGGCAAAAACAGAAAAAAAGTAGAAGTAAAAAACACAGATATTAGAAAGACACACAGAGAGACATGAAAATAATGGAAGGATGCGGTCTTTGAAAAGTCAAATTGCATAAAACACCCAGAGCCAAGCAAGCCAAGCATGGGAACTTTCCAAAGCCACATTGAAAAGGCAAGCATTAGAAAACCAAAAATGTCTGTTAGCTGCTGACTGCCAACTGCCGACTGCTGGCTGTTGGCTACTGCTGCCTGCTTACATGTAGTTAAAATCGACGAATTGAAACAAAAACACATTTGCATAAGTGTATGAGAGTGCAGGATCGTACGTTTGTAGCTCAAACAACATTTGTAAAATGTCGGCTTATTTTACAAACAGCTGGAAACGCCATGTTGTAGTAAGCGGCCAAGTCTTTTATAAGACTCTTTTTTTTTTCTTTGCTTAAAAGCAATTTGAATTGTGTTCCATTCAGTGATTACCTCTCTTTTAGTTACAAAAATTCTTTTCTATTTTTATTTTCTTTTTTTTACAATTTGTATTATTATACGTATAATTTACAGCAAAATCAAGCCAAATCTTGAATTTATATTCCTATACCTTTTTTATTATCTTTTGTACATATTTTTTTCAGTTAAAAGTGTCCTTTTGCATTGTTATCCTGGTGTAGACAAAGTCAAATGGACCCTCGTTTTTTTCTTTTTTTCTTTCTTGCATCATTTTAAAAACACATTTTTTCAGGCTTGTTTTTGCTGTTTGTTATAATTATACCGGAGCAAGGATAATTAAAAAAGTTATTGTGACCACCGTTTATTGTTTTTGCTGTTGCTGTCGTTATTACTATTGTTAATAATGTGGTTGTTGGATTTCTTTCACTTTTCTTTTCCTTTTTCTTTTGCAATTTTTCTGCGTTCTGCAAGACTGAATATAATTGAGCATTTTGAATAGAGAGGTATGATAATCAGTGACAATGCTAAAATAGAATTCATCTGTGAAGCACAAAAAATTTAAATTTTCTTTTAAGATTGCAGCCAAAAATAAAAAAACTAACTTTCATTTCAGCATTAAAAGTTCGCAGACATTGGCGGCTGAGATCGTTAAGTGTTTGTTAAAAAAAAGAATTTTTATTCAAGAAAAAAAATCTTAAGCATAATCTCATAAACTTTGTTAATCTTAAAACTCTACAAAAAAATTCAATGATTCGGGTGTAGAGACAAGAAAAATTTAATATTTCATATCGTTAAAACAAAGTAAATAATAATTTTGTTTACATGTGTTAATGATAAATAGTCAAACTTATTTTAATATTTCTAATGTTATATGATGGGTTGGTATCATTCATCTGGCTCAAGTTCAATTCTGGCTTTAGCCAAGAAATATTTTTATTTTAAATTATTGCAATAATTGTCGCTTGATCAAAGAAGACAGAAAAAAATAATTGAATACACTAAAGACGGGGGACAACTAGATATTTCGCAGTCGCTACACTGTTCATCAGCACCCACTAGGATTCGAACTCAGCACCATGTAAACATGATGTATTTTTAATACGGCCACTTAACCAACTCAGCCACTAAGCTCGCGGCAATTATTGTTATAATTAAAATTAATTATTATTGTTATAATTAACTTGAGCCAGATGAATGATACCATCATATAATATTAGTAATATTTTCCTTTTTTTACCTTTGAGCCGTACTCAGAATCCTACATATGCAGTGCGTTGTACCAGAACTAGAACAATAGGTTATGAGGAGGGGGAAAGCGGGAGTAGTGTTTGTGAACATTTGAGCAACTTTCCAATATTATAAGAGATAGGAAACACATCTACAGGCATACGGCTGAAAAATGAATTCTCTTTGTAATGCGTAGTATGATTCTCCGGAGAATTGACCATGGATGAGCTCTGGACGACGAACGCGAGTTACGTATAAATGTGCGAGTTTCGGGAAAAAGATCCCTAATCTCATCAGAGTAAAATCCATTGTAGTAACGATAGAACAGAGTAACGCACCCTGCACTGCGTCGATACTCCAGTGAGTCAATAGAGTTGGATCCCCTACTGTCACCGATAAACTTCTCCGACCCCTCCTGCACACGGTCAGGTAACCCCAAAATAGACTTTGAGGCACCCGCCCAAACATGAGAGTTGTATTCCATTTTCGGTCGGATGTAGGTGGTATAAATAGTAAGGAGATCGGATGCAGTGAAGTACATCTTACACCGTTTCAAAAAACCGAGGCACTTGAATGCTTCTTTAGAGACATGAAAAATATGTTGAGTCCAGCGTGTATTATATAGTATCTTCATTCCAAGAACATTAAGAGCATCCGATTCCATAAAATTTATACCATGATTACAAATGAAGCAGCATCTGTGGTCATTTGTTAGTGTGTTAATAAACAGCACTTAAAGCGTTAAAAGCGATCCTGTTTTTACGACCCCATTCGGAGATTAATAGAAGATCACTATTCGGTAAGTCATTCATACTTTGCCTCTTGGCAGCGATCTTTGATAGGCTGGACCTATTGTTACCAGAATAGTTCCGGCTGTTGGCGTCCACTTCAGATTGTAAACACACGATTTAAATAGTAAATTAATTATCTTTATTCAAATTCAAAATACAACATTTTATTTATAAAACTACTTTTTATGTGCGTTAAAATTATTTTTTGGCGTGGTCACCATTTTAGTTCATCTCTATATCTGCTAGCAAAAATATGGCTGCTTTTTCTTTTATATTGTCCAAACTTCAGCCAAGAAAACCCGCGTGGAATTATCATAAAATAAACAAATAATCTTGACATTTACTAATATGGGTTTTAAAGCAACTATAAAAGTGAAGATAATACTGTTTTCTGTGTTCTTATATTTGTTAAAACAGTAGTGGCGGTAACACCTATAACTAAAAGATAGGATAGGATGTGGATAGGGTTGGAAGTTTGATATAGAAGGTCAATCAGGAAAATAAGAACTAGGGCAGGAGAAAGAACAGAGCCTTGCCGTACCCCCGAATTAATCTTGAACTCGTATAATGCGGTCTCTGAGGAAACTTGATATAAACCGAGAGAAGTCATTACCGATACCAAAAGCAGTAAGTTTTGCCAGTAGTGCATCATGCCACATGCTTTGAAAATATCCAGAGCCACCACCTTATTTTTACCGAAATGATGGATTGAGTGGCACTATTTTTAAGAGAGATATGGCAAAAGATCACCAGTAGAGCGACCCTTACAAAATCCATATTGACGATCATAAAGTAATTTATTCGACTCTAGATACCTCACAAGGTGGTAGTTGATCATACTTCGAAAATAAGAATAGCCAAGAAATTGCCTTTAATGGTGTTCACTATCGCAAGTTGATAACGGATTTCTTGCGGCCAGAAATTGAGAATGTGGATCTGAGTGATATGTGATACCAACAGAACGTTGCCACTTGGCACACAACCAACGAAAAAATGGCTCTATTGCCCGAGAAATCGAATGGTGATATTAATAGGGCGCCTCGAAGATGTGATTTGCCATTGTTGGACTTCTTTCTATGAGAATATTTAAAGGAAAAAGTGTAGAGCAATAAGCCAAGAGCAATTTAAGAGATGATATAATACGGCACATTAGCGACACTTAATTTCAATTATGCCTCTGATTCATTGAAAATATGGACCTCTGGTATGGTTCATGTTAGAGTAATGCCACCGAAGCCGTTGCTTCCTTCTATCGTAATAAAAATATTAAGATCATTTTCTGAAAGCTTTTTGTTTAATATATAACTAACATAGTGCGTTCTGGGAGGACCACTCTTTAGTATATTTTTTGCTCACAGCTACATGTATATTGTTGCGAACGTGTATTACTTTTAACTCACTAAGTGCGCCGTAGCTCTGCTTGTTATAAATTTGTGTACACGTCCGGATACACACAACGTAAAGTTAAAAACATAATACATGATCAAACGATATACATGATCTAAAGAATATAAAATGTTAAGTAAATCCACCACCAGTGATATTATTGTTGTTGCTGCGTTCTTACTGTTTCGCAAGCATGTGTGTGTAGCAATTATATTTGTACATTTGAGTTTGGAACTACCATTGACAAATAACTACAAACTTCATAAGCGTTAGATATGGTAATAAAAAACTATAAATAGCAGGTAGGTGGTCGGTAGAGAAAAAGAAAGAGGGAGCTTAATTTTACATGTGGTGAAAGAAAGTCATAAGTCAGAAAAGTAAGCAATTATAGTGCGTTAATATACAGTGATATTAAGTGTAAACAAAATTGTAAAGTATTTAAGAACTTTCTAACAAAAAAGTACCACTGTTTCATATGCGATTGATGAATCCGCAAAAGTCTTTTTAAAGGTAAAAACGTAACAATGTTTATGTTTATCGAAGAAATTATTTGCGTTATCATATGTAACACATGAGCTGAAAAGTCCCGAGCCTAATAAAGAAAACACAGCTATTTGGTTCGAATTAGCTTTATTCATCCAGAGCAACGCAATCATTCCAGTATCGCTCTAATATTTCAATATCACTTTTGTGGAATGTTTTATATTTTGCCTCACAATAGGCCTCAGTTTCAGAGATAACTCTTCATTCGAGCAAGATTTCTTACCGGCGAGCCCTTTTTTTATGGTCTGCGAACGGCCAATAGTGGATGGAAGCCAAATATGGCGACTACGGTGGATATGGAAGCAATTCGAAGTTCATTTCATGCAGTTTTTCCATTGTTTTGATTGACTTGTGACACGGTGCGTTGTCTTGATGAAACAAAAAAAAAAATTTTCCTTTAGTGGTCGTTTCTTTACAATTTCGGCCTTCAAACGCTCGAACATCTGTATATAATATTCACTATTAATGGATCTCCTTTCTCAAGATATTTGATGAATATTACACCACGCACATCCCAAAATACTGAGCCCATAACCTTTCCAGCCGATTGTTGTACTTTCGGGCGCTTTGGACGACGTTCACCAGTTGCTGTCCACTCAGATGACGATCGTTTTGATTCCATAGTGAGGTGCAGGGATCCATCACCAGGATTCATCCATTGTCACATATCGACGCAAAAATTCCGGTTTGTTACGTTTAAACATGGCCAAACTCTGCTCAGGATCGTCAACACGTTCTCGTTTTTGGTCAACAGTGAGCAAACACGGCACCCAACTTGAACAGAGCTTTCTCATAATCAAATGCTCATGCAATATAAAGCCAACACGGTCTTTTGATGTCTTTACGATGTCAGCTCACTCACTCAAAACGATTTTGTGGATTTTCTTATGTTTTCTGGTGTTGCCGCCTCATTTAGACGTCCACTGCGTTGTACATCATCGCTGTCTGTACGACCACGTTTGAAAAAAAATGTGACTGACATCTATATGTTAGGCCCGGGACACTTTTCTGTCCATGTAGTATTTGTTGCGAAAAAAATATATGCGTTTTATTAAATGTTAAGTTCAAACAATTTATTAACTGATTCAATGAATTATGTTACTGAAGGCAAAAAAATATGTTGTCATTTATTATTTTCATTTCTTTGTATACATATAATGTATATATAAATAATGTATACTCTGCTAGCTTAATTTTATATCCCCATTTTAATATCTTGCGTTTGTGTTTCATTTTGTTATTCGTTTAATTCTATTTCTCATTTTTTATATCCAGTTGATTTTTTATTTACGAGTTCTTCTACAGCATTTGCCAAGTCTTTCTTTTCAAGTTGCTGTTTCACTTTGATATCGTGTTTTATTGTTGCAGGTTTTATTATTCTTATTATTTTTATTTTGTTTTGTTTTGTTTTATTCATTGCTGCCATTGTTTAAACAAAAGGTCCTTGATGGTGTTGTCTGTTAAACACCAGCCAAAAAACAATTAGAGTTAAATGCACTCTAGAGAAATGTTACCAACTGACCTCGAGGGGATTATAATGAATTATTCCGGTACAATTGGATTTTGTTTCTTAATCAATAGTTATAATCAAGCATATTTGTTTATGGGGTAAAAATAAATTAAGAATTATCAAGAAAATTGCGCAAGAGCTTGCAGCAGGAAATATGAGCATGAAAAGGAAAATAGTGCAGAGAAGTTTTCTGAGTTGAATTTAAAATTTTTAATTTAAGTAATTAAATAAAAATCTATATAGAATACATATATAGAATAGATATATAGATGAATAACAATGCTATAAACAGACATCATGATGAAATTTTGTAATCCTACGCGGGAATGTTGCTATAACGTTGTCTTCATTTAGTAATTTGTTCGATATGGGAGTGGCATTGCAGTAATCACTTGCTGGCATCAAACATATTCGAATAAATTATTTCTTTGAGATTCTTTTGCTTAAATAACAGTCACAACTGCCGCTAATGACAATTGGGACAACCGATGATGACACCACAGCGATGTAAAGTGCCATGGGGTCAAAAATTAAAATACTTCTTATTTTATTAATGTTACCTACCTACGAGTATAACGGATTTTCTCTGAAAGTAATATTTACTTTACTAGCCCCTAATATTTAAACAAATCAATATATGTATATATACAGCGTTTTTTGTATTTCCTAACTATCTATGTATAGTTTCTTCAAAGGTGCTGACCTAATCATCAGAGGACTTGAAAACTTGAAAAAATATTTTCCAACATTTAATAATAAAACCTTAAGTTAAATATTTTCATAGACACAGAAAAAATTATAGTAAAAATAAAATAAATAAAATGTTTGTCTGAAAATATAATTTGTATGCATATACATACATAAAGATCAACAAAATAACCTTGGGTATCGTATTTTGTTGTTGTTTAAAAAAATAGAGGTTTTCGATCAATAATTATTTTTACTAAACTTTTGTTTGAATCCATGAATTCCTTTACAGGTTCGCATTCAAACAATTTTTTAACTAATTCAATGAATTTCGTTATTGAACACGAAAAAATTTTTGGACTTTTCTATTAGTATACTATTTTCTAATTAATTATAAAAAGATAATAAGCGGTTTCTAACAATTATATAAGTTTTAGATCAAAAACAAATTTGAATGCATATTTTATGCGTCAAAATAAAGTGTATAAGTAAAAGAATACCGTTATATTTAATTATTTGACTTATTTTAGCATTCTTCTGAAAAGTTTGCATTGTTTTATATTAATTAATTGTGATCGGCAGAAAAAAAACCTCTCGTGTGCAGTAAATTTTTATGCGCTTTGGAATGGGTAAACAAATTTTTAGTGATATAAGGCAGTTAGTAATAAAACTTCGGAATGAAAAAAAAACTTTCAGGGAAATTGGTTCTATTATAAACAGAAGCCACAATGCTGCAGAAAAATTGTAGATAAATACGAAAAATACGACGTAATAGAAAATCGTCCGGGCCGGGCTGGCGAAATCTATTGAAAGAGACTGAAATAAGACCTACAGCGCGTAATGTAAAAAAGAATTATTTTAAAAATTAAATATCAGAGAAAGTTTCGACAACATCAGGAGTTATCTTAAATGCCAGTACAATACGACGAGCATTACACGAAAACGGGTCGATGGTCGATTTCCGCGAAAGAAACCACTAATATCGCCAGCTAATCATGAAAGACTACTAGGATACGCAAAAAAGTATCAAAATGAAAATATTTCTTTCTCGAATAATGTGCTTTTTAGTATTGAAAGTAAAATTGAGGTGTTTGCCCAGAAAAAACCAGTTAAAGTATGGCGAACAAAAAATAATCAGTGTACTGACCAACATTTAATAACCACGGTTAAGCATGGAGAGGGTCGGGTGATGGTGTGCGGGTGTATGGCGGCAAGCGGAGTTGGAAATTTGGTTTTTATTGAAAGTATACTAAGATAATAAGACTGACTGCCTGAATATTTTTCAAAACAAAATGCCAGGCAGTGTGGAGTAATTGGGGTTGGAAAGATATTAGATTTTTTAACAGGAGAACGACTCCAAACATAAAAGAACGGCAGCTGTATCGCACTCCCAAAATAAACGATCATCCTCTCCTATCACGGGACTTAAATCCAATCGAAGATTTGTGGGAGCATTTGGACCTCATAATCCGAAAAGGGACAATCAGCAATAAGGATATATTGAAATCCAGTATAATGAAGGAATGGCAGAAAGTTTCATCTGATATAACTAAAACATTAGTTAGAAGACTAAATGCCGTAATTAAGGCAAAAAGAAAATCAACTAAATACTAAATCAGTTTTAATTTTCATTTTAAAATAGTTGGTACACTTCTTTTTTACACGTAAATAATGAAATTTTTTTATTTTTGCTGCAAAACTTTTGTTATTGTAAAATTGTTTTGCTGTTTTGTTTAGAATAAAGTGGAGAATTGAATATTGATTTAGAATACCAAAACGTAAAATTTTATCGTAAATAAAAAGACTGAAATAGAAACAATATTTTACGAAATTTTTTTGTACACTTTATTTTGACGCTTACAGTATATCACCGATAATAAAAAATTCCGAGAAATATTTATCAATAACGATATTTTTCTATTAAAACGTTTGTACAACAAATGCAACTCTGCTGCAAATTGTTTTTTATAAGTATCGCGTGATTCATCGTGAGATTTGATCTATAGTATTTATTGTAGTGATAGGGTGGCAACAATATGATCCTTTTACAAAAATTTAGATTTTTTACAAAATATTCATATAAAAATTTTAACATATTGAATTTAAAAAACTGTGTTTTTTATTCACTATATTGGCTTCTCACATTGATACTAACATTGATAAAAAATTATAAATAGCTTGTTGTCTATGTTTCCCAGCTATCTATATGTCGACATTTCATAGGAGCTACCCCAATCATCAGTAGACTTTAGAAATTTTTGATTGATATTCTCAAACATTCAACTTTATATGCCATCAATCTAAATAAATTATTGAGAAATGCTCAAACACAAAAAACAAGCTTTTTTTAAAAGGTATAAAGATAAAGATGTTAGAGACGTGTACAAATGAAAAAGCTTGTTTTTTGTGTTTTGATAGGCATTAATAAAATATTTTTCTTTTTAAATTCTCAATAATTTATTAAGATTGCTGGGATAAAAAGCTGAATGTTTAGGAATATCTTTCAAAAATTTCCAGAGTCTACTAATGATTGGGGTAGCTACTATGAAATGTCGACATAGTATAGTGTAGACATCTGGGAAACATAGAAAACAGCCAGTTTACAATTTTTGATTGGTATTAATATTGAATTTAATTTACCGTTAAAAGCGGCCGAGTGGCAATGTTGAATTTAGTTTAACTTTTCGTTTTGCCGCTTCAGTTTGTGAAATCAAAAAGTAAACGAACAAAAAATTAAGGAAATAATAATTAAACTTATTTATTTAACTTTGCGTTAAAAATCGACATTCATTCAAGGATTCTCGTTCACCCAAATTCGGTAATTCTGTTTGTTAACGAATCCACAGAGGTGAAAGTTTGCCAAGAAAGTGCTAACTAATGTTGCTGAGAAGTTGCATCTATTCCCGGTCGGTTCTACCTCTGGGCTGCAGGGTTGGTACAGAAGCAGAATAAAGCCTTGACTGCTTAAGCAAAATTAGTGTACATCCTCTTCTCTTGACTTGGAGTTGACTCCCGCTGATTTTTCCTCCTTTCAAAATTGATGACACTAATGAAAGGAAAGCGTTTTGCTACGTTTGAGGAGATAAAAGAAAAATCGAAGCAAGAGCTGTTGGCGATACCAAAAAGCGCGTTTCAGAAATGCTTCGAGGATTAGAAAAAACGCTGGCATAAGTGTATTATATCTGAGGGGAATATCTTGAAGGGGACACGATTATTATTATTGATGAATAAAAAATACTTTTTGGAAAAATTTAAAATAACAATTATGTTTTGATCACCAGAAAAATAGTCTAAAAGTAGTAAAATGTGAAATTATGTGCTCACCAAAATAATAGCGCAAGTCAACTGCTTCAGACGCTGTCTGTCGTCTCGTAGCTTCGTCTTGTGGAAACTAAAGCTTTAAAAGACCATGCGCTTGAATTTCAGTGAACACATAGTCAATGACGATAAGCCAAACTGCTGAAAACGATGACGACTAATTGATTCGTTATGGCCTTTGCATACACTGTCTGTATTCTCTTCACTCCAAATTATCCAAATGGTCAACTATCATCAACCAATGTAAAATGGAACTCCAATTCACAAATGGTATTGGCGATAGTGCCAAAACCATCCAGCCTACCTTGGCTGGAACGTTCTTCCAACTCATTAAGCTTTGTCTTCCATTGATTGCTAGGAAATTGCATACAGGAGGGATTAAAATGCCCGAACTCCTCAACAAGAAGTTGCTCATATGGCTACAAACATATGGCCAAAACTGCTACCTGTGTGAGCCTAGTTAGCCACACGGGGGTGCTGGTGAATTGCGAATAATTCACTCCATGAAATTGGTCCATCATCAGGTACGGCCGTAAAGTCTAGTGCTGATGTAAATCTTTTTCACTACTGTAGTTCCTTTATGCGTTTCTTCCATGAATTCCGAGATATTTTTATGTACTAACCATTTCAATAGTGGTGTTGCATTGATCGTTTAAATCATCTCTACTATTATGTAAAGTTATGCATCGCAAATCGTGATATTTCAATCTGGCGTTCATCGGTCCAACGTGCTTTCGATGCATTAGTTACCATACCAAAACCATTTAGATGCGTTGTCAAGCTATTTCAACGTTTTTGTGATCATTAGAATTGCTGTGTCATCTGCATATGCCTAAGTATGGCATTGGTTCAAAACTTTGAGCATGTCATTGGCCTATAAAAGATATAAGAATGATCCTAACTTTGATCCTTATGGAACTCCGTATTTACTAGAATTTAATTGCTATATGTATTAACGACAAGATTTTGCCCGTGATTTCGGTCGCCAACACAGTTTCATACAAATTTTTATCGCCCATTGTATCCCCTTGGAAGTAGAATTAATCAAAATCCTTTCTTAGCAGATGCCTATGTCCTAACATCTACCTGCATGCCAAATTTTAGCCCGATGTGTCTAGTGGTTTGGGCTGTGCGTTGATAGATCACTATGTCAGTCAGTCAGTCATCTTTGCGTTATAATGAGTGATCCAAGTAGAGATATATTTTTTTCAATAGCCTTTTTTGTCCAATCACGTGTGAGTCGTGTCATGCTGTCATGTTATTTTTGTTTAGTATTGTTTGGCATTTAATAATGGAAAGGACTACGGCAGAACAACTTTTACAAATCGTTCAACTTTGTTCCGAAAATGCACGTTCTGTGAGGAGAGTGCTTCGTGCACTTCACTCAATTCATGCTCAAGATAATCGGTCTACTGAGCGTACTATTCGTAACACCATCACCTATTTTGAGACTGATCGTTAATTATTCGATAATATTCGAAGAAAATATAGCGGTCATAGCCGCATGGGGAGGACCCATGTGAGCTGAAAAACCCAGGTACTTTTTGGAGAACCCAGCAGCCTGTCTACCTACCTGAGGGTGTACACGAAGACCGTGGAGAGACGATTCGACGTCGTTCGCAGCAACTTGGACTGACGTATGGAACGTCTTGGCGCATTTTACGTCGAGATCTTCAATTGATAGAGTAGAAAATACAGCTTGTGCAACACCTAAAGCCGCTTGACCTTCCCAAGCGACATCGCTTTGCTCTATGGGCTCTTGAAAAGTTCCAGAAGATCCAATGTTTTCGAGGCAAGTTTTGTTTAGCAGTGAGGCCCATTTTGGTCTCAGTGGATATGTAAACAAACAAAATTGCCGCATTTGTGACGAACAGCAACTTGAAGAGATTCTAGAACTATCACTTCACCCGGAAAAAACAATGTTTTGGAGTGATTTGTGGGCCGGTGGAATCACCGGTCTATATTTCTTTAAAAATTATGCCGGAGTAAATGTAGCCATTAATGATGACCGTTATCGTAACCAACTATTTGATGCCTGAAATTTAAACCCGTGATCTCGGCGACATTTGACTTCAGCAAGACGGCGTCACTTCCAACACATCACAGCAATTAATGGATTTATTGAGAGAACATTTCGGTGAACACATAGTATCACGTTTTGGGCCGGTAGATTGACCACCTAGATCGAGTGATAGTCTATAGACTTTTTCCTGTGGGGATATGTAAAGTCTAAAGTTTATGCGGACAAACTCGCTTCAATTCAGGCCTTGGAGGAAACCATCACGTGTGTCAATCGCCAGATATTAGTCCAAATGTTCGAACGAGTCAAAGAAAATTTGATGGACCATCTGCAACGTACCAACGGCCAATATTTGATAGACATAATCGTCAAATAATAAATGCCAAAGAATGTTCCTTCAAATGATAATAAACATTCTCCATTAAATTTGAATTTTCTGTGTTTTTTCTTTGAAAAAGTAGGGAACTTCGAAATGGATCAGGCGTTATATATTTAGATATTTACACAGTATATACGTGGGCTTAGGTGATCGGTAACCCATGAAAAGACAGAACTGGGTATGCCCTTTCTCTCCAATGTTAATAGAAGTTTTGTGTGTGTCAGTGCCACAAAGGTCTATAAACCATACTGAAGAAAAATGCTGAAGTAGTTTGATATGAGTCATACGTGATTTGTCAAAAAAAAAAGTCCTACTGAAAATCAAACCTCACGATGAATCCGCCAATATATAAAAAACCGCTTTAATTCGTTCGGTTGTCTTTCTGTCTGCTAATGTTCCTATTGCTGTAGGGAATTTGAAAGGACTTGTAGCAAAATAGCATGCCTGGTAGATTTCATAAGCACCCAGAAATGAAAAACAAAAACTGTTAATCATATTTTCCGTTAACCAAATTTTTTTAATGTTTCGAAATTTCTCAAACCCTCTAATTGCTTTTATAAGAGCACAAAACTTTTTCTCACCCTTAATTCTGGCGCTTCACTTTGGTTTCCCTAACGCTTTTTATCGCTGTTTGTTGTCTTTGGCCAGAAATTGTTTATAATTTATTGTTAAGAAATTTTTTGATGTTAAGGAATGCCGTCGTTAGACCGTCAGCGTCTTAGAGCAAAGAGAGAGAGAGAAGCACAAGGAGCGTGTACTTTCCTTTGTGTTGTGTTCTCAAAAGGAAGCGTATCTATCAATATTTGCATTTGTAAAGCAAAATGCCTCGAGGCGTTACTTGTCAATTTATTAAGGGTGAAATTAAGGAAATTGAAAAACTCTTGTTAAGCAAAAAAAAAAAAGAAAAAAACGAAAAGCAAAAGCAGTAGACCCCAATAAATTTTATCAACTTCAAGATGTACATAAAGTCAGTTAGATCGAAACTAATTTGATGCTTATAACCAGCCTGGAAAGTCGCATTTGTAAAACTGAAACTTAAAACGAAAATTATTTAATCGATAAAGGAACTTTTCCGATTTCGTTGTATTGCATAAAACATAAAAATTTTAACGCTTTTCTTTTTCTTCTTATAAAATAATTATACTTTTGTATCTTGTTTATTTAGAAACTTTCTGTCGGAACATTATTTTATGTTAATTTACTTTTAATCTTATATTTTAATCCATTTGCTATTTTGGAATGAAAGAAATGTAGAAATCACTCCCATTTTATGTTAATGACTGTCTTGATTATGTTGATGACTTTGAAGAGTTTTGTTAATTTTAAGGTTTACCAAATGACTGTATTAATTTTTCGTCTTTGCTCGACTACCGCCTCAAACCGCAGCGCTAACTTTTTCTACTGCTAATTTCACTACTTGTCCTGGTATGTTTTTCATTTAATTTTTTCCCCATTTTCTCCTTTTAATGTACATTAAAAGGCAACAACAAAATGTTACATAACAAAGATAACAACACGTACGCCTTCACGTGCAGACAACAGACAAACACCGTGACACTTCATCTATACAGCCATCGCTCAATGTGTATGAATAATTCTTCCGTAAAAAAGTTATTGTACACACAAACCTAAACGTATTGTGGATTTCATAAATTACAGGGGGATATGAAATAATGACAACAGATCTTAATGACAACAGGCCTTAATGGTAATAAAAATTAAAAGAATGATGTCAAATTTCTCATCCCTGACCTTTTTCGTCTTGAAAACGCCCACCAATATCGGTCACAACATCAACAAAATCCTATTGTCGTTTTCCATCAGCCGAGCTGTTAAGTTATAGTGAAGAAAATTCGAAATATCTAATTAGTAAAGATAACTACTACCCATTTTTGTGCAACTCACGGATTTAAGTATTTGTGACAATCAATAGTAATGTTAACAAGCTCTCCTCACCTAACGCATGGGCTAGCAGTATCATGTACCTCCTGTGTCGCAATGCCCCACAGTAAGTGATCCAGTATTACATTAACAACTCCGCTCTCACCGCAAAATCTGCAATTGTCTGCGTTGCAATCTGTAGCACGATCACGACATAAATTCATTATTTTAGCTATAACATGAATGCATCCTATTAAAGGTATGTACAAGAAATAACTAAAAGAATATTAAGTTACTTTTTAATTCATAACCCTCGTCACTTGACACCTTTTCAGTCACTGGCCGTTGTCGCGACAGTGTGCCTGCTAAGTAGAGATACACTTGAGGTACGAATGATATGGTTTATGAAAGTACGTATGCATGTGTGTTGCACTGTTACAATTAAATCTAAACACTTGAATCGCGCCACATATGCACATTCCAAAGTGACAATTTATGTATGCACAGGTAAAGTCTAATCAGCTTACCTCTAAGCCGTGGGAACCAAATTGGTTTCCCAAACATTAATTATAATATTATGAGTCGTCTAGAACTTCTCATAAGTAGTATATAAGTAGATATAATTTTAGTTTTAAGAACAATTATAGTTTACACTGACTTGAGCAACAATCGGATTGCTCGTCATTATTACAATTTTAAATAAATAAACACTTTTAAATTATAAAAATAAATCTTCGGTTTTTAAATCCCCCTTACGAGCAGGTTTCGCAGGGCACTCTGCTTTCTGGAGCATAGAGAGGTAGGAGCTTTCCGTTTGTTATAGCAAATTAAGCTGTAGGAAGCAGTTTGACTTCTGTTGTGTTGTACTTTCCAAAACATCACCAACGGTTAATTGACAGAGCGGAGATCAGCTCCATCCCGTTGCTGATCCTGGTTACGGTGCCTATATCTTAGATGAAACGTTCTGGCAATGAGTTAAGCCCAAACTCGTAGGAAGGGGAATTCGTCTTCCCTAATTTTGCCTTGCTGTACACCATACCGAGGCAGTCTGCTTTCTGGAGCATATAGAAGCGTTCTTCGTTTTTTGCACTAAATAAAACTTAACCAAATAAACTCAGGTATGTTGTTTGTTTGTGTATTATGTTCTTGGTTTTATATTGTATGTTAGATGTGCGTTTGCATTTATAACAAGTAGATCAACGGCTCGCACAGTGGGTTAGAAGTGATACAAATTCGTAAAAATATGCTGCCATCTATAGAACCACAAAAAACAGCTGGGCCAAAATTATCATTCAATTTCGTTGTTGATTTACTTTTTTACTAAATAAACAAGTAAGAGTGTGCTATATTCGACTGGGCCGAATCTAAAATACCCTTCACGATAGTCAGATATATGTATAGTATGTAGTACAAATTTGAATTAAATATGCTCGGATATATATGGACCGATATCGGGGAAAGAATATTTTTGCCTTCTAATCACCATTCCAAAAACGAAATCTTTCATGGACATTTCATGGAAACGTTTGTTTAAGGTATATTTCGGTTATATAAGAACCAATATCGGAATTTTCCATTTTCAGTATTTTAGTAACCTTGTTTTATAACGAGAATCACTTTTCAGCAAAAAAATATTCATGGAAAAATCAGTTTATCCTATATCTCCGGTATATGTGGACCGATATCGAAAATTTTTATTATCTGTATTTAATAACTTCATTTTTTTATCAGAACTGATTTTAAGCAAAAAAAAATTTGTTTTCATGGAATATTCAGTTCATCTTACTAACTTCCTTTTATAATCAGATCTACTTTTAAGAAAAAAAAATGTTTTTCATTCAAAAATTTTTCATTTCAGCACTGCTTTTAACCAAAAAAAAAATGTTTTCATGAAAAAATCGGTTTAGACAATATCTCGGATATTTATGGACCGATATGGGAAATTTTCATTTTCTGTATTGTACTAACATTCTTATATTACGAGAACTACTTTTAAACAAAAAAAGCTTTTCTGAAAAAATCGGTTTAGGCTATATCTCGTATATATGTATGGACCGATATCCGAATTTTTCGTTTTCTGTTTATAAGTAACCTTCTTTTATAACCAGAATTGCTTTTAAGCAAAAAAATTTTTTTTCATGAAAAAAACGGTTTAGACTATATCTCAGGTATATATGAATCGATATCGGAAATGTTCAGTTTATGTATTTTAGTAACCTCCTTTTATAACCAGAACTGCTTTTAAGCAAAAAAAAAAATTGTTTAAGTTCGTTTACGCGACATTTTCATGAAAAACTCGGTTTAGGCTATATCTCGGGTATATATGGACCGATATCGGAAATTTTCATTTCCCATATTTGGATAACCTTATTTTATTACCAGAATACTTTAAAGTAAAAAAAAGTTGTTTAAGTTCGCTTATACAACATTTTCTTACTCCTGTACTTTAGATTTATGTATAACAATATTTGTTACATACATATTAATAGTAGTCTGAATTTATATTGTATAAAAAAACGATTCTATTCAATAAACTCATTTCAATAAGTTAACGAAGTGGAATTAACATCTCAAATTTTTGAAGAAAAGGTTTCTTCTTTAGAAGAAGAAGAAAGCAAAACTTGATAATAAAGGCGCTATTCAAGTTGCTTTAAGTCATAATTATTCTCCAAGAACGACACACGTTGATATAAAAAACAAATTCATGCGTCAAAAAAATAGATGAAAAAGATATCATTCTGAAGTATATTCCTACAAATGAAATGGATGCAGATATGTTTAAAACAAGCTGTTACACCTAAAAAAACTGGAATACTTAACAAATAAATTTGGGCTTATTTTATGTAGTTTTATATGATCGTGAATGTATAATTTGATAAAGTTATTCAATGTAAAGAGTGCAAGAGCAAAATTTGGAATGCAATGTTACCATTTAGGGAGAGTGTTGAGAAGAGAATGGAAACATCCATTATTTACTCCTGTACTTTATATTTATGTATAATCATATTTGTGACACATTATTTGTAGTCTGAATTTATATTGTACAAAGAAACTAGTTTATTCAATAAACTCATTTCAATAGAAATTTGTATACGAACCCGTACAATTTTTTTGTTAATTGGAAATTGTGATATGAGTCAAGTTCTGGCCAATGTTGATAAACAATTGTGCCCAGTTCCATAACTTTAAGTAATATTTCTGGTGATAACTGTTCGCATTCCTGTCGAATATTCTCTTTAAGGACTGCGATTGTCTGGGGGTTGTTAGCGTAAGCCAGCGACTTCAAGTAATCATACAGAAAAAGAATCGGATGGTTAAATCGGTTGATCTTGCTGGCCAAGCCAAAGTGCCAAAACGAGAGATTACGCGACTAAGAAATGCTTGCTTCACAATATCTATTCTGGCTCTTGTTTTATATGCGATTGCTCCGTTCTGTTGAAATCAGATGTTTACTAAACTCCGCTAACTCGAATTCGGTAGAAATGAGTCACTTATCATGACCGCATAGCGTTCGCCATTAGCAGTTACTGTATTGCCGATGGCGTCCTAAACAAAATACAGTCCAATGACTCCTCCCGCATTAATACCGCACCACAAAGTAGCCCTGAGTGGATGTAACGGCTTTTCATGCATCACACGCGGATTTTAAGTGTAACGAAGATTTTGTTAATTGACGTGACCGTTTAAATGAGAATGCGCCTCGTCGCTCATGATGATTTTCAACTTAAAATAGTCCTCTTCGTTGTTGAAATTGAGAATGTCTCTGCTGGCGCAGTATAGCTCTTCATTGTTTGTCTGTTTGTATTCTGCAGCTGTCTAGTTCACAAATGTCAAATATGATTAACGTAAAACACCATTTGCTAAAGCTATTACATCTCACACTAGCGTGATTAATTTTGCGCTACCCTTTCTTTTTTTACTAGTACTTTTTTACAACGAATTTCTTAAGTAGAACTTAAGTTTTGTTGACTATTTTCTGTAATGTTCCTTCAGATAAAGGAAACGATATATTTCAATTGTTTTATATTGTCACCCTGTAGTTTCAGTCACCCTGTAGAAAACTTTTAAAATTTCCTTTAACACAAGCCCCCGCCCATTTAAGTTTAAATTATAATGACATGCAAAAAAGCGTGATGAAAATGTAACAACTTTTATTTCGCTTTCCTGTAAAATTTACCGAAAATTTTAAACCCACAATGGGGAAAGGGGAAGAAGGAAGGCGAAGGAGGGTGACATATTATGTCTGTGTAAAAAAAAATTAAAAAATTTAAGGGTGAAATATCAAAATATATTTATGTATGTAAACTAAAGCAATGAAGAAATGTTTAAGGTAACACGCTCATATCCACGCAAAGACATATACATACACATATAAGCACATATGCACACACTCTCACACTTTTGGCAATCCAGAGCTAATTTAAGATTACGCGTAAATTTTATGGCATATTAAACTCTGAAGAGGTGATTTGCATGCAGTCAAGGTATTTTATTTATATCCATCCACAACTTAAATTTCCACAGTAAATGTCTGTATTTTTTTGTACAAAAATAACATTAAAAAAATAAAATATAATAATTGTTTTTATTTCGTTTATTTATTCATTACGAATATTTCACCTGCAGATAAAAGGAAAATGTCTTATTCCTGCTAATGAAAATGAAGAATTTTTCAGATTTCTTGAATTTTTTAACTTCTTTTTCCTCTTCTCTGCTTCTATGGCTGTCGTTTCGTTTTTAATTTTGTGGATTTGAAGGTGTTTGTGTAAATGAGAGGATTTTATAGCTTTTGGCTTAATAATGCTAATTTTTTAAGATAATCACATTTAAAAGACTCTTATTTAATATTAAATAGCATCACGTGTTGTCAGGTTGTTATTTTTTACTCTTCTCTTTGTTTTATTTCCATTTTTTTTTTTTCTTTTATCCTTCTATCTTAGTTTGCAAGGATGAAATACTAAAATGATATTAAATTTTGGTTTTGTCTATTCTAGGCACGTTTTTTTATTTGAGCTTGAATTTTTGTCATTTTTATTTTATTTAATATTATAAAATTGTTCTCAAAGTGCTAAATGCTCTAAAAGATGTTAAGCCAAATATTAAGTGTTTTAAAGGGGGCGACTTCATTCGAAATTTTATATTATAAACTAGTTCATTTTGGATATAATCTATACAGATTTTGTTTAAAAAGTAAAATTTACTTTACGTAATGAGGTTTGTTGGCACTGCGTGCTACAAGCACACGCATCCCCCCTTTTATATAGTAGAAACACATTTAAGTTTAGCGTTATTCTGCACATACGAGGCTGCCAAATAGCAAACAAAATCAAAGACAAAACTGCATTTCAAAGCACCTTTCGAAAATAATGGTAAAAAAAGGTATCTATTATTAATTCCTTCTATAGGCCAATTATTATTAGAGGACTCACAAGTACTGTGGGTCGACAAAGGGTTATCATATGTCCAATAGTAATACCCTGTTCTAAAAACCACAAAATAAATATTGGCTAAAATATAATCTACAGTTGGCTACACGTAGGGAGTCCTACGCACGCTGGATTACATGTGTACTTCGTTAGGCAGTAAAAACAGTCATCCATTTCCTTTTTTAACATTTTCTTTTAATATCGTTACGTTTTTGCTTTTAAAACCGCTTCTGTTGATTCTTCAATTGCAAATGAAGTAATGACACGTACTTTTGTGTCACAAGTATATTATTATTAACACAGCTGGAACATGCTGCAACAAAAGCTGCTCAGGCGACAGCTTCGCTCAGCAGATTGATGGTAAACATCGGTGGACCAAGATATAGCAAAAGCAAGCTGATACTGGCAACGACCCAATCAATTTTGCTATACGGGTGCGAAATCTGGGCAAACTCCATGCAGGCAGAATACCGTAGGAAGATGTTGGCAACAGTAAAGCGTATTGCTGCTCTCAGAGTGGCTTCAGTATATCGCACAGTGTCAGAGTCCGCTGTCTTGGTCATAAGCGGGACTATCCCGATTGACTTCTTGTCCGAACAGCGTAAAAAGTTTAGGGGAGAGCGAATACAAACTGGCAAGGTAGAAACGGCAAGATCAGCACTATGCAGAAGTGGCAAAAAAGATGGAACAACGAATCACTTGGCAGATGGACAGCGAGATTGATCATCGAGATAGACAAGTGGATAAACAGAAAGCATGGTGAGATAGATTACTATATAACACAGATGTTTTCTGGACACGGGTATTTTCTAGAATGCCTCCATAGAATGGAGATGACAGATACATCGATCTGCCTTTATGGAGATGACTGCGTGGACAATGCAGAATACACATTCTTCAGATGTGACAGCTGGAGGTAGAAAATACATGACTTAGAGTGTTGGTGAAATAACACCGGTACGTAGTAGAAGTTATGATGGAAAGTGAAAGGAAATCCAGTCAAATAGCGACTTATATTGAGAAGATCCTACGACACAAGATGCAAGACGTGGGCATGGCACGTGTAATCCGGTAGGAACGAAGGAGGAGCCACATCCTGAAGCAATGCGAAAGCGGTACCGGGGTGTAGACAAGGCTCAAAAAAAAGGGAGGGGTTTTAGTGGGTGCAAACCCCACATACTATACTGTGTGGTCACAGTATCTGCTGATGTGTTAGGCATTTCCCCTCTCCAACCAAAAAAAAATTATTAACACACTGGGCTTTTTTGGCTTATGACTGTCTCATGCAACGTTTAAAATTAATCTCTGTCTCTGCCGGACATCTGCCTGCTAGTTATACTTTGTTATTATCTAGCATTAGGTGTTTGCTAATGTTACTACTAATACTTCCAGACTCAAATGTACAAATATAATTACTATGCACATACACACACGCATGCTTGCTAAACAATAAGATCGCAGCAACAATAAGCCATTTGGTGTTTGATTTACTTTAAATTTTGCTGTCTTTAGATCAAGTATGTTTGTGTATTATGTTTTTAGTTTTATGTTGTTTGTGTGGGTATGTAAGTTACAGGATGTCCCCCCGAGATACATAAAAAAATTATTAAGGCGCTCCAACTGCGCCTGATTAATTAAATAAAACAAAATTTCCAAATATTAAATTTTACCTTTATACTTTTCTTTTCCAAATATTAAATTCTACCTTTATTCAATTCAAACAAATTTTTTTTTATTACTTATTCTGTATGACGCGCAACAAAGACTTTCACCAACATGTGCCGGCAAAATTGTCTTCCCATGCACTTACTGCAACTGCAGCAGTTCTGTAAGAGCGGTTAGGCGTGCGAATATAAAAAATATAGAAAATGAGTTTGATTGTGTAGCTTAATTAATTTTCTTGGCTGTGTCATCACCGTTGTTAACTTCGCCCTCCTTAAATATCTGTGTCCTACAGCTCACACTTTCGGAGGCTGACCTCACCAGCTGACTGTGGAACTTTGATTGATGGTAGATTCATTATTCCAGATATTTTATACTACAATATTCCAATGCAAATGCCCATTACTATTGCGGCACCTATGTGGGAGCCCAGTGATAGGTTTAGTTTCGAACTCAAGTATTAAAGACTTTGTATATTGTGCAGGCTTATGTTGTAGACGTAGTATATGTTCACTATAAGTCTCTCATGAGTCACGCTCGTGAGTACGGGTGGAAGTGGTTGAAATTCAGAGGCCGATGTGCTGGAGAATATTTCATTATCGATTAGTACGCTTTCGTTGTCCAGCTGTATAAAGTAGCTTGCCTCTAGTGTCTCAATTTTATTCTGGGTTTTTATTACACCTTTAAAATAAGTAAGAAATATAAGATCGGACGTACTTAATTCTACTGTCATCGCAGCGGCAATTAGCATTTCCTCTTTTGAACATACGGGGAGTGTAGCTTTCCTCATTTAATCCCGGATGTTTGCTGGCAGATTGTCCTGTCCGTTGTTAATGTTTAGATAGGGTTTGGCCACTCCAAAGATTTCATTCTGATATATAAAGATTTGTCATACGTAAGTACGATTTGCCTGTCGATGATAAGAGTCTTTTCTAAGTTTTGGTATGGAGAGAACACACAATAAGTAGCACAAAGGGTTATTTTTTAAGTTGGTGAACTACGACTTCCCTTTACTTCTTATTAAAATAATGTACAGCTTTCTTTCCTCTAGAACGTTTAAAGTTCACATACGAAATACTTGTTCTGAACTTTTCACTATTACAACAGTGCTCTTATCACTTATTTTATATAATTTGTATATAACTGATTTCCCAAAACTGGGCTATTGCACCATGTCTATTTTAGCTGATGACACAGCGCTACCTTGATCGGATATGTTGGCTGATAAGGTCATATTTAACCTTCGTAGAGCATTAATTAAGTTACAAAAATATTTTGATAAATGGCGGATTATGCTACATTATGATAAAACTTAAGCTCCATATTTTTTTAGGAAACGAAAACCGTGCTTTTTACCTCAAGATGGGGTAATAAAGTCAAATGCCTAGGAGTAGTTGACCCTAAAATGAAATTTCCAAACCACGTTTTATATATTACCAATAAAGTTAAAAAACTGATTGCGATATTATACTTATTTATTAATCGAAATTATAGTCTTACACGATCCAAAACAAAAACCGTATTAGAAGACAATGGCTTTAAAATTAAAAATGTAGTAAACATTAGAAACCGTGAAAAAACTCCTTAGCCCATTTTTAAGGTTGAATTGGAACCAAGAGAAGTTGCCTTGAAAAAGAATGAAGTGCATCCAATTTATAACCTCAAATATCTTGTGCATCGTAACGTTACCGTTGAGGAGCCTCATAAGCGTTTAGGGCCCGTTCAATGCCTAAACTGCCAAGAATTTGGCCACACTAAGGCCTATTGTAAGTTGCCCGTAGTTTGCGTTGTGTGTGGAGAACGTCACGGTACATCACAGTGCAAAAAACCTAAGACTTACTCGAGCGTTAAAACATGTAGTAGTTGTGGAGATAACCGTACGGCAAACCACAGGGGTTGCCCTGTCTATACTCACTTCAAGAGGTCAATAACAAATAGGCCATCAATTTTAAACATGCCACCCCAGCAGTCAAACACCAGTCTAAAACAGCAGTCTACAAACAATTTTCCCCAGGTACGCCAGTCAACCAGCCATATAAACGTGCAAAACCCCCAACAAATTTCTTATGCGAATATGGTAAAATCCGATAAACCAAACTTGAATCAGGAGCCCAAGCCTCAAAACTCCGACCAAAAGTTTAGCAATTTTGAGGCAACTCTGCAGACTCTTGTTCAATCCATAAACACATTTACGGTTTCCATGACAAAAAATGAACTTCTTTATGGAAAAGCAATGCGATATAATGATGATTGCTGAAACCCATCTGACAACCAACAGTTATTTCAAAATTAATGGCTACACATTATATGACACAAAAGATCCCCGTGAAAGACCTTGCGGAGGATCGGCAATTCGATTAAATCCGGAATTAACCATATTTAATGAACGAGATACGTGAGGAATATCTCCAAGCTGCAAATATATGCATTGAATATTTTCGTGAAAAAATCGTTATTTACTCGATTTACTCGCCGCCACGATTTTCAATAGGAAAAACAGAAAGCCAATATTCAAATTTTTTTCAAATCACTTGGGCCTCGATTTTTAGCGGCTGGCGACTATAACGCTAAACACACTTTTTGGGGATCACGTTTAATTACCTCGAAAGGCCGTTTGCTTTTTGACACCGTTTCCAAAATGGGCTTAGATGTGGTTTCAAGCGGACACACCACTTATTGGCCGTCAGAGCGACGAAAGATCCCAGAAGTTAGAGATTTTGGAGTTGTGTCAATTACCGATTTTTCTCAAAACCTCAAACTGACCGTACAGCATGCCACTACTAGTCATATAAGATCCAGAAATGAAAACAATAGAACTTATTCGTCTGAAATTGAGCAAGAGTGGCAACTTCGCTGGTCTCCCCAGCTTAAAACTAGGCTCGGGAATGCTTCTAACATTGATACCAATAAAAAATTATAAATACTCGTAGCTTGTTTCCTATGTTTGAGAATATCTTTCAAAAGTCTACTGATGATTAGGGTTGCTCCTATGAAATGTCGACATATAGATAGCTGGAAAAAATAGAAAACAAGCTATTTATAATTTTTTATTGGTATCGATAATTGTAATTGTAATTTAATAAAAATATTTTACTTTTTATACAAAATGAGTTTAAAAACTTCTTGATTTGGTGCTTTTTTGTTGATATAACGCATTTTTCCGTCATTTTGGTGCGTTGTGAAATTTCAAAGTTGACAACGCTAATAAGGAATAACTGTATTTTCTACTACTTCTCTGTCACGTATCTATAACAGTTTCATAGAACTGACATCAAATCAGGCGGATTGCTTAAAGAGAAAGCCTTGCTACTGCTTTTCGCACTATGACCTTCAAGTTGAGCGGTTTTCCGAATACACCTAAACTAATCATACTAATAGCAAAAGTAATAGAGCTTTTTGAATTCCCTACTCAATACAAAACTTTAAAGCTCTGTAAATAATTTCGTAGCAAAATAAAAACATTGCTGGTATTTTTTTAATGCATTCCTTTCAAAATAAATTATTATTTGCAACTTCCAAAAAAACACTACATCATTTAAATAAATAAAATAGTGAAAAATAATAAGTCATTTAAAAATCCTTGAAATTTATTGCAATTGATTTAAAAATTGCAGTCTGCTTTTCAGTTCTTAAATCTTTTGGCCATTTTAAATTTATTGCCAACCACAAAATTTTGGTTTCAGTGTCTAAATAATTTTATTTTTTAATATTACACTTCATTAAATTTAAGCTTTCCTAAAGAAAAAAAAAAACGGTTTTCTTGCATAGATTTTTTAAAAATATTATGATGTCTTTATTGAGATTTATGTGTCTATTGGCTGCTATTGATGATGACAAAAACAATTTAAAATGTTTTTCTCTTCGTCTTTTTTATGCAACCGCCAAATCATGTAACAAATAGTTACAGACCGGAAGACGGAATCAATTTTAATGGGCAAATAAATTTTTTGAAGTCGGTATACAAAATTTTTAATAAAATATTTTTTCTAAAATCCAGAAAAATCTTTAATTTTGAATTATTTGTTACTATTTTCTGTTTAAGTTCTTAGATACATATGTATACTAGTATACTATTTTGTCTCCCCTTTTAAGATTTTCTGTTAAAGTTATGAAACATTTTAGTTTTTAGCGAAAATTCTGGTTGCTATAAACTTCAGCTTAAATGATTATTCTTTGACTCTCAAATACTTTTGTGCTGTAAAACATTAAAAAATAAATAAATAAAGAAAAAATTAAAAAAGCACACCACCAGCTATATAAGAGGACACAGTCAATTAAATTCATTATATCAGAAAAATAAGGCAAATAAATTTGAAACAAAAAACGTTCCAACAGCGAATATCAAGAGCAGATTTATAGTCATCAATAAATATTTTGTTAGTATAGACACAAACACTCTCAAATTGACAGATGAAATTGTTTTGAGGTTGTTCAAATGCTCAGTTATACCGGGTGTTTCGTTTAGACTCCTGTTTTAGCTTTTTTGGGTCACGCGTGACTGGTATCATACTATTGTCATATTTCTAATCCTGTCATGGATATGTTCGCAAACTTTGTTTACACGAGGAAAAGCTCTGGGCTGAAGAACAGCTCTCGTGTCATCGTAATTATTTCTTAAGTGCGGTCAAACTTGTTGTTTAATCGATTGAAGTATAAAATTTTTTTTTTATTTATTTTAAAATTTATTTAATTTAATTGATGAGCAACGCGAAGTTGCTCGAACCAATTCTGTGTCTTCAATTCTTACTTAAACTAAAATTACAATTGCTTATATACTACTTATGAGAAGTTCTAGACGACTCATCTATACTAAGTGTTGTACTATCCAAATTAATGTATGGGAACCAAATTTGGTTCCCACGTCTTAGGGGTAAGCTGATCAGACGTCACATACATGCATAGATGGTTCAAGGCCATAAATTATTTCTTTGGTACGTGCATATATATGTACGAGTGCGGCGTGATTCAAGCGTTTTTAGTTTTAATTATTATAGTACCACACACATGCTTACATACCTTCACAACCCATATCATTCGCAGCTCAAGTAAATTTCAAATGATTGCACTCAATAGGCGCACTGTCGCGACGACGGTCAGTGACAGCAAGAGGTGTCAAGTGACGTGTGTTATGAATTGTTTAAAATGTAACCTAATATTCTTTTAGTTATTTCTTATGCATGCCTTTAATAGGATACATTTATGTTATGGCTAAAAGAGTGAATTTATGTCGTGATCATGCTACAGTTGTATTTGTTTGTGTGGCCTTCGAGAGTTTTAACTGTTTACCTTAACTAACTGTATTATTTTACAGGTTTTTTGAGAAATTCCTTTATTAACCACGCGGCAACTTCTTATGCGGAGGCATAAGCCGTTGTAGTCAGTCACAGCGCCGTTGCAGATTACTGGTAATACCATCGTGGGCATAAGGTCTTCGTTACTCCGTCCATGCTGTCCTATACTTTGCAAATGATAAATAGAAAAATATAACACTTAGCATGCCTTCTTTGGATGCTTCAGAGGAATATAGTTCGGCAGCAGCTTGAGCGAGAAACGGGTATACATATGCTGTGTCGAATGCCGTAGATACCATTATTTCGCTTGGAGCCAAATGGAAAGCAGTGATTTGATTTCAGCTGAATTTATAAGTTAGAATATAAGCTGCCGACTGATCTCACGGTGAAGGAAGTGGCCATGTGCTTGGTGATAAGGCTCAAAACCAGTGATGTGTGGAAAGAAGCGACAGATGGTCGATAATAGGAAGGATAATGAATATTGATTAATTTTAACAACTCTACTACCCGATAAGTGATTTGACGTAATTCTGTCGAGCACGGCTAGCATCTCAAATACGCCGCTAATAGGATGGACTCGAGATCTTACACTGATAGATATAAAACGGAACTGGCAGTTGGTGGTGGCATCATTATTCCCCAGTATCAGAGGAAGATAGTTTTTATGCTATTCCATGAGAGCAGCGTAACGCAGGCTGTAATGAGAGCAGCTATGGGGTGAATATCCGAATGTATACTGATAGTAAGGTCGCTTTAAATGTGTTTGCATGTGTTTATACGACGTCCAGTTTGGTTCATGAATGCCGGATATCTCTTAATGAGATAGCGAGCCATTCCAACCTGGAGCTTTTCTGGGTACCGGGAGTAACCGGAAATATTGTAGCGGATAAACCGGCAAAAGCCGGGGTTCATTTACAGCGAGGGAACATTGATAGGATGATAGGAGTCCCACTTAAAAGCTGTAAGAACGAAGTGCATCGCAAGTTCTAGAGGCTGCAGAGGACAGATGGTCTGGTGAGGTTACCAACCGAGTAGCGAAGAAAACATTGGATAACTTTGTCTGTGTATAATCGCAGAAGAACTACGATCCTAAGGTTCTTTACCCAGCGAAGGTTGCCTACTTTGGTGACGGTTTTCCATTAAATTATTTAAATTTTTGCAGCTTAAGATCTTTTGTTGGTTTTTTATAAAAAAGTAACGTATTTTTTATTTCTATTTCTAAAAATTAATTTAACATAAAAAAAGATCAAATAATATAAGGATAAAAATAAATTTTCCATTCAATATTTTCTGTAGAGGTCGTAGGAGTGAGGACGGTACTTTTTTGTTCTATAAGAGCACTATAGCTATGCGGCACACTTCTTTACGGGTTAACAGATACTGGATTCTTTTATCTGGTTTTCGGGTTGGTTTCGATCTGAACCGTCCGTGGGTGAATAAGTATCATAGGCTGCATAGCCCGCTCAGATAACACAACGGGACCAAGAAAGGATCCAAGTGGATTGATTTCAAGACTGGCAGCATGGACAATATAACATATAGCTCAGGGGCACGTGATGTACCACATATATTACAAGAACTGCTTTTAAGCAAAATAAATTGCTTCAAGGGAAAACCCGGTTTAGGGTATATCTCGGGTATACAGAGATCGATATCGAAAATTTCCAGTTTTTATTATTCCACCCCATATAACCGAAACTGCTTTTAAGCAAAAAAAAAATGGTTTCATAAGAAAATCGGTTTTGGCTATATCTCGGGTATATATTTTATAACCAGAACAGCTTTCAAGCAAAAAAAAAATTGTGTCATCGAAACATCGGCTTAGGCTATATCTTGGGTATACCTGGACCGTTATCGGAAATTTTCATTTTCTGTACTTTAGTAACCTTCCTTTATTACCAAAACTGCTTTTAAGCAAAAAAAAAAAAAACGTTTAAGTTCGCCTACGCGACATTTGCACGGAAAATCGGTTTAGAGTACATCTTGGGTATATATGGGCCGACATCAAAAAGTTTCATTTTCTCTATTTGTTTTGTTTTTGTTTCAAACGTTTTTATGCGAGCGAGCAATATGACATCGTGGGCCAGGCAGTATATCTCGGGACCGATGTCAGAAATTTTCATTTCTTTTTTATTACCAGAACTGCTTTTAAGCAAAAAATAAAAATAAAAAAATTTTACGTTTGCATGGAAAATCAGTTAGTGCTCTATCTCAGGTATATATGGACCGATATCGGAAAGCTTCATTTTCTGTGTTTTGCAAAACAAAATCTAAGTTCGGTTACGCGACATTTTCATGGAAAAATCGGTTTAGGATTATATATGGACCGATATCGAGAAAAAAAATGTTTGCTTGCTTATTATAAGTTTGAGGCAAAAAAAAAAACATTATGTTTTTAATATTTTATACAAAATTTCCCAAAAAAAGTTTTTTCGGGATTTTTGGATATATCTCAGCTATATGTGGACCGATTTTACTGAATTGCAATAGCAAACTCATCAATCAATGGAATAATAGAATGGTGAAAGACAAAAAAGTTTCTAAATCTAATTGTTTTCTCAGGAACGGTATTTCAACGGCCGACAGACGTAGGACGAACATCGCTTAATCGACTTTTCTATCAATTCAGAGTATGTGTACTTTATAAGGTCGCAAATAAAAATTTAAAAATTACAAACGGAATAACAAACTTAAATATACCCTTTACATTTTTATGAAGGGTATAAAAAGTAAGAGTTTGGTCACCACCGGCTTAAATCATTGAGCAGTATGTACACGATAAGGTCTGATCCAGCCTGTGGTGAGAAGAATACTTCGATTACTATGCAGAGTGTGGCAAATGGCGTGATCAATCAAAATGAGAACATGCCGAGTTTTGTTTTTAATGGCGCATCACGTTTCTGGTAAAGTGGATACGAAAATACATAAATTGTGTATAACTAATCTTCTTATTTTTAAACGTCTAATGCAATCAGACTTTACTGGGGGCCTCTATTAGCCATGAACTTGGTATGAAGATCATGTCGCACATTGGTAATGGCTGGTGTGGACCGCTCATGTCCATGTTTCATTCATGCTCTGACATCGATACTCGAGCATATGGCTGAGTATCGATGTTCGCCATTAAGTTGGCCATCACGAACAAAAATACTTTGATAAAGTAAATTATATGGTTAATCAGAACACACGTATTCGCTACATACAAGAACATGAACTTATATTTACATTCGCTCTGCCGACGTTATATTCATGCTATGTTCAAGTCGATGGCACGTGAAGGCGGGGCGTTAAGAATTAGGACGTTATATTATAAATTATATTATTAACCAAAATCATGCCAACATTTAGTTTCAGTAAGCTCTACACACACTCTACGTTCAAAAATGGCTTTACTGAACGAATTCTGATGAGCAATTAATTTAGTGAGCATTAAAATCGTGAGATATCGTTCTATATTAAAAAAAAAAATCTTTACTGAACGCACTCCGATAAGCAACTAAATCGCGAGCACTAAAATCGTGCGATATCAATTCACCAAATATTTTTATTTGCTATTATGTGCAGCCTTGATTGAAAAATACATTTGAAGATTATGAAAGTTTAAGTTATTTACGACATTTTGCCATCTAAAGCCCAGTTCAGAATACTATTCTGTGTATTAATACTTACCAAAAATTCAAATAATACGTGCAAGTCTGATAGTCGAAATGTAATCCGTCATACATATGAAAAAATTGCGATAAAAATTTGACATCCCATACGACTTTGTTGTTTTTTGAAACTTTTCAAAACGATAATACTTTTCATTGGATCAGTATATTTACTAAATTTTTGTTTGAATCCACGAATTCCTTTACGGGTCCGCATTCAAACAATTTATTAATTGGTTCAGCGAATTTCGTTATTGAACATGAAAAATATTTTTTTCTGTGTACGTAGAACATAAAATATTTTGGTGCTATTAAATTTGGATGTGTTTTGCATAATTATTATTTTAGCCGCTGAAGATTTTCAAGCGCCGGCACGTCTCCCGCCTACGACGAAGAGGTCACCTGTCGCCGTGCAAAGCTTATAACGGCAAATCTATTTGCTGAATAAATAAAACAAAGTTGAAAGCTTTTACATATTTGGGTGCGTGTTATAATAATTCATTTCGCGAAATGAGCGAAGATATTGTCGAAGGTATGTTATTATAAATAAAATTATGCAAGTAAGCATATACATATGTACTTATCTACGTAAGTATATAAATATATATATATGTATGTGATTGCAAAAAGCTACGTCTGGACATTGCGGCTCTTGGTGAAGAATAACAATTCATAATTCTTCTTTACAGGTGGACTGGACTCCAAAAGTCGTGCTCAAATTAATAAAGCTGTTCAAAAGTGAAAACTGTCTGTACAAAAAGAAGGATCCATTATACCACAACAAACAAGCGGGTGCAATGTGGGTAAGATCGCTTCCAGAGTACCATAGTACAGAGTACATTTGGCACCTCATTGATTATAAGATGTTTTATTTTTTGACCTTTTAGTTAAAATAAATGCTACCACAACTCCTAAAAATATATTTTTTCGGCAGTCGTAAAACAGCTCAGGGCTGAAGAACAGCTCTCGCGTCATCGTAATTATTTCTTAAGTGCAGTCAGGCTTCCTATGTGAAGGCATAGGTCGTTATAGTTAGTCACAGCGACGCTACAAAAGTACTGTTAATACCATCTTGAGCATTATGGTCTTTGTCACCCCGCCCATGCTGTGCATCCTATACTGTATAGTTACTAAATAAATAATAAATAAATATTATTTTCCGCTCATCGTTTTTCAAATTTGTTAGCTTTATAATTTGATTTCTTTATTAAAAATGTTCATGTCTACAATTTTATCATAAAATAAGTTTTCCCAATTTTTGGGAAGTAAAATCAAACTTAAACACGATAAAATAATTAAAGTTTATTGGGTTGTATATGTTTTCTTTTCTACTCAAAATTGTTGTTTTATATCAAGTGTGATGGTGTGAATGCAAAATCTCATTTACGTTAGACTTTTTGACAGTCGCAAGAACTGTGTTTAGACTTTTATCTCACAAAATCGAATGAAAGTAAATGATGAAATGGTTTTACGACTTTGGCACAGCCAATGCTTGAATACATATTTAAATTTCAGATCAATTGGTTCATCATAAAAATTTTGTCCTACAATTTTTTTTCGAATGTTTAAATTAAGTCGATTTTTTGAGAGATTTACACACAAATGTTTCCAACAAGTCGCGTGGTTACACTGTGTAAGCCACACATGAATATGATATTTACGAGTATTTCCTTAGATATTATTACAATTTAAATTATAATAAATCTTCAACAATAAAGCACTAGCAACAGAGGCTATCGGATTGAACGCTTAACTTCTTTTAGTTTTTTCGATACAAATTTTCTAGACGAGCTAATCATGTTCTGTTGGGAACACACAGTTTAAAAAGCCCTTAATGCATCACTCTTTATAAGCACACAAAAAGTTTAGTTTTAAATAAAATTTTAAACGATTTAAAATATTATTGCTTTTTCTTTTTTTTTTACACAAGACAAGCAAAAATCATTCAATTGTAAATTTTGCTTTTTTATTTATTTTTTTTATAACACATCTACAAATATTTCACTGTAACCTAAAGCCAATTTAAAATATTCTTGATTAATTGCCAAAAAGATATCGCCAGCATTGCAAGAACACATACGTACCAATGCTTTTGTTTAAAAAATATATATATTTTTATACAAAATAAATCTACACTTAATATATGAGAGAAATGTCTATAACACATAAAAGAATATATATATTTTTTATGTATAAATATGAATGAAAAATATAAAATCAAATAAAAAAATAAATATGACCAGCAAAATAAAACATGAATAAATTTACTATAAATTACCATTTTACAACGACCATTCATTCATTCATTCATAAACACAAACAAACACAAATTGTAACTCAACGCAGAAGGGTATAGAAAGGCTCACACTTCTTTTGAAATTGGCAGAAATAAATATTCATATGCACAGTGGTGTGCTTTAAATACATGTCTTTTTATATCAAATCACCAGCGTTGTCAACTTTGAAATTTCAAAACGCACCAAAATGGAGGAAAAAGCGCGTTATTGCAACAAAAACGCACCGAATTTTGAATTTTTATAAATATTATTATAAAAAGTATTTTTTTTTTATATTAAAACCGCGATAATGAAACATCCTTTCAAGCGACTATTATACAATTAAACTGGTTCTGATAGCACCGTCTGATGGCATGCCATCAAATTCATTCAATAGTTGGAATTCACGTTTGTTGAACTTGGCATCTAGTACGACTCTGTTACTTTTATTAATATGATATCTGAACAATATTTATGACGATATTTGTCAAATATAAATAATTATTCATCAATATTATTTATTTATATTCGCTGTCGACCGAAATCAGCTGGTATTTTTCAGGTACACAAAACTACAGCTGCTTACCGTCGATAAAATTATAGTGCAGGAGCATATAAAAGTTACTTCAAGGGATGAAATATGGAAAAGAATTTACGATTATCGAATCATTAAAATCTATAGAATTGCACTACAATCCATCAAACTCGTGTGATAGAAATTTTATCAAACAAATTTTATTTCTGTTGTCGTAGGCGAGTAGTGGAAATCAGTTAGCTAGGGTGGGTGTAAAAAATTTACTGAAATATACAATACACAGAAAAAAGTATAGTAAAAATAAAATCAAAAAAATTTTTGTCTGAAAAAATAATTTGTATACATACGAGTATACAAAAATATCAAAAAATTAACCTTGGATATGGTATTTTGTTGTTGTTTAACAAAATAGTTGTATTCGATCAATAATTATTTTTACTAAACTTTGTTTGAATCCATGAATTCCTTTACAGGTCCGTATTCAAACAATTTATTAATTGATTCGACGAATTTCGTTATTGAACACGAAAAAAAGTTTTTCTATGTATGAAATATATATAAAATAAAATATTAAATGTACTATAAACAATATTTAAGGAAAACGTCTTGGAAAATTTTTATAATTTAATTAATAATTTGTTAATTTATCAATTACCAAAACTGTAACGAATTCACGCGCTATCAAAAACGAACTTCAGTATTCAGTCTCTGAATTTATTGTAATATTTGACAAACTTGGCTTGATCGTTTAGTAGCAAAACACGCTCTAAAAGCAGCAAACTTTATAAACCGAAATGTTTCTTTTTCTTTCGAAAAATATGTATAGTATATAACAGCAAGATTGTCTTACTTTCTGCGTATAATATGGTGCGTTTTCCACATTATAACTCTGTGTTCTAATTGTGCTCTGCAAAATGAAACGTAAAAATTCTGGACACTTGCATAAACTTTTTTCTTAAAGTTGAGTTGAATTTGATTTGGTGCCACCGAAATTTAAAAAGCGCACCGAAAATTAAAAAAAAGCGCACTAAGCACCGACTAAAGAGTTTTTCGCACAAATAATTTTAAAAAAGCACCAAAAACGGTGCGCAACGCAACGAGTTGACAACGCTGGTCATACGCATTAAATGAAAATAGATAAAAGAGATAATGAGAGCAACATGTTTGTTTTACATTCTCTGAAAAAAAAACATTGCTCAACAAAGTAGTTTTACTACTAACCCTGCTCACAGGGTTGTCAGATATGGCGATTTCTTTCCAAACGGAATGTTTATCTACTATGCGACAAAATTTTCGGTTTGGCGATTTAAAAATCATTTGGCAAAATAGTTGGCTATTTTTACACACTTTGTATTTTAAATATGGAATTCCTATTTTATCCAATGTTTTGTTGTCATACTGAATACTTAAATAATTTATAATGATCTATGTGTGGAAAAAAATCGTCTGTTTTTGATATTCATAAGCCCGATAGCTATCAAAATTAATCAATTGAACCTTAAATTTCAGTCTGATTCAGATCTGCATGTTGGAAGTATAAATGATCAACTATTTCCTACTACGAGGACGGATTGTTATTGAAGCTAGATGGTAGCACAAACACAATTTATTTTTTGAAATTGCAATCTGTCAAACTTCAGCTGTTAAAATTTCACCCAAATTCGTCGACTAGTTTATTCGTTGTAGTCGTTTGAAGTAAGCAGCTTGTGTGTTTCTTGAAAAATTTAAAACAGTGAATTTCCTGATATGTTTAAACACTTAAAGGGAAAATGGCGAAAGAGACGAAAGAAGAGCTCAGATTACATGGTAAAATATTGGATTGCTGAATTTAAACGCGGCCGTAGGGTTCATTTCCTGAGAACTTGAAAAAAACAATAAATAAATAAACGACGCAAACCGTTTGGCAAACACAGGCTTTCCGTTTGCACTTTTTTGTTGTCAGTAGTAGGCGATTGTGTTGCGCAAATTTTGCTTACCACATGCAGACTGCAAAATGTAAAATGTTTTTATTGTCATTTCTTTATTGGCCTCAAGGTATTTCTAGTCGGTATCGAAGAAAAAGTATTGATACGTACTTGTATTGGTCGAATTTTTCATACAATATCGGCAGGGCAGAACACATTTACCCAAAAACCAAAATTTTTTTTATAGACTTCTTCTAATCTAGTAGCTGAAATTGAAGTGTCTTAGTTAGAATACCGGAAGCGAAGACTTTTAAACATTGGAGTTCTATCATAACAATTCTGCTGCTGCATTCACCCAATAGATTGTCTTGTAGCTTTATGTCAAATTCAATGGAGGAAGAAAATCTTTGAAGCTTCGTTGTATAACAATTTACCATTGGTATAATCTTGGTCTGAAGAATGGCTTCTGTAACTGGACTATTTGTTGCGAGGCAAGATTTTAACCGTAATCTCATCGTCTTTTTTATGAAATACAAACTTATACCCAATTTTGTTTGTCCCATTTGCATGCAATCTGTGCAAAAAAAAGCTTGAAAACAAATAAAATGATGGTAAAAATAGTGACCAACATGGTTTTTTTGCTTGCCAATAAGAAAAAGCGTATTTCTGACCGATACCTAACTTGGAACTCGGTAGTAAAGAATCGAAAGTACTTGGTATCGAAAGAAAAGTTTCGAGTATTTACTCGCACTGTAGATTTACTCTACCTGTAGATTTACACTTTGCTTTTAATTTTTCCACAAAGCCAACTTTTCTTGATATATTTTTTGTGCTGCTTCTTCTACTACTTCAGTCTGCAAAATTTTCACCGAAGTGACAAATTCTAGCGGTAAACAACACAAGCAGTTTGAAAAACACCAACATGTTTGTGCGAAAATAAAAAATGTTTGTTCCTCGAGCTAAAATAGCCTGGAGACGATCAACAAAACACATCAACGTTTTAAGTGTGTGAGTGCAGTCGTGCTTTTTCGGGTACACCTATAGGCTGTCTGCTCTGATTGATGAAAATCAAAAACTTTTGATATATAATTTTGACGTGTAGTTATTTTGATAGTCTCCAGATGTGATTGACGATATGAAAAGGGACAACAATAAGTAAAATAAAAAACTACATCCATATTTATTATGATTATTGAGTTTTATTTTGTTTATATGAACACATATATACTATATAAGCATTTATTACTATTTTTCATATATAGTCTTTTTTTCTTCTTTTCATGTTTTTTTCCTAACAAAATTGCACAAGATAACAAAAATTCATCATCCGATGATGACATGTTTAGAAACGAACGCAGCGAAGTCAAAATACAAATGATGATTGACGATTTTATTTGTACGTCTTCTTTTAAACGACAAAAATACGATACTCACACATATGCACTGTTTGACGTGTTTTTTGATCGTCTCCAGAGCACTTAAGATGCTTCAAATATTTGTGCAAACAAGCAAACTCTCCCATAAACAACGCAAAATGTTTGCACAAAACATAAAATAATGACATGTATACCAAGCAGTTTGTGTAGTTTATTTCACCTTTTATTACATATACTACTAGTTTTAAAGTAGGAATCTAATTTTATTTTTATTTATGATTATGATTAAAGCCTAACGCAACAAGATGAATATCTTATAAATGAAAGTGTTAGTAAATAAATCAGAAATATACTCAAATACAGATTTATTACAATTTAATTAAATTTAAAACTAAATAAAGTTAACTGTATTATTATGCAAAAAATTTTTATAACTCTTTTTTAAACGCGTCTACATTGTCAAGGTTTTGAATATTGTTCGGTAAAGAATTGCAGAGACTAATGGCATGAATAAGAAACTGTCTTTCTGACAAAAGTCACTTATACCTCAGCTGAATAATCTTCTTTTCACGTCCTTATCTGGTAAATTAAATTCTAACGTACAGATAGTTAGGCTGCCTAGAGGTGATAATCTTATGCAAAAAATACAATAAACATTTAACTTTCAATAGATTCCCAAACTCAATTTGAAATATCTGAAAAGCGAATACTGAAATATGGTCATTAAGCCCTTTAAGAAAAACATATCGTGCTATATTATTATAAGCAACTCTAAGTTTCTGTTGATCCTCACTATCACCGTTAGCGCAAATTTCACAGCCATAAAGCAGAGCGGGAACCTTCGCAACCTGCATACGTATAACAAATGGTGTTGAATCTACAACCACCCACAAATTACATTGCATATGTTACATTCTTCCAACTGTCATCCTTATATGATCCGGCCACGATACTCTAGTATTAAAACCAACCCCCGATTTGACGAATTCTATACTGCTTTCGTTAATTTTCGCTTCAGTTACGTCAAATAGCCTATTTGATTTTGCTATTAAAATACATTTATATTTTGTTGGGTTAATTCAAAGTTTATTGCCAGAAGCCCAGATATGAAGTATATTCAAAACGGTGTTATTCGCATTTATACCATTCCCCAAATCGCCACATCGAATTCTTGAATAAAGTTGTACATATATCATCTGCATACAAACGAATCCCAAAATTCGACAATAAGTCTGGCACATCATTTATATAGTTATATGCAAAATAGAATAGGTTGCAATATAGACCCTTGCGGTACTCCCTTTCCCATCCTTAGTGCATTGTTACTCACACGAACACCTTGAGATCTATTCGAGAGATAGGAACGAATGAGATTACACGCAGTACTTGAAAAATGAAACAGTTCCTAAAGTTTAGTTAATAAAATATTTTTTTTTTATCTTGGACCAGTACTCAAGTACAAGAGATCATCCCCTGAGTACTGGTCCAAAAAATACAGAAATCAACAAACATTATTTTTGCATTTTAAGATTTTTTTTCTTTCTAAAATTAAGATTTTATATTTGGCAAATGAAGATTTTGCGACAAAACTTTCTGCCACCACTGTCTTCAACTTTGAAAACAATTTTTTTTACAGTTTTATTTCTCAAATATCTACACCACTGTGCGCCTACCAGCATATTTATATACACACATATAATTGTTAGCAAACAATTCAATAACCGTTACTTTAACATGCCTCTTACTCTGTTCTTGAATCAAATGCAGTCGAGAATTCAGATTTCTGCAAATTGAAATTTTAAAGTCACCTAAAAACCCGACCGTCCAACCGGCCACCCACTGACAATGAGACAAAACGATCAACTCCTGCCAAAAATAAATTGAGGCTCTTCTCGGTTGAAAAATAAAACAGAACAAAAACAACAACAACATAAACATATGGAAAACAACTGAAAGGCAACAACAATAACAAGTTTACATAAAACTGTCAAAAACATTCTCAGGCAATAATTTACTTTGAAAAAAATATTAAATTGTGTGTGTGTGTATGTGTGAGTATATGTATACGTGCGTACATTATGCATATGCGCCCAAGAGCGTGTTTTTGTGCATTTTATGGCTATAAAATTGTGCTAGACATACACATATACACATGTATACAGGGTGTCCCAGAACTCAACGCAGCTCGGCTACGCGAACGAATTTCTCAAGCTGCTAAGGACAACAACTCTCAAGGATATGTCCGGCTAATAAGTAGATCTTTTTTTAAGAAGATGTAGGCCGTGGCATTGAGGCTGATTTTTTATTTATTTATTAATTTATGCCTATGGAGAATAACTCCTTACAGGCAGATATTATATATGTACACGCATATGAGTTAAAAAATAATTACAAAAATTCATAAAAAAATAGAAAAAAATAGCTAATTACTGGAATCACAAAAATTTATAAGCAATAGAAAAAATTTGTTAATTACTGGAATTCAATACTAAAATTATACTACGCTTAACAAAATTTAAGTTCATCGAAAAGTCAATAACGTGGTACAGTTCATTAAAACAACAACATAATATACGGAAGGGATCTGCATTCGCATAATTCTGACGGTAATAAAGCACTGCCAAAGGTTGATATTGACGAAGACTACGCTGGGGAACATCAAAATTTAGTCTGGACACCAGATACTCAGAGCAGATATTGCCGTTAATCAATTTGAAGACAAAGATGACATTTAACATTTTTCTGCGACTTGTCAATGAAGGCAGCTTTATTTGTTGCAGTCTGAACTCATAGGATGGTAAGTTGGCTACAGTGGCGGGTAGATATTCCGCAGAATGAAAAGAAGGAATTTTTTTTGGATAGACTCAATTCGATCCCTATGAACATTATAAAAAGGGTCCCATATAATCGAGCCATATTCCAGTATTGGCCTGACTGTATACCATTGCTTCACAACAGTGGAGTCAGCAAATTCTTTAGACCAGCGCTTTACAAAGCCAAGCACCCCCCTTGCTTTACTTGAGCAAAAGCTAATGTGTTGGTTGAATGTAAGTTTTCTATCAAATAAAACACCCAGATCCAGAAATTCTTCAACTGTGTCTAATACATGGCCACCAAGCCTAAAATGCCCATGAGGGTTAGATTACCTAGAGAAGTGCTTGTCAAAATTTAATTTTAAAAGGTTATGCTTAGATCAATTAAAGAAATTGCCCAAATCCAGTTGAACGCAGTTTCGATTCCAGAGCCCACATGTTGAAAAAATTTTTACATCGTCTGCATAGATTAGAATATTGGAAAATTTTACGACAGTTGGTAGATCATTGATGAACAATATAAAAAGAATTGGTCCTAGATGGCTTCCCTGCGGTACTCCAGAACTTACAGGTATAGATTAAGATATATAATTATTGAAACTTACACGTTGTTGACGACCAACAAGATATGATTTGAGCCAATTTACAGTAGTTTTAGAGAACCCCAAACCATCAAGTTTTTTGAGTAAAAGAACGAGGTCAACACTATCAAAGGCTTTACTGAAATCTGTATAGATAACATCAGTACCCTGACCTTTATAAAAACCGATGGTAAACAATTTGAACATTTGTTGTAATAAAAATGTTATTTCCCTATCTGACTTTTCTGTCACTAAACTTAAACTAAAATAGGCCAAGATTTTTCCTTATTTTATTGGTTTTACTTATTTTTGTTGACTTTGGTAAAATAGGCGTCTTTATCTGACTCGCTCACTCATGCCAAACATGTTCACTGTCCATCTCTCTCATCATTTCGCCGTAAAATTAAGAACCTACCAAAAGATTATGCGAATAAAAAACACTTGAATTGAGTAAACAGCGTTAGCAATAATCGAGTTACTAGAGGTGTTTGTTATACCCTTCACAAATATGTTAAGTTTGTGATTCCGTTTGTAATTTCTACAATTTTCATTTCCCACCCTATTAAGTATACATATTCTGAATCAGCATTGATAGAAAGCAAAAAACAATTCCCCGATTTTTCCATGAAACTGGCACTTAGCGAACTTAAACAATTCTTTTTTGCTTAAAAGCAGTTCTGGTAATAAAAATAGGTTACTAAAAAACGGAAAAAAGAAATTTCAGATATCGGAACACATATAACCAAGATATAGCCTGAACCGATTTTTTCATTTTTTATTGATGAAAAAATTTTTTTTTGCATCAAAGTAGTTCTGGTTATAAAAGGAGGTTACTAAAATACGGAAAATGAATATTTCCGATATCGCAACGTGTATGCCCGAAATATTGCCTAAACCGATTTTTTTCATTTTTCCCAAAATCGGCTTAGGAATTGCTCAAATCCCCTACTTCCCCCGAAACAATATTGCAGCTTCAATTTTCGCACGAAATCGACAGGCCATTAATAATTCATATACATGTTCCACGCCAACCGAATATGAAAAACCGATTCCGATTTGGTTAGCGAAGCGAAACCGCTTCCGGTATTGCTTCATCAGATTCCAAATTGGTTATATAAGTGATTCTGATTTTTTTTTTTTTTTTTGGGAATTCCCAAAATCGGCTTCGTGAATCCCTAAAATCCCCACTCTTCCACTCTTCCCCGGAAACAATACGCAACTCTTATTTTCACACTAAAGCAGCAACACAGTTTTATATACATACACAATTCAACTTTCGCACCAAAGCGAATGACCGTTTATAGTTCAGATGCTTTTCCCATGACAAAAATGTGCACCGAACATAAAAAATCTGTTCCAAATTGGTTAGCTAAGTGATTTTTCGTTTTCCTTTTTTTGGAAATTCCCAAAGTCGGCTTCGTGAATCCCGAAAATCTCCCAACTTCCCCGGTAGCAATACGGCAACTCTGCTTTTCGCATTAAAGTAACAATACAGTTTCATATACATACATATGTAATACATAAGGCATGAGTTTCGAGTGTGACAAACATACAATGTTTACAGTTTGACCAAATTTCTGGGTTTTTTTAAATGCCCATAATTTTCATTTTCTCATGATGGTTACAATCAATCCTGTCACCACGTTTCGGCTTGGCGTTGAGTTCTGTGAGCCCCTGTATACATACTTACATATACATATGCATGCATATATTATTTTTTGCTTACATTTTTATATCCTGTATAAAAGGATTATTTGTCTATACATCGATATTTATTTATTTGTTTTTTTGTTTTTACTTTTGCCTTGACGTATTATTAATGACATTTCCTTTTGATTTTTTCGCCATTCATACTTTTTAATTCACATAATAAAATAGCAGTCATTTATTTTCCTTTTTTTATGTAGTGTCTTTTTTTCTTTTTGTTTCTTTTTTTTAACTATTTTGGAATAATTTATAAAATATCGTTATTGTTATCAGAGTTATTAGTAAAAGTGATAATTTATGCTCTAGTTGTGCGGTCGCTATGTTGCATGGCATCGCTCCCAGTTGCGATTCGCAAACACAAACTTCAACATCCAAACCGGAAATATATTTTTGACGATAACAACCGGTTGTGGCATTAACTTTTCCACACATATAAGTGATGTTTTGAACTGGAAAAAAATGAAATTAGGGCAAAAACTTTGATTACAAACATTAAGTAAATTTGTTTAATTTTTATTTATTGAGCTTCAATTGTACTTTTTTGCAGTTGAGTACAGTGGGGGTGTACCACCTGTTGTATAATTGTATTATTTAGACTTAAAAAAAGGTTAAAAATAATTCTGCAAATAATTTTAGGAACAGAGTATCTTGTTTGCCGAGACCTTTTCAAAAAGGGTTTTGCTAAAAATTACCATTCTCAAAATGTGAATTTTTGCAAGACAACATATAACTTGAAACGTAAATTAATTTTTAGAAAAAGCTAGATTTTGAAAAGGTCCTAGAAAGTCCTTTGGATAATTTCTTGAAAATTTTCTTGTCTTAAAAGGGATTTTAAAAGAATTTTTTTTCCAAAATGCACTTTTTTGAAAATGCCTTTTTCTCTAAGAGATACTTAAAAAAAGTACTTCTGGGAAGACTTGTTTTATATGAAACAAAAAATTCTTTTTTAGAAAATAATTTGTTTCAAAAAAGTACGTTTTTGCAACAAAGGTACTTTTTGCAAAAAAAAAAAATACTTTTTATTGCACAAAAAATGTCTTTCTCAAAGAATGCTTGTTTTGTAAAATACCCAGTAAAAACTTGGTTGTTGCACTTACCTAAGAAAATATTTTTCAATATGTTAGTACTTACCGCCTGCATTACTTATAATTAGTTAAGTAATGACTTGTTTAATATCTGTACGTATGTAAGTAGTTGTTCTTGGCAAATATATATGTAAAATATTTGCAATGAAAATTTAATAAAAGAATTTGAATAATACTTGGATTTGCTAAAACTTAAGACAAGATGATAAAAGCCGTTAAGGTGATAAAAACGGTAATTTTACTATTCTATACTATTACGTGCTTGGTTATGAATACCCAGTGAAAACGTAATGTTAATATTACATATGTGTTACTAGGCTCGTTCAAATGTATTAACTATAAATTTTCAAAATACCAAAATGATAAATCACAGTACTAAAAACCAGTTCCGATGACGTTAAAAATTAATTTTTATGTAAAAGGTTTTTAACCCATTTAAACCCAGCGTTGCATCTTCGCAACGTCTACTTTAAAAGCTTTGTGTGATTACGTGATTTTGAAAAAAAGAACACAAAAATAAAATTTAATTCAATATCTAATCGACCTGTTTTAAGATATGTATCATATATAGCTTCTTTTTTTTTTTTTTTTTTTGTAAAAAACTTAATTTCAAATTTTTAATATTTCTTATTTTTTGGGTACTTTTGTAAAAATTTACACAATATATAGAAATATGGAATTAATTTATCGGAAACTTTTGACGGATGTAGCCAACATAAGAACATTATTATTTCTGGTGAAAAATTCAATTATTTTAGACATTTTTTAGTTTTTTAACGATTGGATACATACATGATGCGAAAACGCAACACTGGGCCTAAACGATATACAAATTATATATATGATTAATTTTCAAATGTATACATACATGCATACAAATTTTTCGTTGTTGTCAAAGACTACAACAAATAAACTAATCGATGAATTTGGGTGAAATTTTAACCGCTGATATTTGATATTGACGGATTGTAATTTAAAAAACAATTGTGTTTGTGCTGCCATCTAGCCCTAGGTAGCTTCAATATCAATCTGCCCTCTTAACTACTCAAAAGAGTATTAGCTATTTAAAAAAGTAATTAGCTAATTAAAAAAGTACTTTTTTGATATAAAATCTAAATAAAAAAGCGTATTTTAGACAACGGTACCTTTTTTGCACCTTTACCATTCTTAGGAAGTGATATTAAAAGAAAAAGTTCTTAAAAGTACCTTCTTGAAAGCTGTTCCTTTTTCGGCAAGGTATCTACTTTAAAAAGTTTAGAAAGTATAGTATTACCCTGCATTATTATATCAATTGATTGATGCAATCAAGAAAAAACGACTACATTTGTCTTCAAGACAAAGCACCGGTTCACAAAGCATTAGATACGATGATAAAATTACGTGAAATACTATTCGAATCGGTGGATCAAAAAACAAGTACTCACAGAAAAAAATAGATGAGATTTTTTTTCAATCAAGTTATGTTATTAATAAAAAATCATCATATTAATAAAATTTGCATTGACTTAATTAAATTATTATTAATAATGAATTTTTGGATATATCTCTTAATAAAATGCAATTAATAAAAAGTTTTCCGAATTATTGACTGTTATTCAATAAATAAATTTAAAAGGTTGTCATATAACAGTGAAGAGTTGTTGTTTCTTTAACAATTTTTTTTTTTTTGTTAAGGATATTTTACATATTAACAACAATTTTTTTCAACTCAATAATTTTTGCTTTTAAGTGAAAAAGCTATTTCTACTTTATAATTTGAATTATCAATCCGGCAAAAAATCTTTTTGACAGCAAGTTTGATAAAAAAAAAATAGTGCAATTTTTTTTATCAATATAGCATCTATTTTTTTCTGTGCTTCAGTGCCGAAATGTTCTAAATACATAAACGAATAGTGTTTTGTAAGCATTTAGAACAAATAGAACCAAACACAAGTAGAACCAAATGAAATAAAACAAAATTGAAGTAGAACTTCAAGCATTGAAGTAATGTTCTACTTCAGTTTTGTTTATTCGCAGGTCTCCCCAACTTAAAGCTAGGCTTCGAGAATGCATAAGTCAACTAAGAAATTTGCTTGAAGTCCAAAGAGTGACTTCCCTCACAACCTATTTGGAAAGCCTCGATGGTAGTCCACAATCCGATTATTCTTTGTGGAAAGCAGTAAGAGGATTAAAGAGACCCGTTAGATCTAAGCCACCCTGGCGTACTCCAACTGGGGACTGGGCCAGAAGTGAATCCGAAAAGGGAATGCTGTACGCTAACTACTTGAGAAACGTGTTTGCCATTGACGGACTGAATGATAAGCGGATATGCCGCCATATGCCGTTTAGACTTCTTTTTCAAGATGTCGAGACTGCTATTAGTAACTTAAACCCCAGAAAAGCTCCAGGTATTGATAATATCACCAACAAAATGCTTGTGCAGCTACCCCGAGTAGATAAAAGAATCGTCCTTTTTATTTTTAATGCTATTTTACGTCTCGAGTATTTTCCTACTGAGTGGAAGGTGTCTGTCATTACTATGATACCCAACCCAGCAAAGGATCCTACAAAAGTTGAGTCATATAGGCCGATAAGTCTATTGCCAACAATTTAAAAACTGTTCGAGAAATTGCTAATGACGAAGTTGACCCCAATCTTGAATGAAGTAGGATGTATTCCTAACCATCAATTCGGTTTGAGGGCTAAGCATAGCACCATAGAACAGACACACAGGCTGGTGAATGTTATCAGAAACGCGTTCGAAGATAAAAAATATTGCTCAGCTCTATTTATTGACGTTTCCAAAGCTTTTGACAAAGTGTGGCACGAAGGCTTAACTCATAAAATAAAATTAAATTTGCCTGCAAACACGCACAAGCTGTTAGAGAGCTACTTATATGACAGGAAATTCGTCATTAAGGAAGGTGATTTCAAAAGTTCGGCTCAACCAATCCAAGCTGGAGTTCCCCAGGGTAGCATATTGGGTCCAACCTTATATTTGATTTATGCTTCAGATATGCCAACGAGCTGCAAAATTCACACTTCAACTATTGCAGATGATACAGCATTCATCAGTGTCCATGAAGACTATAAATTAGCATCACAAAATTTGCAAGAACATGTTCTTATATTGGAGAAATGGCTGAAACTTTCGAAAATCAAAGTAAATGAACAAAAATGTATCCATGTTACATTCACACTACGTGGAAAAACTTTTTCGGCTATTAAAATCAACAACTATATTGTTCCGCAGCACAGTGAAGTCAAATACCTTAGTATTCATCTTGACAGTAGGCTCACGTGGAAGTCTCACCCAGTCAAGTACTGTCGTGAAGGCGTTTCAAAACTATGAAGTATTTGTGCTGTTTCTAAATGTTCTATAGCTTGTTTGTTTTATTTTAAAAATTGTTTTGAAATACAGTGCTAGTGAGCAGTATTCCTTAGAACATTCTGTGCAGCCTTTTAATATATGTGTATGTACATATGTCTGTACATTGCCTTTTTTATGAAAGCCTGTTGGTTCTGTGCGTACTTTATTTTGCTTTTATTCCAAAAGAAGCATATAGAAAAACTGTTGAAGACAGCACTGCATTGGTTTTTGTTAATTTTTTTCCAAAACAAAAACTCAAACGCAAGAATCATTGCCGATCTACATGCGCATTCATTTATATTCAATCACGAACACCTTAACGATAATTACGCTCACATAACGAAGATGTTGCTTATTGCGCTACTGATTAAAAATCAACTGCGCATTTGTGCGACTGAGCACAAAATCATATTTGATTGAAATATAATGTTGTTGTCATATTGTTAAGCAAGTATGATTTTTTTTACAATCGCTCAAAGCTGTTCTCTGTTACCGAAACTAACGCATATTTCGAGGGGTTTCCAAAATCGTGTTGTTCAGATCGTACGATTGAAATATCATCTTACTAAGTGTATAGAGCTAAACGGATACAATGTTGAGAAATAACTAGTTTTTTCTTTTTTAGGTAGTTTCAATAACAATTCGCCCTCGCACTTCATTTTTAAATGCATGTTTTTGTTTGTTGTTTAATGTAGTTTGGAAAAAAATATCTTCTTTTTAGGAATTCTTCCTCTAAATTCATATTTTGACGTTAAATGCGACAGCTAGTGCTGTCATTGAATGTCGTCTTTTGATCTACAAAGACTCACCTCCCTTATTGTAAGTGTATGTATATTTAATGCAAGCTTGTCCCGGCACCATGGGACAAGCAAATGTGTTTGGCTGATCTTTATATTTTGACCACAAATCTATTGTATCGGGAATATTGTCATTATGGGTGGCGACCAGAGGCTGGCGGCAGGGAATATTTGTCAGGTCTTCTCGTATGCTGTCGCAAGTGATGTCGGCAATATGATTTTTATCTTGGAATGGACCTAACCAAGTAAAGCGAAAGCAATAGGGATCTGCAATAGAGATAATAAATAAAATATTTTCAACTTTTGGAAAGACATGGATGCTGGTGAAACAATCAATACCAACACTCTGCCTGCAGCAAAACAAAATATTCTAAAACTATAACAACTTGTAAAATAAATCTCAACATATTTTTTTAGATATTAATTCAATTAATTTTCCTTAAAGTATTGTTTTCCACGGCACATTTTGCTGGCAACTGAGTTTCAATATGATTAAAATTATTAAATTGTTTTTATCACAAAAAAAAAAACATCACAACACATATCGATTCTTGGCCATCAATATCTTATCAGTTTTAATAAAACAACATTGATTTTTAAATTTGTTTTATTTTACTTTTATTTTTTGCAAGTCGGTTAAGATGTTATTGGAGTAAAACACTTAAAACAGCAATTATATCGCCTTTTTTCATTCTCTTTTAAATGTTGGAAAAATAGAAAGTTTTTAATATTTTTTAATTCAGAAAACAACTTTTTATCTGCAATAAATTTTATTTTATTTGCTTTTAAAGTGAACTAATTGAACTTTATATAAAATTTTATGCTAAGAACGGAATGTGTTGGGTTTTTGCTCATTTCTGCCATATTTTCTTTTTTTGCTTTTCTGTTATTTTACTTCTGAATCATTTATTTAATTATCTATGACTTGTTATTTCAAGTGTTTATTTTCATTAAGCTTTTTTAACTGCTTTTCTCATTTTTTATTTATTTATTTTTTTTTTTTTGTTTAAGACCTTGTTAGTAAAACGGACAGCTTAAGTCCCCTTTCAATTTCAATATGTTTGTTTAATTATTCCTGAAAATTTTGTAGCCAAAGGAGCAAAATGAGAAAAACTTAAATAAAAAGCCCAACCAATGAGCAGAGCTCTGAGCAGCGCATACTTACATGAACATTTAGTGTTGCTACATGACTGTACGACCAGAGGACATTGAAATAACACATTCGCATAAAACACTTTTTTATGGTAATGAGTGTGGCAAAGCAGAGCAAATCAGTCGCTCTAAACGAATTCAGAGAGCGCTATAAATATCCAAACACTCTTTTTTCAAATAACTTCAGCATTTCGTAATCATTTATATGGCTGTAGGTTCAATCTCTCCGCGAACGATACCAAGAAGCAAAATATGAATGACTTACTGAATCATGAACTTTTTACAATCTCCGCGGGGTTACATGACGATAAACGCTAATTCATCTATACTTATAGATGGCATAGACATTGAGGGAATCGGATGATCTTTCTGTTCTTGGATAAAAATTTACTGCACTCGTAGAAAGCTCATCATAGTTGTGCTGTATTTTGCTATCAATACACATAATACTTTTAATCGCTGTGACGTTTTATCACATTACATATATATGGGTCATTCCACGTTAAGAGGTCATCTGGTATTAGGAATGGCGGCATGGTAAAAATATTTAAAATAATAACTTTTTTCTGTATGATCGTATTTAATTGGGTAGTTTGAATGCGTGTTTAATATGGCCAGTCAAATAATCTACTCTTCCCGGTATTTTATATCACCAGGGGAGATACTCTACATACAGCGTAAAGACATGAATAACAGGACAGGATACCTTACTAGTTTTTATAACTCTTGGATGTCAGAATGTTAATATAGCGATGAAAGAAAGAACTGGACTACCTTCTATGATTGTATAATGCTACATATGTGTGTAATTAGTACACAACTAACGTAAAATAAAATTTATATTAAATAAGGCATACATACATTTTTAAAGTGCTGAAACACGTATAACATATTATAGTTGATATGTGTTAGTTTAACGTAAGCTAATATACGCGAAATACTAAACGAGAAGTAATATCTGACAGGGGAAATACGGCAGGGGAGAGATGTTTTCATTAAAAAAAGTAGCACAATCAGAAAAAGATGTATTGTAAAAAAAACTAAACACACATAACAAACAAACTGAAACCACAAATAGCAAGCAAATAAAACCAGTGGAGATACATTAACCACTGACACGTGCGAACGACCCGAGTGGTGTGGTCGTATTATCGGCCCAATAAGACTACGCTAGGGTCCTGCGCGATTTTGATTGTTAAATTCACTTCGAAACAAATACTCTGCTATTTAAATTTGCAGCGTCAGCGCATTTTACCAGCATTTTAAATGGTAAAAAAAATGGGCAGAGGAGGAGACTTAAAATATGAAAGCTAGGTAATTTTTTGTTGTATAATATAAAATCGATTTGAAAGTTTATTTGTCATTTACACTACTTTATGTAATTATTAACGATTAAATGTTTAATGAATTAGTAATGTGTTAAATTTCAAGCATTTTGTTACAGAATAGTAAAGGGACAGGTCAGGGTAGATACTTTTTTTAGGTAAACATGATGTTATGATTAACCTAAGGTTATTTAGGGTTTGCCATTTATCGTCAAAAAAGTATACTTTATTTATTATTAAACACGTTTGATACTTCCACAAATTTTCATATTGCATATGATTTTTTAATGTTACCGTCGGTAGTAGCTGTTAACGTAGAAACACCCATATACATTACATCAGTTTATCTAATTGTCACAAGTGGCAGTTATGGAAACTATTTCATCAATTAAATGTCACACTGATATTGTACGTACTCTTTATAGGAATACGTTTGACGTCTACATCGTAATACTCTAATATCGAAGAAATTACTAAATGAATTCAATGGCATGACAAAATGTCTACATATGATGATTAAGTGTCGTCAATATGATGTCTATGTGTAATATGATCGTTCATTTATATATTCGCATTATAGTTCCACTTGAAGAATACTTTCTATGATTATAAACGTACATTAATATGAGATTGATAATGTAATGATAAAATATTTTCATATGATGATTAAGTATCATCAATATGATGTCTATGTGTAATATTATCCGTTCAATAATATATATTATCCCGCTTGGAGAATACTTTAAAAGAATTCATGTGTTATCTGTTCTATCGTTACTATAAAGGATTTTGTTCATCGTCCAGAACTCGTCTATTTGTGGTCGGGGAATCGTACTACGTATTACAGAGAGAAGTTCTTTTTCAGCCGTACGCTTTGCCTGTGGAATAAGTTGCCTGGAGACGTGTTTCCTGCAAGTTATAACGTTGGAAAGTTCAAGTCAAATGTTCACAAACACTACTCCCTCTTTTTCGCTATTCACAGCCCTTTTTCCTAGTTCTGATACAATGCACTGCGTATGTAAGGGTCATCCCCTGAGTATTGGTCCAAGATAAAAATAAAAAAATTACGTCTGTATGATTTTGACAAAGTAATCACAAAATATCCGCATGTAATGACTAATTCTCATCAATATGATATATATGTATAATATTATCGTTCATTTACGTATGTTTCACTGCGCTTATTCGCCTCTGCTTGAGAAATACTTTCCATAATTTCAAATTTACTTCAATATGATGCCTCTTCTATACTTCTTAAATATTAATTTATTTAAAACTAATAATAAGTTTCACAACAAAATGCATCTTCAACTACAATTAGCAGATATTATAACACAATTTAATCCTTTTTAGGCATTTTTAACAAATTTGATTTATTAGATGTTTTTAATAATTACGTAATTAACTACGTATTAAAATAATTACTCGCATGAATAAAATATATCTCTGTATTGATGTCACCATAGTTGTACCACTGATTACATTTAACATATAACAAAAGTCTCTGATGAGTCCAGTCATTAACATTAATGTTAGCTTATACATAACTGATAACCATTTACATGTCCAAATTGTGACGACACGCATCTTCAAGATGAAGATGCGTTTTTCAATTTTTGATTTACATCAGTACTTATATGATGATGGACCAATTCTACGGGATGAATTATTCACGATTCAGCCATATGGTTTACAAGGCTAATAAAGGTCACATCTTTTACCATAAGTTTGTACCCATGTGAACAAATCCTTTGCTGAAGAGCCTGGGCCTTGTATGCAATCCCTAGACAGTCAATAGAAGATAAGGCTCAATGAGTTGACAGGCCGAAGTCCATTAAGAGCAACAGTCCTTAAACAAATCACCCGCTTAACCATCACACCTGGTTCCTTACGTACAGGTATCTGTTGCAAGGCAACAGCACCTCGGACCATTGTTAGCGCTCAAAAACCGGTATGCATCAAAGCTATCAAGGAAACTAATTTACCTGCCCACGATTTTAGGTTTAAGCCACAACTGTGAAAATGATTTACATCAGTACCTGCCTTGACGGCCTAACCTGATGGTGAACCACTTCCACGGAGTGAATTTTTCACGATTCACCACCGCCCCCGTGTGGCTGACTAGGCTCACACAGGTAGCAATTCTTGTCATATGATTGCGGTCATATGAACAACTTCTTGTTGAGGAGTTTGGGCTTTCTAATCCCAGAATTATGCAATTTCCCAGCAATCAACGGAAGACAAGGCTTAATGAGTTGGTAGGCCGAAGCCCACTAAGAGCATCAGCTCTTAAACCAACTCACCCGTCAAACCGTCACCACTGGCTCCTTACAGTACACGTATCTGTTGTATAGGCAACAGCTCCTCGGGAGATTGTTAGTCCTCGAAAAAAGCCATCACCAAACAATTATCATGGATACTAACACTCCCTTCCTGCGATTTAGGTTTAAACCACAGCCAGAACGTTACAGCCAAGGTAGGCACCCTTGGTAAGGGTTTCGGAAGCCAACTTCCTAGAGTTTTGTTTGCCGCACCAAACGAGGGACTCCTTCCCCTCTTTCCCCAGAAAAACAGAGCGCCCAAGTTAGGAATACGCCAAGGCAAAACCTGTTCCCCGGGGGGAAGGTTTAAGCCACAGCCAGCACTTTTCAGCCCAGGTAGGCACCTCAAACATGATCATCACCGAGAGATTTGCAAGACAGAATGGGCGTGATACCCGCCAGTGTGTCCTTACCCCATGGTGATCTTATCACCGGGTGAATAAAATGTGTCTACCAGTGCCATCACACTTTACAAAATGCCATGTATGTGACGAATTCAATATCATGTTATTTGGACACGATTTCCCCCTTGACTAAGAAGCCCTTCTAAAATTCTTACCTATCTTTGGGCAACGGCACCTGTTTACAATGGAACTCTACACCGAGTTCAATTGACCTCTGCCAGCGATTTGGGTCTTAACCACAACCACCATGATATTCCGTCACGGGCTGCAGTATAAAGGGGTAGGAACAAGTTCCCGAAGTTCACGGTTTCCGCGGTACCAGATTTAAATCAGACTTCGTAGCACTACTATGAGTGAAGCCCCAAACGGCTCGAGGACTGCTAGAAAATGGTGTAAGTTGTGAAAACGATTATCGTGGGTACCTGCCAGTATGGCCTTACCCCACGGTGATCTAATCACCGGGTGAATATAACGTAAGATATACTTCACTCATTTCTTTGTATCTATTTATTAAATACACTACTTACATCCGACCGAAATTGAAATACAACTTTTATGCTTAGCCCGCGACTCAATGTTGCTCTGATGAGATGAGGGATTTTGTTCCCAAAAATCGCATATATTTATGTAATATACGTTCATTGTCTATATCTCATCTATTTGCTGTCGTTTTCCTAATGAATCACATAACGCATTACAGAGAAAATTCGTTAGGCTGTGGAACAATTTACCTACAGCTGTGTATCTACTAAGTTGAGAATATTAGGTGAAACGTCCACAAAACACTACTTCTCCCTTTTCTCTTCTTTATAGCCTATTTTCGTGAATCTAGTACAATACACTACATATGTAAGGGTCATCCACAGAGTGCCTAGTCGAAGATGAAAAAAGAATCCAAGAATAAGTAGGAATAGTTTCGATACATAAAATAGCGACAAAAGGACAAGTAAAGATTTCTTTGGTCTGTTTATTTTTTCTTCTTATTTCTGATTTACCGGCCAGTTCCTTTCAATGGGACAGGGTTTTTTCCTGGTGCCTTATCGTAATAACTTCTTAATTCAATGTTTAGCATTTTCAAGCTACAGAATACATGCGCTAGTTTTTAAGGCTTCTTCTCCACTCTGACTACTTCTTCAATATCTTTGTCTTATGGAGAAAGGCCATAACTAACATAATCACATCTTTGTAGGAAAAGAAAACACCTTATAGTAACTGTATTAAGAATATTTAACTTTCTTTGTGCTCATCACTTATTATTACTATTCCATGAAATTTTTGTAATGTATTAGAACCAATAAAAAAAACTCAAAATCAGGAAAAATGCGAGCTAAGGCCTTTCTATGTGAGACCGATTTGTCACTTATACCCATTTAATTTAATATTTAGCGATCAAAACCAAACACTGCTATTCACCTTCGCTACTAGTCACTCACTGCAAAATATAGATTTAAGATTCGATTTAAAATTTTATTTTATAGGATTTTCAGGATACATAATCCTTTCTTCTTTTCTTCTCTTCATTTGTTGAAATATTATATTTTATTTTGAGACATTTGCTCTCTCAATTCAAATATTTCTGTAATATTTTGTTAACAGAGTAGCGTATTTAAAATTTCTACATATTAATATTTCTTTTTAGAAATTTGTAGCGAGAGTGGTAGAAAATAGAAATAATTTTCCACACTTAATTTTATGCAAATTTTATGCAGATTTTATAAAACTAAAAGCAAAAGGAAAAAGAGACAAACAAATGTTCTTTTAACTAAAAATAAAACAACATCACCACTAAATATCTGCCCAAATTGGGCACACATACAACCATACTTTACACACAAATACAGTTGTAAAGTACTCGTAGTCGAAAATACTTAAACTCATATTTATTTTTATTTTATATAAATTTGCGTTACGGTGGCTCAAATTGTTATTGAAAGTTTTATGAACATAATTTAATGTGCTGTTTATAGAACACAGACGATCACTCGTCTAAAAAAATTTATTTGGAAATCGTTCAAATTGCATGAAAGTTACTCAATTTTTTGAGTAATTTCCACATACAATTTTTTAGACGAGTGCTCGTCTGTGTTCCATAAACAGCACATTAGTAACTGTCATATAAATTTTCTAAGCGAGTTGCTCGTCTGTGTTCTATGCACAGCACAGAAACGTGAGAGGAGCAACTGTTTTATGAAAATTACTCAATTGTTTGAGTGATTTCAATACACTTTTTTTAGATGACTTGATCGACTGTATTCTATGAATAGCATATTTTTGTGCTGTTTATAGAACACAGAGGTGTAACTCGTCTAAGAAATATTTTATGAAAATTACTCGATTGTTTGAGAGATCTCCATAAAAAATTTTTAGACGAGTGTCTCGACTGTGTTCTATTGAAGGCATATTAAATTATGTTCGTAAAACTATGAGTAGCACAGAATTTTAGTTTTCAGCAAGATCGAACAAGATTTAACTGCACGAATAAACTGAAGTTGTAAAAACGATTTACAGCAGCACCTGCCTATACGGCCTTATCTGATGATGGACGAGTTCCACGGAGTGAATTATTTCCGATTCACCAGTGCCCCCGTATGGCTTATTAGGCTTAAACAGGTAGCAATTTTTGCCATCTATTTGTAGCCATATGAGCAACTTCTTGTTGAGGAGTTCAGGCCTTCTAATCCCTTCTGTATGCAATTTCCCAGCAATCAATGGAAGATAAGGCTTAATGAGTTGGTAGGCCGAAGTCCACTAGCAGCATCAGCCCTTTAACCAACTCATCCGTCAATCATCACCACTGGTTCCTCACAGTACAAGTATCTGTTGTAAAGGCAAGAGACCGTCGTGAGATTGTTAGTCCCAGAAAAAAGCCACACACCAAACAATTATCAAGGATACTGACACCCCCTTCCTTCGTTTTAGGTTTCAATCACAGCCAGAACGTTACAGCCAAGGTAGGCACCTCAACCATGATCAGCTCGGGTCGAACCGCAAGCAGAACTACCCGGGAGTTATGCTGATCCCCGTTCTGCCAATTTATACCCTTGGTAAGGGTTTCGGAAAGCAACACAACATAACGCATGCGGCTTCCTAGAGTTTTATTTGCTACAACAAACGAGCTACTCCTTCCTCTCTTTACCCGAAAAACCGAATTCTCTGGTTAGGAATACGCCAAAGCAAAACCTGTTCCCCGGGGGAAAAATAAACTGTAGTGACTTCACTACAACTTCACTGCGATTTGAACATAAATTAGCTAAGATTTAACTATTAATTTTAGCTACGAGTAATTTGCTGTTCACAGAACACGGACGAGCAACTCGTCTTGGAAATTTATGTGGAACACATCAAAAGTTTTAGTGCTTTTCATATAAATTTTTTAGTCTGTGTTCTATAAACAGCACGTATATCTTTACTGCGACTTGATTATGACTTACATGTGAATTGGCTAAGACTTGGACTTGACTATTCTGTTTACTGACTAGAATAATACAAATGAAAGAAAAGTGTTGAAAATGTGTATGAAATTCACTCAAAAAATTTTGAGATTTTCCTAAAAATTTTCTAGACGTATCACTCAATCGTGTTCTGCAAATTACAGTTATTATGACTTATCTCTTTTGAAGATTTTTTTTTATGACTTCACTACTGTTTCAAGATGACTTCGCTGCGACTTGGCTATATCTTAACAATGACTTGACTATGATTAGCCTTTGGCTTTAATATGTTAAGTTTATGCCTTGGCCATAATTTGATTTTTACTTCACTATCAGTTGTTATATTTTGACCAGGACTGGACAATGTCTTGACTGTGGTCCGACAATAACTTAACTATGACTTGAATACAACTATACTTTGAGTTAACTGTATCTGTACTTAGGTTCATTTTCACTTTACTATGGCTCATCTACTTGGACTTATGCTGACTAGAATAATAGTCTATTATTGTATAATTATGACTTGATTTGTCTAACGTAGAGAATTTTAAGAAATCATCGCTTATTAAATTGCGGCAATGTGCTATACAATTTAAGGGTACTACATAGGGATACTCATTTTGAACTTCCTTAACGTTGGATATTTCGTGCATTATCACTTGCATAATTCTTGCGTTATCACCAGTCAAAACTACGAACTACTCTTCGCGTATTCCTTCATAACGTTCATAATTTCTTCAGCGAGATAAGCAGAAGTGTGATTGGTACTTTCCGTTGCCAGACTGTGAACAAAACCAATCTCTGGCTTAGAAATTAGAAAATTTATTACACATTCACTACGAATGTTGCTTCATACGTTGAACTGCAGATGCAAATATCTTGCTGACTTCAGTTGCGTTGAAACGGCAACCGATATTACGGTTGACGTTTCATTACATAGTTTGTTTAAATACTTAGTGGAAATTGCCTTTTTGTTTGACAACTTATATAAAGGTTCTTCAAAAAACTGTATCCACAGCGGATGTTCCACCATTGCAAATGGAGCACCAGATAAAATAATAGTCTTGGCCAGTTTCTCATGAAGGTACTCGTTATACTCATCAGACATTTTTGGGCATGATGTTGATGCTTGGACAGAATTCGATGAGTTTAGAGCTTCACTGAACTGAGTCGAATTTTCTAATGAAGTTGTTGTCAGTGGAGTCGTTTTATCGATTTCTCGTTTCAACATAACTGGACATTTGACGCAATTAATTAAATGTTTTGCCATTTTATTAATATTTGCCAGCTTACAAACATTGTCACAATATCTGCAAAAAACTGATTGGTGTTGCCCGCACTTTTTGCAAAATTCTTCTATATTTTTTCAATTTTTAGGTCTTCCCATGGCTATATCTAAGTGCGATATAAGTTTATTGTTGCGATATAAGTTTATTGTTGCACTTAGTCAATATTAACTTCACTAATAATAACATGCCTTCTCCAAAACATTAATTCAGTTTAGTAAAGTTTGAATTAATAATTTAACAACGCACATGGTGTTGAAAACATTAAAACAAATGACTTATTTGAAATGACGTTTCAACTGGTTGACAACTAGTGACGACATATCGCTCCTTTATTGCAACATAATCAGATCACAAAAAAGCTTGTTTCAAGAAAAACGCATTCAAAATTTTTAGTATCCATACAAGTCTTGGCAAATTTTTTGAGAAAATATCTCCTAAAGTAAACAGTTTAAAAGCAATTTGAATACATTTTTGGCACAATATAAGTGGTAGTACTGTTAACAATTCTGCATTCTTCACTCGAAAAGCTAATTTTTTGAGATATGACTATGTTTCAATAAAGGAGCGATATGCTGCGTATAAAATTCATTTTATGAATACCTAAATAAATTCCCAAAAAAAGTATTTACCCGGTATTTAAACACACATCGGGTAAATACCAGATAGAATCCCATCTCTAGTTGTGATTTGGCTTTAATGTTCTACAACTTGACTACGACTCGACTATGGCGTTCAACGACTTGATTTTGATTCGCCTTCCATATGTCTCTAACTTCTCCCTGGCTTGACTAAAACTTCGATTTGCTTTGACTTTACTACTTTCCTCAGCTGCTTCTTTCTCTCGACCCCAATACACTTAAATAAGTACATACAAAAATCTGTTATATTGAACACACATTCGCAGCTATTGTAAATTTCTGACAAACAATCCCATATACTATTGTGAATATTAAGCTTAATGTTTCATTTTGTTACTAAAATAGTAGTTATTATTACAACGGTCCAGCTATTCATGTACATACGTGGCTGCATATGCAAATTTAAATATCTTAATAACACACATAAGTATAATGTATGCACACGAGTATGCACATGAGTATGTGCGCCTAAATGTATGCTAAGATATTTTATTGTGTAAGCAAGAAAAATTATTTTAAGAGTCTATGACTGGTTTTGGTATTATGAAATTTTAACATATTTTTACATCTGTATTTGTATGTTGCCACATGCAACATTTGTAGCAACAACAAAAAGTGGACAATTGTAGATGTGTGCTGAGTTAATCACTAAAGTTTTTTATATGTTTTCTATTGTGTTATTTTGTTGGTTGCAACCGTAGTTATGTCTTTTGAAGTTTTCTATGGGAGTTGGAAGGAAGGAGTGTTGGTAGTAGAAACTTTGTGTGTATGAATGTTAATAATGGTGAACTTTTGTGAGAAAGCTTCGCATACATAAAGTATGTGTAAGTGCGTGTATGTATTTTTGTGGGCATTAACATTTGTATTTCATTTGTGGCAATGTGCAGAAATGTCTTTATTGTTTAGTGTAAATTAGAAATACTCGTATTTTTTTCATTTTTTCTCCCATTTCAGTATCAGAAATACGAAACTATTTGCTCTGGAGTAAAAGTAATGGTTATTTGCAAATGTATGCAACAAAGTCGATTGTTATTTAAGCCATAAATGACATTTGATTTTAAGAATATATATGGAAATAAAATTTGTCTATCATATTATGGTTTTTTGTTCTGTAATTAAAAATTATTTTTCTCGTGCAGTTGAAATTCTTAAAAACATTTTACTATCGATTTAAATTGCTCAAAACTCCGTTCAAAGTCTTGCCACTTTCAGTTGAAATTAATACAATTTTCGTTAATATTTTAAAATGTATGTACTTTTAATTAAGAATGTAAAGAACATAAATTTTTAAGTATTTTCATTGTTTAAAAACAAACAAACGAAGAGAAAAAAATGCACGAAAATAAAATTACAATTCTCTACAGCCTCTGATGACAGTGTAAGTTATGCCAGTTACCAGCAGTACAAACCGAATACGTTAAACCAACAACAATAACCACTCGAAAGCCATAAAGGTGGGTTGATAAAGATTTTACAACAATCTCTGCAATAACAACAATGCAACGAAAAGCTGAATTACAATTAAAACAATGGCAACATGAGCAACGGCAGTTGTTGCCGCATAAAAGAACATGGACTATTTGATGCTCACAAGTTACAGTGGGCAGAAACGTTATGTATACTAGGCATAACACATGTGAATTTTGCTATATTTTTTTATTTTTTAGTGTTAAAGCTAGAAATTAAAAAAAAAAAAATTGAGCACATTTCCGAAGTATTTCAATTTGGAAGGTGCCTTCAGCTCTCTTTCATTAACTTAGCATGGAAAAAATAGTTCCTAAAGCAACAACAAGACCTTTTAGAGTTTTAGGTTTTGATATGAAAATATTTAATCATGTTGCAGCTTTCAAAGCATATTTGCAAAAATCTGATTTCTAAGCAATTTTTAAAAAAATATTTACCTATACATATATCCTAATCACATGGCAAACTTCCAGTTTAAAGAGATGCTTTGGAGAATCATACCATTTAAAGTGCGTTCCAAAATTAAAGAAATATATGAATTTGTCGCCACTTGTATAGTAGTGTTGGAAACCCTTAAAATCCCTAAAACCCCTGGAGACCATTTACCCGACATCGTATTCCAAAAATAGCCCGGTACTTTGTTATTCAATAAAAAAAATGAAACCCCAAAAATAGCAACAACAAATACAATCAAAATTAAAATATTGCATTAATTTTGGCTTCACTATGTAAAGGAGAAAATCTGCCGAACTTTAGGGGGAAAAGGTTTTTTAGTTGGCAGCAAACAGATACAAATATACAAAAATTGAAGTTGCCGTATTACATCCGGGGTAGTGGGAGATTTTAGGGACTCTCGAAGCCTATTTTAGGAATTCCCAAACAACTGAGCACATGTTCGCCAACTGGTCTGTAGCCGCTTTTTCATATCTGGACTACCACAATTTCGACCCGATTATGCGGATAATTATCACGTATTTTTTCGGTTTTTTCTAAATTTTTCAGCCCCATGCTTGATTTACAATAGTGCTGCCATTTGTCATTCACTAATGTTTTAGGATTATTTTTAAAATCATTTTTATTATAAAAAAAAAAGGTAAAGAACTTCGTAATCAAGTCGAATGTTGCACGAAGCTCTATTTACTCAATAATCAAATAAGTATTTTCAAATGCCTTTGGACCGTAGCCATGCAAGCTTTTACCAAAAAATTAAAATATATATATATATATAGTTTAAACCCCTAAAACACACGCTTCCATATCGAACTAAAAGTAATAAATAGTTTTAAGAATAAGTTTAAACAATGAAAGATATATACTAGTATTATTGTGAATTAAACGTCGAGCGCTCCATGTACGACATATATGGCACAAAGTGTCCCATGCATAATTCACAATAATACTAGTATTTTTAATTCACTATTGCTTAAGCTTATGCTTAAAATTATTTCTAATTTTTAGTTCGATATCCAAGGTTGTTTTTAGGTTTTTTAAACTATATTTATTTAAGCCTTAAAGTATGCTACAAAATAATTGTTAGACTATAAGGAATTCTAAATGCCGAGGCACATAGTACCCGACGTACGTTATCCGTCTCATTTTTCAACTGACATTAACGTATGCAAAGTATAAAGTTGGCACAATCGGTACTTTGTTAACGAACATAAATTCAACTGTTTTTATATCCTTCCTGTAGTTTCTTCAATTTTCGTTTGCGGCCCTATTAAGTATATATATTCTGAATCAGAATTAATAAAAAAGTCGATTAAGCGATGTCCGTCTGTCCGCCAGTCGACTGTTGAAATTATGCTTTCCAGAAAACCATTGAAACTTTTTTTCCACCATTCTATTATTCCATCGATTTATGGGTTTGCTATTTGAAATTCAGTAAAATTGGTCTACATATAGCTGAGATATATGCAAAGTTCCATAAAAACATTATTTTTTGCAATTTTGTACGAAACTTTTTGAAAAAAAATTAGTTTGTTTTGCTTTAATCTTCACACAATTATTAAGCATAGCAATTACAAGACAAAACAAAATGTTTCGCATTGTGGGACTATATATATCCAAGATATAGCTTAAAACGATTTTTTATGAAAAAGTCGCGTAAGCGAACTTAAACATCCTTTTTTTTGTGTAAAAGCAGTTCTGGTTATAAAAGGAGATTACCAAAATACAGAAAATGAAAAAATGTATATCGTTTCTTTATATCCTAAATCGATTTTTCCATGAATCAGTTCAAAATCAGTTCTGGTAATAAAAGGAAGTTACTAAAATACAAAAAATAAAAATTTCCGATATCGATCCATATATAATATACATACATATACACAATATAGCCAAAACCGATATTGTATGAAAATGTCGCATAAGCGAACTTAAACAAATTTTGTATGCTTAAAAGCTATTCTGGTAATAAACGGAGGTTACTAAAATACAGGAAATGAAGAACTCCGATATCGGTCCATGTACTCGTATATTCCAGATATATGTAGCCTGAACCAATTTTTCCAAGAAAGAAAAGTTTTTTTATTAAAGCAGTTTATGTTGTAAAAGGAGGTTACTAAAATACGGAAAATGAAAATTTCCGATATCGGCCCATATATACAAGAGATATATCCAAAAGCTATTTTTCCATGAACCATTTTTTCTGCTTAAAAGCAGTTCTGGTAATATAGGGAGGATACATAAATATGGAAAATTAAAGTTCCCGATATCGGCCAATATACTATACCCGCGATATATCCAAAGCCGATTTTTCCATTAAACATTTATATTTTTATTTTTTGCTTAAAAGCAGTTCTGGTAGTATAGGGAAGATACTTTTTTGTTAAGCGTTTTTATTTATTGACCAATAAGTATTCAAATCTTAATACTAAATATTAAAAAAAAAAAAAATAAAATGTGCTTTTTACTTACGTCCAGCCAATGCTAGACAAAAAGTTCTATTATGCGGAAGCAATATCGGTAGAATCACCTATTGAACGTCCTGATGGTGGCAACGGTATCCCTTCTTCTCAACCGACTGTGGCCGCCAAAATTAAGTATATTACGCGCAAGAGGGTTTGGATGAAGTTCCAGTTTACTGACATACCTTGTCGCGTACTTAGAAAATTCCTCTTTTACCAGCGGAACACTCAGATCTTTATGAATTCGTGAATTTTTGACGTACCATGGAGCCGCTGTAATTGTTCGAAGAACTTGGTTTTGTCGCCTTTGAATTTTTTCAATATTTGACGGTGAGGCGGTGCCCCATAATTGAATTCCGTAGCACCATATAGGTTTTAGAATTGCATTGTATAGCAGAAGTTTGCAATCCAACTTCAATTTCGAGTTTCTGCCCATAAGCCAATTTAGTTGCGCTGATTTTAGTTTCAACTGAGTGACTTTTGCTTCAATGTGAGACTTTCACGTTAGCCTACGGTCCAGGTGAATACCAAGGTACTTGACTTCATTTTGCTGCGAAATAGGTGTATTGTTAATTTGTATAGCCGAACATGTTTGCTTACGCAGTGTGAATGTAACGTGAGTACATTTTTGTTCATTAACCCTGATCTTCCAAAGCTTCAGCCATTTTTCCAATATTGAAATAAATTTCTGTAAATTTCGTGAAGCTAATTGGTGGTTTTCATGAATGCTCAAAAACGCTGTGTCGTCTGCAAAAGTTGAAGTGTGTATTCCAGATGTCGTTGGCATACTTAAACACAGAAAATGAAAAATTCCGATATCGGTCCATATATGTATACCCAAATGGAAATATAGCCTAAGCTGATTTTTCCATGAAAAAAATTTTTTTTTGCTTAAAAACAGTTCTGGTTATAAAAGGATCTTACTAAAATACAGAAATTAAAAATTCCGATACCGGTCCATATATACCAGAAATATAGCCTAAACCGATTTCTCCGTGAAAAAATTTATTTTGCTTAAAATCAGATCTTGTTATAAAAGAAGATTACTAAAATACAGAAAACTAAAAATTCCGATATCGGTCCATATATACCCGAAATATTGCCGAAACCAATTTTTCCATGAAAGATTACCTTTTGCGCATGTTGATTACAAGGTAAAAATATTTTTTCCCCGGTAACTGTCAATATATATATATATATATATATATATATATATATATATATATATATATATATATATATATATATATATATATATATATATATATATATATATATATATATATATATATATATATATATATATATATATATATATATATATATATATATATATATATATATATATATATATATATATATATATGTAAGTATTTCTACGTTACTATTGTGAAGGGTATTTTAGATTCGGCCTAGCCGAATATATTACACTCTTACTTGTTTATTTTAATTTGATTAAAATCTTTTGCTTAATTTTTCAGACACAGCACAGAAAATCGAACACAATTTCTTTTTAATATATTTTATTTTTTAACGAAAAAATAAATAAAATTATTCATAAAATATAAACTGATTGTGGTCAAAGTTCCCGACATACGTTAAAAGTTATAAGGTGCTCAACTTTAATACGTTGCGTTGACGGAGAAGTACGGAATGTGACAAAGCTTATAAGACTACATGTATTTCAACTTAGTATCGCAACGTATAACATACGACGGATTCTATGTGCGCCGGCTTAAGCTGGTAAAAACGCTTTGACATATGTTTTGCATTTATATTAAAAAAAATTATAAATAAGAAATACAGAATATGCCAACTCTATGACACTACTGATTGAATGAAATTTGAAGCGGCATTTTCTTAACTTCACTTTCACATCACTGTATTATAAAGAAGAAAATCAAGTGTTATTAAGGGACTTATTATTATTATTATTGCATTTTACAACAACTAAAAACTGAATATTTACCCAACAACAAATACTCTGACAAACACTTTTCGGAGTCTGTAATAAAGGAATTTACATAAAAGTTACATAAAAATGTTTAAACTTAACCTGTTCTTGAGCCAACGATTATTACAATAAGTGAATTGTAAAAGTGTATTTATTTTTTTGCGTTCGCCAAATAACAGCTCTTGTTAAATAAATCTTTGACTTTAAAAACATTAAAGCTGTTCACACTTTAAGGAAGAGATTTAATTACTTTATGATATTATCAAGTATGAAGAGATAATAAAATTGCTTTAATTTAATTTTTTTTCTGCTTTTATTCTTTACTTTTACAATTTCCGTTGATTATATTAAAGTTTTAAATATTGTCAGGGTTTATATCCTTTTTGATTTTATGCATCCTTTAACACGTTCTCGAACAGCACAAACAGGCAAACAAACATTAAGAAATCGCATGACAATCATTATACATTATTTACGTTCTGTGAACATTCAAGGTAATAATGTACAGTGTCAATAAATGATCAATCATTCTTGTTGAATTTCTTTTTTCCTTACACTCGTTTTTACTCCTTTTTTCACCTTTAGTGATAAAGATTGTGATTCATTTTTTATGATGACATTTTCCTCGTTTTTTTTTTTTTTTTGTTGCTGTCTTCTTCTTAAAACAAGTATTTAACGGAAATAAGAAGTTAGATGAAGTGTCATTTGAAGTGTTTAATATACATTGACACAAGTCTTACATCAGGTAACAAAGTTTTTTCGCACACACGTACATACACACACACACGTGTAAAAAATTAATGCCATTTTCTTGGTTAGCACGATTTCCGCAGTGATATAAGATTTTTCGCTCAAACAGGCTTTTATGTGTTAGCTTTAAATAATGATATTAATAAATAATGCATATTTTGAAATCCAGTCTGAATGTAATAATAATTTTATTTATTATAATTCATTTTTAAAATCGTTAAAGTTAACAGCCGTTCTCTTTAAAGTTAATTTCACATAATTTGTTTTTCATTTTTTACATCATATTTAAGCACATTTCGAATTCCATTCTCTCTTATACGAATGCAATAAAAATTTAATATTTTAGAAAACTTAATAATTTTTAAAATCAAAAACTTTCAAAAAAAAAACTTTTCTTTCTCTCCCATCTTTGTTTTTTTTTTTTTTTTTTTTTTTTTTTTGTTCTAATTCCCTTCTGAAATCTTATATAACTGTAATAAAAATTTAATATTTTTAAAATTTAAGACTCTTTTTCGTTTTGGAAAACGGCAAATTTGATAGCCATCGTCTTCAAAGTCAATCTGACTTTTTTTCTTTATCTCTTAAAAAAATTTTTTCTTATTTAATATTTGTGCGCACTTTAAATTCCATTCTGACTTCTTATATGAAGGTGATAAGAATTTAATACTTTTACTATTTAAGGAAACTTTTTCGTTTTTGAAATCGACAAATCAAATAGCCGTTCTCCTCAAAGTCAATCTTATATCTTAATTTTCTCTTCGAAAATTTAATTTTTTACACAATAATTATGCGAATTACATTCTAAAATCTTGTACGAGTGTTTTGTATTTGTATTTGCATATATTTGTGGCAACTTCTATAAAAAAATTAAGTTTTAAAATAACAGAAGTACAGGCAATGGCATATTAACAATTTATAACAATATAAAATAAAATAAAATAAAATAAAATAAAATAAAATAAAATAAAATAAAATAAAATAAAATAAAATAAAATAAAATAAAATAAAATAAAATAAAATAAAATAAAATAAAATAAAATAAAATAAAATAAAATAAAATAAAATAAAATAAAATAAAATAAAATAAAATAAAATAAAATAAAATAAAATAAAATAAAATAAAATAAAATAAAATAAAATAAAATAAAATAAAATAAAATAAAATAAAAAAATGTATAAATAAAGTTAGGCAACAATATTACTTTTTGGTCAATATTATATATCTAAATTGACTATTTATTGAGATTTAGTTTCTTTTTAAAAAGTAGGGGGTTGCAGATTTACCTAATATTGGGCGGTATAACAATTCACAGACGTATTGCTGTTACGAAAAATTATTGCCTTATTTGTAAAATGGTTTTTGCTCTTGCAGAACGACAGAAACTGAGACGGCTAAATATGTAGTTTGGTTTAGGAGTGTTTATTATTTTGTGCAAAATTATCAACGTTCTTATTTTCAAAAGGTTATCGAAGTCGACTCCATAGATTCTCTTTGAGTAAGGGCTTACATATATGTAAATCTGTTCTGTGTGTTTTAAGCCCGAAAACATATCACGTTATACGAGTATTGTTGAAAGTCACGTTAAGTCTTGCTTTGCTTCTGGCATCACAGTTTGAAAATATTTCGCATGTGTATATTAAAGTCAGTATAAAACACGTTTTTTCAAGTAATAATCTTATTTTATTTTTGCAAGTAATAATCTTATTTTATATACAATGTTGCGTAGGCCACAAAGTGCGTAAAATTGAAAACGTCTTTCCACATATATTTATTATATGGTCGGACCATGTGAGCACATCGTTGAATATAACTCCTAAATTTTGCGCCTTCTGTACAATTTCTATTCGCTGATTGTTCACATCGATTTTGGGCGATTCAACTGTTCTATGCGATCTTTTATAAATAAGAATATATTTAGATTTTCTTGGGTTCCAACTTAGACCATTTACAGAAGACTAACGTGAAACTCTTCCTAAATCCTAATTTAATTTATCTTCAAAGTTACTATGTGTATCGCTTGTATACAATTGGACGACATCCCCATACATTTGAGTTGGTCTGGTAAGTCGTGGGTATAAATTGAAAAAAGAAGTGTCCCAAGAATAGAATCTTGAGGTACACCTCTGACTAAATGGAGAATGGTTGATATTGATGTTGGGCTTATCTCGACATACTGTTCTCTTCCATGTAAGTATGAGTTTATCTGGGGGCTAATTCTGTCATTCGTGATCGAAATTACTATCGAGTAGAAAAAAATTTCGATATCGTGTAAATTTCTAATGATGTGACTCGTTACGTAACGAATCGAGTTATCACTTCAGCTTTGCAAAATACTGACAAAATGTGTTTTATAACACTGCCGAAAATTGTATGTATTTGCATACTTTGCATACATGTTTTACATTAAAAAATAAGCACATATACCTTCACAATAACAATTCATTTAAATTTGCCATGTATGCGTGTTTGGACATTAAAAAGTAAGTAAATAGAAATAACAATAAATATGTATGTAAAAACAACCATTTAAAAAACAAAAAAATATTTTTGAATATAATAACATGTGACTTCAAATATAAGCATTTGTGTTCTTAGCAAATACTCATCTTTATACACATATACCTGTATATATTAGTCATGAATTAAAAAAAAGCCTTAAGAACCAAAAATTCTCAATTTAATTTAACTATTATTGCTATTCAAACCAAATTTTTAATTTACATTTCTTTTGTGTTTTTCTGTTTGGCTGGTTTTCGATAGTACTTTTGCTTACGAGTAAAAAGTTGCACGGTTGCATTCGAATGGTTACTCGCTATCGAATGGCATCATTAGAAATTTCGAAACTTTTTACTCGATATCGAATGAGATAATCCCAAAAGTGTAAAAACTCGCACATTCGAGTAAGAATTCGCTCGTGAGCGAATGACAGAATTAGCCCCCAGATTGGTAGACCTTAAAGAAAAACGCATATAACGTGGTCTACTGTGTCAAAAGCCTTTGGATGGTCTAATAATAATACTAACAATGCTTTATGCCCGTTATCAATTTCTTTTCTGACGTCCTCAGCGACATCAATTAGAGCAGTGACACAACTATGCTTTGCACGAAACCCAGACTGTTTGCTGCAAAGCAGATTATTGTCATTCAGATAGTTTGTTACCTGACCGTGGAGCAGTTTCTCAAAGGCTTTTGATAAGAAAGGTAGAATTGCGATTGGCCTATATTCGCCAGAAGATTTCGGTATTGGAAATACTTTAGCCTGTTTCCACCTTTTCGGATACACGCTTGTGGTTATGATATTATTGAAAATTTATGTTTTGATTGGCAATAAGAATGGAAGTAAGAGTTTAAAGAATATCGGATGAATACCGTCAACCCCTGTCGCATTTGATTTTGTGTTTATATGAATGTAATAAAAATTTTATATTTTTAATGCTATAAGAACCTTTGTTTGTAAAAACGATAAATTTATTGCCCGTCTTTTTTGTAACCTTCATAAAAATTTTAAGTTTTTGTTTCCGTTTGTAGTTTCTACAATTTTCTTTTGCAATCCTATAAAGTATATATATATTCTGAATCAGAACTAATAGAATAGTCCTTTAAGCGATGTCCGTCTGTCGGCCGTTAAAACACCATTTCTGGAAATACTATTAGACTTAGAAACTTTTTGTTCACCATTCTATTACCTCATCGATTCATAGGTTTCGTATTGTAATTCAGTAAAGTCGCTTCACGTATAGCTGAGATATATCCAAAATTCTGAAAAAGGCTAGACGAAGATCTAACATATGTAACTCACGAAATTGAAATTTCGTAATGAAATAATGTTCATTTTTTGATCAGACCTCGTAGATGACAACTAATTTATAAAATAATTTTTTGTATCTATTAAAATCGGCTTCACTGCAGTGCATTTAAAAATATTTATAAAAATATTTTATAAAACAAATTAAATAACTGTATTAACACATCTTTTGCATAAAAAGTACACAAGCCCGACCATAAATAAATATGAAAATAATAGACTGTGTAAAGTGAATGGAGTTGCTGTACTTATCGAGCACAATGTTTATTAATACAATTGCAATTTAAACAAAACAATACAATCACAAACAACATTTTATAACAATAGCAATAATACGATTAACACAACTGCACCAAACGTGTTTACACATGCATACGCCAGCACAGCACAATCAGAGTTGTTATTGTTTTTGTTGTTGTTGTATATTATTTTTTCGTCAAATAAACGCTTCCAGGTAACAAAATGCAAGTTAAGTCCTGGTACGTGCTTCTGACAACATAAGTGGCATTATAAATTTTTAGTTAGCATAGTTAGTGGATGAAGACTAGAAATGCTCAGTGTGAATTACTTTTTTAACTGTCAACTGTAGGAAAATATGTATTAAGGACACCTATTTGTTGTAGTTGAGGCTTGTACAAATTCGTGATACAATATTTTATTTCATGAATGAGACAAAAATATGGAGAAAAGGTGAATGTACTTTTTTTACAAGATCCCTGAAATATGCTACACAATTTTTTTTTAACTTTTTTATTTCCCTTGACACATATGATGTTTCTTAGAGCTTCACAACTTGAAAACGGGAAAAATTTTATAATTATAATATAATATATATCTATATCTACTTATGTTTATTATTAATTTGTAAAAAAAAAACGAAATTATACCGGAATAGGTAGAGTTTTGTTTTGCATCATGTGTAGACGTGTTTTTTTTTATTATTTCATTGTTTTACTGCCGTTTGTATTTTTGTCTAATTGTTATTATTAAAATTTCTTTTTTATGTTCCTCCTATGCATTTTATTACCTTACGGTGTGCGCGGTGTTGAACTAATCTTTGTTATTCTAAACAGTGTCGAAGGTATACACACTGGGCACTGATCAGTTTTAACTAATTTAATTTCAACACTTTAAATGCTGTGATAACGTTTGTTTTGGTCGTTCCGTGTGTTAAGTTCACAAACTTTACTCCTCCTTTCCTCCTTCTCATTACCTATTTTCCTAGTTCCAATACAATGCATATGTAGGGGCTATCTCCTGAGTACTGGTCCAAGATAAAAAAAATAATAATTGAAAATTCACTTAACAGCTGCTTTTGTTTGACATTTCCTTATAGGAGGACTTAAACCACGCTTGCAAATTGTTCAAAGTTTTTATTGATGTAATACGAGAACGGATTGATATTGAAGTTATCTACCGCTAGGTGGCAGCAGAAACATAATTTTTTTAAATTACAATCTGTCAAACGCCAGCTTTTAAAATTTCACCCAAATTCATCGATTAATTTATTTGTTGTAGTCTCGTGAAGTAAGCAACTTTTCTGTTTCTTGAAAAATGGAAAAAAGTGAATTTCGTGCAGTGATTAAACACTATTATTTGAAAGGGAAAACGGCCAAAGAGACAAAAGCAAAGCTCGATAAATATTACAGTGAGGATTACTGAATTTAAACGCGGCAAAACAAGCACTGCAACAATACCATCAACAGGAAGGCCAAAAGAGATGGTTACTGAAGAAAATAGGAAGGAAATCCTCGATATCGTTATGAATGATCACCAAGTCAAGTTACATGAGATTGTTGAAATGTTAAATATATCAAGTGTTTAACATTTTGCATGAGCACTTGCATATGAAAAAGTTATCGGTAAGATGGGTGCCGCGTTTGCTCAGTATCGAACAAAAACGACCTCGACAGTGTACTTCACAGCCGTGTTTGGACATGATAAAGCGCAATCCTAAAGATTTTTAGCGTCGACTAATAATTGTTGGTGAAACGTTGGTCCACCACTACACACCTGAAACCAATAATCAATCGAAACGATAGTGGAAGCTGGTTGAAGTGCTCCGAATAAGACGAAGGCAGTAAAATAGGCTGGCAAGGTTATGACCACTGTATTTTAGAATGCACACGGAATATAGCTCATCGACTAGTTTCAAAAAGGATCCACAATCACAGGAAAGTATTATCGTGCATTATTGGATCAAATTGAAAAAGAAAAATGTGCTCTTTCTTCAAGACAACGCCCGGTTCACACAGTATACAGATACGATGCTAAAATTACGTGAAATACATTTCGAATTGGTTGATCATCCTTCTTATAGTCCAGATTTAGCTCCGAGTGACTTTTTCCTGTTTCCAGAGTAGAAAAAAATACTCATCTCAAACCACGAAGTGATTAGCGAAACTAACGCGTATAAAAAAGTTGGAATATCGTCTTACTAAGTATATTGAGCTAAAACGAGACTACGTCGAGAAATAAATGTTTTTTGAAAAAATGATTTCCTTCTTACTAACCGTAGCTTCAATAGCAATCCGCATTTGTATAACTAAGTTTCCCATTCACTGTAAAGTCATTCTTTATTTAAAAAAAAAAAACAAAATTTAACTCTTTGTACATTTTAATACTTTATTAAACAATTTATAAAAAGTTAAAATTACTAAACCTTACCCAACAAAACTACAGCTCTTTCCCCTCCATCGATTTTCGCCATTCTGCTTTCACCCCATATCCTCTAATATGTAACTTCGTTAAGAAATGCTTTGGAAAAAGTTTATATTTTATTTTCAAGCTTGATTGCGTTTAATGTTTGTTGTTTTCCTTTTAGTTTCATTTAAAACTATTGGGGAATTTTTTTTAGGTTCAGAGTTCATTGTGTTCCTTTTTGTGTCAGAAACTCACAAACTATTGCTGAACGAAATTTACCGGGACTGTTTGTTTTAGCTGTAAATAAGTTTTATCTGTTAAACAAACAAAAGCATTACTTTCCTATAATCCGGGGTGCAAAAGGGTAACGATACGGAAATAAGTGTTTAATAAATTTTTGGTTAATAAAGCAACCTTTGTATAAATTTTTATAACTTTTGAATGAATACAGTTAAACAGCTAAGAAATTTACTTGGTAACTTTTCTGTTTAGCTTAATCAGGCTGCAAACAAATGATGTACATTGCTCTTAAAGCAGACCTTTGTTTCTAACACACCCACACACACACTTACACAGACAGGCGGCGGACAGACATAAAGAACACAAACTGCCAGCTTGTGTTTGTTAATTGTAAGTGTTGGGACCAGCCAAAGTGTGTTGTGCTGTTCGTCAAAAACTCATTTATTTAAGGTTAATTTAACTTTAACACCTAAAAGTATACCATGCTTTTTGACTTACAATTGCTACTTAAGGTATACTTTTAAACTTCTTTATACGACATAATGGCATAATTTGTAGCAAATGTACACATAAGAATTTATCCAAAGATTTTGCTGGAACGAGCAGGTTTTTAACACAAAATCCCAGCAATTTATTTTACTTAGATAGAAGTGTAGAAAAAAGTCTTAAAAGATGCATGAAGTTTCCTTTATTAACTGCTTTTTATAAAACCAGTCTTTTTTCATACTCTTTATAAGCTCATGAGAGTACATGAAAGTTACTTTCGTTTTATTGTATAGAAAAATAAATGAGACCAGCAAAAAGAGACATTTTATGCCAAGAAAATTTCTTCATAGAAAATATTTTTTCAAACAAATAAGTTTATTATTCCCTATACTACCATCTAAAATTTATACAAATCATAAATTGTAAATAGCTCGCTTTTTGTTTCCTAGCTGTCTATGTTTCGTTTAATAGGAGCTACCCTCATCATCAGTAAACTTGGCAACTTTCGAAAGATATTGTCGAACATTCAACTGTATATCCAAATTTCCTCCCTGGAAACAGGTTTTGCCTTGGCGTATTCCTAATCAAGGCACTCTGTTTTTCGGGTAAAGAGGGAAAGAGGTCCCTCGTTTGTTGCAGCAAATAAAACTCTAGGAAGCCGCATGACTTATGTTGTGTTGGCTTCCGAAATCCTTATCAAAGGTTTAAATTGGCAGAACGGGGATCAGCATGGCTCCCGGGTGGTTCTGCTTGCTGTTCAACCCGGGTTGATCATGGTTGAGGTGCCTCCCTTGGCTGAAACGTTTTGGCTGTGGTTGAAACCTACGCAGGAAAGGGGTGTTATTATCCTTGATAATTGTTTGGTTTGTAAGGGCTGATGCTCTTAGTGGACTTCGGCCTACCAACTCATTAAGCCTTGTCCTCCATTGATTGCTGGAAAATTGCATACAGGAGGGATTAGAAGGACCGAACTCCTCAACCAGAAGTTGCTCTTATGACCGCAATCATATGGCAAGAATTGCTACCTGTGTGGGCCTGATAAGCGACACGGAGGCGCTGGTGAATCGTGAATAATTCACTCTGTGGAACTGGTCCATCATCGGATAAGGCCGCAAGGCAGGTGCTGATGTAAATCTTTTTCACAACTAACATAGATCAAAAATTTCTCAATAGAAAATCTTTCGATAAAAAGAAAATTATTAGCTTCAAAAGTTTTTCCGTAAAACATTTTTATTGAAAAAATTTTTCGTTTAAAATTAGAATATTTTAAAAAGTATCGCTTTCCTACATTTAAAAAAACTTATTATCAAAATTTTCATTTCAAAAAAATCCTACAAAAAACCTTTATACCAAATAAAATTTTCAAAAATGTCCATTTAAATAGTTTATTGTATAGAGAATGTTTTATTTTTAAACATTTTTCTATTTATAGTAAATTTTTCTGTTTCAAAAATTTTTCGAATTCTTGTGTAAAATACTCTATAAAAAGGTTTTCATTTACATTGATTTTATGTAGCTTCTTTCAGTTTCTATTAAAAATTTGTAAGCTGGTCCTTTTCCTCTCTTAAAAACTCTTTTAATAAATACGCTTTAAAAAAGAAAGAATCTTCTTACACATTGTATTAATTTTTTTCTCACTCGCTGTTCTCAGTGGAATACGTTTTTTTTTTCCTCAATACTCGTAGATATTACGACATATTCAGGATTTTATAACCAAACTGACTGAATTGAAAAAAGAAAGTATGGAATTTCCACTTTTCGGTTGCTAACACGTATTTATAAATGCAATTTCTTATGAAAATTGTATGCAAAATGCATATTTTTCATTTATTCTGTTTTAACGTAGTCAGTTTTCTTCTTCATTTTTTTCTTCTTTTATCCCATCTTGGAAGATACGAATATTTTCTTGCAACAAATAAAACTCTTTTAACTAGCATTACCCAACAAACACTAATAAGTTGTTTATAGGTCACAAACGGGTGACTCGTCTAGAAAATTTGTATGAAAAGCAGTTATGTAGGTGCTGTTTACAAAGCACAGACGAACGACGGGTTTCTTTTATAGTTTTTAAGCCTGTGGTTTACGTACAAAATTTTATAGACGATTTGTGTTCAATAAATATCTTGTAAGGCTTGATTTAAATTGAGAGTGATTTGAAATTAAACGTTTTTTCTAAAGAAAAACTTTTGAAAAACATAACATAAAAAAACATAAGAGGAAATTGTTTTCAAATACAGAAATTAATTTGTTCTCAACTTGCTTTCAAACGTTATTCTTGTTTTTCAAATATGGATTGCAATGCGATGTGGATCATAAATAGGAACTCATTTAGGCTTTACAAATTCATGTATTTTCTCTTTTTTAAAGTTTTCTATTAACTAAAATAAACATTAATTTAAGCCTTCTTCACTATTTTTTCTGCTAAAAGATGAAAAATCATTCTCTACGTCTTCAAATTCTCGCAAGCATAATATAGTTGGATCCCCTTGACTCTGCGTGGCTCCTTGCTCATACGAAAAACTTTATATTTCTACGCTTTCACGTTTTAATTTGTTTCTACTCGCGTTCTTACACCGCTTTCACACACGAAACGTTTACTTTGCAAAGTCTTGAGCTTAGCGGCGGCAAGGGAAAAGAATGTGGCTCTCTTGCACTCTTTATTTTTACTTTTCATGTGTGAAAGCAGTACCCATGGTTTCGGAACAAATTTTTTGTTCTGAAACATGTTTTTAATATATGTAGTTTGACGTTTCTCATTTTGAGAGCGAGAGCGAGGGAACTGTTCTGCCAGCTACTTTAATTTTTCAAGCAAAATTGAACTGAGATGCCATATCATATTATATGTACGCACATACATATGTATAATAAAATACAGTGAATACGTAAATGTTTTATATTGATTATTATAAAAAAAGTAAACAACTTTAAACATTTTGTCATGAATTTCAACGCATCTGTTGTGAGTCAGAACTCACTTCTTCTCCCAGCTAATAATATTGAAACCCAGCAACCATCAACTGCTTTTTTTTTTTTTTTTTTTTTTATATATTGGACCAGTACTCAGGGGATGACCCCTACATATGCAGTGCATTGTACCAGAACTAGGAAAATAGGTTGTGAGGAGGGGAAAAGAGGGAATAGTGTTTGTGAACACGTCTGCAGGCAACTTATTCTATAGACGAAGAGTACGGCTGAAAAACGAATTCTCTCTGTAATGCGTAGTACGATTCCCCGGGCAATCGACCACAAATGGGTGAGCTCTAGACGATGAACGCGTGCTACGTAAAAATGTGCGTGTTTCGGGAACAAGATCCCTAATCTCGTCAGAGCAAAATCCATTGTAGTATCGATAGAACAGAGTAACGCATCCTACACTGCGTCGATGCTCCACTGAATGAATAGAGTTGGATACCCTACTGTCACCGATGAGCTTCTTCGCCCTCTCCTGCACACGGTCGAGTAACCCCAAAATAGACTTTGAGGCACCGGCCCAAACGTGAGAGTTGTATTCCATTTTCGGTCGGATGTAGGTGGTATAAATAGTAAGGAGATCGGATGGAGTGAAGTACATCTTACACCGTTTCAAAAAACCGAGGCACTTGAATGCTTCTTTAGAGACATGAAAAATATGATCAGTCCAGCGAACATCACACTGTATCTTCATTCCAAGAACATCAAGAGCATCCGATTCTTCAATACTTATACCATCCATGAGCTGCCTGAATACCAAATAAAAAGAATATTTGGGTCAGGCCCAATATTGCAAGGCAACAAATATGTGTTAAACAAAAGTTTGCTGGTCGATTGCCCGGGGAATCGCACTACGCATTACAGAGAGAATTCGTTTTTCAGCCGTACGCTTCGTCTATGGAATAAGTTGCCTGCAGACGTGTTTCCTGTCTGTTATAGCGTTGGAAGGTTCAAGTCACAAACACTACTCCCTCTTTCCCCCTCCTCACAACCTATTTTCCTAGCTCTGGTACAATGCACTGCATATGTAGGGGTCATCCCCTGAGTACTGGTCCAATATAAAAAAAAGAACAACAGTACCAACAAAAACTGCTAAAACCCAGAAATGGCATAAACTATAGCAATTGCTGACACGATGGAATATTGATGCGTGTCATGAATTCGGGCACACTCAGTTATAGCTCCAGGTTTGCGGCAGCAGCATGTATAAAGTAAGAAGAGGTAGAATTAAGCGGAAGAGGCAGAAGCAGTGAGAATCAGAGTCAGTATCAGAAGTAGTCAATTGAGCTAGTAACTATATATAATATCACTCACTAAAGTGAGTGATAATAAAAAAAAAGGTTTTGTTTAAATTAGAATAGGAATATAATAGTAAATAATATATAATAGTAAATCTTACGATTCCCAAGGGACCCTCCAGGATAAAATAATAACTACTTATATAATAATTATTATTATTTCCTGCGAATCCTATGGGACCCTCCGGGAAATACTATAACACATCGATTGCACTGAAGCTTATTTCAGAAATGAAAAAGCTACCACCTCGTAACAGTAAGACTCATCGTTTACATAGTTACTTAATATGGTAGCTTTGTTTGCCCAGAAGTGGGTGAATAGTTTCAAAACAAACTCTCAAACAGCTAAAATTGTTGAATCCAGCTTAAGTAAATTTTATTTATATATTGTTCACTGTAAACATATGCAAGGTTACATACAAATCTCACAAATTTAAAAAAATCTCAGCTACTTATTATTACTTTAATTTGCGAGCTTTTCAATGCTTCTCATATGAAATGTTATTGCTAGTTTTTTATATACATTGAATGTCAATATGTTAAGAGATAATGAGCGTAATATACATATACTACACTAACATCTTAGAGAAAGTCATGCTTTCATACCGCCAGGAAGAAATGCCTTTGAAATGGGAGCTTCAGTTGTGAAAAAGATTTACATCAGCACCTGCCTTGCGGCCTTATCTGATGATGGACCAGTTCCACGGAGTGAATTATTCACGATTCACCAGCGCCCCCATGTGGCTTGCTAGGCTCACACAGGTAGCAATTAAAGCCATATGTTTGTAGCCATATGAGCAACTTCTTGTTGAGGGGTTCGGGCCTTCTAATCCCTTCTAATTCCCAGCAATCAATAGAAGACAAGGCTTAATGAGCTGGTAGACCGAAGCCCACTAGCAGCATCAGCCCTTAAACCAACTCACTCGTCAACCATCACCACTGGTTCCTCACAGTACAAGTATCTGTTATAAAGGCAACAGACCCTCGGGAGTTTATTAGTTCTCGAAAAAAGTCACGACAAGCAATTATCAAGGATACTAACACCCCCTTCCTGCATTTTAGGTTTCCACTACAGCCAAAACGTTTCAGCTAAAGTAGGCACCTCAACCATGATCTGCCCGGGTTGAACTGCAAGCAGAACCACCTGGGGGCCACGCTGATCCCCGTTTTACCAATTTATATCCTTGGTAAGGGTTTCAGAGGCCGACATAACATAAGTCATGCGGCTTCCTAGAGTTTTATTTGCTACAACAAACGAGGGACCCCTTCCCCTCTATACTCGAAAAACAGAGTGCCCAAGTTAGGAATACACCATGGCAAAACCTGTTCCCCGGGGGGAAATAGGAGTTTCAGCAGGACGACGACCCCAAACATTCATCTAAGCTGGCAAAGAAATGGTTCAAAGACAACAATGGCCATCTTTTGGAATGGTCGTCGCCGTTCCCGGACTTAAACCCCATTGAGCACCTTTGGGGCATTCTAAAAAAAGAAAGTTGCTGGCTATAAGCCAAAAAATAAAGCCGATTTGCGGCAAAAAGTCCAAGACGAATGATACAATTGATCCATTAGTTTGTGCTAGGTTGGTAGACTCAATGGGCCGACATTGTACGGAAGTAATCAACAGCAAGGGTGGAACAGCCAAATATTAATTTTTATTTAATTTCCACTTTGTGTTTATTGCTTTAAAGAAAAAACTTTATATTACTAATATTATATGAGGGGTTGTTATCATTCGTCTAGCTCAAGTTCAATCCTGGCTACAGCCAAGAAATATTTTTATTTTTAATTATAACAATAATTACCGCGATCAATAACTCTTGATCAAAGAAGACAGGAAAAAATAATTGAATACACTAAAGCTGGGGGACAACTAGCTGTTTCACAGTCGCTACACTGCTCATCAGCACCCACTAGGATTCGAACTTAGTGCCATGTAAACATGATGTATTCTTAATACGGCCGCTTAACCAACTCAGCCACCGAGCTCTTATTTATTTTTTCGTCTATATTTGTCTCATATTGATCACATATGCAATTTGTTCTAATCCCAGTTGTTTGTACTGCAGTTTGTTTCATTACTATTTTTGAGAGTGGAAAAAGGAAGGAAACAACCAAAAAAATTAAAAATTAATATCGAAATGTTTTTGAACTTATTGCGATATACCGGGCCCTGCCTAGCAAACTAACACCACAAGATCTAAATTAAAATGGTTGCCTGATGGGTGATCAAGCCTGAAATTTCCAAAGCATTAAGCAGAAGTATACAAATACTTGCCATCAATCATTTTGACCTTGTCTGCCCTAGTTTCAAATCCAACCTTTGAAAAAGGACTAAAGCTTGAGGTCAAGTTGTACAGCCATTAAAATGAATGCTCGATGGGGAAGCAAGAATGAAATTTTCAAAGCATTAAACACAATTACACGAATGCTTGTCGTCAATCATTTTGATCGCGTCTATTCTGCTTTAAAAACAAACAAAACATTGAAAAAGGTCTAAACATTATGCTTGATGTCAAATGAAAAACTCACTTTATATCAAAAGTTTGACCTCATGTTTGTTGGGTAGTGTGTGTATGAGTTTATATGTGTGTGTGACTGTGTGTGCGTGTATGTGTGATTGTAGAGAGTATTTGGTTGTGTATAATTGTAACAACGATGGATATGACATGTTTCTATGTTGCATGCCACAAATAATAAGTCACAGCATCAGTCAGTTGCTTAACCAGTATGTCTATTTGTAGGCATTGCACATTGGTTTAAAGTTTTGCGCGCATATGGAAGATTATTTTAAGCTATAACTCGCGAAAAACTGAAATGCTTTAAAAATTTTCTATAGACTTAAATCAAATAAAAGAAATTAATTAATTCAATTAAAGCAAAAAAATGAAAATATAAAGTCCCTATTTAGAGGATGTTTTTATAAGTTTCTTTTATGTAATAAATTTCCAGCTAAGCCCACTGTGTTCTTTCTCATGGTGTTAAAATAACAAAGTTTTATTAAGCTTCAGTCATAAGATTCAGATTTTTCTTGTTCTTTTTCTCTTCTTCTTTAATTCTTTCAGTGCATGTCTTTTGCACTTTTTGGATCTTAAAAGTTTTGAGATCATGTACATTCATTCATTTGGATGTAATAATTTTTTCATTTTTTTTCTCCCTTTTTGTTTTATTTTTTGTTTTGTTTCTTTAACTAAAAAGTCTTTGCAACAAGAAATAGGATAAAGTAATAAAGATTAGCTTGTATAGGATTTGGAATACACGCACATATACTCGTAAAGACACACAAACTTGTGTAAACGTGTGTCTGCGTATGTGTTGGTATTTATTGTTTTGTGCAAAAATAAACTTTTATTTAAAAATAGCATTTCTTTCCAATTTTCCCTTTGAAATATTCACGTAGTCTGGTAATAACTTTAACACATTTATGGTGAAATGGAAATTTTGTCTCAGTTATTTGCTCAGAAGTGCATACAATGTAATAAAGGACTTTTTGATGTAAAAGAACTAAAAGAAAGATACGAGTATTTGCTAGATAAACAACACCTTTTAGATTTGCTGAAACAAAAGTAAGAAAACTTTTCGTAAATCTTTTTAAGCAAATTTTTAATTAAACTTTTCTTATAAAAAAAAAAGTTTCATTTTATATTCAATTTTAATTTTGTAAAGTAAAGGAGTTAAATTAGACTTTAGTAAAAGTGGGAGGTCTTTAACTTTTTATAATTTTAATTCTACTTTACTTGCTCTAAGTCTTTAGATATAGATTGAAAATTTTTAAGTATGAAAGATTTCTATAATGAAGGCAGTTAAATTTCAGATCCCAAAAAATCTATAATATATAAATCATTAATGTCGCGTTCGCCATTTGTTTCCCTTTTGTAAGAATTCAAGAAAAGAAAGACTTTTATATGAAAGAGGACATGAAAATATTAAAAATCGAATACATCGTCTTAAAATATATTATTTATTAAATGCAGTAAAGAGTATTTATACCATATCCAAATTGGTTCGTGAATGACAGATAACTCTTAATGAAACGTATATTTCAATCGCACTTTGTTTTCATTTTATAAGAAACCAAGAACAGAAAAAATTTTAATACGAAAGAGTACACGAAAAATTTCAAAAATCAAATACATTGTTTTAACATACGAGTATTAATTAAATGCTCTAAAGAGTGTGTTTATACGACATCCAGGTTGGTTCATGAATAACGGATATCACTTAATGAAACGTATGTAGCAATCGCACTCTGTTTTCATTTTATAAGAATCCAAGAAAAGAAAGTCTTTAATATGAAAGAGGATATGAAAAATGTAAAAAATCAAAAAATCTTATTATATTGATTAAATGCACTGAACAGTGTTTATACGGTATTCAGGTTAGTTAATGAATATCGGATATCTCTTAATCAGACATAGACAGGTGTCGTATTCGCCGTTTGGTTTCATTTTATAAGAATCCAAGAACAGAACCACTTTAATACGAAATAGTACCTGAAACATGTAAAAAGGCAAATATATTGCCTTAATATATTGGCCAAATACACTAAAGAGTGTTTATACGACATCCAGATTGGTTCATGAAAGCCGGATATATCTTAATGAAACAGATGTATCATTCGCCCTTTGTTTTCTTTTTATAAGAATCGAAGAAAATAAAGACATAAAAATGTCAAAAAGTAAATAAATCGTCTTAAAATATATTGATTAAATGCACTAAAGAGTGTTTATATGATATGCCGGTTGGTTCGTATGACGGATATCTCTAAATAAGACAGATGAGTAATTACCGGTTGAACTAGTTCGCAGCTTACCTGCGTTCCTAAGTTATTTGCAATGCTGACACAGCTGGCATATTTTAATCATATTTTTGCAGTCGAATGAACAAACCTCTTGCTGAAGAGCTCAGGCCATCTAATTCCACTCTTATGCATATCCCTAAGCAGTCAGAGAAAAACTAAACCTCGCATTTGGTGGCCCGAGATTCGTAAAGAGCATAAACTCTTACCAAACCAACCACTTTATCACCGTTTCAGCTTCCTTGCATTACAGGTATCTGTAGCAAAATAACAGCGCACGAGGACTATAATTTGGTTCCCCGCAAATCGACATGCATCATAGTTATCAGGGAATACTGCTCGTAAAATACTTCCTCACTATTTTAGTTCTAAACTGCAACCAGAACATTTCAATTAAGATGCAGGCATTTCAGTACCAGTACTAGAATAGTGTGTAGAGTACTAGAATAGTGTTCAAAACAGAATCATATGACGGCGTGCTGATCTCCGCTCTGCCCATTAAACCTTGGTGTTTCCGGAAGTCTCAACACTACGTAAGTCATGCTGGGACTTTCTAAAGTTTTACTTACTACAACAAATCAAGGGCCCCCTCCCCTTGCTGAGCGTTTCTGGAAGTCTTAACGAAACCTAAATCATGCAAGGTCTAAAGTTGTAATCGCTACAACAAATAAGGGACTCCTCTATATCCCAGAAAGTAGAGTACACGAGTCAGAAATATGCCAAGGTAAAACCTGCTCCTCTGAGATCTTATGTTGTAACAGCGAGACACTCGAAACTGGAGCTTTTCAGCGATCTCTAAGAGACTTAAGTACCCGTAAATATTGCAGCGGCCAAACTGGCAAAAACCAAGATGTGTTTAGAGGAAGACACACCTTGATTTTTATGGGATAAGATGGCTCCTACCCCTAAATAAGATGGCAGGGGCTCCCTTAAAAGCTATTAGAACTAAATACAGCGTCAATTTTTAGAGACTACACCAGAAAGATGATTTGGTTATCCTGGTTTCATTGATACCAGTCGCATTGCGAGACTAACATGGTCCGGGTATGATTGTAGAATTACTGTAGTCCTGAGAGATTTTTCCCGGCTCTGATGAGTTTAATGGCTGTTCTGAAGGGACTTTGTCTCATACGAACACATGCGAGGAGATTAAACCTTCCATTTAATGAAGATAAAGAATGATAAAGAAGGAAGAGAATATTGATTTATTTTAACATTGTATTTAGATAAACTGATACTACACGTATTCGCTGACATATCAGACTGTGGAGTGAATGGACTGTATTCTTTTATCTGGTTTGCAGATTAATTTGGATCTGAGCTGTTGGAGGATGTGTAGGTGTTTAAGGCCTGCAGGCAGCACAAGAAAGGACCAGCAATCGGCTGATTGCCATAAAGCTGGCAGCCTATACAACCTAACATAAATATATTAGCTTCTCAAGAAGCCATACTAAAATCATCATCTTTAAATCACACAAAAATCTGTTTATAGAGACCACAAAAAACTTTATTACAAATTGATACAATCCCCAACAAATGCATATTTATAATATTACAATGGTTGTATTTTCAATATTAAAATGTCGTTGTAAATGAACTTTTTTAGTTGCATGTGTGTGTGTGTGAAAAAACTGGGAAACCTCAATTCAAAACAACACGTTCGCCGCTAAAACAGATGCAAATTTTTGTCATCCACATCACACACTAACAAATCTATCTGCTCGAAACACTCGAAGCCAACAAGGACTCTTGCAGAAATACAAACAAGTTTTTTATGGCAATTAAAAGTTTCATACAAAAGTTTACTTTGGTTAAAATAACAAAGTAATAAATACAATTTATTTTCACACAGAAAAAAAAAAACAGCGATCATAAACAAAACATTCATTGTATTTAAATTGTATTTATTTATATTTTATTTAGCCATAAAAAAAGAAACAGCGCAAAAAGAGATAAACTCGAAAAAACTTTTAGTAAAAAGTAAATCATTTTCAAATGAAAAATGCAATAAATTGATTTATTTAAATAAAACAAAAAATAAAATAAAGTAAAATAGTATTAAAGTTCCACCCGAAATTAAAACACAATCAAAAGCAAAATTGTTTTAAGTGATTAAAATTTTATTAAGAAAAACCCCTAAAGGCGTTGTAGGCGCATAAAAAATACCTTATATATGTATATGTAAATATATATATATATATATATATATATATATATATATATATATATATATATATATATATATACATATATATATATATATATATATATATATATATATATATATATATATATATATATATATATATATATATATATATATATATATATATATATATATATATATATATATATATATATTGTATATATACTACTTCCTAAAAAGGTAATATGCGCGCCAACGAATTGAAAGTCAAACGTACAGATCAGCTGTTTGTTGTACCGTTGCCATTTCTAAAATAATTAAATAGCTGAATACAGAGCGACAGTTACAGCTGGCGGCTTTTGTAGCTGAATAGCCTGTTATCTTGAATGTGTTTAATGCATATACCCGATACAGCCGTGGCGGTCATATATCAGAAGGCATACGAGATCAAAAAATAACCGTTATTTTCAAATTTTGCGAATTACGTATGTTCGATTTTCGCATATTTTCTGGTATGTTGGTACACACTGTTATATATGTTGGCAATATCAGCTATTTCGGATTGTCAGTTTGTTTTTGACAGATAAAAACGTAAGTCGTGTTTGGGTGTGCTCTTCGATATTTTACTATTCGAAAAAATCGATCAAAGAAACTATTTTAAGTTTTGTGTAAAAAATGAACCTAAATGCGCAGGGACATTTGAAATGTTGACTGTTTGGCGAGTCTACTATGAACAGAGTACAAGTTCAATTGTGTTATAACCGAGAAGATGTCAATGACGATGATCTTCCTGGTCGCCCGAGCACGTCAACAACCGATGAAAACATTGAAGCAGTGATGAAAATGAATTTCGATAATCGTCGAATCACTATCAGAAAGGTTGCAGATGATATTGTCATATCGTTCAGCTCATGCCAAGCAATTTTTACGGATGTTTTAGACATGAAACGTGCGGCAGCGAAGATTGTTTCAAAATTGCTAAAAATCGAGGATGGAAAAAACGCTGGCATAAGTGAGGGGGATTACTTTGAAGGGGACAAGATAATTATTGATGAATAAATAAATACTTTTTGCAAAACTTGAAAATAAAATTTATGGCGGTTTTAAAAAAAGTTTATTTTAATATATCTGTAGTTATATAAATATATGTGATACTAGTATTATTTTCCACACAAGTTAGGTAAATTAAAATTACAGTAAGAATGGAAAAATGTAAACGTATTGTTTATAATGCAATGATTTTAATAATATTTATTAAACAGATCCCCCTGAAGAAGTCAACAAAAAATTGACGTAACGTTGAGAAAAAAATGTAAATAAATTTGTTGTAATTTACATTAGAAAATTTACACCCAGATAACTTAAAAAAGAATTAAGGTTCATAAAAATATCACACAAAACCAGTTGGCCTACGAAAAGAACGGTTATTTTTTGATCAGCCCTCGTACATGGACCGATATCGAAAACTTTCATTTTCTGTATTTTAGTAACCTCCTTTCATAACTAGAACTGCTTTTAAGCAAAAAAAAAATTTTCATGGAAAAATCGTTTTATGCTATATCTCGGGTATATGTATATGAAGCGATATCATAAATTTTCATTTTCTATATTTCAGCAACCTCCTTTTATAACTAGAATTACTTTTAAGCAAAACAAATTGTTTAAGCTCGCTTATGACACATATTTATCAAAAAATCGGTTTATGGTATATCTCGGGTATATATGGACCGATATCGGAAATTTTCAATTTCTACATTTAAGTAACCTTATTTTATTAGCAGAACTGCTTTTAAGCAAAAAAAAAATGTTTTAGTTCGCTTACGGGACATTTTCATGAAAAACCCGGTTGAGGTTATATCTCGGCTGTATATAACCGATATCGGAAATTTTTCATTCTCTGTATTTTGGCAATTTCCGTTTATTACTAGAATTGCTTTTAGGTAAAAAAAAGTCGCTTAAGTTCGCTTACGCGACATTTTCATGGAAAATCGGTTTAGACTATATCTTTTTTTTTATGAAACAAACACAAAAACTGCGAAGCTTTTTTGCTTTTCTGCAGTAACACCCAGGGTCTGTAGAAGGAATCGAACCTGCGACCTCGAGATTGTTGGTCGAGTAGTCTACCAAATCAACCATCGAGGCACTCTCGGATGTATATGGAACGATATCGGGCAATTTTTTTTTTACCTTCTAATCGCTATGCCGAATAATCTTGTCAAGTTGAAATCAAACCAAGCAGTTTTTTTTTCAAAAATTTGCATGCAAAATTGCTAAAGAAATGGCTTTTTGCGGAATTTTGGATATATCTCAGCTACATGAGAACCGATTTTACTAAATCTCAATCGATGGAGCAATAGAATGATGAAAGAAGAACGTTTCTAGGTCTAATGGTTTTCTCATAAACAGTATTTCAACTTCGTACATCGCTTAATCGACGTACATCGCTTAATCGAATTTTCTACCAATGGTGATTCAGAACATATATACTTTATGGGAATAAGTATATATACTTTATAGAGAAATGAAAATTGCATAAATTACACAAATTTATATATACCCTTCACATAATGTAAAAAAATTATGGCAAACGTTAACGTTCGATATCGTGGGCCAGTTAGTAAATTTTTTTGAAATTTCCATTCGAAGAACAGTGTATGCCAGCTGTAGGCATTTAATTGAATTTATATTGTCACAAAAGGGACTTAATAATTTCAAATATCAGCTTTTTTTTTTGAGTCCTTCAAAAGGCCTTAAACTCTAACGAAAACCGTGTTACACGTTTTAATTTAACGCTAAGGTAAATTTATTTAATTCACAATTGTAATTTATAAATTGTATGCGAGAATTGTTATTCTCTCTCTTTCTATTTTTCTACTCTATATATTTTTTACAACTACATATAATACATATTGTTAAAATAGCTAGTGATGGCGGTATTGTGTAGTACTCGTTTAGCGCACTAACAACAATTGGGATAGAGTGACGTAAAAATGTTGCAAAAAACAATTGTGGTTTTAAATAATTTTCGTTTATAGTTTTTTTTTATAGTTTGTGTGTGTGTGTATTTTGTAGCGTTGTTGTTTTTGTTGCTGGTATTGCACAAATAAAAAGGAATATATTTATATCCGTTTGCATTGTGTTGCAATAACTATCATTTAGTTAGGGTTTTGTTGCAACATCCTTTTTAGTCCAGTTTTGAAGGTATAGTTTTTATGTTTTTTGGTTTTATGCGCTTGACTAAATTTGTGCTTCGTTAAGCAACAAAAATAACCAACAATTTTTCTTTTTTAAGATTTTCTTTTTTTATATTAAATTCAGTTTATTTTTATAATTTTTTCATGGAGCTATTCTTCCCTTTAGGACTTGAAAATATTGAAGCAATTTCTTTGCAGAAGAAATGCATTTAGCAGAACAGATGTGATGGAACTTTTTGGATTTCAGGGAAAAGCTTGTAAGTACAGTAATTTCCTCTCAATAGGTTTGTAGAGTATTTCATAAATTTGTACTACCCTAATTATATTTATTTATCAAAATAATATTTACATGAATTTGTAGAACCCTAATTACACTTATTTAATAAAATAATAAATATTGGAATTATAATAACAACATTTATTTTATTGGAATTGTAGTATTAAGTATTGTAGTTTTTAAGTACCGTTAAGTTTATTTATAAGCTCTTGATATGTAAATAAAATTATCAATCTGATCAATAACTTTGCCTTTTATTTTCGGCAAAAAGATAAAAATTTAATTGGCATATAAAACTGCCTTTTTGTTACATGCCAGTGGCGTTCATTAGCGCCGGCACAATCTTAGAAAAACAAAAGAATATAAATATAGTATATGGCGATCCTGCCAAATTTAAGCCCTCTGCCTGTGGAAGAATATTCACCAACGGGAGGAACAAAAGAGGCACCAGTTTATACACCAGCTGCTGTTGAAGCTGGACCAAAAAAAATAACAATAGAGGAATACAAAAAAAGAGCGCAGCGCAAAAAAGAGGAGGAACTCACCAGGATTCCGAAAGTACAGTTGCCAAGGCACAAAAGAGGTGGGAAATTGGTACGCTGCCGTAGAAAACTTGCTGCATTAAGAGCAGTTGTGAATGCAGACCCTCCACCATCTTGGGAAGCAGCATCTGAGGCATGGCGGCAGATTGATTCCCTCGAAGAAGAGATGAGTAAACATCGAAAAGAAAGAAAAACATTTTGATTAACAGGCACCAAAATTTATTGTAAGAAATTTTTTTTTTTTTTCACCTGCATTCTTTTTATTTGCAAAATTGTATATAAACGTATTAACCACACTATTTTTTTCACTTTGAATAAAAAAAAAAATGAATAATTTCTACTTTTATTGAACATTTATGAATATTTTTTTTGCGTGAATATAAAATTCTAAAAACTCGATGTAAGCAAATCATACAAAAATACCAACAACAGCGTTAAACATAAAACAGCGTTGACACATCAAAAAACAAAGAAAATAATTTTTGGTAAAAGCATTGCCATAACATAATTTTTTTTTGTATCATTTTACACACTGCAAGTTATAGTGTTTAAACAAAAAAGTTTTTTTTTCTTATTAAAGTAATATTTACGCATAGGTAGAAGAACAAAACAGTATATATATATTTATTATTATATATATATATATATTTTTTTATGGAGTATATTGATGAATGTATTGCAGAGTTAGTAAAGTTGGAAAAAAATATAAAAAAAAGCAAAAATAGAATTTACTCCTCATCTTATCAAATTGGAAAACTCGCACGGTTAAATATAATAAAGGAGGAAGTTAATAAGGTTCTTGAAACTTTGGACAAAGAGGAGAGCAAGTTGTTTGCGGTAGAATTTTTCGAAATTTACAATAGATTATTAAAACTATTGCAAAATATTAATACAACAGAATCGAGCACAGACTCACAGATAATTGAAAATACTGGTAATATTTCAAATATGTCTCAATTCGATATTTCAGTTGTAGGTAAAAACCTGCAAACTTTTAAAGGTTCTTACGAATTATTAGAAGATTTTTTAGTGCAAGCAGAGTTATTGCATGACATGTTGAGGGCGGAAGATAAAGAACTCTTCGTTAAATACGTTTACAATTTTAAGCTCACAGCTCACGTACGGAGCATAATAGGGCGTGCTAATAGACCAGTCACTTTTGAAGATTTGAAATCCTTGATGGTCACATCTTATCCGAACCCAAGAACATTGCAACAGGTTCTGACAGAATTTGGTACGATACGGCAAGGCAATTTAAATATATCATCTTTCAGGGAAAAAATCGTTTTGCTTTCTGAGCAATTAAGCAATTTTGAGATAAGGGCACTTGACAATCCGAGCCAAGAAACAAAAAACGCAGTATATAAGATGACAGATAATATGGCACTTAATGCATTTATAAAAGGTGTAAACAATGAGTATCAGGACATATTAATTGCAAGTGGTCCTAAAACGTTGAACGAAGCGGTAGAGAAGTGTATGACGGCTGAAAGGAACAGACAAACAAGTGATAATGGCATCTTCAGAGTTAGAAGATGGCAAACGGGAAGACCTCAGTGTGGATCAGGATGCAGATGTATTAACGCTAATAATAACGATAATCGTAACATCAGCAATAATGCTCGAAGTCTAAACCAATGTGGCAATAACAACATTTCAAATACGGGTAGCAATAGAAGCAGAAACTACAGTTTTAGTGATAGGAGTCGAGAAAGGAACCATTATAACAGTCACAGGACTCACAACAATAACAATTATGGCAGTTCCAACAATATGAGTAACAATGGTAACCGCAATAATGTTCACCAACGCTACAACAATAGGTATGTGCAAGGATATGATCCCAGTTTTGCTTTCAACAGGAATACAGCGTCAAGTAGAAATAATGTTTCAACCAGACACAATAGACAGGGAAACTAGAGCGGCAGGATAACACAAAGTGTTATCCGGAGCCTAAACTTTTTAAACTTTCTACAACAACAAGCAATGCAATCAGAGTGAATTTCCTAGGTAGACAAGGAAGCCTCAGTTTTTTGATAGATACAGGCGCAGACATTTCTATATGTAAACAAGGAGATATTGAGGAAATAGACAAAAGAAATGTTTCAAAATTAAGTGGTATTACGTTAGATACAATAGAAAGTATTGGCACGGCATATTTAAGCTTGCAATTTGAAAATAAGCACGTAAATCACAGGTTTCACGTAGTTTCCGATGATTTTCCTATACCCACTGATGGAATAATGGGACGGGACATACTAGAGAAATGTAAGTGCAAAATTGATTTTGACACGTACACCACAACTTTTAACGTAGCGGATGAAGAATTTATAGTACCAATAAACACAAAATGCGTTTATAACGCTGAAATTTGCACACCAGCGCGATCAGAATCGATAGTACCAATTAATATACATACGAGCAAAGACAGCATTATTATGAACAAGGAAATAGTTCCAGGCGTATTTGTTGCAAACTGTATAATACCAGCATTAGGAACGAAACATATAAAAATTTTAAACACGACCGATAAAGATGTTCAAATGAGTAATATAGAGTTAGAAACTAATAACTTGGAAGATTACTATATATACAGTCATAAAGATGACGTTACCTCAGTACAAGAAGATCGAATACAAAAGATCTTAAGTGATTTAAATATTGAGTCCATAGACTCCGCAGCAAAACAATCTCTGGTAGACATAATTATTAAATATAATGAAATTTTTCACGTGCAAGGTGATAAACTCACTGTAAATAACTTTTATACGCAACACATACAAACAACACATTCCACACCAGTACATACGAGACCCTATAGATTGCCTGAGACACAAGTAAAGGAAATAGATGAACAGGTATATCAGCTACTAAAAGATGGGATTATTGAACCATCAGTAAGTCCATACAACTCACCTTTATTGGTTGTACCTAAGAAATCTGCAAAAGATAAATGTAAGTGGCGGCTAGTAGTAGATTTTCGTAGACTTAATGAGAAAATTGTTAATGACAAATTTCCTTTAACGAGAATTGAAGATGTGCTAGATAAATTAGGAAGGGCTAAATATTTTTCTACGTTGGATATGACCAGCTCATTCCACCAAATTAATTTGCATAAAGACTCTAGGCCATTAACTGCATTTTCGACAAGAAATGGTCACTTCCAATTTACACGACTACCTTTTGGACTTAAAATATCGTCCAACAGTTTTCAGCGCATGCTAACAATAGCATTAAGTGGTTTGAGTGCGGAAGCATTTTTATATGTGGACGACATAATCGTATTTGGATGCAGCATCCAACATCACCACGACAATTTAGCAAAAGTTTTTGAGAAACTGAGAAGATATAATTTGAAGTTGAATACAAGCAAATGCTGCTTTTTGAAAACAGAAGTGGTTTATTTAGGTCACCTTATTACTGATAAAGGAATACGCACCGATCCCAGCAAGCATAATGTAATAGAAAACTACCCAATACCAAAGAATGTCGATGAAGTCAGAAGGTTTATCGCGTTCTGTAACTATTATAGGCGTTTTGTAAAAAACTTTGCACATATAGCAAGAAATTTAAACCAATTATTAAAAAAAGGTAAGCCCTTTGTATGGGACGAAGGTTGTCAGGAATCGTTTGACAAACTCAAATCAGAACTAATGAGTCCACCTATTTTGCAATACCCAAATTTTAAAAAACCATTCATATTGACAACAGACGCATCTAATTTTGCGCTAGGAGCAGTATTGTCACAAGGAGAAATTGGCTCAGATCTGCCAATATCATATGCGAGCAAAACATTGTCAAAACATGATCTGAATAAATCTGTAATAGAGAAAGAACTATTAGCAATACATTGGGCTATTAATTTTTTTCGACCGTACCTTTACGGCAGGAAATTCTATGTAGTCACAGACCATAGACCACTTGTTTCCTTATTTTCGCACACCAATCCTTCATCCAAACTAACTCGCATTAGACTTGATCTATGTGACTATGATTTTGAAATTTTATACAAGAAAGGCAAAATGAATACAAACGCTGATGCACTGTCAAGAATAGTCTTGAGTAGCGAAACATTGAAGGCAATGATTCCCACAGAAACTAAACAAAGTGTGAAAAATATACTAACTATAACACGAAGTATGGCAAAGAATTTAATCACACGAAATAACACTGTCACTGATATGAAACCTGACCAAATTTTTATTTGGGAATGTCCGTCAATTTCAGATATTAAAAACATGAGAAAGTTACGCTTTGAAATAAATACGGAGTTCAAGAAACCACATATCATGGTAACAAACTTAGAGGTAGCAATTACATGTAGTGATAATCCAATTGACATACAGCTGTCCTTGGAGAAACTCTTAGTAACAACGCTATCCCAAAATATACAAGAACTCGGTTTAAGCACAAACGATGCTATTTTTACAATCATATCAATTGCCAAATTTAAAGATATTTTCAATAACTTACAACGAACATATAATGGAACTTTGAAAATTTTATTATACATTGAACCAAAACGTATAACAGATAAAAATAAACAAGACAGTTTGATTACCGAATACCACAACTCGCCTGTAGGAGGTCACTTAGGTGTAAGAAAAACAACTCTGAAGCTGAAACAGAGATATATATGGAAGAATATGGGAAAAATGGTGAAGAAACACATACAGAATTGCAAAGAGTGCAGAATAAACAAGCAAACTAAACATACGAAAGAAAAACTAACTATAACCGATACGCCAGGGAATAGTTTTGACATCATCTCAATAGATACAGTAGGTCCTCTAAGATTTTCAAATCAATTCAGATACATACTAACTATGCAGGATGACCTAACCAAATATATTATAGCCTGCCCTATTAAATCAAAAGATGCGAACACTATTGCAAAAGCTATTGTTGAAAATGTGATTCTAGTATATGGTCATTTTAGGATTCTCAAATCAGACAAGGGTACTGAATTTTTAAATGAATTAATGTCCGAATTATGTAAACTACTCAAAATTGAACAAGTTTTCAGCACACCATACCATCACGAAACACTTGGTTCGATAGAGAGAAACCATAGAGTTCTGAATGAATTTCTTTTGAACTTTTGTAAAAATGATGAATGGGACAAATGGATCCCATATTTTTGTTTTGCCTATAACTCAACACCTCATGTAGATACGGGCTATACACCATTCGAATTAATATTTGGAAGATTACCAAACCTGCCCAATGATAATGTTTTAGATAATAAACCAATTTACAACATAGATAATTATACTCAGGAATTGAAAGCACGACTGCGATTCTCTTTGAATAAAGCAAAAGAATATTTGGAAAACTCGAAAAGAAAAAGAGTAAATAAAAATTCAACTACGAGTATTAACCCTTTAAATTTGAACGTAGGAGATTTGGTGCTCGTACGAAGATTCAATAGAAAAAAGAATCAACCTCCATATCATGGTCCATACAAAATAATAAAGAGAAACGGAGTAAACTCTATTTTAGACATAAAAAATACTTTCAAAGAATATCACAATAACAATCTAAAGAAATATTGAGTTTCATTAAACACAAATCTAAAATTTGCAACATTTTATTTTGTTTCAATGTTACAAATTTTTCTTAAGGGTTAGGGTGTAGAGTATTTCATAAATTTGTACTACCCTAATTATATTTATTTATCAAAATAATATTTACATGAATTTGTAGAACCCTAATTACACTTATTTAATAAAATAATAAATATTGGAATTATAATAACAACATTTATTTTATTGGAATTGTAGTATTAAGTATTGTAGTTTTTAAGTACCGTTAAGTTTATTTATAAGCTCTTGATATGTAAATAAAATTATCAATCTGATCAATAACTTTGCCTTTTATTTTCGGCAAAAAGATAAAAATTTAATTGGCATATAAAACTGCCTTTTTGTTACATGCCAGTGGCGTTCATTAGCGCCGGCACAATCTTAGAAAAACAAAAGAATATAAATATAGTATAGGTTTCTAAAAGTGCACGAAGCTCTTTTGAAGTCGGCGGGTAATCATTTAAGCGATACTCTTTAATTCCTCGATTGACTCAATTAAATAAAAGAAACACTCATAACTAAGCAGCTTAATTAAAAACACGAGCGAATGCATTTAACAGAGCAGATGTGGTGGAACTTTTTGGAGAAGTTTCGATTTCAGGGAAAAGCTTGTATGTAAAGTAATTTCCTCTCAATAGAGTTCTAAAAGTGCACGAAGCTCTTTTGAAGTCATTAAGCGGTTAATTATTTAAGCGATACTCTTCTTAATTGATCCATTGATTTAAAAAAACACCCATAACTATGCAGCGCAATTAATAAGACATATACGAACATATAACCGATTACATATAAATAACTACAGCTATTGAAATAAATCTGTGATCTCAGATGAAAACAACGCGTTACTTTTGTAAAGGGAGGTTCAAAGGAGGAGGTTTCTTTTTGTTTCTTCTCTCGCCGTTGTCCGTGTTTTCTTTATATGCACAATATTAATTTTTTCTGAATGTATTTCATTACCTTGTGGTGTGGATGGTGTTGGACTAAATTTTGCTAATTTGAGCAGTGTCGAAGGTGTATACACTGGGTATTGATCAGTTTTAACTAATTTAATTTCAACACTTTAAATGCTGCAATAACGTTTGTTTTGGTCGTTCCGTGTGTTAAGTTCACAAACATTACTCCCCTTACCCCCTTCTCATAATCTATTTTCCTAGTTCCAGTACGATGCACTGCATATGTAGGGCCTATCCCCTGAGTACTGGTCCAAGATAAAAAAAAGTTCTGCTCAATTGCGGTACCCGTTTAATTAAGTCTTATGTTATGTTTATAGAAATCAAACGAGCGACTCTTCTACAAAATTTTTATGGAAAGTACTCAAAAAATTCCAGTGTGTGATAAATTCAACTATGGAGAGGTACCTAATTGAGTAGATCGCTACGATTGTTAAAAAGACGCTCAAACAAAAAAAAAGAAAATAATTTTCAGCGACGAGGCACATCTTCCCCATTGTGGATTCGTTAACAAGCAAAATTGCGGCATTTGGACTATGGGTATCTTCGAGAGAGTGTCATTTAGCCGTTTCTTCTGCGAAAAAAATGTCGGCAAAGCAGTTATCGTGAATGGTGTTTGCTAGGCCAGATTTAGTTCAACACCGCGCACACGGTAAGGTAATCTTATTTAAATGGGGATTTTTCTATTAGTTTTTGTTGAATATTTTCATTTTACTTGTTAAGGAAAATTGAAGACAACAAGTTAATTATTCAGAGTACAATAAATTGGAAATTACCATATTTCAATTCAACATTCACTTAAATTGGCAAAATGACCTGTGAGCCAGAATCAAATTACTTTAGTCTACATGCCCGCACAAGAGAGTCATTGTGGTAGTGAAATGGCAGGCATCTGTGCCAAAAATGAGACCGAGGGAACTTTCATTGGGTACACACCAATATTTGGCTTCAACAAGAATCTACTTAAGAAGGAGATGAGGAAATGCCAGAACATGAGAGTCACTGTATGAGATGGCAGGCATCTGTGCCAAGGGAACTCTCATTGGATCCACTCTAATCTTCAATCAACAGGAATCTCCATCGTGGTAAACATTGGAAAACAAGATTCCAAGAAATTTCTAAGCTTTGATGCAGAGGACTGAACTTGTTCTAAGATTCGATGGGAAAAGCCTAAGAATACTAAAGTTGCTTTAAATTTCTGTACAGAATGGGCATTTTCAATACAGACATTGCAGATTTTGCGAGAAGGAAGAAAAGTAATTTTGATCACCTACTGCGGGACGTTGAGACACAGTAATATAGGCTGCCCCAAGCCCTGGATTTAGGTGAACAGTATTTGGTAGTACTCCCATTGAAGTAGTTTTTCCGGTTTCTTGACGCACTCAGCCCTTCAGGCTGTAGATCAATAATGGACGTAGTGCAAGTAGCCAGCCGTTTTGGGCCACACCCCGCATTCTGATAATAATAAATTAGCTAACAAAGACTAATGATAATTATTTTAACTTATTATCTAGCAGCTTATATATTTTTTATATTTAACATAAACTCAAAGGGGATGGGTCATTTAGGGCCGTTAATAAATTTTAGACATTCTGCAGTCGCCTTGGCAACAACTAATTTTCTCTACTGTTTTTGACTTTTTTCTTCTAGAAAATCCCACAAAACGCCTCAAACCTCATAATTTTCATTTTGTCTATGGATGTTTGTATGTGTGTATGTGTAAGAGTTGTGTGTCCTCCTTATGCGCACTTTTTTCTCACAATGTCAGTGAAAAACACGCCAAAAGTGTTGGCAATTGTATACAATCCCATTTTTTTTTTTTTTTTGCTTTGCAGCCGTATCAATGTACCCAGTTAACTCAAGTGAAAATTATCATTTCCACCAACTAAATTTGGTTACGATGAAAAAGATGTAGTTGCCAACAAACCGCTGTGTTAGTTCCTTTCATTTCTTTTTTGTTTCAAATTCTCCTGTTGTTGCTGTAAAAGAGGAAGCCTCATAATTTTTTAACAGAAAGTATCAGAAATAAAAATGAAAAAGTATCCGAAAAAAGAAAATGTTTTTAAAGATTTATGATATTTCATAAATGACAGCATATACGTACGTTAAAAAAAAACTGCTGCTGCTGCAAAACGCTTAAGCAGCATTTAATTCGATGCTACTCAAAAAATCGCAATTCCTGTAAGGGATCTTTATTCGCACAATGTGTTGCGAAATATATTCAAATTTGCGGATTTAATCATTTTCATCCTTGAAATCTTCAAGTTAAAGCCAAAACTGAAATAAACATTTTTATGTTTCTGGTTGCTGAAAACAGAACAGTTTGTTGATTTTTTTAAATACTTAAAAAAAACGTGATATAAAAAATTCCCGTTTGCTTTTTTTTCAAGAAATTTATTTAAAAGACACTACAATATTTTTGAAAAGTAACAAAAAATTATATATTTGGCAAATTTAAAAAAAGGTACTTCATTAAGAGATTTTTTAAGTACTTTCTTAGAAGATATTTAAAAAGGCACTGATTTTAGAAAAGATGCTTTTTTAACTTTTAATTTAAAGTTATTTACTGAATTTTTGTTGAACTTTTATAATTTTTTTAATTAGATTATTGACCACAGCAAAATTTGTATTGTAAAAAGTCCTTCTTAAGAAAAAAGTTAAGAAAGGAAAACTTGTACTAAAAACCCGATGTACATATGTACAAAAATATAATTTATAAAGTGGTTTAAACACTTTCTATATAAATGCAAATTTTAAAAAGCAAGACAATTTTGTAAATGGTGTTAAATCTGTAACGATATTTTTTAAAGCCATTTTATTAAGAGATACTTTAAAGAATTACTTTTTTATAAAGTACTTTAACTTAAGATACTTTTTTAAACCGTACTTTTTCACAAAACACATATTTTTTTTTTTAAGAAACTTTTTTAAAAGGAAAATTTTTTAAAGGTTCCTTTTTTAAAATGTACTCGTTTAAAATAAATTTTTTGAAAAGGAAATTTTTTTAAAGGAACATTTCTAAAGGCGATTTTTTTTTTACCATACACTTTTTTAAAAACTATTCCTTTTAAAACGGTGGTTTTTAAAAGTTACATTATAAAGGTACCGTTTTCGCAGAGTACTTTTTTAAAAGATAATTTTTAAAAAGTATTTTTTAATAGGTACTTTTTTGAAGTTACTGTTTAAAGGTACTTTTTAAAAGGTACTGTTTAAAATGCACTTTTGTAAATATGCTTTTTTAAAAGGTACTTTTTTAAAAGGTACTTTTCTATAACGTACTTTTTTAAAAGGTACTTTTTTTACCAGGTACTTTTTTAAAGAAGTACTTTTTAAAAGGAGTGTACTTTTCTAAAAAGTGTTTATTTAATAAAAGTACTTGTTTTTGAAAGATGCTTTTTTAAAGGCGCATTGTTAAGAGATTTTTTTTTGAAGAGGTACATTCTTGAAAATGTACTATTTTCAAAAGGAACTTTTATTACTAATTCCTTATAGAATGTATCCTTTTTTCAAAATCTACTATGTTTATAAAGTACTTTTCAAGCATTTTTCGCCAAGTTGTTTTTAAAACATATCGCACTGTTTCTTCTAAAGAGAGTCAACTCAAACTTTTTACAAGAAGTTGATGCACAGTAGCCCTGTCTACCCTCTGCCAAAATCTTACATAATTTTCGTGACTCTTTGCTAAAAAAAATACAGTTGTATCCCTCGTCTTGATATAAAAGTAGTATAAAAAACAGTTTTTGCCTCCACTAAAATCGTTAAACTTTCAGTTGGCACTCTTAACAGGAACCAGTGCGTTTTATACTTTTTTAAAAAGTAATTATTTTTTCTTTTAAAAAGGTCGTTTTTAAAAGTTACTTTTTGTTAAAAGATACTAAGTTTAAAAAGTAATTTTTTTAAAAGGTACTTCCTTTCAAAGGTACTTTTTTAAAGACTACTTTTTTAAAAAGTCCTTTTCTTAACGGTACTTTTCGAAAGGTATTTTTGTTAAAACATATTTGTTTTAAATTACTTATTTTAAAAAGTACTTTTTTAAAAGTATTTATGTTAAAACGTATTTTTTTAATGTTACTTTTTTTAAAAGGTACTTTTGTAACAAGTGCTTTTTTCACAGGTACTTTTTTAAAAGACATTTTTACTACAACGTAGTTTTTCAAAAGTCACTTTTTTAAGAAGTAAGGTACTTTTTTTAAAAGTATTTTTTAAAGTACTTTTTTGAAAGATACTATTTTTAAATGAATTTTTTAAGATACTTTTTTTAATAGATGCTTTTTTCAAAAAGTCCTTTTTAATAGGTACTTGTTTTAAAAGGTACCATTTTTTTATGGTACTTTTTTTTAAAGATACCTTTTTTTTGTTAATAGATACTTTCTTCAAAAGATTCTGTTTTCGAAACGTACTTATATTAAAAGTTCCTTATATCTAAGATACTTTCTTTCGCAACTTCATTCTTTTTTCAACATTTATTATGTTTAAAAGGTACTTTTTTAGTATTTTTGCAACGCTATTTTCTTAAAGAAAAGAAATTTTATTATTTTTACTAAAGAGCTGGATTTTTAAAGGCATACAAGTACATAACTCTGGCACTTTTTTAAAATACACCTTTTTTAAATAGTAAAGTTTTAAAAAGTATTTCTTTACACAGCTACTTTCTGAAAGGATACTTTTCATAATTTTACAATAAGAGACCCCTCCCTTATTAAAAGGTATCTTTTTATAAGGTACTTTTTCTGCTACTTTTTTAAATAGTACATTTTAAAAAGCACTTCTTTACAAAACGGCTTTATGAAAGGATACTTTTAAATTTTTATTTAAGGGTACTCTTATGAAAAGGTGTCTTCTTCTAAGGTACTTTTTTTAGCTACTTCTCAAAATTTTTCCATATTAAAAGGTTTTTTTTAATAAGGCACTTTTTCCAAGAACTATTATAAAAATTATTTTTTAACGGGCAAGTGTTTTTTTTAGGGATACTTTTCAATTTTTATTTAACGGTTCCCTTATTAAGAGTATATTTTTATATGGCACTTTTTCAAGTACTTTTTTTAAAGTACTGTTTTGCAAAGCTACTGTTTCAAACGACCCTTTTCTATTTTTGTCAATAGTTTCTTTTATTATTTTTTAAAAAGTACTTCTTTAAACAGCTACTTTCTTATGCGATACTTTTCAATTTTTATTTAAGGGTTCGCTTATTAAAAGGTATCTTTTTATAAGGTACTCTTTTAGCTACTTTTTTAAATAGTACATTTTGAAAAGTACTTCTTTACAAAGCTGCTTAAATTAAATAAAAATTGAAAAGTATCCTTTCAGTTGTTATTTAAGTATTCCCTCGTTGAAAGGTATCTTTTTATAAGGAATTTTTTAAGCTACTTTTTCAGAACTATTTTAAAGGTACTTTTTCGCAAAACTACTTTTTTAAAGGATACACTTTAATTTTTATTCAAGGAGACCCTAGTTAAAAGGTATTTTTCCAAGAACTATTAACTACTGTTTTTAACGAGTTTTTTGCAAAGCTGTTTTTCAAGGGATAGTTTTCAATTTTTGTTTAGCGGTTTCCTTGTTAAAAAGTATCTTTTTAAAGGGCACTTTTTGCGGTACTTTTTTAAAAAGTACATTTTTGCAAAGCTGCCTTTTTAAAGGACACTTTTCTATTTTTAACAAAAGTTTCCTTTATTATTTTATGTGGTACTTTTTTCTCAGGTACTTTCTTATAAATGCTTAGTTTCAAGTGTTATACTGTACAAAGACTTATTTTAAAAATGAAATTTTTTGCAAAGCAGCTTTAAAAGATGTTTTTCTATCTGTTAAATATGCAGCACTTTTATATTGCTTGAAAATTCCCCGCTTGTTTAAAGGCAACTTTCCAAAACAATTTCCAAAGTATTTCTTTTGGAAAATGATAAAACTATTAAGGTATTCAAAGCTTAGTCATAAAGCCATAAGTCTTGAAATAATAGCATGACTGAGCATGATCATTTAATGTGCTATTTTAAATTTGAGCCAGCAGAGATGTTTACGGTTTAATTATGACGTTTTTGTTCGCAGCACAACAACAAGATTTTTATACTGTCATATGTTTTATGACAGCCTTTGATTCCCAGAAATATTTTTGTTAAGAAAACTATTTTTTATTTACTATCTCTTTCGCATATTTTAGTTTTTACACTGCTGGAACTTTATATTGCGTAACTTGACTATTGTTTCCAGTTTATAGAATTAAAACGATTAAAAAGAAATACCTGTAAATCAACAACAATCCCTTGAATACAATTTTATTTCATTTTCGAGGATTCCTTTCATTTGGACCAAAAATTAATGGCAAAATAATTAACTTTTGCCAGAGGAAGAGATGAAAAGGAAAATATAATCGCAAAATTCTAAAGTACCAGCCAGCCCACCACCCCGCTGTCCGCTGCCGGCTGCCCGCTGCAGTTTATAAAACCACAAAAATGCTACAGTTACTGCGAGCATCTTTATGGTGTTTGTTTATTTGTTTGTTTGTTTATGTGTATTAAACCATAAAAGGGTTTGTGGTTGCTTGTTGTCGTTGCTGTTGCTGTTGTAAATTTTTGCTACAATTGGCCAAGCCAACTTGGCCCGAACAAAAGCATCTTGTTGCCGCTGGCAGCAGTTTCCCAAACACCCGGGGTGTTAAAGGTATGAATGATAAATAAAATGAGATTTTCATTTTCGGTTATAAAGATTACAGAGAGATAATTTAAACTAAAGAAAGAATTTTCTTTTTTTCGTTTGCTTAATAAATGGTTGCCTTTTGCAATTGTTAAAATAAAAACAGATAAAATTATCATTTTTTGTATATTTCTTATTTTGATTTAATGAAACGGAAAAATTAAAACGGTTACAGAGAAGCATTTGAAGTGAAACACTATTACTTTGTATTATTTTCGTTGCAATAAATTTATCTGGGAAAAAATCGTTTAAAGCTTTTTAGTGATAAACCCGGCAAAGAAATATTTTCATAAGTTTCTTTTTAACCCATTAACAACCAAATGATAAATGTGAAAAGAAATAAAATAATATGAAAATTTTTTCAAGTTAAGTTATTAGAGCTTGTAGAAAGGTGGATTTAATAGTCCTTCCTCAGGTTTTTATTTCAAAATAGCAAAACCAGGACCAGACGAGAAATCGTCCTAGTTGGTTAATGCTGTTTTAAAATAAGTTATTATTCTTAAGGGACAAATCGTCTTAAAAAAGTCTTAAGTTGTCCACTTTTAAATAAAAGGCAGCTTTTAATATTTGGAGACTGTTGCCGTCCAATGTTCTTAAGCGAATGAATCTTTATTTTTTAATAGTTTCTTATATAAAAACTAAAACCATACAGTTAATTATTAATAACAAAATATTAAACTGCAGTTGCAGTGCAGTTGTGTAGCATTGCATCGAAATAAGAAAAAAAAAATACAAAATATGCAAAACAAAATAACAAATAACAGTTATAAACAAGATGAAGCATTTCAGTCGAATGTTAATTGTTATTGTAATGAGAGTTTAATATAAATTAACATAGCACTCAATCAAAATAAAATAAATGCACTGAATTTAAACCAAACAAATTTTAGTACAGAACATACAATTTAGCAAATTATTTAAAATAAAAGAATAATAAATGTTGCTCTGCTACACGCTGGTGTTAAAACTCATTTTTTAAGATATTAAAAAAGAAATAAGCACAAACAAGTAAGAGTGCAGTATATGGCCAAGTCCAGAAAAAGGTCCACCGGGGCCAAAAAAATTAAAAGTTATTAAAAATAAATATTTTTACGATAGTGTAATAGAGAAATACTGATATTTTATTAATTAAATCAATTTAGCCATAATTTTTTTCAAATTAGATAAATAATCAGACGGCTGAGCTGCACAAATACAATTTCTCATCTCTGACAAAAGTTTTTTGCAAGTTTTTTTTTGATATTATAAAATTTCTGGGTATCCAAAAACTGCGCTTATTTTACCATGATGGTGATAAAATAAAAGCAGCGAGAACTGCATATTCACAACAGAAAATTTTATAATATTTATTTGTTTAAGAATAAATTTGGTGAAAATATAGTAATATTTTAATGTTCGCATTATTGTGGAAAAAATGTCACGTTCGACATGTCACGTATCGGTCGAAAATATAGGCAAGCAAAGTATACAAACACGAGCCTTTTTAGTCAAACCAATGTTATCGTTAAAGTAACAGTGTTAGGTAAAATTCTGAAATTAATTGCAAGACGAAATTGCGTAAGGTTTCACTGAAATACTCCTTTCTTAGTGCAGATGCGAAAACTGCTCCCTTTTTTATCACGTTCGACCCACTACATATTTTAATATTTTTTTGATTTGTTCGAGATTCCATTTGCTATTAACTTTAATATAAATTGCTGTGTTCGCTATTAACTACAATTTAAAATTAAGTCGAACCTGAAAGTACTTTTACTTTTATTGCTTTTTGGTTTTCGACACATACAATTGTCACGTTCAACACCAGGGACTTACCCATATCCGGCTGGGCCTTCACGATAGTCACGTAAACAAATATGTTCATATTCATAAAAAAAATTAAAATGTATTTGATATGAATTTTAGAAAATTTTTGTAGGGAGTTTTCTAACTAAAACACATTTCAAATTAATTTAAATTTTTATAAATATGCCCAATATATATTACAAATTTGAACTAAATATGTTCGGATAAATGTTTGTATATGGACCAATATCGGGGAAAAAATTAAGCAAAAAAAAAATGTTTCATAATAAAATCGGCTTAGGATATATCCCGCATATATATGGACCGATACCCGAAATTTTCATTTTCTATATTTTAGTAACCTCCTATTATTATCAGAACTGCTTTCTGATTATTATTTTTATATATTACCTTTTTATTTTTATATATTACCTTTTTTTATTATTATATATTACCTTTTTCAGAATTTTGGATATATCTCACCTATACGTGAACCGATTTTACTGAATTTCAGTAGCAATCGCCACGAATCGATGGAGTAGTAGAATAAAGAAAGAAAAAGATTTCGAAGTCTAATGGTTTTTTCAGAAACGGTATTTCAACGGCACACAGACGCACATCGCTCGCTTGAATTTTCTGTCAATTCTGATTCAGAATATATATACTTTATAGGGTCGCAAATGAAAATTGTAGAAAATACAAATGGAATCAGAAACTTATGTATACCCTTAACATTTTATTAAGAGTATAAAAATAATCCAAAGCTGAGTTTTGAGAGGCGTACGAGATTCCATACCATGTGCCGCTTAAGAGTAGAACTTGGAAAATCGACTATTGCAAACAAAAAAATTTCAAGCACTTGACATGATGTTGATTTGGTATTCGTTGCTCTAATGTTGTTGCTGTCTTTTCTGTCAGTTCCCGAAAACGATGTTCTAATTTTATTGACTTTCCCTGAAATTCGAAATACGCGAAATGTATATCCACTTTTAATTTGCTCCTGTCACCATCATCTTTTAACTTTTCCTGTTGGCTCTAAGTTGGCGAAGTTTGTTTCAATCATGCTAGCAAAGTATCTTTTCAAATCTATAGCCCAGTAGTTTTAGTGCATGGTTTTTGACGAACGGATTGGCTTTGCTTTCGCATTAAGTGTCAATTGTTTGTATTTAAGAATCTTTAGTAAAACTGGCATCCCTCTCCGCTTAATACAGATTTATTTTGCTTTCCATGATACTAGCTAGCTTATGAAACTGTTAAGTACAATTATGCCCAGGAGTTTATACTGAAAGGAAATCGCTTCGTGAAATCATTTAATTTATTTTTCTTTCGTTAATACCATGAAAAGTTTCATTTCGGCTATGAAAGTTTCATTAATGGTATGAAAAGTTTTCGTAGCATGACATTATTATTATTTACATCTTCATTAATTAATTCATTAATTAAAATTGTATCATTCGTGTTGCGAAAAACTTTTGCTTGATAATGTAAAAATTTCGTTATAGCTATTAAGCAATATAGTAAATATAATGAAAATATTTCATTGTATTAGTGCAAGGCTTTATAACAGCTATGAAACAATGGGGCTAAAATAATCGACATATTACACTGAACCAAACTTCGTCGGTTTGGAAAACCCTTCATGAAAAAAAATGTCCAAATTGAAAGATTATTTTTCAAATAGCAACAAAATTTATTCAAATAAACAAATATTATTCGATTTAACTCCAATGGGTTTTGTTAAAAATATAAATTTGTACATTTCAAAAAAGATTTGTTAAAAATGTGGGCAAAATTGTGTTCAATCAGTAAAAAATTGGTTAAAACCGTAGTAGCTAATCGTAAGGCAAAACTACACACAAATATTGAAATTAACAGCCTAAAAAAATGTTGGTTTGAATAAAACATTCGTTTATTTGACTAAATTTTGTTAATGAAACTCACCTTGTAGATTTGAATAAATTTTTTTCTATATTCAACTAATTTTTTTAAACCTGAATAATATTTTTTCATTTAACTAAAAATATATATTTTTGAATAAATGCCTGTAGAATTGAAGAAATTTCTTTAATTTATTTTAATTAAAAAAATAGAGTAGGAGAAAATCCGAGAAGAATTTGAATAAAATATTTAGTAGGTTTTAAATAACTTACATTTTCAGTAACAGAAAAACAATATTCATATTTTTTGAAACCACTTAGACCTCGATTTTTAGCGGCTGGCAACTACAACGATAAACACACTTTTTGGGAATCGCGTTTAATTGCCCCTAAAGGCCTTGTGCTTTATGACACTGCTTCCAAAATGGGCTTAGATGTGATTGCAAACGGACACTTTACGGCCGTCAGACCGACGAAAGATTCTAGTAGCGCAATTCACTAACTTTTAACGATTTTAGAAGAGCATAACTTAACGCGAGCTATTGTGGTTTGCACTAACGCTTGTGTGATTCACTAACTTATTTATAACACCTCTGGTTGTATGTTAAAAAAATTTGAAATAATGTGGCAGCTTTGTTAAAAATAAAGAAAACCACAAACAGAAATAGAAAAAAACAAAAAAATTTGCAAATAATTCTATGTTTAAGCTATGTACACACGGTTGTCAGATGTTACAATATTTTTAGATCTGGCAACATGCTGACAATGAAAAATTGTCCTGCAGAAGTAAATTGTGTGTTCTGACGATCGCAAGCAAATCGTACAATTTCATTGTCAGACTATGGTCTGACAAATAATTCATCTGACAACAAAAATTGTCAGTTCACACGGTTGTCAGATTGTTAGATGAAAAATTCCAGACATGTTGTAAGGCACTGCCACTTATGTATATCAACAACCATCTGCTTGGCAGTGTTGCCCATCAAACCTTTTTCTGACAATGATGCCATTGTCAGGTGTATTAATTTTATACATCTGACGATTAAGACTGAGCTTACAATATCAGCCAATTATCTGGCAGTGCGACGAAGAGTGTTCTCACGATTGTCAGATGCCTGACAACATTGTCGCCTTACAATTGGTTGACAATGGTTTTTCTGACAACGTTGTAAGTTAAAAATTGGCAGCTCACACGATTGTAATACATTTTCAGACAATTTTACTGGCAATATTGTAAGATCTGACAACCGTGTGTACGTAGCTTTAAGGTAAGTAAAACTAATTGTAAATTTATTATGTAAAATATTTTTTCTCCTCACGGAGAACACGCCGGTCGACTATTGAAGGCTGATCTTGCGACAACTCGTATGCCAAATATTCTGAAGTTATTCTAGTAGAAGTTTTAACGACATTGTTGTTAAAATAAACATCACAAAAATAATTGGTGTTTAGTTAACGCTAAGCAGTCAGGCTGTCAGGCTATAAAAACAGCTGATTTAAAACGAAAGCAAACAGTGTTAAAAACTGTTATAGAATCAGGAAAACACCAATGCCAGTGTTAATTTCGCTAAACGAATTTTATTAGCGTTAAAACAGGTTAGTGAATTGCACTACAGATGTTGTAGTTCTGTGCTAATTATAGTACAGAGGTCGTTAATGGGTTAATACCTGACATTAATTTCAGCCCAAATGGGGGTTGTATTATTTTCCTTTAATTTAGCATATGTTCAAACCTTTTACAAATCTGAGTCTTAATTTTAATTTGAGCCATGTTGCAGAACAGAGCTTAAATTTAAAGGCACGTTTTGTGGCTCACGGTGATTTTTAACTTTTTAAACTATTGTTATAAATTTTTCAATTAAACGCATTTGTTTATTTGTTTTTGCTTTTTTCTTAGCTATCTGTTTATTTTGGCTTTGTTCCTAAAATGAAATAATCATAATGAATAAGTAAAATAGGAAACATTAACCCAATTACATGTTCATTTACTTTTTTTAGCTTATGGAAGTGACAAGCTTAAAAATTCTTTAAAAAAGAGTATAACAAATATGCTCAACTGGAGCCAATAAGGCCAAGCACGGAATGACCAGGGTTCATCAAGCAGCTGGTACCAGTGTCTGCCATGAGAACGAACACTTGTCGCTAGCGAACATATTCATATTTTAATTTTTTAATGTTAAAAGAGTTTTGTTGATTTCGTATTCCTTAAAACCTTGATAGCAAAATTTTATATAAATTGCCAAAATATCTTTACTACCAATTTAATACTTTATAACTTATATGAAAGAAAAATGTTTGCAAAGCGAAGAAAAAAACTCACAAAAAATGCTCTAATGCAGGGGTGCTCCAAAGTTCTATATGGAAGAGCAAACACCAATACATTTAAGGAAAAACTAATTTTATTTAACTAGCAAAGCATACGAAACAACAAAGTTTAACAAAATTAAATGCCAATTTTTGTTGCCAAATCAAAACACAGCATATGTTTCTTTTCGGGCTAAAAATTTGACTTTTGCGTTCCCGTACTTTGGGTAAATTTTATCTGTATTTGCTCATGCTCTCTTTTGCATGAAACTTTCCCGGCAAAATTGATCAGCCACTCGTTATTTGAAAAAATCGGTTATGTACAAAAATTAATGAATGTGTTCTTATGATATTAACTTAATGTTTGTACGAGAATATACATACTTATTGTTAAAGCTTTAAATGCTGTAGTTTTTTGTTAAAGGCAACCATATATTGTTTTGCTATATTTTACCCTGTGAAATACATACAGAGGTGGACACGTAAGGCCCTCATGGATGGCTATGGCCCTCATCGGCCATTTTCACTGCGACCAATATTGATCTATTGTGCATCCCCTTGCCCCATTATGGGTCGAGTATGTCCTTCAATGGGAGTGATATTAACTCACATTCACTTAATATATACCTCATGTAGCAAGAAGAGTTCTACTTTTCATTTTTAACGCCATTTTACGCCTTGAGTATTATCCTGCAGAGTGGAAGGTCTCAATGATTACCATGATTCCCAAGCCAGGGAAGGATCTGACAAAAGTAGAATCATATAGACCAATAAGTCTTTTACTAACAATTTCAAAACTATTCGAAAAATTGTTAATGGCGAAGTTGGGTCCAATATTGAACAATGTGGGATGTATTCCTGTATTCATCAATTTGGTTTTCGGGCTAAACATTGCACCATAGAACAAACGCACAGACTAGTCAATGTCATAAGACAGACCTTTGAGGAGAATAAGTATTGCTCAGCTCTATTCACTGATATTTCTCAAGCTTTTGATAAAGTGTGGCACGACGGCCTAGTGCACAAAATAAAGTTAAACTTGCCTGCAAATACACACAAGCTTCTGGAGAGCTACTTATTTGTGCGGAAGTTTGTTATCAGAGAAGGCGGCTTTATAAGCCCAACTCAGCCAATCAAGGCAGGAGTTGCCCAAGGCAGCATACTGGGGCCTACTTTATATTTGATTTACGCCTCCGACATGCCAACGACATCCGGAATCCACACTTCAACCTTTGCAGATGACACAGCGTTTTTGAGCGTTCATGAAAACCACCAATTAGCTTCACGAAATTTACAGGAATACATTTCAATATTAGAGAAATGGCTAAAACTTTGGAAAATCAAAGTTAATGAACAGAAATGTACTCATGTCACATTCACTCTGTGTAAGCAAACATGTGCGCCTATCCAAATAAACAACACACCTATTCTGCAGCACCGTGAAGTCAAATACCTTGGTATACACCTCGACCGTAGGCTAACGTGGAAGTCTCACATTGAAGCAAAAGTCACTCAGTTGAAACTAAAAGCTGCGCATCTAAATTGGCTTATGGGCAGAAACTCGACATTGAAGTTGGATTGCAAACTTTTGTTATACAATGCAATTCTAAAGCCCATATGGTGCTACGTAATTCAATTATGGGGCACCGCCTCACCGTCAAATATTGAAAAAATTCAAAGGCGATAAAACCAAATTCTTCGAACGATTACTGCTGCTGCATGGTACGTAAAAAATTCACGAATTCATAACGATCTGAGTGTTCCGCTGGTAAAAGAGGAATTTTCTAAGTACGCGAGAAGGTATGTCAATAAACTGGAACTTGATCCAAACCCTCTTGCGCGCAATATACTTAATTTTGGCGGCCACACTCGGCTTAAAAGAAGGGATACCGCTGCCACCATCAGATTGCTCAATTAGTGATTTTACCGAAATAGCTCCCGCATAATAAAACTTTTTGTCTAGCATTGGCCGGACTCCAAGTGCTCCATTGACTCCTCTTCATCACCATCTGTGTTGGAAATGCCCATGCTGTGAAGGTGCTTGTAGCAGTTATAATGACCTGTAAGTGCACCTGTCAATGTTCTGAGACTTTTCCTGTCCAGTTTTAGAGCACGTTCGGCCCTCTTTTTATCAAAGTTTAAAAATTTCTTGGAGTTTTCAAGATCAGCTGTCTCGTTCCAATGTTTTTCAACGATATATTCCGTCCATTTCTTTATCTCCTCATTCAGGAGACCCTTATTAAAGCCAAAAGTTTAAGTGGGTCCAATATAAGTCCCCGTGATGCCATTCATGTCCTGGCACCCAGATCAGGGTGATCTGGTTCTGGCTTGCCAGTTCGTTTAGCCTGTTGTGACATTCCAGTACTAACTTTGACGTAAAGACACAACTGTTCAGGGTCTTCAGCACTGATTGGCTATCAAAGAGCATTTTTATCAGCACTCCCTTGTGTTTCCTATCGGAAAATATTTTAACTGCTTCCCTTATTGCGTATAGTTCCGCTTGGAAGATTGTGGTGTCTTTGCTAAGAGTTATATATTTGTGTGCTCTAGGCCCCACTATTCCCTCTCCAACGCCCTGGGGCGTTTTTTATCCATCCGTGTACCACTTTTGTGAACCATCCCGCAACCATCTTGGGTTCATGTTCCATTCCTCCCTTGTTGGGAAGATGATCTTGAACTTCCTGGCAAAGGAGTTAGACGGATCTATAGGGACACTTGTTTGAGACATATCATTATGTCTCTGAGTTCCTTTAGGATTGCAAGATGTCCAATAAGGTTTCCTGCCTTAAGTTTTTCCCTTTTGTAAATTGAGATGGCCTGAACGGCCGCCTCTTTTGTACAGCTACCTTAAGCGGTGTTAGGTTCAAAAGAGCTTCCATGCCTATCGGTGGGGTGGTTTTCATCGCCCCTGCGATACATAGACATGCAAGTCTCTGAACCTTGCGAAGTCTAGATATGACTGTTACCTGTTTGGTTTTTCCCCACCATACTACAGCCCCATATAGTATAGTGGGTCTTACCATTTGGGTATATAACCAGTACGTCATCTTAGGGCTTAGACCCCACTTGGTTCTTTGATTTTTTGTTCAATTTTCTTAAAAAATAAGTTATTACTTAGAGAAAGTGTAGTTTCTCAAGTGGACACATCTATTCTAACATCTAATTTCGTTTTGTTGCAAAAATTTGTTTATAGGCATGTTTTAAATGATATCCGTAAAATTGTATACCAATACGTATGGGAAAGAGATCAAGTTGCTCCGAAGAGGTAAGGTAAGGTGAATGAGGCTTCGAGAAGACGTTGAATGCATTTTCTCAATTACTTATTTGCTCTAGCGGGAAAACGTATAACGCAATGAACCATTTTGATAAATTTTTAGGAACTCAATGAATGTACCCAGCGCCTCCAAATCACATTAAACCACAACCAGATACAATAGAATTGTCGTAAGCGCCTCTAAAGCTGACCGAATTAAAAGCTCTAAGCAGCCAAAAGTTGAATTGGAGTCATCATATGGTATCATTGTGACTCTCCAACCGAACGGTCGTAATAAGTGAACAAAAAAAAATAAAATCATTGCTTAAACGCCTTTAAAATTAAATTGTAAAAACAATAACAAATTATTTAAAAAAAACAACGGGAAAATAAATTCCTTACATTTCAATAACTAAACAATAAAATCAATTTCAATAAAACAAGTGCGGTGGCAGTGCATTGTTATTGTTGTTATTGTGCGTGAAGATTAACTACCCAGTGGGAAAAAAAACTATACATTAAAATTTTTTGTTTTCTTACAAAACCGCAATAAGTGGAAGAGCGAATTTATACAAAAGAAAAACTTTATGACAATTATTTTTATATACTTTTAAATTAAAAAAAAATATAAATAAAAAAAAAAAAATATTGCATGAGTGCACCTAGTAGATGCAATTCTGAGAGGGAGCTTAGCTCCACTAGAAAAAACCTCTGGATTTCTGAAGAGGAATCATTGAAAAAATCATTAGACAATCTCCTGTCTCTAAGAGATAAAAAACGCAAGCGTTCGTGCTCGCCAAACATTGTTGTTGCAACAGACGACAAACCATCTGCAAGTGTAGCTATTGTTGATAAACCGAAAACTCAAGTGGGTATGGATAGGTATATAACCGTGGTTAAACGTCAGCGAAGCCCTAAATCCGCGCAAATATCATGGCAACCAAAAATGTCTAAGGGCGATATTACCTCTGCGACAACGGATAGTAATAGGCTTGCTATCCTTCAGACTGACGAGCCAACTACATAAAAAAAAAACATTTAAACCACCACCAATATACTTGAGGGAACCTACATCAAATGAGCTGGTAAAAGCACTTATTACGGCAATTGGTAAAGACACCTTCAACGTAACATCAGTGAAGCACGGACAAATAAGTGAAACAAAAATCCAAGTCTACTGCGAAAATAATTACCGAAAACTTTCTGCCGCTCTGGAAAAAGAGAAAAGAGACCCTTATGTAGACACGGATGAGGTTAAAACTGCACTGCTAGATAAAGGCTTTAAAATAAAAAATGTGGTAAATATGCGGAACCGTGAAAAGATTCCTCAACCCATGTTTAGGGTTGAACTGCTACCGGGGGATGTTATTCTCAAAAAGAATGAAACTCACCCAATTTATAACCTTAAATTTCTTCTTCATCGCAGAGTTACCGTTGAGGAGCCGCACAAGCGTTTAGGGCCCGTTCAATGCCTAAACTGCCAGGAATTTGGCCATACTAAGGCCTATTGTAAACTGCCCACAGTTTGTGTGGTGTGTGGAGAACTGCACGGCACATCACAGTGCCAAAAGTCAAAAACTGACTCAAGTGTTAAAAAATGCAGTAACTGTGGAGGCAACCACACTGCAAATTACAGGGGCTGTCCTGTCTATACTCACTTTAAGCAGTCAATGACAAATAAGTCATCAATCACCTATAAACAACCCCAGCAGCCAAACATAATTCATACAAACAATTTTCCGCAGATAGGCCAGTCAACCAGCCAAATAATTATGCAAAACCCCAAACAAGTTTCATATGCTAGTGTGGTCAAAACCGATACACAAAACTTGAATCAGGAGCCCAAGCCCCAAAATTCCGATCAAAATTTTACCAATCTTGAGGCAACTCTGCAGACTCTTGTTCAGTCCATAAACACATTTACGGTTTCTATGACGAACATGATGCAGGAAATGCTGAAAATGCAATCCACTATTTTGCAGGCAATTTTAACAAAATGAATTGGTTAAAAATATGTTTCTGGAACGCAAACGGCATCCGCCAACACAAAAATGAACTTGAGCACTTCCTTATGGAAAAGCAAATCGATATAATGATGATTGCTGAAACTCATTTGACAAGCAATAGTCATTTCAAAATTAATGGCTACACACTGTATGACACTAAAGATCCTCGTGGAAGGTCTTGTGGAGGCTCAGCAATTCTAATAAAAAATAGAATTAAGCACTATTGTCTGCATGAGACACGTGAGGAGTATCTTCCAGCAACTAATATATGCATTGATTATTTGCATGAAAAAATCGTTATTTCTTCGATCTACTCACCGCCACGATTCTCAATAACAGAAAATCAGTATTCTTCTTTTCAAATCACTTGGTTCTCGATTTTTAGCGGCTGGTGACTATAACGCTAAGCACACTTTTTGGGGATCACGTTTAATTTCCCCAAAAGGCCGTGTGCTTTTTGACACAGTCTCCAAACTGGGCTTAGACGTGATTTCAAGCGGACATCCCACTTATTGGCCCTCGGACCGGTGAAAGATTCCAGATGTTATAGATTTTGGAGTTGCAAAAAATTTTCCTTTAGAAGGGATGCAAGTAGAGTCTTCATTAGATTTGTCATCGGACCACTCACCCACTACAATATCCGTTTCGTTCCCCCAGGAGGTTGGCTCCCCGTTTAGTGACTTGACGTTCGCCATAACTAGAGTTAATTGGCTAAAATATAAGAAATATTTGAGTACTCATTGTACAGGAAATATTGGCTTGAGAACCCCTGAGGATGTTGATATATCAATTAAAGATTTTTCTGAAGACCTTAAACTGGCCGTGCAACATGCTACCACTACCCATACGAGGCTCAGAAATGAGAACAATAGAACTTATTCATCTGAAATTGAACAACTTTTGTCAGAAAAAAGAAGAGTTAGAAGAGAATGGCAACTTCGCAGGTCTCCCCAGCTTAAAAGCAGGCTACGGGAGTGCATAACTCAGTTAAGAAATGTGCTTGAAATCCAAAGAATGGCTTCTCTTAAAAATTATCTAGCCCGTAAAGTGACTATTCTCTATGGAAAGCGACAAAAGGTCTGAAAAGACCCGTAATAGGTAAGCCACCTTTGCGAACTTCATCTGGCGACTGGGCAAGAAGTGATTCTGAAAAAGGGATGGTGTATGTTAATCATTTGAAAAACGTTTTTACTGCAAATGATACAGTGGATGATGTTGCTGAATTTCCGCCATATGCTGTTAGACCGCCTGTGCCTTTGAGACTTAGTTTTCAAGATGTCGAAAACGTTATAAATAAAGTAAACTCAAAAAAAGCTCCAGGTTTTGACAAAATTACTGGCAAAATGCTAGTACAGTTACCTCGTGTTGCTAGAAGAATTCTTCTTTTCATTTTTAACGCTATTTTGCGCCTAGAATACTATCCTGGAGAGTGGAAGGTGTCTATGGTTACTATGATACCCAAGCCAGGGAAGGATCCCACTAAAGTAGAGTCATATAGACCAATAAGTCTACTGCCAACAATTTCAAAACTTTTCGAAAAATTGTTAATGGCGAAGTTGACTCCAATATTGAATGATGTAGGATGCATCCCGGATCATCAATTTGGTTTTCGGGCTAAACACAGCACCATAGAACAAACGCATAGACTAGTTAATGTTATAAGAAAGACTTTTGAGGACAAAAAGTATTGCTCAGCTCTATTCATTGATGTTTCCCAAGCTTTTGATAAAGTGTGGCACGAGGGATTAATGCACAAAATAAAGATGAACTTGCCTGCAAACACTCACAAGCTTCTGGAAAGCTATTTATGCGGCCGGAAGTTTGTTATCAGAGAAGGCGACTTTATAAGCCCAACTCAGCCAATCGAGGTAGGAGTTCCCCAAGGTAGCATTCTGGGACCCACTTTATATTTAATTTACACTTCTGACATGCCAACCAGATGTGGTATTCACACTTCAACTTTTGCAGATGACACAGCATTCTGCAGCGTACATGAAAACCATCAAGTAGCTTCGCGAAATTTGCAGGAGTATATTTCAATATTAGAGATGTGGTTAAAACTTTTCCAAAGTTAATGAACAAAAGTGTACTCACATTACATTCACACTGCGTAGACAAACATGTTCAGCTATCCAAATTAACAATTCACCTATTACGCAGCAAAATGAAGTCAAGTACCTTGGTATTCATCTCGACCGTAGGTTAACGTGGAAGCCTCACATTGGCGCGAAAGTCACTCAGCTAAAATTAAAAGCAGCGCAATTAAATTGGCTTATGGGCAGAAATTCTACATTGAAATTAGATTGCAAACTTCTGTTATACAAGTCAATACTAAAGCCTATATGGCGCTACGGAATTCAGTTATGGGGCACCGCCTCAGCGTCAAACATTGAAAAAATTCAAAGGCGACAAAACAAAATTCTTCGAACAATTACTGCAGCTCCATGGTACGTAAAAAACTCCCGAATTCACAAGGATCTGTGTGTTCCACTGGTAAAAGATGAGTTTTCAAAGCATGCAACAAGGTATATCAGCAAATTGGAACTGCACCCAAACCCTCTTGCACGAAACATACTTAATTTTAGTGGTCACACTCGGTTGAGAAGAAGGGATACCATTGCCACCATCAGAGCGTTCAGTAGGTGATTTTACCGATATAATATGCGCATAATAAAACTTTTTGTCTAGCATTGGCTGGACTTAGTTAATATATTGTATTTAGTAATAAGATTTGAATACTTATTGTTAGTTCACATTGTGAAGATTCAATAAATAAAAAAAAACTTAAAAAAAAAATCATATGGTATCCATATATCATCTAGAACTATTTGAGGAGGCCTAATGAAAGTGCCTTACGTGGATGCATCGCACAAGAAAAACATTCGTCTCTAAAAAAAGTTTAAATCCGGATTGGATTTTGTCAGAAAAAACATAATAAGTTTTTGGAAAAATATTTTATGGAGTGACGAATCCAAATATTTTCAGTGGGGATCAGATGAAAAACGCTATAAATGGCGTGTAGTTAACCAACAACAAAATCTCTGATATACCATCAAAACAATAAATTAATTTACTATCAAAAAGGTTTTAATTATGTGGCCACCACATAATATTTAATTCAAAAACTATTAATTTTAGTAGCTGGCAACTTTTTAACGATTTGCGATAATCATATTAACAATATTTTTCGCCGAATTTGCCGATTTTAGACCAGATTTGTCTGACATCTATGAACTGAAGTACTTGACGTTGAAATTAGACATCTCCTGCCTCTCTAAAAACAACTAGCTGCCACTCACACACACGCACACATACACACACTCTCTGTTACACACGTTCACATGTGCAGCAATTCAAACTCATTACTCAAATTTCAACGCGAATAATTTCATTTGTTTCTTCCCTTTCTTTCTTGTTATTTTTAATAAATGAAAATGTTGCCATCATTTTTTTTTTTTTTTTTTTTTTTTTTTTTTTGTGAAACCAAAAACGAACGAAAAGTGCCGTAGAAAAGTTTCAAGTTCTTTGCAAATGACTTGAAAGAAGTAGTAAAATATTTTCTTTAGTGCCACTAAAAAGCAAATTTTTTTTCTCTATTTTTTTTGTTCCTTAGTTTTTCTTTTAAAAACAACATCAATAGCAACAAAAACGTTGAACAAATTAAAGTTTTTGAGGCAAACAACCATCTCTTTGTGCTCGAGTTGGGTACTAAAGCTTTAGTTGAGTGCAAAGCAAAAAAATGAAAAGAAGGAGAAAAAAAAACTGCAAAGTGTAGCTTTTTATGAAATGTTAACAAATTATAATAATAGACAAATGACTTATGATTGCATTTTGCAACGCACAACACTTAATACAGGCAAACTTACAGCACACTTTCCGCACATTCAAAGTTACTAAGACAATCTATATGTGTGCATGTGTATGTAGGTTAATATGCCCCACAGTTCGAGTTGATAACTGTTATTCAGACACTTAAGCCCATAGTAGGGAAAAAAGTTCAAGTTAAATAGAGTACTAAAATCAAAGGAATGCGCCGCACTTGTAGTGTAAGCTAAATTAGGGCGTAAAGCGCAACATAATTTAATGCTTTGATTTTATGTCATAGTAAGTAACTTAACTTGTGTCCCCACCTGCGATAATATCAGAGATGAGAACGTCATATTAAAACGCGCAGAGAACTCGGTTACGTGTGGACTTAAAATCAGTTGTCTCGTTTATACGTAAAAGTTATTTACGAATAACATCTCTTTGCAAATAGCTAACTCACAGTTGATACAGTCTATTATTATAGTTTGTCAACGGATAAAGTAAAACACGTATATATGGTAACACCGCACTGTCATATAATTATAAAAATATAAGTTAACTTGTTTATATTTGGAGAAAACACGAACTCTGAAATAAAAACAATTATTCAAATTATTTTTTTCGCAGAATATAATGAACTGTCTTTCAGTCCCTGATGTTTAAAATAAAAATGAAACTTTTAAAAAAGGTGGCAACATGGCATGACGAAACCGAAATCTGCTCATTCGAGATTTCAAGCCAAATCTAGTAGATTTTGAGAAGATTTCCCATACAAAATGAAATCTATTTTATGAGTAGATTTCGACGAAATCTCATGAAATCTACTCAGTACTAAGCGATGCAACTGTGATTTCTTGCAAAAAGTACTTAAAAATACTACGCTGCAACAAAAATTGCACTATAATGTGGTGTATGCAGTCTCTGGGCACAAAAAATATACACTTTAATGCTGGTTTATTCAGTCTCTGATAATATTGTATTGTCAAACCCGCATGCATAAATTATTTTTGAGCAAATGAAATCTTGCTAGATGTCAAAAAACGGTGTTGTAAACGATATAGATTTCGTTGTAGATTTCAGTTCAAATCTACTAGATTTTGAGTTGGTGTAAATGCGCTATTAGTCTCTGATAAATTTTTGTTGTCAAACGCCCATGCACAAATTATTTTTGTGAAAATGAAATCTTGCTAGATGTCAAAAAACGGTGTTGTAAACGATATAGATTTCGTTGCAAATTTTAATTCAAATCTACTAGATTTTTATTGGGTGTAAATGTAGTATAATTAAAGTTCCTGTGGTGTGCGAATTGCAGGGTACTTTGACACTGGCAGTGTCTTGAATATTTGTGGTAGCGATGATTATTTTTAATAGCAGAACAAGAAGTAGTTGTGATAATGATGAAAAATAGAAGAAGAAAAAAAGACATTTTTTTGATGGGTGTTATTTTTCAAAGAAATTTATTTATAACATTTCTGGATGATATATTAAGTTGATGAAGACACATGGCATATCAATTCTAATATAAAAATTTGCATTGAGTGTAATGCACAAGTAGACATCTAATCGAAATCTAAAACGATATGTTGCCGATATGTAGAGTCTGCAGTATCACCGCTTACACACATGGAAAGTTTACTTTGAAAAGTCTTGAATTTGATGGTGGCAAGCAGCGTTGTCAACTTTATAATTTCGAAATTAAATTATAATATAAAACGTATATTATTTATACCAATCAAAACATTATAAACAGCTTGTTTTTTATGTTTCCCAGCTATCTATATGTACACATTTCATAAGAGCTACCCTAATAATCAGTAGACTTTGGAAATTTTTGAAAGATATTCTCAAACACTCAACTTTATATCCCAACAATCCAAATAAATTGTTGAGAATCTAAAAAGAAATATATTTGAATAATACCTGTCAAGAAGAAAAGTAGAGAGGTGTGCAAAAGAAAATACTTGTTTTTTGTGTTTTTGATTGATTTCTCGGCAGAGTTTTACATAAATATACCAAATAACAATATTCTTTCAATATGGAGTCAATATCACTTTCTAGACTATCAAAATTCATTACAGACTTTTGAAGATATGCTAAAAGTAAAATAAAATGCTACTTTAGAGATATGAAAAATGTGTTCACTCCAGCGAACATCACACTGATTCATTCCAAGAACATCAAGAGCATCCGATTCCTCAATATTTATACCATCCATGAGTACAGCTGAAGCAGCATTTGCGGTCGTTTGTTTGTACATTAATAAGCAACTTTGGGTCGTAGAAGATTTCAAAATAAATAAACACAAACAAAAAAATCTGTATAAATTACAGCTGCTTGCTTCCTTTGAAATAGTCCACGATTTACAGCGATGGTGAATTGGAGCAAATTCGTGGTGATTGAGCATCTCTTTTAGAAACTGTGTTGATGTGGAGGTATTATACTCCACCCATGAAAACATTATTGCTCAGTTATCAATTCCTCGAAAAATTTGGGAATAACACTAAGTTTTGCGATTTTCAAGTTCAACTTTGTTGCCTGATTTAAACAAAGGAACTATGTTGGATATTTTCCAAATAGTTAAAACGAACCCAATTCTGATTCATATGTTAAACATAATAGTGAAAATTATGGCTACTGCTTCAGCACAGTTTATCAAAATGCAGCTGGGGATCTTCTCAGTGCCAAAGTTGTAGGAAAATTTAAGTTTCTTTAAGTCAACTATAATTGTTACATAATCAAAAGTTGGTAAAGATATAGACTGATTCTCAGCAAAGCGAACTGGATAATTGGCGATTTTATGTGGATTTCATAAAAAAATCTCCTGGCAACACTAAAACTACCTATTATACAGGGTTGCTAGAATTTAAAGAGGTAAAATCTGCAAAACTCAAGAATTTCTCATGAAAAATTTCCAAATTTACGAAGTATCTTCAAAATCTTATTACTATGCCTTTTTTATAAACCATTTTAAAAATATTAACAACATATTGAAAGAAACTATGCATTTAGAAAATAAAATGCAAATAGATTTAATGAGAAAACAAGCATACATATGTGCAAGCTAAAATTATTTAATGCCTAAACACGTATACCGCTGTACGAGTATATTCGGATTTATGTCGTTAAAATTTACGTAGCTGAAGATTTTCTCCACATTTGCTAATGAATGTGGTAAAATTATTATATATTTAATAAACTCGGTTATAATTTGAAAACTATGTCAGAATTAGCTGATTTTATTTTAGATGCAGCTCTGGGCTGGCGAACAGTTTAAGCGTTATCGTATTTATTTTTTAAGTGTGGTCTGGCTTGTCGTTGTTGTTTGGCCTTCGAGAGTTTTGCGTCTCGCTCTCACTGGTTAACTCAACTAATTGTATTAGTCTACAGTTTTTTGAGGTATTCCTTTGTAACCACGCGGCAACTTCTTATGTGAAGGCATAAGTCGTTAAAGTAGTCACAGCGCCGCTGCAAATTACTGTTATTACCATCGTGGGCATAAGGTCTTCGTTAGTCCGCCCATACTGTACATCCTATACCTTACAAATTTATTTACAACTGTACGAGTTAAGTTAAATAAATAAATAAATATTTTAGATAGAACAGATTTTCAGGATGGTTTACAGTCATGTCTAAACGGCATATCTTGTTGTACTGGAAAATTGTCACAACGAAAAACATTTTTCAGTTTTTTTTGTCTATGTTTTTTGTTTTGGTATATTTTTAAATTATTTTCATTTGACTCACATTGATATTACCAAAAGGATGAAAAGAGGCAATGAAATTTTTTATCGACAATTACAAAAATATATATTTAAATTAAGTTAAAAAACATGACTTAAAAATCGTCATAACATGTTTTTTGGAAGCAACTTTAAAATAGTGCTGAAAGACTTTAAATGATCGTATAAATAAACTCATATTACTTTCTAGAAACTTGCCAAAGTTGCTTTAACAAAGTAACTTTTTAGACTTCGAGTCCAAAAACAATCAATTGCAGGTGGCTGTCAACCTTAATAATTTTTTTGAAATTTCGCTAAGTTTTCTTATATAACATTCAAAAACATGTGCATCTTGCACTTTGTTATTCCATTTTGTCTACTTTATACCATGAAGAATTGGTATTTTCGTTCTAACATAAAGTAAACAAATGGTAGAAAAAATATAAGAGAGAAATTACAAAAAGTTACTTTATTATTGAAAATGTTTTAAACCTGAGTTTTTAGGCCAAAAATCTTCAAATCTTCATTTAGTGTTTTTAAAGAGAAAAAATCTGCAAAATGAAGATAAATCTGCGTTTCTGGCAACAGTGCTATTATATAACAATCGCTCTTGGAAAAAGTGTATCACAATATTCGTTAGATTTCATGTTATATTTTCTTCTTCTTGTGCGGAAAGTTATTTTCCATTTATTCATTTTTATTTTTACTTGATTTGTTCATAACAAATTTCAATTTTTCCTCAAGAAATATAGTTTTCTCCGTTTGTATTGTTTTTGCAAACAAGCACACGCACGCACACACACACTGTTTAAAGGAAAACCAAAAACACCAATAAGAATTTTCTCTAATTAGTGGCAGGAAGTGGCTTTTTGCCATTTTATGATTGTCGTTGTCTAATGAAGTGTAAAACAGAAATTTGTTACAATTTAAATTAGAAGTTTCTTTTTTTTGCCGCCAATCGACGATCTCGAATTCGTTCGTGAGAGGGCAAAAAGAACATTTTAAGAACAAAACTACTATGAATTTAATGATAAGGAAAACTATTTTAGAACGCTGTTTCCAAGGGAAACTATTCGTATCTTCAATCTTTTGTTTGTAGGTTTTCTTTTTTCTTTCCTCCAATTTGATACTTTAAAACAAAAGTGCTTAAAATCATAATTTTTAAAGGTAATTAAGACTTTTTATCGTTTTTTTTTTCTATTTGGAAGATAAAGTAAGAGACCAATTTAATTTGGAGAAAAAATAAAAAAAATATATTCCCAGAAACAATGGTGGCGCTTAATAACCATTTGAATTGGTTGAAATTTCTATAGTCGTGTTGGTGATAAGCCTACAATGAATTGTGTTTATGACTTTAAACGGATAAGCATTTTTTTCATGAGAACTTCCATTATAGTGTTGTTCTTCTTCTACTTTTGTAGGAAATGATTTTTTTTTCCTAGAATGTATGCAAAAATTTGGAGACAATGCTTAGCAAGGCAAAAATTTTGGCAGATTTTTAACCAACCAACCAAAAAGAACAAGCAAAAAAAAATAGGAGTACGTAACGTAAATTGTTAGAAGGAAACTGCAAAGTTAACGTGAATATTAAAACAATGACAATGGCTTCCCAGCCGTAGATAACACAACTACACACCAGCACTCGGTGTATGTGTAAACACTTATGTGTTAAAATGTGTGTAACACCAGTTATGAAACTCATAAAAAGGAAGCGGAAGTTAACAATACATTGTCGTGTTTTCATGCAAAATGTTCAAAGATTAAAAAAAATTACCAGCAAAAATGCATAAAAATGTTTTAATGTTTTAAGACGCAGAAAAAAACGTATTACTCTACACTTCATTTAGAGCTCATGACTTAATTTTCAGGCAACAAAAGCGAATTGTTTTGTCTCATTTACAGAGCATCAGCAAGTATTAAGACGAAGAAGAAGAATACAAAAAACAACTTTGTTTACAGATTTTCTTGTTTACCTTTCCATGTTGATGTTTTAGAATGGTGTTTGCTTGAGAGTTTATGTATAAGGATGTGAACATTTCTTTCTTTCCTTTTTTTCAGCCAGCCTGCTGTTTAACTTTTATCATTCATTATTTTCTTGATGCAACAATGTATTACAATGTTAACATGTCGCTATCAGCAGCAGTCGTAGAGAAACCATGAAAACTTCACCACCATCGTCATCATACTTGTGCATTTATTTATTTGTTTCTTTATTTTCTACTGCACAGTGGCGTCATTTACAGTGAGATCAAAAAAGGGCGATTTTAATTGCTCAACTTTTTCACAATTTTTTTTTTTTTTTCGAGTTCACACACAAAAGCTTTTCTCGGCTATGAACATCATAACAATGGTTTATGACTTTGACATCTGCAGCTAAATTGTAATGCTAGCTAATAGAGCATTTACACCTAATAGCCTATTTACACCAAAGCGAAATCTGCTCATGCGAGATTTCAAGCTAAATCTAATAGATTTTGAGAAATTTCTCATACAAAATGAAATCTACTTTATGAGTAGATTTCGACGAAATCTCATGAAATCTACTCAGTACTAAGCGATGCAACTGTGATTTCTTGCAAAAAGTACTTTAAAATACTACGCTTCAACAAAAATTGCACTATAATGTGGTGTATGCAGTCTCTGAGCACAAAAAATATACACTTTAATACTGGTGTATTCAGTCTCTGATAATATTGTATTGTCAAACCTGCATGCATAAATTATTTTTGAGCAAATGAAATCTTGCTAGATGTCAAAAAACGGTGTTGTAAACGATATAGATTTCGTTGTAGATTTCAATTCAAATCTATTAGATTTTGAGTTGGTGTAAATGCGCTATTAGTCTCTGATAAATTTTTTTTGTCAAACGCCCATGCACAAATTATTTTTGTGAAAATGAAATCTTGCTAGATGTCAAAAAACGGTGTTGTAAACGATATAGATTTCGTTGTAAATTTCAATTCAAATCTACTAGATTTTGAGTTGGTATAAATGCGCTATAAGCCAAATCTACTACTTTCGGGATTTCGAATCAAATCTATTTGATTTTGATGAGATTTACCATGGAAAATGAAATCTAGATTGCGACCAGATTTTGGCGAAATTTGATAAATTTTTGTAAGTACTCTATTACGCAACTGTGATTTTGTTCAAAATAGTACTTTAAAATACTACGCTGAATAAAAAAAAACTATACTCGTACTTTTACATGATGAATTTATTGTGATATAGTTATTGCTGTCAAACGCAAAAAAAAAAGATTTTATGAAAATGAAATCTGGTTAGATGTCAAAAAACGGAAGTGTAAACGGTTAAGATTTTGTTGAAGATTTTCATTCAAATCTACTAGATCTTGGGTAGATGTAAATGCTCTATAAGGCCGTAATTCACCATCCTAAACGATCGTGCGATCTACCAAATATAACATGTGTGTTGAAAAATTACTAAAAATGCAACCGTGTGACAACGTTTTTAACAAATCGTTCGACTTGAAAAATTTTTTTAAAAATTTTTATAACATAATGATTTCTGTGCGATCAGTGTGCTATGTATTATAAAAAATATGAGAACATTGTTTGTGCTTCGAGAAATAAATTAAATTAATGCAAAATTATTATTGTAACAATAGTTTTTAATTTTTTTCTGCAAATCACTTTTTTTGAAAGTGATTTGAAATCACAAAAAAAGGTGGTCTGCACACAAAATATTTTTGATTTTTGTGATTTTAAATCGGTTAGCCAACTTGCAATCAATTTGAAATCCCAACCTAATTTTTGCACGTACTTTATTATGAATTTTATAATTTATTACATTAATAAATAACTTAATGTGTTTTCTATTGATTATTTAAGTAAAATCGTTTATTTTATGCGAAATAATTCACTAAATTAAGAAAAAACTAGATATGCTTATTTGGTTGCAAGATTTGTTGTATTATTTTGTGATTTGGTTTATTTTATTTTAACTTCTATATTCGTTAGAAGAAATTAACTTTATATTGCAAATAATACCGCGAAAAATAAATTCAACCTGGAAATAAGAATATCAATAAATTGAAGTAAAAACAGCTGTTTTTTTTTTGTGTTTCAGAAGAGTAGAAATCACATGGAAAGTCACAAAAAATTGCGATTTGCAGATCAGGCACTAATCATATTTGTGCTTTTGAAACAGCATGTGCTTTCAAATCATGTGATTTTTAGAACCGGCCTGAAATTATTGAAATCATACTTGTATACTAGTGTTGACTACAACGCCATTTTGAAGCAGTTTTGTAAAGTCGACCAGACAGAAATTTTCCTATGAATGAATCGTGCGATGTATGATAGTGTATTAGGTTCTTAAATCGTTGTAGCCTTGGTTTCTTAAAATTCTGTTGCTATAATCTTTGTTTTTTTAATTAAGGTAAACCTTTTCTTGGCTCATATTGGCTGATTCTGCTTCTACCTTCATTCTGCAAAAAGGCTCATTAAAATGACAAAATCTAGCGCTAGACAACACAAATATTCAAGATATTTGCACGAAAATCAATTTTTTATTTGATGCTTCAAATATTTGCACAAACAAGCGAGCGCCTCCATGAACAACGCTAAATGTTTGCACAAACCTAAAATTTTAGCATGTTTGCCAAGCAGTTTGCGTAGTTTATTTGGCCCTTAAATAACGCAGCTTGTTAAAAAATTTCCAGTAATATATTCAGAGTTGGTGGTTGACGGCAGCTATGTTGTATTTTAAGTCACTGCGCGGAAAATGGAATACGTCTCGGAACTATCCAAATGCCCTTATATTTTTGCTTTTGGTGGCTTCTCGTGAAACTGTTTTAAGTAGCTAAAATGATATTTTGTTTTTCAATATAAAATATTACTCGTATGCTAAAATTGGTAGAAACTATGTATTATTTATTGAAAATAATAAATAAAAACCCATTAAAATTTGTGCAGAGGCTTCCATTTCGACTGTTTGCCACTCAGTTTTTGTGGAATGCTAGTTTTAGCACATGGCTGAAAGTTCGATAAGCTGTATTAATTGAAATTTTATTATTGTATTTTTATCTTGGACCAGTACTCAGGGGATGACACCTACATATGCAGTGCGTTGTACCGGAACTAGGAATACAAAAACAGGGAGTAGTGGTTGTGTACGTTGGATTCGGAACAAACGTTATGGCAGCATTTAGTTATGGAGCTTAATTAGCTAGAACTGATCAAAGCCCAGTGTATATGTACACCTTCGACACTGCTTACTTACTGCACTTACTGCAGACTTACAAAAAATAGTCCAACTCCAAGGTATCGAATTACATTAAAAAAAAATTAATAATGATCATATAAAGGACACACGGATGAGAGTAAAAAAAACACGTACACAGAAGGGAAAACTCATTCGAGTTTGTTCAGCACCTAGATTTTGTATCAGGACCTTCTTTTCGTCATTATTTAAATGAAAATTCAGTGTGGTGTTAGCCGGACTGAACACATTTTTCATGTCTCTAAAGAAGCTTTGAAGTCAAGTGCCTCGGTTTTTGAAATGGTGTAAGAGGTACGATACTTCACTCCATACGATCTCCTTACTATTTATACTACCTACTGCTTGGGCTGAAAAGTCCCGGGCTTAACACATAGATGGTGCTAGTTTTATTGCAGTCACCTTTTTTTAACCCTCAAAAGATAGCTGTTAAGATATCATGATATTCTATTCATTAGTTTGTGAGTTATTGTGCTAAGAGTGACGCTACTTTTGTTATTTTCAAAACAATGGTTCAAATATAAAATCGTGTTTTAATTTTACACTGCTTCTTGATGGGAAAAAATACCGTTCAAGTGAAGCAATGGCTTGAAAAGTGTTATGGGGACTCCGCTCCATCAGAAACAACGATAAAACGTTGGTTTGCTGACTTCAAACGTGTCGTAGAGACACCGATGATGCAGAACGCAGTGGACGTTCAAATGAGGCGGTAACACCAGAAAACATAAAAAAAATCCGCAAAATCGTTTTGAATGATCGAAAAGTGAAGTTGCGTGAGTTAGCTGACATCGTAATAATCGATATCAAAAGAACGTGTTGGCTTTATATTGTATGAGCATTTGACTATAAGAAAGCTCTGTGCAAAGTGGGTGGCGCGTGGCCAAAAACGAGAACGTGTTGGTGATTCTGAGCAGTGTTTGGCCATGTTTAAACGTAACAAACCGGAATTTTGACGTCGATATACGACAATGGATGAAACATCCACTCCGGAATCAAAATGATCGTTATCTGCGTGGACAGCAACTGCTGAACGTTGTCCAAAGCGCCCGAAAGCACAACAATCGGCTGGAAAGATTATGGCCTCGGCATTTTGGGATGTGCGTGGTGTAATATTCGTCGACTATCTTGAGAAAGGAAATACCATTAACAGTGATTATTATATAGCATTGTTGGAGGTCGAGATTGGAAAGAAACGGCCGCATATGGCATAGAAAAAAAATTTTGTTTCATCAGTCAATCAAAACAATGGCAAAACTACATGAATTGAACTGCGAATTGCTCTCACATCCACCGTATTTGCCAGATTTTTTTCCTAGCGTCTACTAACTGTTCCCAGACCTGAAAAAAATGTTCGCCGGTAAGAAATTTCGCTTGAATGAAGAGGTTATCGCTGAAACGGAGGCAAAAGATAAATCGTTCTACGAAAGTGTTATTGAAAAGATTACGTTAATGAATAAAGCTAATTTCGAACCAACAAAAACCGTTGTTTTTCTTTGTTAGGCCCGGGACTATTCAGCCCATGTGATACATACACATATCCGACCGAAAATAGAATACAACACTAATGTTTGGGCCGGTGCTTCAAATCGATTGTAGGACCACTCGACCATGCACAAAAGATTTTTGTTGATTTCAATTCTGACAACAAGCATATTTATAAGGAACCTGATTATTAACACATTATTCTTAAAATATAATATCTATGAGTATTTCATTATCAAAAAACTGGATTGAATTGATCTTAGGACGATTATTAGCGATTTAACTTTTTTTATCATCCGATTTAAGTGGTTTTAACTAAAAGGCTGCGTAGAATGTTCTAGAGAACACGGCCGACTTCCTAAATGCAAGTTGCAGTGCATATTTACATTGCATACACTTCGTAAACGCATACGTAAACATTCTGGCAACGACCAATGTTCCTAATAGTTTGGCAACTCATTTTAATGAGTATCAGCTGTCAGAATCGCGCATCATTTTTATTTTTTATGCAAACATTTTTATTTTTGATCACTTTTCTTCTCGTGATTTTTATTGTCCTTAATAAAAGTTGTCCCTTCTTTTTTCCTTTTTAATAAGTTTCTTTAGCAAATCATTATTTTTGAAGATTTAGCTTAAGATAATTCCTCAGCACTTGTCAACAAAGTGGATAAATAATTTTGTGTTAACTCCAAAAAAAAATGTATTCAATTTTATAACATATTTTTGATATTTGTTTTATGTATGAGTTGAATAGCGACGTTCCTAAATGCCGATAAAATGCAAAAAAAAATCTCTGCAACGCAAGGTTGTACTTAAGACATGTTTAGCATTGCATTCGCATTTTTTTAATTATGCATTGCAACTTGCATTTAGGAAGTCGACCCACATCTCACTACTATGCAGTAGTTCCAAGCACTGTATTTTAGAACAATCTTTAAAACAAAAGAAACAAGTAGTAGAACATTTAGAAACAGAACAAACACTTCAGAATTGTGAAACACATTCACGACAGTGCTTGACAGTAGTTGAATTCTGTTTCATAGCTAAAACCAAAACAAAACATCAAACTGAAGCAAATAAACGATGACCCATAGCTGGTGTGGCCATACCCAATTATATTTCACAGCTAAATCGTCTTTTCTAAATTCTAAAGTTTTAATTGAATTATATTTTTTTATTTTAGTTAACATATCTTCAAAAACTATTTATTTCTCCTTGTAAACAGTTATTGGTCATCATTTCAATAAGAAATAATAAAATAGTTATTGAACATAATCTAAAAACTATAAAACAAATATGTATATTTCTGTCAGAATATTTGCAATTAAACAAAATATTTTTTGATATTAACGTTTTGAGTTGTGACCACCGAATTTTCGTTTTTATGTGATTCATGTCACTGAAAACCCTTTTAACTTCCGCGTTTCTAAGTTGCAAAACCAGGAATTTCACTAAAAAGTAAATAATTCTTATTACATGTATTCACATTTAATGCATTTTATAAACATATAAATTTATCCAGAAATCAAAAATTGAATACTTATTTAACCATTAATATGATCTTAGTTTCTACCACTGATGTACTAAAGTTATAATTTTTCTATCATTTCTTCTATAATATATTAATTTGCAATTATTATTTTCTACACAAAAAGTTAGTGCTTATATTATGGTAAGATTTTGACAATCGTTATCTAAGTTGACGTATTAATTGATATATATTTTGAATATTCTTAAACTCAATAATGCTAAAAAATGCTAAGTATATAAGTGAAAACTGCTAACTGCTAAATGGAAAATTTGCAGCTAAATCAGAATAGAAAATGCTAAATTTAGCCGCAAAAATACCAAAATGGCCACGCTGCTCATAGCAAAATATAGCGAGTGCACTAAAACATTAGACCATGAGCATACTGCGTACACAGCACTTGTGCACTAAGTCTATGGTCAGACAGAACGATTTTAATTGCCGAACTTTTTAGCAATTTCCTTTTGGAATTGCTTTCTTGTCCACACACAAAAACTTTTTTCGGCAATTCTTGAGCAATTCTCTATCTTTTGTTTCATGCAATCTACATTGTATATGCACATACACATACATACATGAGAGAAAAGTAAGGAATTGCTGAGAATTGCCGAGTACCGGCAATTTTTTTTCCCTTCTTATTCCCCTCACCGAAAGCTTCTATAAAGTCAAGAATTGCCGAACTAAAGTTGCTGTGTGTGACCATACACTAACTCAAAGACAAAAACCACGAACAACGACAACAAATTGTATAAATAAAATTAAAGTAAAACATTACTTTAGTGCTTGAAGTTATTATGTGTCCTTTTTTTGTGTTTATTGTTGTTGTTATTGCGGTATTCGCGGGCGAAGATACCACAAAATAAAAAAAACCAATTGAAAATGAATGAAAAAAGTAATTGAAAAATAAAATAAAAATCAAACTGAAAAAAAATTGCAAGGTACTCCCAGATAATGGCATGCTGGCGTTTTGCTCCGGCTAGAAGCTCGCCGTTTTAGGGTGGTTCTTTGCCACGATCTGGTGCTTGTCACATAATAAAAAAATTCATGCTAGCTAGAACATGCTTTATATGTACATGTTCTTGAACAAAATTTAAGGAATGGGACCCGAAAGTGGATGTATAAAAAAAACACAACATGAAAACGAAAATTTAAGGCCAATCGGCCTTAAATACTCACCAACACCACAGCTTGCCACCTGTAATCTCTCCCACAACGAACTCCTTCTGACTGATGTTATGCCAAGATCGGCAGCCCACCCCTCTGAAGTTCTGCGAACTTCACCATGATGGTTTGCAGCCGAACTATTTCGCAAACCATCCCTAAAATAGAAAACTTACCTTCTCATCACACTCCCATGACAAAATCCAAACTTGTCTAATGACAAGTCATATTGAAAATTATACCACTAGCGAACGTTTCCTTTTTACAAATTTTTCACATGGATTCATGCTTTTATTGAATATAATTTGTAAATTTACGTTAATTCATATGAAAACAAAAAGATCAATACAAAAATCTTCAAAAAAAAAAAATTATTCTTCTAAATTCTACAAAATTTTGCCACAGGAATGGTTTGTCTGCATTCAAAAAAAAAAACGTCTATACATATATGTATATGTATATTCTTCTATCAAACTTAAGGCAAACACTCTCCATTGGACGCTTAACCGCCTTTAAATGTTCACACAGAGAACCTTAACACACACCTAAATTGAGCTCTATTTAGGGCCCTACTACTCTAATGCGAACAAAAACCTATTTTAGTTAAAATTGTTGGTGTTTCCCTCTATAATTGTGAATAATACATATATATATTTTCTTCGTCTGTAGGTCGTCTGTCTTTGTCCCGTCTTTGGCAAAATACCTGGACCTGCTGTTGAAACCTGGAACTCTCCCTTTACAACTGATGTGCCGGCTTTGCTAGAGAATGGCGGGATGCCCACAGAAAATTGCTGCTGTAGTGATGGGGACTCTACCGTTGGCAGCTTTCTTATTTAGACTTGCGGTGGTGGCAAATTGGCGGTGTATTTTCTTCAGTTCTGAATATAAGTTTTCTTTTATGTTTTAAAATTTTTCGATTTTTACATTTTTAGGCTTGAAATTTTTTAGTGCCTTTAGTTTTAAGTTCATAATTTAAAATTTATAACTGTTAACCTTTTTTTCTTGTCTTTTTCTTTTCAGCTAATAAATTCACATTCTTTTACCAATCTCGTTATTCTTTCATTTTACTTTCGAATTCTGCTAATTTCCACCAATTTTTCCATACCGAAATCTCTCGTTTTTATCCTTCTTCAGCTCGAACGATCTATTTTTCTTCAAAATTCTTTCTCCTTCCTCTTTCTCTCCTCAGCAACCTTTCTCGAATTTTCTCAAAGTATTTCTGATTTTTTAATTTAATTATTTTTCAAACAATTAAGTTTTTTATTCGCTATTTTTAGCTTCTACCATTTATACCAATAAAAATTATAAATAGCTTGTTTTCTATGTTTCCCAGCTATCTATATGTCGACATTTCATAGGAACTACCCTAATCATCAGTAGACTTTGGAAATTTTTGAAAGATATTCTCAAACATTCAACTTTATATCCCAGCAATATAAATAAATTGCTGAGAATTTAAAAGAAAAATGCTCTAATAATATCCGTCAAAACACAAAAAACAAGCCTTTTCATTTATTCACCTCTCTAACATTTCTTTACACCTTTCAAACAAATGAACAACCGTTGGTTGCTACGATTTGCTTTTTGAAAGTATCGAAAAGCAGAGAACAAAAATTCAAACAATTAAGTTTTTTATTCGCTATTTTTAGCTTCTACCATTTATACCAATAAAAATTATAAATAGCTTGTTTTCTATGTTTCCCAGCTATCTATATGTCGACATTTCATAGGAACTACCCTAATCATCAGTAGACTTTGGAAATTTTTGAAAGATATTCTCAAACATTCAACTTTATATCCCAGCAATATAAATAAATTGCTAAGAATTTATTTGAAAAATGCTCTAATAATATCCGTCAAAACACAAAAAACAAGCCTTTTCATTTATTCACCTCTTTAACATTTCTTTACACCTTTCAAACAAATGAACAACCGTTGGTTGCTACGATTTGCTTTTTGAAAGTATCGAAAAGCAGAGAACAAAAATTCAAACAATTAAGTTTTTTATTCGCTATTTTTAGCTTCTACCATTTATACCAATAAAAATTATAAATAGCTTGTTTTCTAAATCGTAGCAACCAACGGTTGTTCATTTGTTTGAAAGGTGTAAAGAAATGTTAGAGAGGTGAATAAATGAAAAGGCTTGTTTTTTGTGTTTTGACGGATATTATTAGAGCATTTTTCTTTTAAATTCTCAGCAATTTATTTATATTGCTGGGATATAAAGTTGAATGTTTGAGAATATCTTTCAAAAATTTCCAAAGTCTACTGATGATTAGGGTAGTTCCTATGAAATGTCGACATATAGATAGCTGGGAAACAGAAAACAAGCTATTTATAATTAATTATTTTTCTTTATATTATCTTAGAAAAAAAAACTTAAATTTTCTCTAAAAAACTGTCGACTTTTAAAAATCACCAAAACGTGTCTTTTCATTTCACAAGCACAAAATGTCTCCCCCTTAGAACAATCCGCTATCCTATTTATATCTCAACATCTCCTTTTTCCCCAAAAACAAAAACTCTGACCATAAAAAAACTCCGTTTAATTTTTTCCCAACACTGTTACCTACATACATATATTTTACTCTTTCTATCTTTTTCCCCACTGTTTAACAACTGCATTACCCATCATTACAACAGGGTGCACATTACAAAGTTCTAGTTCAATTTGTTCTACTTCAGTTGGTTGCACTTGTGTTTGGTTTTGTTTGCTCTAAACGATTGTAGGGCAGTGTTCGTTTATGTGTTTAGAATATTTTAGCACTGAAGTGTTTGTTTTGAAATGTGAAAGTAGTGGGTGGATTGAAAATATTACGATGTCTTGTAAGACATTTTTCTTATACTTGAGCAGCCCTCTAGTTTTAACCGAACTCCCTCCCTGCCACTCTTCGATCTACTACGTACAAGATTTTAATCAATATTATTTCTAACATATTTCATTTTATATTTTTAACTACTACAAATATGAGTCCTGGCTTTAGGAAGAATTCAGTGAAATATTTCTAAGCAAGCAATTTTGGCTCATAGTGCACTCTATTAAGTTCTTTCAACGTTTTTATTTGCTACCATTATTTTTGTTGGGGTAGAGATAATGTATGTATTTGTTTGGTTGGCAAGGATGTGCTTATGTTGTAGTTGTATAATTTGCGGCTTGTCTTGTACAGAGATTTTTAGCAACAACGTCAGCTGCACATTCTACATACATATCTACTTATGGACTCATCACACGAAGAATATTCATACACAGATATATGCACTCTTATTCGGAAAGACAGTGTACATAGACATTGGTTATTAAGGCAGTGGCAACGTTTTAATATGCATGTCAACCGCCATGTTCTTTGGTTGAGATTTAGGTTAATTTGTGCGACATGTGAACACACATAAAATGCATATACATACGTACATGCTTACTGGTTCAAAACTAACAGTGAAAATAAGGCAACTTTTTTGAAAAACGTACGTATGTACATATTAACAAATGCATCAGATGCAAAGAATTCACAGCTGGTAAAGAAAACTTAAAAGGCCAAAATTAAGGTTATTGACCGACAAAAATTGATTGCATTTGCTCAATTTATGTACATACATATGTATGTAAAAGCTTTTGTTAATCGCTAAGTAAAAAACATTCCTCAAACTGATGACGTTTTCATTAATCCATTTACATTCATAAAATAGCTCTAGTACATAATTTGCTTTATAAATATATGCGCCACAAGTTTATTGAACAACAAAAATTGATCTGAAATGATTTACGTTCCGGCTTCAATTTTTTCATAAAACTATAATTAAAAAAAATATTGTTTTAAAAATATTTTATTTTCTTGGAAAATTTTGTTTTCATTAATATTAAACTTTGCCTTACATAATTGTTTAATCATCATCCTCGTCTTCGTTTGCCACTGGCTTTAATCCACCAAACACTTTTGAGGGTATAGACTTTTGTTCTATTCTTAGTTTTTTCATCACAACATCATTGTCATCTTTGCTTGTGGGTTTGGAATTTTGCGTATCATTAACTGCATTGCCATTGTCATCATCTTCTATATCGTCGTCATCACTGTCACCAATATCAATTTCATCGGGATTAACAACTTTATCCTTTGCTGAGCCACCTTGAGTTTCGCCACGTACAAACATAATATTAGATGACGTTTGTGGTTTGAGTGGTGCTTTATCTTTTTGCTGGTTATTGACTTCAGTGGCTTTGGCATTCAACATACTCATAGCATCACCAGCAGTAGCTTCGCTAGCTGTATTATTGGCTATAAATTGGGCGGCCATCATGTTAACTTGTGTATTATATGTTGCCTGCACGGAACGTTTAATACGCAGCATTTCACGCATTGTATCCTCATTGCCATGTCTCACCTCAAATTCTTTCCATGTTTGCCAAAAGTCGGCCGTGATACGTGGGTCACAGACCTAGAAATTCATAAAAATAATGGGTGAAAATTATTTACTATTTTAAAAAATATATTCCGCAACTTTGTATACATATAAAAATCCATATATGCTTACCTGTGAACAATGAGCGTAGATTGCTCTGGCCCTATCAATTTCTCCCAATTTAGTTTCCATTTCTGCAAATCGAACACACATATGACGCATGTTCTCTTCCGGCAGGCATTCAATTGCTTTTTCATAAATTTCTCTTGTTCTGGGCAGACCATAAATTTCAGCTGCTTTCTTAACAAATATGTTATACATGTCGTACATTTCCTCTGGCTTCACAGCACTTGTAGCCCTGTCATATACAGCCATGGCATGTCTAGCTAAGCCATGATCCTCTTCTAGTTTAGCGTAAAGCAAATAAAAGTATTTAGCATGTTCTGGAGGACAATTCTCTAGACATTGTTCGAACAAATCTCTGGCCCGCTCCAGCTTTGAACCGCCGTAGCGTTTGAGAAACTTTGTTAGGTATGCATTCCATATATCATACACATTAGGCCACTTGAATAGGGCAATACCTTTCTCGTACGCTCTGAACGCCTCTTCAAAATAATTGTGCTCTTCTAAAAATAAGCCGTAGTTGATGATGATTTGCGGTGTACAAATTTTCAGATCAATTATGCGGTCATATACTGCTTTACATGTTTTAAAAGTACCGAAAGATTCCTCCAAGTCAGCGTACATGGACCATACCTTAAGAGATTTGTACAAGCGCATTTGCACTGTTTCCGTGTCGTCATGATAGGCTACTTTGCGCTTAGGCATTACTGTAGCCTTTTGCATAAGTTTAAGAGCTTCTTCGAAGTTTTCTTGCCGTATTTCCATTTCAGCCCATTCGCACCAAACACTGGCCAAGTCTTCAACTTTTACGTACTCCACTTCGGTGCCTCGTTCAAATACTACTCGAGCATCTTCAACTTGCCCATTGGACTCATAAAATTTTGCAAATTCTATCCACAGAGTATGCAATTTGCCTACTGCAAGTTTGGGTTGAACAGTTTGCACTGCCTCAGTGTAGGTGTTAATTATCTCATGTGGCTTGTCTTCGTATAGTTTAACACGTTTATGCCATTCATGAACGTTATGAGGATTTTGTCTTAATAGGACGCTGTTAAGTAGTAAAAGACGCCTTTCCATTAGATGTTCAAAGCGTGCTAAACGCAATTCTACATCAATGTCGTCTTCTTCCGTAGCGTTGGAATCATTAGCCACCATTTCCATTCGTTTATTAAGAGACAGCTCCTCAAACTGAGCATATTCATCAAAAACTTGGGTAAAGTCCCGCACAGTTCTGACCGTCTGTATGGCTTCTTCATAAATATCACGAGCTCTATCAAAGAGACCCGAACGAACATAATAATCGGCCAAACAATTCCACAAGTGGCCTAACTGATCTGTATATCTAAAGGTGAAATATATTAAGTTTAAAAAAATTTTTGAAATAAAAATATCGCTTACCTCCTGAGGCCACCACGTATAATTGCATCAACATTCAAAGAATGCACCTTATCGGGATTTTTCGAAATCAAATCACACAACTCAGTCCAAAGCTGATGATTCGATTTTCCATGCTTAGAAACAAAATGCTCATTATCTACTATATTTGCCAGCTGTTGCGCAGCATCATCTAAGCGGCCAACACTCAACAAATACTCAATATATTCCTCAGCATCATTTGGGGCCAGTTTAAGGTAACGTCTAAAAATTCTTACTGCCGTTTCCGGTATATCGTATTTTTGCACAAACTTCAAATACAAAGGCCAAATCCGATGATGTTGGGTAATGGGCAGAGCTCTTAGTGCCCTGTCAAAAACATGCCTAGTACGTGTTATTTTACATTGCAGAGTCATGAAAGATCCGTAGTCCATCCAAATACGAGGCATTTTGTGCATAAAAACTAAAGCTCTTTCGAACGTATTGTTCACTTCTTCATACATAGGATCCGTGATACATTTCCCACGAACCTGCTTCCTACGCGTACGCAAGTAGTTGTACCATATTTTATAACTACCAGGTAGTTCCTTTAGGGCTCTTTCATACACGATATTAACGGCATTGTTAGGTGATTTTGCCTTGTGATCTATGTAACGCAACCAATGTTTAACGGAATAAGCATTCCGCAAAATTTCCTCCTCGTACGGGACATCTTCCTCGGGCTTTGGTGACCAGAAAATATATGTTTACATAAAGACAATTTGCGAAACAGTTGTGACACTTTACTTACAAAATCTATATCCATGGCTAATGAGCCACATTCTATATAATCCATTTTTTACAGTTGAATTTGATACTTTAATAGATTTATTTCATTAATTTATTATACCAATTTAATTTAATTCTTTATTACTTTAATCACAAAGTAAGAACTATTGTGCAAAGAAGCAAACGAAAAACGTTTGTGTGTACAGAACAGCTGTAAATAAGTGGTGCCAGAAAAAATTATTAATAAAGTTAATTTGTGAGATGCCAGATCCCACCTCTTCGAGACTTGACGACTTTTTTAATCAAAATAATGTTTTCCAGAAATCCAGTGCATTTCATTTTTTTTTTAATTAGTTAGATTTTGTACTCATTTTAGTAACAACTGACCAAAAAATTAAAAAAAGTTATTATGTTCCCGAATCGTATTTAATTTTTATTAAAAGATTCCTACTCCAATCCATACATATCATTTCTATGTTACATTTTATTCAATTATATTGGAAAATTTCGATTTACTTTTAGATTTAGCTCGAAATTTCATGAGTCTAAATATCACGAAATCTCGTAAACCTAGATTTTCGCTATTATTCAAAAAATAAAACCAAAATAAAAACAAATTTGTTTCTATTACTTTTTGCACATTTTTCCCCAAATGTTGGTTTTATTTAATGAAAAACACTATTTTCGAATAAGCTGATATAAGTTATTTGAGGATAAAAGTGTTCAATGTTTTCTATATTACGTTTTTATACCCTTCACAAAAATGTAAAGGGTATATATAAATTTGTGATTCCGTTCCGAAAAAATTTTTTGCTCAGATATCGGTTCATATATACCCGAGATATATCCCAAATCTGATTGCTTCATGCTGAAGCAACTTTTTTGCTCATAAGCAGTTTTGGATATGAAATAAGGTTATATAAATGTGGAAAATGAAAATTTCCGACATCGGTCCATATATACCCGAGATATAGCCTAAACCGGGTTTTTCATGAAAATGTCGCGTAAGCGAACTGAAGTAACTTTTTTTGTTGAAAGCAGTGCTGGTAATAAAATCAGGTTATATAAATATGGAAAATGGAAGTTTCTGATATCGGTCCATATATACCAAAGATATAGCCTAAACCGGGTTTTTCATGAAAATGTCGCGTAAGCGAACTTAAACAACTTTTCTTTTGTTCAAAAGCAAACAACTTTTTTGTGCTCAAAAGCAGTTCTGGTAATAAATTCAGGTTGTATAAGTATGTAAAATGAACATTTCTGATTTCGGTCCATATATAGCCGAGATATGGCCTAAATCGGGCTATTCATGAAAATGTCGCGTAAGCGAACTTAAACAACTTTTTTTGCTTAAAAGCAGTTCTGGTATTAAATCAGGTTATATAAATATGGAAAATGAAAATTCTGATATCGGTCCATATAGATATAGCCTAGACCGGTTTTTATTTAAAATGCCGCGTAAGCGAACGTCAACAATTTTTTTGCTCAAAAGCAGTTTTGGTAATGAAATAAGGTTATATAAATATACAAAATGAACATTTCCGATATCGGTTCATATATACCCGAGATATAGCCATTAACATTTTTTTTACTGCAAAGCAATTCTCGTTATAAAAGAAGGTTACTAAAATACAGAAAATAAAAAATTCCGATATCGGTTCATATATAATCGAGCATATTTAGTTCACATTTTAATTTGTCCTCGGCACTCGAGTTTATATATGACTCGATCATTCGTTGCGAAAGTGGTTAGAATATGGAACAGCATATTTCCATATTCGGCACGTAGTTTAAATAAAACTCTGTCTCAATTCAGGACCATGATTCAAAATATATAAAAGTAGAATTCGCTATAGCGGTCGAAGGTTTTATTTATTTTAAACTCTATACAGCATTTCAAAAGTATTTTTCATTATTTGTGCAAAAAAATGGGGGGGGGGGGGGGGGCAGTTTTAACATTATTTTTATTACTCGATAGTATTATATAATATCAAAGTATGTACATATACGGCCGTATGCAAAAAAAACTTAACAAAGCTTGGTTAGCAATTGTTAAGACAAATTTCCTAACGTTGTATGCAAAAACAATTGTTAGCTTACCATTCGTTTAAAGTTGAATTGAGTACACTTTAACTGTACGTTAAAATGACACTTGACTTGCCGATTATTATTTTTCTTGAAAAACACAATATTGGGAAATTTTTAAAACAAAAGATATTATTATTTTTATTACATAAATTAATTGAAACGTTCCATTTTATATAAACTGAAAATATTAATTTTGAAAGAAAAATATAAATAACAATTATGTTAGTGATGCACTTTCAATCAAACGAATACAATGAAAATCGTTATTCGAATAATAACAATTTTTCTAGATAAGTACCCCTATTACTTTTTCTCAATTTCATTAATATACTACATATTATATATTCATTATTTATTAAGAAGGTAAATCCAAGAACTGTTTGTCAAAAATATGATATTTTATGTAATAATAATCAGTTTTTATTTGTTAAATTTGTTTTTCGGTTTTTGAATATTAGTTTTTATTCATCACTATTGAAAAAATTACAACTGAACATAACGGCGTTGCCATAACAAAACAATTAAATTCCTTACTACATGTAAAAGTTAACGTACTGTTTTTGCATACAAATTTTTAACTAATGTATGGTAGTGCTAATGTGTTTGGTAACTAACGTATGCGTTAAAACTCAAGTAAGAATTTTTTTTGGATATGGCCCATAGTGCAAGTGCTTAAGAAACTGAGAAAATTCCATTTCTTACTGCCCGTCTTCATTAGACATGTAAAGCTGTTAAGACATACTGTTACTTTGATGGTCCGATTGTTACATGATGGAGTATACGTATTTCTTGATTTTTCATTATTTTAACTCCGTCAACAAAATCACATCTTAATATATTTATTACAAAATTTGCAATCTAAAATACGTATTTGAACTTTTTGTGTTTTGCAATTGCTTTTAAATTTTACTCTATTTTTACTTTTTTCACATTAAAATCTTGTTTTCTGTTAAGACAGCGCTTTTAAAACAGACGTCCTAACAGCCGTGTAACAGCATTTTGCTACTCCTGTTAATATTATCATGTCAAGTGTGGACAACACTTCTAGAACTTATCTACCGCACAGCCTTATATGTTTTTTTAAAATGCTGGCAACATTGTAACATAAAACAAAACGTCAAAATGAAGAAAGAGAAATAAACAACAAAATAAGAAAGAAATTTTCACTTTATTTTATAATTTTCTTCAGGCCAGTTATATTCTGTCTATAAATAGGAAAATCTCGTGAAAAATTAAAGAAGATTTTCAGAATAATTAAAAAAATATTCATGTTAAAAATCTTGATAAAAGTCGTGGACAAATTTGAGTAAAAGGTCTAAATATTGTTGTAAAACTTCCATCAGCACCACCAACACCAGCAGTTACTCACCGAAGGAGATAAAATAAAAAAAAAAAAATAAAAGTTATAACCATATAAGCGCATAAAAGACTATGTATGTACATATATAAGTATATAGAATATATATTTATTATAAAAAATAAATGAATAAAAAAATTAAAATTTTTAATGAATAAACGTGTAGCAAAAATTATTTAAAAAAATATTGAAGTAAAACAGTTTTTTTTTGTGTAAATGTTACTTTTTATGTTGTTTATTTTTTAATGAAAAAGTTTTTAACTTAAAGGTGCATTTTTGTAGTTAAATTGAAATAGTTAAAAATGGTACGCTTGAAACATTTGCGAAATTAAAAATTTTTATATAAAATTTTTTTAATTAAAACAACTACCTACGTATATAGTTTATTACAAAGGTAAGTAATATTGAAATTTCCTGGTTAAATTTGAATTTTTGTAATTTTCCACTACGCAGTTAGTTTTAGCCTTCGGTATTTTTTCCGGCTAGCGGTAATCGATTTTCCCCATAGTTTTCAATATTTTCCTTTTATTTCTTATGTTCTTTTTGTTTATATTATCTACAGTTAGATTTCTTCCTCATTTTCGGCATTTTAAGCCGGTTCTTTTTTCAGCCTATAACAGTGTATTGCTTAGTATTTCCTCCACCTTACAGTATTTTCACCATCACGTGATATCTTCATTTTCTCTAGTATTTGACTGCTTGATGGAAGACACGTACCAACACACGTATTATTAAAAAAAAAAATGAAATGTTTGGATGTTTTTGTTTACATATTGAAACCTCAAGTTTCTACATTACATGTATATATACATACATACATGCAATCATTCATTCATTTCCCAATCTCACTGAGAAGTTGTGTTGACTGTTGAAAATATTGAGTGCGTAATGGGAAGCCAAAAACTAAAATTGTAAATGCCTTTGAGTGGTTTTTTATTATATCGCACTGCCCTGACGTTATGATAATTCCAAATGTAATCAGAATAAAAGTAGTATCCATCCGTATTTGGCTATTAAGGGAATTTTTCCTGTTTTTATTTTATTTTTTCTTGCTGATATCATTTCATTATCTTTGCAATCACTTAAAATGAATCATTATGAAATCGAGATAAAAACTGTTATTTTGTAGCACATCTGTTAAAAACAAGCAAAACTAACACCTCTGTGTACAAGAGCACTAACAACAAGACTTGCGAATCGTAGTGACAAGCTGTTTGGAGATGTTTTGGAAAACTTGCGTAAGATTTACACATCTAATATTTATTAGCCTCCCTTTCCATATAAGAAAGCAGTTATTACAGTCATGTGTTAATGTCGCATATCCTTTATCTGTCCTTTTATACAACACATGTGGAAGAAGGCATGGGTTTGGTTAAATGTTGCAGTTTGCTTTTTCTACACTATTCGTCGACCATAGCACATGCCATCGTTAACCGAAGCTTGCTCGGATGTTATTTTCACGAATTTATAGTGAGCCGAAGCGTAGTATTTTTATGCCCTTCACAAAAATGTGAAGGGTATATATAAGTTTTTGATTTCGTTTGTAATTTCTACAATATTCATTTCCGACCCTAAAAAGTTGTAGGTACATTTTATGAATCAGCATTGATAGAAAATTCGATTAAGCGATGTCCGCCGTTGAAATACAGTTTCTGAGAAAACCATTAGATTTAGAAATTTTCTTTCAGCATTCTATTACTCAATCGATTCATGGGTTTACTATTGGAATTCAGTAAAATTGGCTCACTTGCAGCTGAGATATATATAAAATTTCGAAAAAATAAATTTTGTTTTTTGCAACTTGTATGAAAATTTTGGAAAAAAAAAACAAGTATGACTGTAGTATATTCGGCTGGGCCGAATCAAAAATACCCTTCACGATAGTCACGCAAATATATAGCACATATTACAAATTTGAACTAAATACGCTCGGATATATGTATGTATATGGACCGATACAAGGGAGAAAATTTTTGCTTTGTAATCACCATGCCAAAAAGGAAATTTCCTTGAAAAATTGGTTGAAGCTATACCTCGTGTATATAAGGACCGATCTCGGAAATTTTGGTTTTCTGTATTTTCGTTCCCAGCTTTTATAATCAGAACTTATTTTATTTTTTTTTCATGGAAAACTCGGTTTAGACTATATCTTGAGTATATATGAACCGATATCGGAAATTTTAATTTTATCGATTTGGTAACCTCCTTACATTGCCGGAACTGCTATAAGCTAAAAAAAAAACAGTTTAAGTTCGCTACGCAATATTTTCATGAAAAAATCAGTTTAAGCTATATCCCGGTTATATATGGACCGATATTTAAAATTTTAATTTTATGTGTTTAAGTAACCTCCTTTTATAATCCAAAAAATTTTTTAAGCAAAAAAAAAAAAATTTTTTTAATGTAAAAATCGGCTTAGGCTATATCTCGGGTATATATGGACCGATCGAAAATTTTAATTTTCTGTATTTAAGTAACCTCTTTTTATTATCAGAACTGATTTTAAGCAAAAAAAAAAAAAAATAAGTTCCCTTTCATTGAAAAAAAAACGGTTTAGGCTAAATCTCCGATATATGTATGTATATGGACCGATATCGGGAAGAATTTTGTTTGCATTGTAATTGCTATGTTCCACGAAAATTTTTTTTTGGTTAAAAGCAATTCTGGTTATAAAAGTAGGTTACCAAAATACGGAAAATGAAAATTTCCGATATCGGTCTATATATACATATATGGACCAATGTCGGAAATTTGTATTTTAGTAACCTACTTTCATTACCGGAAATCATTTTAATCAAACAAATTCTTAAATTCGCTTACGCGACATTTTCATGGAAAAATCGGTTTAGGTTATATCTCGGATATACATACATATGTATGCATATGGACCGATACCGGGCCTTGTAATTGTACTATTCTTGTTTGTGAATAAAAGACTGGTTTTAACTCTTAACCATAAATCTCTATTTTATTTAAGCATTTAAATAATCCACGTGTGCTCAAAGTTTATTATAAAAAAAAGAGTGACTTAAAAACGGAAAAAGGAAAGAAGTATAAAATGACATTTCATGTCTTATAGTACTTATTTTAATCTACTGATAAAATAAGGTCTTTTAATCTACTGATAAAGTAAGGTCTGTTCGTGTGATGATGATATTACCACTCATCTCACACTACAGTAATTACCAGGTTTAATAATTTTATGAAGTTTAAAGCAAAACAAAAAATTTTTTTCTAATTTCATGCAAAATTGCACAAAATAATGGATTTGTTCTAATTTGGGATATATCTCATATGCTATATGTGAACCGATTTTACTGAATTTCAATAGCAAACCCATGAATCAATGGGGTAATAGAATGGTGAAAGAAAAAAGTTTCTAAGTCGGACGTCGCTTAATCGAATTTTCTATCAATGCTGCAAGGGTCGCAAATGAAAATTGTAGAAACTTATATTTATGTATACACCCTTTACATTTTTGTTAAGGGTATAAAAATTTTTTTCTTTTTTTTTTTTTTTTGCTTCAAATTTTTCACAATTATTTGGGATAGCGGCTAAAAGGCAAGTAAACTTTTCCCCGACATCGGTTTATATATAATGAAGAATTTTTTTTTTTTGCTTAAAAGCAGTTCTGGTTATAAAAGGAGGTTAATCAAATACGGAAAATTTCCGATATCGGTTTATATATACCCGGCATATAACCAAACCCGCTTTTTCCTTAAAAATGTCCATGAAAAAAGTTTCTAAGTCGGACGTCGCTTAATCGAATTTTCTATCAATGCTGCAAGGGTCGCAAATGAAAATTGTAGAAACTTATATGTATTTATGTATACACCCTTTACATTTTTGTTAAGGGTATAAAAATTTTTTTCTTTTTTTTTTTTTTTGCTTCAAATTTTTCACAATTATTTGGGATAGCGGCTAAAAGGCAAGTAAACTTTTCCCCGACATCGGTTTATATATAATGAAGAATTTTTTTTTTTTTGCTTAAAAGCAGTTCTGGTTATAAAAGGAGGTTACTCAAATACGGAAAATTTCCGATATCGGTTTATATATACCCGGCATATAACCAAACCCGCTTTTTCCTTAAAAATGTCCGTGAAAAAAGTTTCTAAGTCGGACGTCGCTTAATCGAATTTTCTATCAATGCTGCAAGGGTCGCAAATGAAAATTGTAGAAACTTATATGTATTTATGTATACACCCTTTACATTTTTGTTAAGGGTATAAAAATTTTTTTCTTTTTTTTTTTTTTGCTTCAAATTTTTCACAATTATTTGGGATAGCGGCTAAAAGGCAAGTAAACTTTTCCCCGACATCGGTTTATATATAATGAAGAATTTTTTTTTTTTTGCTTAAAAGCAGTTCTGGTTATAAAAGGAGGTTACTCAAATACGGAAAATTTCCGATATCGGTTTATATATACCCGGCATATAACCAAACCCGCTTTTTCCTTAAAAATGTCCATGAAAAAAGTTTCTAAGTCGGACGTCGCTTAATCGAATTTTCTATCAATGCTGCAAGGGTCGCAAATGAAAATTGTAGAAACTTATATGTATTTATGTATACACCCTTTACATTTTTGTTAAGGGTATAAAAATTTTTTTCTTTTTTTTTTTTTTTGCTTCAAATTTTTTACAATTATTTGGGATAGCGGCTAAAAGGCAAGTAAACTTTTCCCCGACATCGGTTTATATATAATGAAGAATTTTTTTTTTTTTGCTTAAAAGCAGTTCTGGTTATAAAAGGAGGTTACTCAAATACGGAAAATTTCCGATATCGGTTTATATATACCCGGCATATAACCAAACCCGCTTTTTCCTTAAAAATGTCCATGAAAAAAGTTTCTAAGTCGGACGTCGCTTAATCGAATTTTCTATCAATGCTGCAAGGGTCGCAAATGAAAATTGTAGAAACTTATATGTATTTATGTATACACCCTTTACATTTTTGTTAAGGGTATAAAAATTTTTTTCTTTTTTTTTTTTTTTTTGCTTCAAATTTTTTACAATTATTTGGGATAGCGGCTAAAAGGCAAGTAAACTTTTCCCCGACATCGGTTTATATATAATGAAGAATTTTTTTTTTTTGCTTAAAAGCAGTTCTGGTTATAAAAGGAGGTTACTCAAATACGGAAAATTTCCGATATCGGTTTATATATACCCGGCATATAACCAAACCCGCTTTTTCCTTAAAAATGTCCATGAAAAAAGTTTCTAAGTCGGACGTCGCTTAATCGAATTTTCTATCAATGCTGCAAGGGTCGCAAATGAAAATTGTAGAAACTTATATGTATTTATGTATACACTCTTTACATTTTTGTTAAGGGTATAAAAATTTTTTTCTTTTTTTTTTTTTTTGCTTCAAATTTTTCACAATTATTTGGGATAGCGGCTAAAAGGCAAGTAAACTTTTCCCCGACATCGGTTTATATATAATGAAGAATTTTTTTTTTTTTTGCTTAAAAGCAGTTCTGGTTATAAAAGGAGGTTACTCAAATACGGAAAATTTCCGATATCGGTTTATATATACCCGGCATATAACCAAACCCGCTTTTTCCTTAAAAATGTCCATGAAAAAAGTTTCTAAGTCGGACGTCGCTTAATCGAATTTTCTATCAATGCTGCAAGGGTCGCAAATGAAAATTGTAGAAACTTATATGTATTTATGTATACACCCTTTACATTTTTGTTAAGGGTATAAAAATTTTTTTCTTTTTTTTTTTTTTTTTGCTTCAAATTTTTCACAATTATTTGGGATAGCGGCTAAAAGGCAAGTAAACTTTTCCCCGACATCGGTTTATATATAATGAAGAATTTTTTTTTTTTTGCTTAAAAGCAGTTCTGGTTATAAAAGGAGGTTACTCAAATACGGAAAATTTCCGATATCGGTTTATATATACCCGGCATATAACCAAACCCGCTTTTTCCTTAAAAATGTCCGTGAAAAAAGTTTCTAAGTCGGACGTCGCTTAATCGAATTTTCTATCAATGCTGCAAGGGTCGCAAATGAAAATTGTAGAAACTTATATGTATTTATGTATACACCCTTTACATTTTTGTTAAGGGTATAAAAATTTTTTTCTTTTTTTTTTTTTTGCTTCAAATTTTTCACAATTATTTGGGATAGCGGCTAAAAGGCAAGTAAACTTTTCCCCGACATCGGTTTATATATAATGAAGAATTTTTTTTTTTTTGCTTAAAAGCAGTTCTGGTTATAAAAGGAGGTTACTCAAATACGGAAAATTTCCGATATCGGTTTATATATACCCGGCATATAACCAAACCCGCTTTTTCCTTAAAAATGTCCATGAAAAAAGTTTCTAAGTCGGACGTCGCTTAATCGAATTTTCTATCAATGCTGCAAGGGTCGCAAATGAAAATTGTAGAAACTTATATGTATTTATGTATACACCCTTTACATTTTTGTTAAGGGTATAAAAATTTTTTTCTTTTTTTTTTTTTTTGCTTCAAATTTTTTACAATTATTTGGGATAGCGGCTAAAAGGCAAGTAAACTTTTCCCCGACATCGGTTTATATATAATGAAGAATTTTTTTTTTTTTGCTTAAAAGCAGTTCTGGTTATAAAAGGAGGTTACTCAAATACGGAAAATTTCCGATATCGGTTTATATATACCCGGCATATAACCAAACCCGCTTTTTCCTTAAAAATGTCCATGAAAAAAGTTTCTAAGTCGGACGTCGCTTAATCGAATTTTCTATCAATGCTGCAAGGGTCGCAAATGAAAATTGTAGAAACTTATATGTATTTATGTATACACCCTTTACATTTTTGTTAAGGGTATAAAAATTTTTTTCTTTTTTTTTTTTTTTTTGCTTCAAATTTTTTACAATTATTTGGGATAGCGGCTAAAAGGCAAGTAAACTTTTCCCCGACATCGGTTTATATATAATGAAGAATTTTTTTTTTTTGCTTAAAAGCAGTTCTGGTTATAAAAGGAGGTTACTCAAATACGGAAAATTTCCGATATCGGTTTATATATACCCGGCATATAACCAAACCCGCTTTTTCCTTAAAAATGTCCATGAAAAAAGTTTCTAAGTCGGACGTCGCTTAATCGAATTTTCTATCAATGCTGCAAGGGTCGCAAATGAAAATTGTAGAAACTTATATGTATTTATGTATACACCCTTTACATTTTTGTTAAGGGTATAAAAATTTTTTTCTTTTTTTTTTTTTTTGCTTCAAATTTTTTACAATTATTTGGGATAGCGGCTAAAAAGCAAGTAAACTTTTCCCCGACATCGGTTTATATATAATGAAGAATTTTTTTTTTTTTTGCTTAAAAGCAGTTCTGGTTATAAAAGGAGGTTACTCAAATACGGAAAATTTCCGATATCGGTTTATATATACCCGGCATATAACCAAACCCGCTTTTTCCTTAAAAATGTCCATGAAAGATTACCTTTTTGGCTTCGCGACTACAAGAAAAAAATTTTCGGCGATATCGGTACATATATCCGAGCATAATTAGTTCAAATTTGTAATGTATACTATTGTTTAATTTTATCTTCGTCACTAGAAACATTGATATTGTTGCTGTCAAGATCACACAAAGCTGCCAGTTTGAAGTAATTACGCGTACACTCGTCAAACTAGCTTCATACTTCTGCTGCGAGGTAGAAAAAATCTAAATTGTTTTCATTCTCAAACCATACATATGAGTACGTGTGAGTTTATTTATTCTCACTAACGCAGTCAAAAAAAGTATTTATTTATGTAACTATACAGTTGCAAAATGTGTGTGAAGTTAGCTCCGTCGTCAGCTACGTTTATAACAATCCTGTTCTTTTTAACAGTCTGCTATACAGCATCTGTTATCTTAACAGACTGTAATATTTGATAACATTTTTATTTTATTTAAGTAACATAAAGATTTCAATGGGAAATGTTACTAACATGCCTATGTTAAAGACGTAGCTGAAATTAGCTTCGTCAGCTCCGTTTATAAAAACCTGTAACTCTAAAAATATTAAAGTTATTTGAGAAAAATTTTACATCTTGACAAATTTAGAGAAAATTAATTTAACGTAATATATAAATGTGACCTAAGTGATAATTTATGGATAAGTTCAGGAAAAAAACGAAATTTTGTTAATGCAAAATTTTTTAAAATGAGAAAAAATGGCCAAAATTGAGAAGGTGCTGTCATATGGACCTATATGGGTGAAAGCCATGACAATGGAGATTTCAAAACTGTATAGCTTATATCCAAAATCAGTACAGATTTTGAGAAATTCAATTTTGAAAAAAGTGAATTTTACCATATGGGCAAATTTTGAAAGTCAAAAAAATGGCCATAATCGAGAAGGTGCTGTTATATGGACCTATATGGGTGAAAGCCATGACAATGGAGATTTCAAAACTGTATAGCTTATATCCAAAATCAGTATAGATTTTGAGAAATTCAATTTTGAAAAAAGTGAATTTTACCATATGGGTAAATTTTTAAAGTAAAAAAAAAAAAAATGGCCAAAATCGAGAAGGTGCTGTCATATGGACCTATATGAGTGAAAGCCACGACAATGGAGATTTCAAAACTGTATAGCTTATATCCAAAATCAGTATAGATTTTGAGAAATTCAATTTTGAAAAAAGTGAATTTTACCATATGGGTAAATTTTTAAAGTAAAAAAAAAAAAAAATGGCCAAAATCGAGAAGGTGCTGTCATATGGACCTATATGAGTGAAAGCCACGACAATGGAGATTTCAAAACTGTATAGCTTATATCCAAAATCAGTATAGATTTTGAGAAATTCAGTTTTGAAAAAAGTGAATTTTACCATATGGGCAAATTTTGAAAGTAAAAAAAATGGCCACTAATTACAGTTTGTTAAGATAACAGGTGCTGTATAGCAGACTGTTAAAAAGAACAGGGTTGTTAAAAACGTAGCTGACGACGGAGCTAACTTCACACACATAGTTGCAAAGTAAATTTGCAAAGTATAGGATGTACAGATGAGCGGGCTGACATAGACCATATGCTCAAGATGGTATTGACAGTACGTTTGTAACGTCGCTGTGATTAACAACCTATGCCTTCACATAGGAAGTTGCAGCGTGGATAACACTAAAATACCTCCAAAAAACTGTAAACCAATACAGCTAGTTCAGGCAAACCGTTAACCAGTGCGAGTGAGACGCTAAACTCTCGAAGATCGAATAACAAAAACAACAAGCCTGTCCGAACTTAGGAAATAGTTACGATGACGCGAAGAAAATAAAAATAAACATAATACAACGGAAGACGGTGACGGCAATACTTGTCATTGCTAATTTACTTTTTTATTAATTAATTTGTGCATAGGAGTAAATGTTTATAAATTTTTTTTTAGATATTTACTGTTTGTAATTTTTGTAATTTGGCAGTAAATAAAAATTTCACAGTAAGTTAAAAATTATAGCTGTTAAAAAATGTTTAGTTTGGTAAAAGCCACGTTTGATTTGGAATTAGAAAATACGGCACATCCTAACAGGATATTTTGGATAAGACGCGTTAATGCACCAATTGTCCTTTTGCTTTATACGTATCCCGTAAATCTCGAATTTTTTGTTATTGCTTACCCAGCTAAAATTAAATAAAGTCTGACAAAAAAAGAAGGTAACTGAAAGAAATTCACTTACCTGGTACGCTGAAATTTTTGCCAATTTTGCACCAAAAATCTTCTTTACACTGGAAGTTTTTGTAACTACCCGACTGCAAATTATAAAGACAGTCATATGTCCAATTTCTTTTTTAATTTTTTCTTCTTCCATTAATATATTTTTTAAACTTATATTTCATGAAAAAAAGTATCCAAAATCCTGTTTTTAGTTTATAATAATGTTGTGAAAATCGTCTATTCTTCAAAAGATATGGCAACATCGAAGAGAGAAAGGGAGTCAAAAATTAAGAGAATGAGAAAGTCCGCAATGAAAATAAAATAAGTTTTAATTTAATGTCGCTCCGCACTGCGGCTTTTTACTTCAAATTCGTATGAAAAATCGCACCGCAATAAATTGTGTTCAGACTCTAACACATTTGATCAAATAGTTTGATGTATGGGCACGCTGCTTAACGGAAAAAATAATAGAAATTATTTTTAGAAAATTAGTCGATAACAAAAACTCTCCATGGAAAATTTATTAAAATCAAAGTATATCTTCTGTTGTTTTTGTGTTGCTGTCGTAAATAAAACTTTCTTTGTATAACGAATAACAACATTTATATATAGAAAATTTACCGATAAGATAAATTTGTTGTAGAAGAATTGTGGATTTAAAAACAAAACCTATAGAAAACATAAAAATAAAATAAAAAGGCATTCGACAACTAATTGAAATGTAAAAGATAACAAGAAATTTTTGTAACAAAAATATTTTATATCAATAAACAAGAGATTAAAAATTTAATTGATCACAAAATAGTGTAGGTGTATTTTCAAAGAATTTTTTTTGTAAAACAAAAAGTTGAAAAAAGGTTTTACCATACATTTTTCGTATTTTATTTACAAATTATGCCTAGCCTTAATATAAATTGGAACATTTGAAACTATTACAAAAAGAAACTTACAAATAAATAAACTGGGTAAAGATTTTCCAAGGTGTTCGCTTCTTTTACAACAATGTGTGAACTTCAACAAAAATTTTGTTAAAATGCAGTTACAATTCATCAACTGAGCTTAGATAAAGAGATCTAGCTTTATGTAAATTTTCATTAAGTTGCTTGCATAAAAACAATGTAACAATACAAAGTTCACTTTTTGAATCATTTTACATCACATTACCACTAAATAACTATTTTTTACAACTTTGTGTTGAAAAAGTATAAAATTTTCCATTACCTTGAAAAAAGACATTTTAAAATATTGATTGCATTTGAAATATTGGATTATTATAAATCAAATCTATAACAACTAGGCTGATCAGACCAGACATTAGATTTTTTCTAAAACCTTTCAGCTTTCGGTTAGAAATTCAAAAATAAATCGGCTAACCGGGTTTTGTATTAAAGCAAATAAAAACATGCACTGCCTGCCACTTGAATAAGAAATCACATTTTTTAACTTTAATTAAGTATATCTCCTAAACTAAAGTGCAGAAAAATAAAATTTGTTGAGGAACCAAATTTCAAGGTGTTGACTTTAGTTTCCTGAAGAAATAAAAAATATACGTATCTTGTTATAATAAAATTATGCATTTATTTAAAGACATGTATTTCTGCGATACTTTTTTGTGTGCCACTTGAATAAGGAATATTTTAAAACTAAGCAAACTGTAATTTATTTTCCAATTTAGGTTATAACAAGTAAGATTGTAACAAGAAATATTCGGCTGGCCGAAATCTAAAATAACCTTCACGATATTCGAGTAAATATGTAGTATATATGTATTACAAATTTGATGTAAGTATTTCGGATACACTAGGTTTGATAAAAAAAAACAACCTTTATTTTCAAATTTTGTGAGTTATTTATGCCCCCGAGCAGCATCAGCCTTTAAACCAACTCACCCGTCAATCATCACCACTGGTTCCTCACAGTACAGGTATCTATTGTAAAGGCAGCTGACCCTCGGGAGTTTGTTAGACCCCGAAAAAAGCCACGCCAAGCAATTATCAAGGATACTAACACCCCCTTTTGAAGGGGACAAGCAAAAATTGAAAATAAGAGTTAATTTTTGATCACACCTTGTATATGGACTGATATTGGGGGAAAATTTTTTTGTAATCGCCATGCCAAAAAGGTAATCGTTCATGGAAATTATCATGGATAAATTGGGTTAGACCAGAAGGGCCCAAGATCTATGCGCTTGATGCGCAGTTGTTTTTGCAAAAGCGTTTAACTATGAAAAATACACAGTTTGTCTTATATATATATTTTTGTCGTCCTTTACTGCGCACACACAAAAGCAAAGCAACAACACTTTCGCATGCTTTGCTGGCAAATATTGCCGACAACGATTACAAGTGTAAATTTTGTTTTTGTAACTATATTTTGAAAAAAAAAAATAAATAAATAAAAGTAGTTTTTCCTTAAATGTATTGGTGTTTGCTCTTCCATAAAGAACTTTTGGGCACGCCTGGTTTAGAATATGTCTTGGGTATATATGAACCGATATAGGAAATTTTCATATACTCACAAAAAATAAATTTGTTCAAAACTCTTTTTTTTTAATTATTTCAGAAATACCACTTTTACCACGGCTTCAAGGACTCTTAAGGCCAAGTTTTCTATATGGTGGGATATGTGTAGTAGTTCGTATTTTATCCAAAAAGCCAGATTTAACTTCAAAAAATTCCCACAAAAAATAAATTTTTTCAAAATTGTTTCAGAAATACAACATATACCTCGCCTTAAAGGACCCTTTGAGGTGTCTTTTCTATATAGTGGGCTATGTGTAGTATTTCGTATATTTCTGTTATGGCCAATATTCTTTCCAAGAAAATCAGATGTTTTAATAGGCTTTTTTTTTATTAGAAAGGATAATGTGTTATGACCTTTTAAGGCAAAACTAAAAACTATGCATTCTGAAGAGCATATTCTAATTTATTCTTTACTTGTATGTGGCCCAGTTATGGAGATTTCTCTCCAAGAAAAATATATTCCAAATTAACATTCACTATTATACAGTTAACAGAGTTCTGTTAACGAAAAAAATTGCAAATGTGGTTTATGTCTGTACTAGTTAAATTTACAATTTATTTTCACACAGATTTATTTTTATATGTTAAATACAATTAAAAACGATTGAAGTTTTTGTCCAAAAGCTATAGAATTAAATGATGTTCGAATTATTGAGGTAGAAAAAATATATTATGTCCGGATTACAGAGTCTACTGTTCCAATAAAATAAGTGTCCATATTACCGCGTTATCTGTATTTACCGGTGTCCAGTTTATCGAGATTATACTGTATTTTTAATGTTAGCAATTTTTTTTCTATTTTCCATATTTTGCTTTAAAAATACTTTTGTTTACAAAATACGATTTGTTATTATACACTTTTTAATCTTCATTTCGTTTAGGTTTTTGCTTGAGTGAAGTGACTGACTCTTAACTCAAAGAATCGTATTGTTTGTAGAAAGCTTTAAAAACACCACCCATCCAGACAAACAAACATTCGTTTTTGAAAAACTAACTCTATTAAATATTCTATAGAAAAAAAGAAACTCTTTGGATATCACTACATTTCTCTGTAGTGATTGTTGTTTATGTGTGTGTGTGTGTTTGTTTACCTCAAATAACGATCGTTCGACCAACCAGCCAACACCACCGACCAAACAAAATCCAAACAAGCAGGCAAAAATGAAATGAGCAAACGTAGGCTTTTTATCGTTTAAGTCTCTTTTAATTTGTTTTCCATGATAAAGAAAAAAAATCCAAATTTTGAGTATAAATAGTTTGGAGTTGCAATAAGAACTCCTTAGTTAAGTTTGAAAAGTTGCAGTAAAAAGGTTTAATATTCGTTTTATAAAAAATTTCATCTAAATAAGTTTAATAGTTTTTTTTTTTGTTCGTGTTAATGGGGAACAAATTCTCAAAATTATTTTTAAATTTCAATTTGATAAAGTTTTTAAGAAATTTTCAAAATTTTTCTAAACTCCAAGAGTCAAGATAATCAGCAGCGAAATGGAGAAGAGTTAGAAGAAAAAAAGGGGTAAATATACTAAAACAGAGAAATGTTTTACCGGCTTTTAAAAATATTTTTTTTATAATTGTTTCACAGAGAAATATTTCCTTGAAAAAGTTTAAAATAAAATTTGCGATGTGTATATGAATCAAATTTTTAATCATTACAAAATTTATAAAAAAATTTATTTATTATGTGTTTCTTACATCACGGTAAATATTTCTATTTCAAAACATAATTCCGAAGATCGTTGAAACTAAATGCGATAATTTAATTTAATTGAAAACTGTTTATTTGAGACAAATTTGGTTTAATAACCAATAATTTAATATAAATATAAAAACAACTTAAATAAATAAAAAAAACAAAATAAAGAAAAAAAATACGAAAATTAAGAAATAAAAAATAATAATAATAAAAACTAAAGATATAAAAAAATAATAAAAAAATAAAATAAAAAAACTAAAGAAATAAAAATAATAGTACTAACTAAAACTAAAGAAATAATAAATAAAAACTAAATAAATAAAAAATATAAACTAAAGAAATTAAAACTAAGAAAATAAAAAAGGGGAAGAAAAAACAAATATAATTAATTATATAAAAACAAATAAACGAATAGAAATAAATAATAAAAATATGAATAGAAATAAATAATAAAAAAATTAATAGAAATAAATTTTTTTCATGGATAATTCGGCTTAGACTATATCTCGGGTGTGTATGGACCGATATCGATTTTTTTTTCATTCATTTATTTATTGAATCTTCACAAAGTGAACTAACAACAAGTATTCAAATCTTAATACTAAATACATAAAATTAATTAAGCCCAGCCAATGCTAGACAAAAATGTTTTCTTTTGCACGGTCAATATCGGTAAAATCACCTATTTAACGTTTCGATGGTGGCAAGGGTGTCCCTCCTTCTCAACCGAGAGTGGCCTTCAAAATTAAGTATATTGCGTGCAAGACGATTTGGGTGAAGTTCCAATTTACTGATATACCTAGTTGCGTACTTTGAAAATTCGTCTTTTACAAGAGGAACACAGATATCCTTATGAATTCGTGAGTTTTTTACGTACCATGGAGCTGCAGTAATCGTTCGAAGAATTTTGTTTTGTCACCTTTGAATTTTTTCAATGTTTGAAGCGGAGGCGGTGCCCCATAGTTGAATTCCATAGCACCATATAGGCTTTAGAATTGCGTTGTATAATAAAAGTTTGCAATCCAGCTTCAATGTAGAATTTCTGCCCATAAGCCAATTTTATTGCGCTGCTTTTAACTTTAACTGAGTAACTTTCGCATCAATGTGAGACTTCCACGTTAACCTACGGTCGAGCTGAATACCAAGGTACTTGACTTCATTTTGCAGCGGAATAGGTGAATTGCTAATTTGGATAGCTGAACATGTTTGTTTACGCAGTGTGAATGTAACGTGAGTACACTTTTGTTCATTAACTTTAATTTTCCAAAGTTTTAACCACATCTCTAATATTGAAATATACTCCTGCAAATTTCGCGAAGCTACTTGATGGTTTTCACGTGCGCTGCAGAATGCTGTGTAGTCTGCAAAAGTTGAAGTGTGGATTCCGGATCTCGTTGGCATGTCTGAGGCGTAAATCAGATATAAAGTAGGTTCTAGAATGCTTCCTTGGGGAACTCTTGCCTTTATTGGCTGTAAGGGGCTTATAAAATCGCCTTCTCTGATAACAAACTTCCGGCCGCATAAGTAGCGTTCCAGAAGTTTGTGAGTGTTTACACACTTTATCAAGAGCTTGGGAAATGTCAATGAATAAAGCTGAACAATACCTTTTGTCTCCAAAAGTCTGTCTTCTGACGTTGACTAGTCTGTGCGCTTGTTCTATGGTGCTATGCTTAGCCCGAAAGCACATTGTTTAATATTGGAGTCAACTTCGCATTAACAATTTTTCGAACAGTTTTGAAATTATCGGCAGTAGGCTTATTGGTCTGTATGATTCTACTTTAGTGGGATCCTTCCCCGGTTTGGGTATCATAGTAATCATGGACAGACCCGTTCTACTCTGCAGGATAATATTTGAGACGTAAAATAGCGTTAAAAATACAAAGAAGAATTCTTCGAGATACACGAGGTAGCTGCTCAAGCATTTTACCAGTAATTTTATCAATACCTGGAGCTTTCCTGGGGTTTGTGTTACGAGTAACATTTTCAACATCTTTAAAACTAAGTCTCAAAGACATAGGCGGTCTAACAGCGTATGATGGTAGTTCAGCTGAATTATTCGCTGTATCATTTGTGGTAAAAACGTTTCTCAAATGATTAACATACAACATCCCCTTTTCAGAATCGCTTCTTGCCCAATCTCCAGTTGAAGTTCGCAAAGGTGGCTTACCTATTACGGGTGTTTTCAGATCTTTTGTCGCTTTCCATAGAGAATAGTCGGATTGAGGGGTACCATCAAGACCTTCCAAATAATTTTTAAGGGAAGCCATTCTTTGGATTTCAAGCAGATTTCTTAACTGAATTATGCACTCTCATAGTCTGCTTTTAAGCTGCGAAGTTGCCAATCTGTTCTAACTCTTTTTTTTCTGTTAAAAGTTGTTCAATTTCAAACGAATATGTTCTATTGCTCACATTTCTGGATCTTATATGGCTAGTGGTGGCATGTTGTACGGCTGAATTAAGGGGTTCAGAAAATTCGTTAATCGACACATCAATAATAAATGTTGAAAAAAACTTAAATAAATAAAAAAAAACAAAATAAAGAAAAAAAATAATAATTATATAAACACAAATAAACGAATAGTAATAATTAATAAAAATATGCATAGAAATATATAAAAATAATAATATATTAAAAAGAAACAACATATTAAAATAAACAAACAAATGAAAAATATAAAAAAATGAATCAAAATTACGTCTTTTTTTTCTGAATAAAAGAGAGAAAAAAGGAAACTTATTTATTACGTTTAAAATAATGAACGGGGTTTATCCCCCAGATCAAAACAGGTTTCGCGAGCTTGGTGAGATCGGGAAAAGCAAAGGTATGAAGAACAAGCGTTTCCGGTCAGAGGATTTTGTTCCTTTACCTCAAACACAAATGTTTGAACAACATCTCCCACGTTATCTGGTGGCTTCAGCAATATCTCTTGTTAAAGATAAGGAAGTTCGTCCATTATCAACCCATAATGTTTTTCAAGTTGAACGTGGTCTAAATTACATTTCCAGTGACCGTTTAGAAGTGAGAGAGATGCGAAGTGGTGACCTATTAATCAAAGTACCTAACAATAAGTCTGCAGATAAATTCTTGCAAGCTAACTATATTGGTCTTATTCCTGTTAAAATTACTCTGCATAAGACATTAAATACCATTCAAGGCAGAATATTCTCTAGAAAAATAGTTGATATTCCCGAAGACGAGATTCTCGAATGTTTAAAAACCCAGAAAGTTGTAGAGGTCCGTAAAGTAACCAGAAAAGAAGGGGACAGATTGATTGCAACTGGCGCTGCTGTTGTTACTTTTGATCATGTTCACCTCCCAGAGACATTAAAACTAGGCTGGGAACGTGTATCAGTTCAAGAATATATTCCAAACCCAATGAAGTGTACAAATTGCCATAAGCTTGGACACACCAGAAAATGGTGCAAAAACATTGAATTATGCAAAGAATGCGGTAATCCGTCTCCACATGAGTTTTGTGATCGAAAATACTGTGTAAACTGTAACAATGAAACGCATACTTCTTATGATCCAAACTGCCCTAGTTATTGGAAACATAAATCAGTAAATTATCTACGTATCACCAAAAGATGTACAACACGTCAAGCTTGGGCTATTTTTAATGACAACCCGAGTCTCAACACTTTGAAACCATTCTCAAAAAAAGAAAATAATCAGAAGACATATGCACAAGTCACGGTTATTAATAATGATACAAAATCTTCTCTGCAGTCTAAACAAAAATCTAATCATGATAAAAAACAGTCAAGCATCATCAACCTGCCTTCATATTCCAATACCATCAATACGGAAATTTCGCTTTCTAAAAGTACTTCGTTTGCCGAAGTTAACGATTCTGATAATTTAACTTTGTCTACAACATTTTTAACCTCAGAAAAAGACTCTGCTCAAAACATAATATCGACACAATCAGTAATTCAACAGGAACCTTTCTCGGATAATTTTGAATTTGAAGTCAACTCTTTTAACAACTCATCACTTGTACAACGCTCTGCAGATTTTAACACTCTCTCAAATTTTATGTTTACCAAAAATTCGAAAGACGATATAGAGGAAAATGCGGATAACTTAACTCCTTCATTGTTTCGTGATGCTAACATAACTGAAGAGGAAATGTTATCAGATATTAGTGAAGGTCTGGGCTTGAAAAGTCCTCCCAGAGCTTCTACGGAGGTATCAACTGGTGGTTCTCCCATATCTCAAATGTATAAAAATTTTTCTGATCTAAATGTATTGATTACACCCAATACATTGAAGAAACTTAAAAAGAAAGCTAAAAAAGGTGAAAAGAAGTAACTTAAAAGGAATGGATCTAGGTCTCAGTATTAATATTCTTCAGTGGAACATTCAAGGCTTTATCAATCATAAATATGCTTTAGAACTTTTAATTGCCAAACATAAGCCAAATTTTTTAGTGCTGCAAGAAACACACATCACTCAGAAAAACTTACATCTGTTGCATCTGCCAGGGTACAAGGTCTACCATCACAACAAAAATTATTCATTGGCTAAATCAGGAGATCTTCTATTTCAAACGATTACTGTAAGCTGTGGTAATACATTGCATATCACCAATATTTATAAGGAATGCGATCAAATTTTGACACAATCAATGGCAAATGCCATTTGTGTTACTGAAAATACGCATCATATGCTTTTGGGCGATCTAAACTCGCAGAATGTTCTGTGGGGCTCTTCGTATAATTCACCTAGTGGAAGAATTTGGGAAGATTTCGCAGATGATAAACAGTTGGTCATATTGAACGATGGCTCTCCTACCCTTTTAAATACAAGAAACACTCTTACCTTTGTTGACGTCAACAAAGTTTGAGATATTTCAATTTATAATTTTTTTTTTAAATTTATTTCTTTTTTTGTAAGAATTTTACATTTATCAATTAAACAAAATGTTGCTAATCTATTCCAAGCGCAAATGGTCTAATTACCCGGCGCTTTTAATATGTATATTTTATAAATTTATTTATAAAATATAATTGTAATAAATAAATAAATAAAAAAATTAATAATAGTTATAAAAGAAATAGGAAAAAAAATAATTGAATAAAATAAGAAAGTAAAAATAAATGGTAAAAATAAAAATAAGAAAACAGTAAATAAAATACTAATATACAAATAAATAAATAAATAAATAAAGATAAATGGGAAAATAAAAAAAATTTAATGAAATAAATGAGTAAAGAAATAAATAAATTTATAAACAAACAATTTAAAAAAAGATGAAAAAAATATATAAAAAATAAATAATAAAAGTAATAAAAAATATAAATGAAAACAACAACTAATAAATAAAACAAAGTTACTTTAAAATATAAATAAAAATATAATTGAAAAAAATAAATAAACAATAAAATAAATAACAAAAGGAATAATAAAAAAATAAATAAAAAAATACAATATATTTATAAAATAATAACAAAAAATAACTAAAACCTATAAAAAATAAAAAAATAAATGAAAAAAATAAGCAAGTAAATTGACAAATTTATATAAATAAGTAAGAAAAGAAATAAATAAATGTATAAATAAATAATATAAATTATTAAAAAAAATTAAAAAATAAATGAAAATATAATACAAAAAATACAAACAATTGAATTTTTTATTCACTATTATAGCTTCTAACATTGATACCAATTAAAAATTATAAATAGCTTGTTTTCTATGTTTCCCAGCTATCTATATGTCGACATTTCATAGGAGCTACCCTAATCATCAGTAGACTTTAGAAGCTAGAATAGTGAATAAAAAACTCAATTGGTTGAATTTTTGTTCTCTGCTTTTCGATACTTTCAAAAAGCCAATCGTAGCAACCAACGGTTGTTCATTTGTTTGAAAGGTGTAAAGAAATGTTAGAGACCCGTATAAATGAAAAAGCTTGTTTTTTGTGTTTTGACAGGTATTATTAGAGAAATTTTTTTTAAATTCTTAACAATCTATTTAGATTGTTGGGATATAAAGTTGAATGTTTGAGAATATCTTCCAAAAATTTCCAAAGTCTACTGATGATTAGGGTAACTCCTATGAAATGTCGACATATAGATAGCTGGGAAACGTAGAAAACAAGCTATTGATAATTTTTTATTAATACAAAAAATAAATATAAAAACAATTTGTTTCTTATTTTTTAGTAATATTTTTTATTTATTTTGTGTTCAATTATATTTTTTTTTTAATTTAATTTTTTAATAATTTTAATTTTGTATTTATTAGTTTTTGTCTCAATTTTCAGATTTATAAAACAAAAATAAAGTTTTATAAATCTGAAAATTAATAAAAAATCTTTTATTTTTATATTTTAAATTGACATAATACACACATTTCCACGACTCTGCCTGCAAAAGTTCAGCTCGATTGGATCACGGAAAAAGGGTTAAAAACTTATCCAAAGTCTTTCACACAGGCTGACAAACGGACACTACGAGCTTTATATTTTATACAAAAAAAGAAAAAAATTCTGACGTGTATATAAAAATCGTTGATACACGTGTATTATTATTTTTTCCGCCCTTTCCGAAAAAGTACATTTGGTTCGTGGGACAGAAAAAAAGTTCGTTTTTGTAACGCGCTGTAATTAATATTTTTTACTAAAAAAATGACGTTTAAATTTAGCGGTTACGCAAAAGTTGAAACAAATAAATACATTTTATATATTTATAACTATTATACTCCACTTTTATGGTTTTTCATTTCCTTCAGCAATATACATATGTAACATTTAATAGTTTCCAAAACGCAATTTATTTTTTATATAAAAAAAGTTCTATCTTAGAGTGTAAAAAGAAAATTTTCAATCTTCTCCCACTTTTAATAAATTGGTAACAAAGAAAACCCAAATGAGGCAATATTCAAGCGCACCTTAAAATGTAATGCCGGTATTGATTTCCCCATTTTATTATTTATTCATGTTCTTTTATAAATACAAAAAAAATAATAAAATAAAAACGCACGATATCAATTTATAGAAACCGGCCAAAGAGGGGAAGGAGGTTCGAATAAAATAAAAAATTAAACAGCCAAAAACGTGAATTCTAGCTGTGTTGTATAAACTATTATCTTTATTTAAATTAGCCATAACAATGAAAAACAAATCAATAAAAATATAAATATAATAAAAACCGGCATTTGAACACTTAAATGCCGTTCATTCTCTTTTGGGCATTAGATTTAAAATCATATACATTGATGGTATACGAGTAATCATTCTCTAAAACACTTCCACAAATACTAAAGTGTACTCGTACGGTTGCCAACTTTTGTTGGTATGCGAGTAGAAGCATTTTATTTACCTAAACGATTCCCTCTACAATTCACATAAGAGTGTTTTGCTGAGTTGTGTAAGAGAATGACTACCACTTGCCTAAGTAAACTCAAAAAATTATTAAACATTCAAACCATAAAGATGGTTCTGCGCCACCCTGTATATACATACATACTCGTATACTGACTGAAATATATGTATTTGTTTTGCAGTTCTAGGACTTTATGTACAATATGTACATATGTATATATATATTATTGTATTTATGCCCTTGACAAAAATGTAAAGGGTACGAGATTTTTATTTGCGTCCCTATAAACTATATATGTATATTCTGAATCAGAATTAATAGAAAATCCGTTTCAGAGAGAAAACCATTAGCCTTTGAAACTTTTTTCTTTCACCATTCTGTTACCCCATCGATTCATGGGTTTGCTATTGAAATTCAGTAAAATCGATCCACATATAGCTGAGATATGTATATCAAAAATTCCGAAATTATTTTTTGCAATTTTGTATAAAAATTTTTGAAAAAAATTAGTTGTTTTACGTCAAAGTTCACACAACTATTAAACATGGCGATTAAAATGCAAAAAAAAAAATGTTCTCTGATATCGGTCCATATATACCCGAGATATAGCCTAAACCAGTTTTTTAATAAAAATATTGTATAACCGAACTTACACAACTTTTTTTGCTCAAAAGCAGTTCTGGTAATAAAAATAGGTTACTAAAATACAGATTTTTCCATGGCTAAAAACAGTTCTGGTTATAAAAGATGGTTAATAAAGTACAGGACATGAAAATTTCCGATATTGGTCCACATATATCCGAGATATAGTTAGTCTAAACCGATTTTTCCATGAAAAAAATGTTTTTTTTTTTGGTTAAAAGCAGTTCTGGTAATAAAAGTACTCGTAGGTTATATAAATACAAAAACTAAAAATTTCCGTTATCGGTCCAAATATGTATATCCGATATATAGTCTAAATGGGGATTTTTAAGAAAAATTCGCGTAAGCGCGCTTAAACAACTTTTTTTTGCTCAAAAGCCGTTCTGGTAACATAAAGAAGTTACTAAATACAGAAAATGAAAATTTCCGATATTGGTCCATATATACCCGAGATATAGTCTAAACGGATTTTTTCATGAAAATGTCACGTAAACGAACTTAAACAACTTTTTTTCTGCAATATAAGGAGGTTACAAAATACAGAAAATTAAAATTTCGGATTGAGTCCATACATACCCAAGATATAGTCTGAATCGATTTTACGATGAAAATTTTTTTTTAGCTTGAAATCAGTTCTGTTTATAAAAGAAGGTTACTGAAATACAAAAAATTAAAATTTTCGATATCGGTCTATATATGTATGTATACCCGAGATATAGCCTAAACCGATTTTTTCATGAAAATGTCGCGTTAGCGAAATTAAGAATTTTGTTTGCTTAAAATCAGTTCTGGTAATAAAAAGAGATTATAGTAAAAATTCTTAAGAAGATTACTGAGAATTCAAGATATAATATTAAAAATTCTATGCAGTTTAAGGAGAGAATAAAGGGCTAAAGTATAAATACTAATGAAAGACTAATTTCTTTCGATGTAGTATCACTATTTCCGAGTATACCGGTAGATTTGGCAATGAGTACAATAGAAGATGAGTGGGGATTAATAACCCAACATACAAGGATGGAAAAAAGTTTATTTTTACGGGTTCTGAAATTTTGTATAGAAGATAACAGGTATTTTCAGCATAATGGAAAGATATATGGACAACTAAATGGACTCCCAATGGGATCTCCAGCATACCCAATTATTGCGGACATTATAATGGAAAAGTTATTGGACAGTTCTATAGATAAATTGAACATCAAACCGAGATTAATGACTAAATATGTAGATGATTTGTTTTGCATTCTTCCTGACTTAGCAATTGATGACACGCTTTTGACTTTGAATGACTTGAATTCTAATATTAAATTTACTATGGAAAGGGAAAATAATTCACGGCTTCCATATTTAGAAACAATGATAATTAGGAGGAATAATAAGCTAGTTATGCTTCAGGTAGAATAATAAATTACTTTTCAAAGCATAGTAGGAATATAATCATTAACACAGCTAAAAATTTTGTTGAAAGAGTACTTACAATAAGTGATGAGGAGTTCCATAGAAAGAACATAATTAAAATCGGAAATTTGCTAGAAGAGAACGATTTTCCAACTGCACTAACTACAAAATTTGTGAGTCAGTTTAAAAATAGTAATACGCATAATGTAGTTAGCTTAACAGAACCGAAAATTTATAAACCATTGACATATATACCAGGTTTAACAGAGAGATTATCAAGATCTAATATATATAACAAGGTAAAATATGGAATGGCTCATAGGAGTTATAATACATTAGATACATTATTTAGTAAGACTAAGGATAGAAATAATAAATTAGATGTTGCTAATAGTGTTTATAAAATTCCATGTAAGGGAAATGATCAGGAGAATTGTAATAAAGTATACATAGGGACAACAAAAAACAAATTAAGGACAAGAATAGCGGGACATAAATCAGACCAAAAATGTAGGCATATTAATTCCCAAAAGACAGCATTATCACCTCATTGCTTTGAATTAAATCACTATCCTCATTTTGAAAATGTTTCAATAATAAACACAGAATGTAATTATAAGAAACGTTATATATATGTTAGAAATGTTAGGGATTATTAGTACACCTGTAGAACAGAGAATTAATTTTAAATTAGATACTGATAATTTAGCACATAGTCAAAATCAAAAAATTTTCCTGAAGAAGTCTTCCGAAGGAAGACGAAATATTGAATTAAATAAACACATTTTTTAAAAAAATTTTTATAAAAAAGACCTCAAGCTTGAAGATCATTTCATCTTAATAAAAGAAGATCAAATAATATTAGGATAAAATTGAAAAAGAGATTACTAAAATACAGAAACTGGAAATTTCCGGTATGGGTCCCTATATACCCAAGATATAGCCAAAACGTATATTTCATGAATATGTCGCGTAAGCGAAATTAAACAACTTTTTTTTTTTGCTTAAAAGCAGTTGTGGTAATAAAAAGAGGTTACTAAATTACAGAAATTGAAAATTTTCGATATCGATCCATATATATCCGAGCATATTAAGTTCAAATTTGTAATATATACCATATATTTACGTGACTATCGTGAAGAGCATTTCAGATTCGGCTCGGTCGAATATACCACCGCCGAGCTGCGTGCATGATTTAAGTAGCTATTTTTATAGTCTGTACCACAATACTTTGCGATGTATTAGAGGTTTACTTTAATCTGCTGATGGAATCATCTGTGGGAGTAGCATCTTTTGCTTCATATGTTTATTTTTGAGTTGGTGTAACAACTAACATAACCTTGCTGTTTCTTAGTGGTGTTTCTATCAGTGAGGTCTCGCACGAAACGAAAATTTTACTTCTAGGAGCTACAGCTGAAGAAAACAGAAGTATTTCTTCAATTGCTTGCTCCAAATCCCTTTTATTACAGTCTATAACGGCCAAAATATCCTTTAAGTAAAAATACGTTGGCATATTATACGTTGGTATTTTATGCACTGATTAATTTTACCTTAAAATTGAGTCGACTACTCTAATGTAATTTCCCCATCAATTGTTCACTACATATTTAAATGCCCAATCTTCTTCAATAAATTTAACATTTTTTGTGTGCTTACTTCTGCATTACTGCGAAACGAAACAGACATACGAGTATGAGCTATCGCATGTAGATGATATTTTAAAATTAGTTGCTAATTTTGTGCTAAATAATAGCAAAATATAATACTTAATTAAAAATAACATCACATGAAATACAATCATTAAGCTTTTCTATGCCGTTGATAAATTTAATATTTTTCTTTAAGAAATTTTCTATGCTTCCACTAAACAAACAGCTGTTCTATGGAACACTTTCATAAATTTTGGAATTTAAGTGAAGCTGCACGCTTTTATCGCATTTAAATATATAAAAGCAATTATGTAACATTGACAAAATTGAACTTGCATTTAAATGAAACTTTTTAAGTTTTAAGTTTAAAATTATTTATTATTTTCAAGTTTAAAATTAACTAATTTTGTACATTTTGTTCATATCTATGTAAAGTAATAATTCATAAAAATATGCAATAAGTATGTTAGTTTTAAATACTGCCAGTTGATAAATAGCTCACAAATATTAAAATACAAATATTTAATGGAACCGCATGCAACTTTTTTAGTAATTCTGTTTAATCAAATTTTCTATATTTGAACACAAATGTGATTTATTTATCTTATTCGATCTTTTTGATACATTTTTAACAAATGCAGAATTTTTCTGATAAAAGCATTTTTTTAGAAAAGGGACGTAAAAAATTGTTTAGTAGAAATTTAAGTAAAAAATAATAGCAAATTTCACAATGTTTTTGAAAATTGTTAGACTTAACACATAATCTGTTTAAAAAAGTCCATTTAATAAAAAAGCCATAAACATAGGTTAATAAAAGGGATTTTGAAAATGTCTATTTTAAAAATATATATTATGGTGTTTTCGTGTCTACAAAAAAGTGCCCTTTTATTTAAAACTCTTTTGTTCTTCAATCCTTTTCTTGTTGAATGAGCACTGTCAGCGATTTAAAAAATGTAATTTTCTCCTTTTTCTTAACGCAGGTTCCGTTGCAAACAACTAATTGCATTTTTGCAATGATTGCAGAATATTTTTTGTTTATACCTTTGAATAAGGCGGTATTTTTTGTGTAGAAATTAAAACACTATTAATTAAAAGAGGACATTTTATATAATGGCTTTAAAACCTTTGAAAGTATTTTTAATAAGTATCTGCAAAAATTGTAAATGAAATACATATAACGAATTTTCTTTCGCCTGCAATTAAACATTTATTTTCTTAACTTTATTAATGAAAATAAAGTGGTTTGTATATAACAACATTAAAAGTTAAAATAAAATCCTTTAAACTGTTGTTCGGTAAAATCCATCGAGCGAGCTCAAAAATAAAAAGGTCGAAGTAATTAAAATAACTAATTTGGAAATATATGTACATATGAACTGTTTTTTTTTTAAGTGGTATAAGTCAGTTCGAGTGATGTTATTTACACTATAAACCTTTTAAATTTTGTTGTGAAATAATAATGACTAAAATTATTTGAAAAACTAAACGATTTTCTTAACTCCACATGGACTTATGCCACTTTCAAAAAAAAAAAAAAAAACATATTGCAAAATATAAAAATAGTAGCGTAATAAGTGCATATATTTGCAGACATAAATGCTTTACTGAATTTTCCTATTCTTCACAAGTATCTGAATTTATTGTAACAAGTAATATTATTTATTTAAACGTTTAATTTTCTAGTTTAACAGAAATTATATTTAAATAATACTATTTGCATAAGAACCAAGGCCCGTAGGATAACTACACAAAACTTCTCATCATTTGTTTGTTAAAATTTTGTTGAACTTTATAATAAAAAATAATAATAATAATCAAATCTTTAGCTGGGGGACAACTAGCTGTTTCGTAGTCGCTACACTACTCATCAGCACCCACTGGGATTTGAATAATTCTCATCATTTCATCAGAACAATAATACCTTTATTTTGTTAACAATGTTGTTTTTAATACATTAGCACTAAATAAGCGATCAGCGTGCAATAATCAATAACAATTGCAATAAGAAAATTATTTAATTATATACTTTTGTATTAGGAATGGACTTATTCCACTTTCAAAAGAAATCTGTTTGCGATACCATTGGACAGCAAAACTGTTTTTGTTCATTTTATTTTAAAAAAGAACTGTATTGAAACTGTGACTATTACTATAGAGAGAGGGTGTCTGTAACTCATTAACTCAAGTTATCGGTAGTTTTAACTTAGTTATTTTAAAAAGTGGACTTATACCATTTCAAAAAAAAACAGTTCATATGTATTTCAAAAAATATATATTTCAATAATATTAGTAGCTTTAATTCTGGCCAATTTTCCTCCTTTGAAAAATATGTTTAAAAAGCTTTTAAGCTGCAGCCATTTTCATTACGATGGAAAAACTTTAACCGGCAATACTGTAAAACAAAAAAGCAACAAATCAGTATACCAGCTGATTACGGTTACGGCAGAAAACAAAAATTCATTTGGTTTTTATGGTTATGACGTTATGGTTATGGCAGAAATAATATATTACATTGCCACCCATAAGAGGTGCCTACCTTGGCTGTAACGTTCTGGCTGTGGTTAAAACCTAAAACGGAAGGAAGGGAGTGTTAGTATCCTTGATAATTGTTTGGTGTGTGGCTTTTTTCGGGGACTAACAATCTCCTTAGGATCAACAGATACCTGTACTGTAAGGAACCGGTGGTGATGGTTGACGGGTGAGTTGGTTTAAGGGCTGATGCTCTTAGTGGGCTTCGGCCTACCAACTCATTAAGCCTTGTCTTCCATTTATTGCTGGGAAATTGCATACATATAGGGTTAGAAGGCCTGAACTCCTCAACAAGAAGCTGCTGATATGACCGCAAACATATGGCAAGAATTGCTACCTGTGTGAGCCTAATCAGCCACACGGGGGCGCTGGTGAATCGTGAATAATTTACTCATGGAATTGGTCCACCATCAGATTAGGCCGTAAAGGCAGGTGCTGATGTAAATATTTTTCACAGTTGCCACCCATAAGGTTGGTTTGAACAGCTGTTTTCTAACGTAATGGATAAGTCACGTCTAACTGAACCTTAAGTAAAATTAATGTAATTTAAACTCATGTTATTAATTACATTTGAATCATTTTTCTATATGTAATCATTACATTATATTTTCATTTAAATACATTAACTTTTGCAGAATCTTTGTTTAGTTTTTATTGTATTTTAATATTTTGTGACACCTTTTTTTTCAAAATACCCTTTTTAAAATTCTCGAAGACAACGCTGATGGAAAGCCCCATATTTAATTTTTGGATTATTTCTTAACAGTATATTTTGCTTACTCCACCATCAATTTTCCATGTTGTCCTAAAAGCTTTTCTCATTTAAGGTTTGCTTATTTCAGGTTTTCTGTGTAAAGAGAATGTTTAAACTAGACATTGCAAGAGAATTCTTCGCATTTTTCATTTGCTCTTACGACATCCTGAGTGCGATGAAAATCATTCATAAATCCTTCACCCGGCTCTTACATCTATTGTATAGAAAATAACATTTTTTTCGTGTTCTCTTTTACGCTCTGGCGGTGTTTTATTTTTTTACAGTACATGACTGGCGTATGGGGTCGGTCGGTCGGTCGGTTGGTCTCTTGTTGTGTATTTTATCTATCTTTATCATATGAATCTATTTTTATTTGCTGTTACATTATGTCTATTATTTCTGTTTTTTCCCTAATCTACTTCCACTTCCATACCCCATACTTTTATAAACATTCTATTACTTTTATGAACACACATTCAAACGCAATCTTTGTACTCACTCACTTGCTTACACACTTTTTTTATAATTTTCTTTATATTTTCTACATTTCCAGAATTTTCCGGCAAATCATATTGAAACCTGCTAGCAGACAGACGGTTGGTTGCAGTGCAAGCGGCAACTTTATAAACCACTCTACCAATAAAATCAATAATTACAATTGTTTAAAAGCAAAAACAAATTTCTATTCATTTTATACTTGTCAAGAAGTGTTTGTTAGAAAAATTCATCAAGATGTCGCGTTTAAGTTTAAAGTTTAGTAGTAATTTATTATCTAATTTAAAGACTAAAATGTTTATGTGATATTGGTTGAAAGAGAACTTTTGACAAAGAAATAAATTCGAAAATCAATCGGACAGGTTTCTGTAAAGAAACTTGACAAAACTCACTAAAATCCAAAACCCTCATCGTTTAAAGGCACTATAGGAGCAACACGGTCGGTTGTATTCGTCCACCTTACAAAGATACCTGCTTTGATCAGTGAACAATTTTTACAGCGCAAGTTTAATAATTGAACCAACGACATTTTTATAACGAAAAACATTTTTGGCAACATTTTCTACACTTTGACAAACAAAATTTGTTTTGGTCTCTATAATTCAGTTTTATACTGAAAAATATTGTCGCCAGAAAACTGTGAAGTCCGTTATTTGTAATAAAATCGTTAATCGTATTAATTAGAAGCATTTGAAAAACTTTTTTCGCTTGAAAAAGAATCTTTAAATATAAATTTAAAACACCGTGAGAAAGTTTCTCGGTCGGCTGTTTTACGAAGAAGAGTATCTTATAACAATTGTTACTGCCTAATGGCAAGTAGTTCGTTCAATAAAACGAGACACAGGCGCAGACTGGCTGCGATCTCGTTTCTATCGAATATTTCATTAGATGGCACACATCGGGATACTAAATTTGGAGCAACAATCGGCATCTGTGGCACAGGTGCAGCAAATAACGCAGCGTCGGCAAGATTACAACGAGCAGGTTCAAGCACTGGCAAAGCAAGATTTGAAGGTGGCGGAGACGAAAACGCGCTTACCGGCAGCGGTGTGGGCGCTTGTAGAACACTGTCAGCTTTATCATCGTCATCGTCAGCTGGAGCAGCAGGAAGTGGCTGCAATCTCAATTCTGTGGGAGTGGAATTATTTGGTCATCAATACAACAATTGCAACAACAATTCTCAGCAATTCTTTAAAAAAGGCTTTTATCACCAACAGCATCAGCAACAACATCAACAACGTAATGGCAGCATTCCCGGACAAAATCAGCCGCCCACAGCTGTTCAACAGCTATCTGGCGCTATCATTGGAATTGATGAAATTCATATGGACGTTTTGGCGCCTGGCAGTATTGGAAGTGATGATGCCGGTAGTGCGGATGGTGATGGGCATTTTAGTGAAACTGAAAATATGGGTTACAACTTGATAAATGCACAACCAAATAACGCTAAAAGCGCAGGCGGTTATAAAGCATTTGATAAAGTATCTATGGCAGCAGCAGCAGCAGCAGCTACAGTCCAAACAACTTTATCTGGACAAGAGAAACGCAATGCTAAAAGACCCAATTCGAGCGGTCGTCAACAGGGCAGTGGCAATAATTATTGTAATGGTAAAGTCAACAACTATCAGAAGCAACAACAGAAAACTCATGCAGGTGGCAGTGGGGGTTCGGGAGCAGAAAGTGGCAGTGATTCCGATAGCGTTAAGATACCAATGAAGGTGTCCAGTATGGGTGCTGGCATTTTAATGCCTTTGCGAGAAAGGTTAGTACTAAAAAATTTTACTATTTTTCATTATTTTGTTTTTAATTTACAAACAATCGAGTTTATTCGTTTTAATCGCTTACAATACTAATACCAATTGATACGAATCAAAAGCAGCTGGTTTTATATGTTTCCTAGCTGTCTATATGTGGATTTTTCATAGGAGCCACCCTGATCATCAGTACACTTGGAAAGCTTTGAAAGGTATTTTCAAACATTCAACTTTTTATCCCAATATTTTAGGGTATTGGAATAAAAAGCTGAATGTTTGAGAATACCTTTCAAAGTTTTTCAAGTCTACTAATCATTAGGATAGTTCCTATGAAATGTCTACATATAGCTAGGTAGGAAACATAGAAAGCAAGCTAGGGAACAACTAGCTGTTTCGTAGTCGCTACAACAGCTAGCTGTTCCCCAGCTAAAGGTTTGAATATTATTTTTCTTGTCTTCTTCAATCAAAAGTTATTGATCACAGCAAATTTGTATTGTAAAAAATCCTTCTTAAGAAAACTTAAGGAAAAACTTGAACTTAAATCCGATGTACAAAAATCAAAACTCTAATTTAAAAAAAATTATAAAGTTCAACAAAACATCAATAAATTATTAGACTCATTGTTTAATTAACTTTGTGTTGAGATAAAAGGAAAACATATCCAATTTTAATTGTGAGTAGTATTATTTTATTTTGCAAGTTTAGCTTAAGCAAACTCAATCAGTTTAATTCAATATATACTTGCGAGTTGAAGTCGCCAATTTTAAGCGATATTCGTTTATCAGAACACCTATTTGGCGATTTCAAAACGCAAAACCATACTTGTTGCGTTATACGTTTGTCACGACATTTATTTGGCGGTTTTAAATCGAAAACGCTAAACTCAAGCGATTTGTGTTTCTCAGAACATGCTTCTTAGTTTTTCAGCAAATCATAGATATTTTTTTAAAAATCTTAAGTATAAATTATTAAAATTTTTGCAGCTTAAGATCTTTTGTTGTTTTTTTATAAAAAAGTAACGTATTTTTTATTTGTTTCGATATTTCGCTAACAGTTTGTTAGCATCGTCAGGAAAATTAAAATGTTATAAAAATTTTTGTTTGAAAAAATGTTGTCAAAAAATTCTTATATACAAAAAATTCAAACACAAAGAGAAATTCTTAGCAATATTTTCAAATTAAAAAATAACATAAAACAAAATTAAACTTTTTCTGCAACCAACACAAGCCATGTTAACGATTATATATTGCTCCTCAACTTTAAACAAATTAACATGGAACATGTTGCTCACAGAATAACATGAACAAGTTTTACATAACTTAATAATATCTTAACAATAAAACCCTCTATATACATTCAACGTATTAATTTTTTTCTAACTAAATGTCTATAACTATGTGCTAAATTATCAGTATCTAATTTAAAATTAATTCTCTGTTCTACAGGTGTACTAATAATCTCTAACATTTCTAACATATACCGTTTCTTATAATTACATTCTGTGTTTATTATTGAAACATTTTCAAAATGAGGATAGTGATTTAATTCAAAACAATGAGATGATAATGCTGTCTTTTGGGCATTAATATGCCTATATTTTTGGTCTGATTTATGTCCCGCTATTCTTGTCCTTAATTTGTTTTTTGTTGTCCCTATGTATACTTTATTACAATTCTCCTGATCATTTCCCTTACATGGAATTTTATAAACAATATTAGCAACATCTAATTTATTATTTCTATCCTTAATCTTACAAAATAATGTATCTAACGTATTATAACTCCTATGAGCCATTCTATATTTTACCTTGTTATATATATTAGATCTTGATAATCTCTCTGTTAAACCTGGTATATATGTCAATGGTTTATAAACTTTCGGTTCTGTTAAGCTAACTACATTATGCGTATTACTATTTTTAAACTGACTCACAAATTTTGTAGTTAGTGCAGTTGGAAAATCGTTCTCTTCTAGCAAATTTCCGATTTTAATTATGTTCTTTCTATGGAACTCCTCATCACTTATTGTAAGTACTCTTTCAACAAAATTTCTAGCTGTGTTAATGATTATATTCCTACTATGCTTTGAAAAGTAATTTATTATTCTACCTGAAGCTGTTGGCTTTTGATACCAATCCATAACTAGCTTATTATTCCTCCTAATTATCATTGTTTCTAAATATGGAAGCCGTGAATTATTTTCCCTTTCCATAGTAAATTTAATATTAGAATTAAAGTCATTCAAAGTCAAAAACATGTCATCAATTGCTAAGTCAGGAAGAATGCAAAACAAATCATCTACATATTTAGTCATTAATCTCGGTTTGATGTTCAATTTATCTATAGAACTGTCCAATAACTTTTCCATTATAATGTCCGCAATAATTGGGGACGCTGGAGATCCCATTGGGAGTCCATTTAGTTGTCCATATATCTTTCCATTATGCTGAAAATACCTGTTATCTTCTATACAAAATTTCAGAACCCGTAAAAATAAACTTTTTTCCATCCTTGTATGTTGGGTTATTAATCCCCACTCATCTTTTATTGTACTCATTGCCAAATCTACCGGTATACTCGGAAATAGTGATACTACATCAAAAGAAATTAGTCTTTCATTAGTATTTATACTTTGGCCCTTTATTCTCTCCTTAAACTGCATAGAATTTTTAATATTATATCTTGAATTCTCAGTAATCTTCTTAAGAATTTTCACTATATATTTACAAAGTTCATAAGATGGAGAATTAATGAACGAACAAATTGGTCTTAATGGATAATCTGTCTTGTGAATCTTTGGCAATCCATATAACTTAGGTGCAACAGCAATATTGGTCTTTATTCTATTTTTCTCACTATTACTTAAAATTTCCTTTTTAAATAGTTCATCTACTAAACTAAGATTCACAAGACAGATTATCCATTAAGACCAATTTGTTCGTTCATTAATTCTCCATCTTATGAACTTTGTAAATATATAGTGAAAATTCTTAAGAAGATTACTGAGAATTCAAGATATAATATTAAAAATTCTATGCAGTTTAAGGAGAGAATAAAGGGCCAAAGTATAAATACTAATGAAAGACTAATTTCTTTTGATGTAGTATCACTATTTCCGAGTATACCGGTAGATTTGGCAATGAGTACAATAAAAGATGAGTGGGGATTAATAACCCAACATACAAGGATGGAAAAAAGTTTATTTTTACGGGTTCTGAAATTTTGTATAGAAGATAACAGGTATTTTCAGCATAATGGAAAGATATATGGACAACTAAATGGACTCCCAATGGGATCTCCAGCGTCCCCAATTATTGCGGACATTATAATGGAAAAGTTATTGGACAGTTCTATAGATAAATTGAACATCAAACCGAGATTAATGACTAAATATGTAGATGATTTGTTTTGCATTCTTCCTGACTTAGCAATTGATGACATGTTTTTGACTTTGAATGACTTTAATTCTAATATTAAATTTACTATGGAAAGGGAAAATAATTCACGGCTTCCATATTTAGAAACAATGATAATTAGGAGGAATAATAAGCTAGTTATGGATTGGTATCAAAAGCCAACAGCTTCAGGTAGAATAATAAATTACTTTTCAAAGCATAGTAGGAATATAATCATTAACACAGCTAGAAATTTTGTTGAAAGAGTACTTACAATAAGTGATGAGGAGTTCCATAGAAAGAACATAATTAAAATCGGAAATTTGCTAGAAGAGAACGATTTTCCAACTGCACTAACTACAAAATTTGTGAGTCAGTTTAAAAATAGTAATACGCATAATGTAGTTAGCTTAACAGAACCGAAAGTTTATAAACCATTGACATATATACCAGGTTTAACAGAGAGATTATCAAGATCTAATATATATAACAAGGTAAAATATAGAATGGCTCATAGGAGTTATAATACGTTAGATACATTATTTTGTAAGATTAAGGATAGAAATAATAAATTAGATGTTGCTAATATTGTTTATAAAATTCCATGTAAGGGAAATGATCAGGAGAATTGTAATAAAGTATACATAGGGACAACAAAAAACAAATTAAGGACAAGAATAGCGGGACATAAATCAGACCAAAAATATAGGCATATTAATGCCCAAAAGACAGCATTATCATCTCATTGTTTTGAATTAAATCACTATCCTCATTTTGAAAATGTTTCAATAATAAACACAGAATGTAATTATAAGAAACGGTATATGTTAGAAATGTTAGAGATTATTAGTACACCTGTAGAACAGAGAATTAATTTTAAATTAGATACTGATAATTTAGCACATAGTTATAGACATTTAGTTAGAAAAAAAAAATTAATACGTTGAATGTATATAGAGGGTTTTATTGTTAAGATATTATTAAGTTATGTAAAACTTGTTCATGTTATTCTGTGAGCAACATGTTCCATGTTAATTTGTTTAAAGTTGAGGAGCAATATATAATCGTTAACATGGCTTGTGTTGGTTGCAGAAAAAGTTTAATTTTGTTTTATGTTATTTTTTAATTTGAAAATATTGCTAAGAATTTCTCTTTGTGTTTGAATTTTTTGTATATAAGAATTTTTTGACAACATTTTTTCAAACAAAAATTTTTATAACATTTTAATTTTCCTGACGATGCTAACAAACTGTTAGCGAAATATCGAAACAAATAAAAAATACGTTACTTTTTTATAAAAAAACAACAAAAGATCTTAAGCTGCAAAAATTTTAATAATTTACATAAAAGAAGATCAAATAATATTAGGATAAAATTGAATCTTAAGTATATTAATGAAAATAATAAATTGGCAAATAAGCATAATTTTACTTTATTCTGAAATAGGGGAAACCAAACATAGTTGAAAAGGACTCTCTTTCGGCGTAATTCTGAAAAAACCCCTTTCAACATATTTAAGTAATGATCTTCATTGACCGTAACATAAGACCGTGTTCTTCGAAAAAGTAAGGCCCGACAATATATCTGGAAGAAACTGCCACACTGTAATGCGAAATGGATGTAATTACATCTGATGGAGTATCTATGGTTTAGAATAACTCCATATTTTACAATTTGGTTTCTTAACATTGCCGTTTAAATCAAGATGTGCCTCGTCAGACATAAAAATGCAGTTCAAGACGTTTTTATCCTGTTACACCAGTTGAATGATCTTCTCACAAAATTCTAAGTGAACCGGGAAGTCTCTAGGGTTCAGTTTGTTTGTTAATTAAATCTTATATGGAAATAAGTTTAAATATTGGTCACTAGAGACTATAGTGACTGTCTGATGACACCCATTTGAGCAGGTAAGCTCCTTGTCGAAACTTTAGGATTGAATTATATGGCAGCAGCGATAGCTCCTGCGTCCGAACTGAGCGATCTCGATGATAAGTCCTTCTTACGATTGTGCCACGCTCAGCAAAATTCTTCACGGGCCTCATTATAGTCCATCTGCTAGGAGGAGTGGCGCCAAACGTGCGTCTATATTCTCTTTGGGCAGAACTCTAAAATTCTTCAATTTTAGTTAAACTTATAGATCAATCTATAAATACAATAAAAATGGAACAGGTTAGTTATACAGAAAATAAGTTATTAGGTTTTTTTTTGTAGCAGCTTTCATCCGCCACCCTGTATAATATATTGCAGATCGTTTTAGTATGTACTGGTGGTTTGAAAACGCCAAATTTTTAGCATTTTCGTTTTCAGAATACCTCTTTGTGATTTTCAAATCGAAACCCCTAATTTTAAGTGATGTGCATTATTGAAAACATGAAGCAATGACACCCCTAATTGTTGAGTATATTTGTGCAATTTTTTCAATTCAAAATGCCAACAGTCTTAAAACCTCTGAAATAATTAGCAATTGTCATATTAGAAAATTGACGCAAAACATTAAAAAAATTATTAAATTTTTGGCTGTTCAATTTTTTTTTTGCAAATAATTCAAATAAGATATCAACACCAGAGATCTGCACCGGTGCACCGCAACCATAAGTACCCAATCATTTTCGTTTTCTTAATAATATATACATGACGTCGTCACAAAATCAAATTGTAAAAACAAAACTCTCGACAAATTCTTTTTTTGTGTATACGCGTCACCTTTTATTTAACATTAACTGAAATCACAGCTGTCAGAATTAATAATTTACAACCATGTTGACGATTTTAAAAGTAACATACTTAATGATGATTTTAAGATTGTTTTTGCTGAAAAATTATAAACGAAAATTCAATTCAAAAAAAATTTTTTCTATATGTATGTATAACTGTGCATTTGTTGTGGTTATGTATTAAAACCAAGAAATAAAAACTATTATAAGTGAAGGATCATAAAATAGAAGAAATTTGATGAAAATGTGTTTCATAAAAAATCTTTTTAAGTAAAAGTTTTTATTTTTACCGGCTTTGTACTAAATATGTTCAAATAAAATATGTGTACATATTTTCTTCAAAACACGATCGCCAAAACATAATGTTTCAAAAATCTTCTGGCAACGCCGCGCTTATTACGAATACGTTTACCGAGTGTGAGTGAACACTCTAATGGGTAAGGTAAATGTGTGAATGCAAATTCTTACATAAAAATCTTATTTTCGTTGTTAAAAAAAGTTCGAGTTCAATTGCCAAATGTGGAAAAAATTATTGAGGAACCAAATCATCAATCAGCCACCGCATACAAACTTGGTTGGGTATGTTATATACTCTAGTTAACAGACGCAAACTCTGACGAGTTGAAAATATACTTGTGCAAACAATATCACACATTTAAGACGGGTGTACTTAGATCATTAAAAAAGCTACCGGTTGCAGATCTCTGCTAAATACATCTTTAAAGTACAATGAAACTTCGATATAACGAATTCCCAGGGAATCGGAAAATATATCGTTATTAGCCATTAGCAATTGCTTCACTGTAAATATAATCAGCAAAGCTATGATATAACAAAATTTGAAGATATACGAAAAAAACGAAATTCGTTATAGCGAAGTTTCACTGTATATGATTTGTTTATTAAACAATTATTTCATTACAAAATTAAATGTATGAAATGTTTCGGTTCACAACAACGAAAATGTAAACATTTTTGCCAAATGAATTAAAATGACGTTTTCACGCGGTTTTTGTGACACAAAAAGTGGAGAACACATTTCTCTACACATAAATCCGAGCGTGAATAATACTTTGAGAAATTTTTGGCCATTTCTTCTATAAGTCAATTTTCGCCATCAAATATTTTTAATACCAGACAACACAATAATTTACGTACATACATACATATATACTTACATACTAAATGTGTAATCATTTCCACTAAGATCAGCATTAGTACTATGATTCATTTTGACAATTTTCAATTTTTGTTTTCTAGCAGAAAAACCTCCTCTTAAAACGTTCAACATTTTTTTTAATGATATTTCATTTTTAAACTTGCATTAAGAAAAATATGGTTTTATTTGTATTTATCAAACATTTTAAACCGGTTTGGCGCTGTTTGTGTTGTCTGATCATAAATAATATAAATAGATATTTTCTGTCATTTTTTCAATATTCAGTGATTCATGATATCAGTTCTTTTTGTTGATTACTAGTTTTGTTTCAAAATTTGTGTAATAAAAAAGAAAAATGTACTATTTTTTATAGTTGAGAATTTTTTTTTTTTTTTGGCAATGAATAAGAGAATTTTATTAATTTGTAAAATATTTCTGCTGTTGATAACAAAAAAAAAATCGTAATGGGGGTTTTTATTAAAAAATTTACATGAATATTTTTATATTTACATATATTTGTAAATGTTCAAATTCCACATACTGTTCTTCTCTTAAGCAAACAGTCACAGTTTAACACTTTTATATATTTATTTCATTAAGAAATACACCTAAGTCTGTTTTTACACGGTAGATTGGTTCCAGAAGAAGCCGTGTAAAAAAAAACGTGTAAAAAAGACATTGATCTTATACAAAAATGGGTGATTTGTTCCTAATCTCTAAAACCTATTAAAATTAGTGAAAAACAAGAATTTTTAAGAACAAGAATTCATGTTTATTTTATTAAATCAAATATATAATGCTTATTTTCACAAGCATAGTAATTAATGATAAAAAAGATATGCACTCTAATCTTAAAAGTAATATAAATTAAATGTATGGCAAGTTCAGGAACTAAAAAACTATGTTGCGAACGAAAAGAATAGGTTATTCAATTTTTAAGGTAAAAAATAAAATAAAATAGAATAAGTGATAATCATAAATACAACATAAATTTAATTGCCGTCGTCATCACTTATTCGCATTCGCTTGCTTCGAACGCGTATACATTCACTATCATCGCTGGAATAATTTTGAACTGGACTTTCTCTTGCTCGTTCGGCATCTACATTTTGAAAAATGAACTCTGTTATGAGCCGTTGTTCGCCAATTCTTGCTACCTCTTTGTATAAAGTGTTCGCAAACTATCGATACTATCGATGGTTTCAGACTTTTTTCTTTCATAAATACTTTTTTGTGATATGAACATACTTCGCAAAAATTAAATTTGACAAAAAAAATTTAAGTACATAAAATTTCAAATCGTGCTAAATGGAATAAAATCGTGTAAAAAAATTAAAAATATTCAATTTTCAAACCGTGTTATATCAAAACCGTGTACAAAAAGACCGTGTAAAAACAGACTTAGGTGTATTACAAGATTCATATGACAAAAAACTTAATTCAAAGCTAAATTCATCATTAAAAAATCCTGTAATTAAAAAATTATGCATTTTCTATACTGCCACCCTCCAACTTGTACACAAATGTTGTAGTCAAATAAATAAACAGGTGAGAAATTTTAATATCCCACTTGGCCATGTATTTGAGACATTTTAAACGACGGTTACAAGACCATAGAGAATCGTTCAAGACATATTCGCGACAATACGAATCGTTAAACGTTGACGAAATTTTAAACAACTGGCCATGAAATCATGCACGACCACTCAAGCAATTTCCCTCAGTTTATAGTCGATGATTATGCAAACGACAGTTTTCTGTACCTTTTAATTATTTTCTCACAGATTTTTTTTTCAAAAATTTTAAATGAACGATTTGATGACAAGATTAAAAATATTGTGGGTTTGTTCAGCTATTTTTTTTTTATAGTCCCATTGTTTCCTGTGCAAATGCTTAACAATTTGTCGCTCATTTCTTACTTACAGTTGAGCGACAGATTAAATATGTCGTCGCCCACTCTCCCCTAAAACTTTTGTGGTGTTTATGAAACACGAATGAGTGATTCATCTAGAAAATTTGCATAGAATACACTAAAAAAATTTAGTATATTTCATACAAATTTTCTCGACGTATCACACATTCGTGTTCCACAAACAGCGCATTAAACAAAAAAGAGAATAAATCGTGCAGATATCGACGCAAACTGTGTCGTCTAGAACCATATTGTTGACTGCACTTACTACTAATATCTTATTGATATGTTCTTAAATTTAAATTCCGGTTTATCAAAATTTCGAAACTCATATGGAATAAGCAAAGTGTTAAGCTTAGGGCAAAAAATTGTTTTAGCTTTTGAAGACTTTCCAAAATCAAGTTTTTCTATAATATATGGAGTTTATTACATTTCACCATCTTGTAATATTGTAGCAATGAACATATTTTTAAAGAAACATGGTCCCTGTAGCTCATGCCGGTAGTTTAGTTAAATTTTCTTGAAATGTGGTAGAACATATTTCACTCCTTCATAAAAGCAAAAGTAGACAAAAGGAGAGCATTACCCTTGCACTTGAACCAATTCTATGGGGTGAACCATCTCACGGTTCACCAGCACTCTAAGTGGCTTGCAAGGCTCAGACAGATAGCAATTTCTTGCCATATATACCAACTCCTTACTGAAGAGCTCGGGCCTTCCAGTCCTTCTTGTATGAAATTCTCCAGACAGTAAGAGGAAGGCTAAGAGTCACGAGTTGGTGGCTGGAAGCTCGTACATTATGGGTATCTCCTACAAGACAACAGCTCCTTCCTGAAAATCGGCATGCGCCCTCATTATCAGGGAATACCCACCTGCGATTTTAGATCTAAACAACAACCAGAACGTTTTAGCCAAAATGTGAGCATCATCAGCACCAGGATGGTTTGCAAATTAAATCGTTCTGCCAATTAAATCTTTAAGGTTTTTAGAAGTCCAAATACAATCTGACTAGAGTTTGTACTGGAACCTCCTAGACTTTACTAATTGTCACCCACCTTTAGTATTCAATTATTTTTTCCTATCTTATTTGATCAAGAGTTATTGATCGCGGCAATTATTGTTATAAATAAAAAAATAAAAATTTTTCTTGGCGAAAGCCAAATTTGAACTTTAACCACCAAATAATTACAACAGGTAGTGCCTACATATCAGAAATATTTAATAAGGAATGTTCATACATATTTACATACACGTGTACATACATAAAATATATATGTACATACATAAATACATATGTACATACATAAATACATATGTACATACATGTTTTGCAATCCAACAATTTCTTCAATTGCAATTGAAATAATTACACTAACACTTGTTTGTTACACACTACTTAAATAACTCACAACTTTATTTACACTTGACACCACAGTGTGTTAACATACTACACTTGCTTACTTTTCTGACTTAATAGTGTCTTGCACAACGTTTAAAATTAAACTGTCTCTCTGCCGAACATCTATCTGTTTGCTATTTATACTTCTTTATTAACTTCTATAATCATCATGAACTTTCTAGTTATTGATAATTCCCGACTCAAATATACAACTATAATTCTTAAGCACACACATGTTTGCGAAAAAATAAGAACACAACAGCAACAAACAATAAGAAGGCAACAATAACAATAAACCCATTGGTGGTTGATTTACTTGGAATTTTGCATTCTTTAAATCATGTATGTCAGTTTTTTTTTTTTTTTTTGCTTAATGTTGTTCGTATGGGTGTGCGTGTACATTTACGGCAAGCAGTTTAACAGCTGCACAATGGGTTGGAAGTAATGCAAATTCGTAGCAATATGTTTCGCTGAGTCAAATTTGAAAAGTATATTGCTTTTGTTAAAGAAGCATTCAGACTTAAATAATTATATATACACCACAACATAAAAAGTTATGCACAATAATTTCCAAGTGATTAAAACCAATACTAAAATTGTGAGTTAAAATTTGAATATCATCAGCATCATTTACTAGGTAAGTTATATGTTATAATTCGAACAAAATATATTGTAATCTGCTATAAAGAAAACGACACTACACGTTAGGCAGATACAGAAAACCCAAAATTTCGAGTCGTAGGATTAGATTTTTCATTATTTCAAATATTTTCAGTAAAGCACCCCATACACGTTTCAACTCAGTTGGCAACTGAGTCGGCTGTTGTCCAAATCAAAGAGTGTATGGCTTTGTCAGTTGATTAGTTTGGCAGTTGTCGAGTTGGTTGAAGAAAAATTAAAATTTTTTTTTTCAAGTTGACTAAAAAGTCTTTCAATTCGATTGTGTTGTGTGTGTTCGAGTCTCTTGATCAGGTCTCAAAATTTATATTTTTAGTGGTTTTGCAAAGAAAACGCTATATATTTTAAAAATTATCTATAATTTCAATGAATTTAGTTGAATGAAAATCTTTCAATTCAGATTATGAAGTGTGTGGGCAATAATCAATTCAATTGAAAGACTCAATTCACAATTGAATTGAAACGTGTATGGGCCGCTTAATATATAAAACTATGCCTGTTATTATATTATAGCCTTGTCTAAAAGCTAATTGAAAATTTTTAAAAGATTTTTGGATAGAATTGACAAATTTTAATTATTTTATTTCTATTTATTTTTATATGAAACAAAATTAAGTTTTTTATTTAAAGTTAATTTTCTTGACAAAAACAAAAGAAATAGGTTCGCATTATATATTATATTCCAGAATATTATGTCCCAATCGGTGGACGCTTAAACGAGAACATTTCGTTTTGTGACTTCTCAGTTGTTGAAGAAAATACTTGAAATTAACGTAAATTTTGTTTTTTTTAGTTATCATCTTAAATTTATTTATGCATTTTAAAAGAACCTTTTAGTTTATTTTTATGCTTTTATTTGGGTTTTTGCCAAATTTCATTGAACACACAAACTAAAACATTGTAATAATTCTTATTTTTTTTTTTTTTTTGCTAGACATAATCTCAAAGAAAACAATAAAATTTAAAAAATTTCTTCACCTAAAGCCACATTATTACAAATCGTAAATACCTCATTTCCTTTTACCTATCAAAAGATTTTGAATTTTCTTAAAATAAGCCTAAAGAAAACATTCAAGATGTGAAAAATAATAAACTAATTTGATTTAATTTGAAAGAAATGATTATAAATTTTCAAAACGTGCAATTAGTTTCTTCAAGTACACAAGTATTTTGTTATTGTAATCTGTTCGAAATATATTTTTATCTTAAGTGGAATTTTATGTAAAGGCCTAGTTAGCTTAATTTAGGTATTATTGATTAATACGCTTATAGAAATGTGTTAGTAAGTGTATGTGTGTGTGTGTGTGTGTTTGTTTGTGCTTTCCTGTTTTGCATGATTTACTTTATTAATTGAAGAACACTTTGCTTACAAACAGATTAATAATCTTTCAAAACCAGATGCCTTTCAAACATTTACAGACAGACAGACAGATAGCATAAAGTTGTTTTTGTTATAACGATCAGTGTACATATGTAAAATATGTGTGTAAATACATTTATATATGTATGTACATATCATTAGAAGAAATTTATTACGTTTATTATATTTTTTCTAGTATTCTTTAGTTTGCTTTATATGTTTGCTAAATATCTTATTCATTCTTGAGGGTTTCATTCTAGCCGGTATAGCGATCATGACTTCTATTTTTAGCGTTACAAAATAATACTTTATTATCAAGGTTATTCTTGAAAAACTACATATTCCAACACCTATATATGTATGTATGTGCACAAGGAGGAAATTAAAGTATATTTTCAAATTAATGAATTAAAAAAATGGCGTTTGCACTTCAGTCCCCGAATATCAACGCTGGCATGACCCAGGTATGATAAGAGAGAAGGACTGTTATTTTTAGGGGCATACCCCGAAAATGGTTGCGTTCTGGCGGTTCCGATGGAACATTGCCACCAGTGTGGCCGTGTCAAAAAATGTTTCATATTTCCACTAGTGCGGCCATGTTGTTATTGTTATTTTACAGCTACATCGGCTTAAAATAATTCTAAAAAATGCCAAGCTGCCAAAAAGGAATATTAAAATTTTAATTGAATTATGTTTTTGTTATTTTAGTAAGAAAAAAATGAAAAACTTTGATTCTTCTTGTGGATTATTTTTATTTAGTCTTTGAATTTTTTTACATCAAGTCGAGAATATGATGTCAGGTAAACCGCCACAGTTGATTGTCATTTGAGCTCTTTTTATAGAATTTTCCATCACATTGGCCAAAACTTCCGGCGATAGGTCCTCATATTCTTGACGGATTTTGTCGTTAAGAGCTGCAAGAGTCTATGGCTTGTTGACATAAACCCGCGTCTTCAAAAAATCCCACAAAAAGAAGTCTGCAGCGGTCAAATCAAGCGATCTTGCTGGCCAGTGCAAAACGCCAAAACGGGAGATTAGGCGCCCGGGAAGTGCATCCTTCAGCATATCGGTTGTGGCACGTGCAGTGTGTGCCGTAGCACCGTCCTGTTGGAACCACATGTTTTCCAATCCATCAAGTTGCGGCAAAAAGAACTCGTTGATCATTGCTCTGTAGCGCTCTCCATTCACAGTAACCGTTTGGCCCGCGACGTCTTCGAAGAAAAAAGGTTCGATGACTACTCCAGTGAAAACAGCACAGCATACAGTGACTTTGAGCACACCATACAGTGACTTTGAGCGGGTGTAATGGCTCTTCGTGGGTTACACGCGGATTTTCCGTGCCCCAGAAGCGTAAATTTTGCTTACCCGCTAAGATGGAAGTGGCCCTCATCACTCATGATTATTTTTGATGAAAAATCATCTTCCTCTTGGGGTCAAATAAATAGTCACCAATATTCCGCGTTCTGGAGCAGTGTTGCGTAACATTGTTTATTAACGTGTATTTCACGCACAATAGATTAATATTGGTCGCAGAGCAAATGGCCGATGAGGGCCATATCCCATCCACTAATAATAAAAAAAACGTGTATTTCGCATGTGTTTACTACACAAACAGAACTGACATTAGGGGCCAATCGCAAAATTTATAGCATTTTATGATAGGAGGATTACTTTTGCGCCGCCTTGTACATTCATCGAACGAATTTTCTTCTTCAGCTTCTAAAGATTCATTCAAGATATTCCGACATGTTCCAGAAAAATAGTAGAAAGAAAATAACAAATGATATGAAAAGTCAACTTTTAATTTTTGTTGTTCTGAAAAAGTACTAGTTTGGGTTTCCTTCGTTCGAACTGAACTTCGAAAGTAAAACTTGGAAAAATGTTCAAATAAGTAGTACAGACACGAATCGCATTTTCAATTTTCCTTTATTTTTTGCGATATGTCTTTTACCCAAAAAACGCACATAAGAGCACAATTTAGTTAGGTTTATCAAATTCTCCATAAACAACGATGATCGTAGTTTTTTAAGCGCCATTTTATGTTTAAAGGTAAGTACTCTGTCAAATGTGCGAAAAATTTTGAGCAACATTAATAATTTCACTCGGAAAGTATGACATTTAAAATATGGTGCCAATTTCGCATTTTAGGCAAATTTCAAGGTTTTCTTGGTATCAGGTATACCACATTGTTCAGCTGTTGTTTGAAATTTCGCGCGAAATAAGTACCACTCATATTATTTCACAATTACATCACAATGTTGCCAGAAACATTTCATAAGTTTTTCACAAATTGAACAGAGTACTACTTCAGCAACATTATTTCATAGATATTTCACACAAGTTTTTTTATATAGAGTTTTGACAGCATTTCGCACGAAATGACTATGTAATGACACAGTACTTAGCTTTAAACATTTTTGTATACTCAGGCTATGCTGCTGTGATGTAATATTGTATTGCATATTTTTGTAAATAAATGAAATGAAATTAGTTATGGCCGGTGAGGGTTAACCCAAGACATGAAAGTGATGATGATGATTCGAATGAGAGTGATTCCGTAACCGCTGAAATAAGAGATGGTATCGGTAATCGACTTTAGTTAACCAAATAACAAATATTAGTTTTTTAATATTTTCCTTATGCACAATTGCATCTCAAATAAATATTTCGTCATCGAACCCTTTTATTTCAATTGGTTTGTTTGTTATACTCAGTTTTTCTATAAAAGTTTTCATTTTCACTATTAAATTTAAAAGTGTTTTTAAACTACTATTTTTGTGTAGAAGTAGTTTCAAGAACCAGACAATTCACTTCAAATTAATATTCGAAAACAAAACATAAATGGAAAGTGTAGAGTAAAATGTAGAAACCAAAGCTTGCAACTGAAGTGATTTCAAACTATTTTCACTTCAAAGTAGTATCAAGAACATACCCGATTATTATAATATTGTACATATGAGTGCTTTGCTGCCGCTGTTTTTTTTCCGATATACAAGGCTTTATTGTAGAAAAACGGATTATAAATTTATGATTCAGAATAGTGTCCTTCGCTGGCCACTATTTTTCGCATCTTTTGGACAGCGTATGAGTCCTGTGTTGAAAAAACTGGTCATCTTTTGAAGCGAATCACGAATCAATCCAATTTTTTACTTCATAAGACCGGAAGGGTTGATCGAAACAAGTGGGGTACCATTTCACATTTCAAGGTTTCCAAGTATGTCTTGACAACTTTCGCAACATGGGTTCAAGCATTGTTATTCTGTAAAATAAATTCATAATGCCTCTCATTGTATTGTGGCCGTTTGTCTTTCAATGCTCGGCTCAAACGCATTAATTGTATCCTTTGGGATTGTGTCAGTCCGTAGTAAAAACTCATAATACACTACGCCGAGCTGGTCCCACCAAATACTGAGCATAACCTTGGAACCGTGAATATTCGGTTTGGCTGTCAACGCGGAAGCGTGGCCGGGATATCAGCATGATTTTCTGAGCGGGATTATCATAATGAACCCATTTTTCATTCCCAGTTACAATGCGACGCAGAAATCCCATCCGTCTTTGCCTCGGAAACAGTTGTTCATAAGCAAACAAATGTCGTTCAATAGCTCTCGGCTTTAACTCGTACGTCAGCCAATTTCCTTGCTTCAGAATCATTCTCACGACTTTCAACCGTTTAGAAATGGTTTGTTGCGTCACTCCCAATGATCCTGCTAATTCTTGTTGCCTTTGACACAAGTCTTGATCGAGTTATGCCTCCAATACTGCAGAAATGCCATACTGATGGCCATACTGATTGCCACATAGGGGCACATGGGAGAAGATCTTTCATTTTATTATTTCCGTAGAAGTTGTAGGGACGAGGAGAAAGTAGGAAGTGCTGAGAACGTCCTGTGTCGGTTTCCAGATCGTACTTATACTCAAGTCAAAAAAATTTAAATAAATATATTTTAAAAATCTAAAAAACACGTTTCTTAGAGATTAAACTAATTATCAATATAGCCAGATAACTATTCGCATAACGCGTTTCGATTTTTTTTGAATTGCCAAAATCGGGTATTTAGGAATCGCCACTTCCCCGAAGTGGAAGCTAGCACTTCCCCGAAAACAATACAGCAACTACAATTTTCGAACTAAATCGATTCATAGTTCAGATACACGTTCCACGGCCAAAATGCGCACCGAATATGAAAATCCGGTTCCGATTTAGTTAACGAAGCTGTTCCGAATTTTATGATAATTCCCAAAATCGTCTTCGTGAATCCCTAAAATCCCCCCACTTCCCCGAAAGCAATACGGCAACTTCAATTTTCGTACTAAGGCAACAACACTGTATATTTAATTTTATAGACCTACATACATATCTAATAATCACTCATATGCCATAGGTTACGAGTTACATACAAACAAATACAATTGAAGGTAATATCGCTCCCTTATTACAACATAGTCATAACTAAAAAAAAGTTTGTTCCGAGAAAAACACATTTCAAATTTTTAGTTCCCATTCAAGTCTAAGAATTTTTTTTTAGAAAATATCTCCTAAACGAAACAGTTTAAAAGTAATTTGAATAAATTTCTGGCACAATATAAAAGTTAGTACTGTTAACAATTCTACATTGTTAACTCGAAAAGCTCATTTTTTGAGATATGATATGTTACAATAATTAATAATTGAAATATATGTTACAATAAAGGATATAAGCGTATTAAAAAGGGCTTGTGCGAATAAAAACGTTTGATCTGTGTTATAGGTTTTTTTGTTTAGATTTTGTTGTTTTTTCTCATGACTCTATATAAGGGCTTTGTATCTAGGCAAGACGGTGCTGCACGATTTGCGGAAATATTAGAATGTAATATTAAATATATAATAGGTATTTAATATTATTCTATTAAAAAAAAAATCGTTTTTTTTTTTTTTTTTTTTTTTGAAAATTAAGTTTTTGTGTGGGGACCACCCCAAATGATTGAAGGCAGAAGCTAGGTATGTTCTGCAAAATAGATGGGTTCTCAATAATATTGGAAGTTGGTCATGCATTTGGCACCTCTAGGAATCCTTTAACTTCAGGGGAGCTCCCTTAAGGAGTGCAGTTAGGGGGTAAACATGTTTACAAGAAATGTAGAGGAAGAAATATTAGTGAGAGTCGGTCTTACATTTTACTACCTAAGGGCGACTCAGAGACAATTATAAAGCTTTTTGTGTCTTTTCGGCCTTTTTGCTCGACCTCTGTTCGCGATGCGAAGCCATTTACCCCCATTCTAATTTTTTGGCTAATGCATTTTTTTTTACCATACACCACAAATTAAGAGGTTCCAGCGAATCCAAAAATTGTGCACTAATTCACCCCTAATGTACATACAGAATGTATTTTCTAAAAAAAAACACATTTACTTAAAGATTCCAGACACATTTTCAGCAAAAGTGTGAAATTTTTCTGCAAATGCTGTTGCGTAACCTTTAAATTAACGATTTTATTCCCCTTGCAATTATAACAACGCACACACAAATTCAAATAAAATAACAACAATAACAGTTTAAATATCTATTTTCAATAAGTTTTGTTTATTTTTTTTTAAGAAACAACAAAAACACTGAAATCGTACAAGCAAATTCATGGCAACTGCAGGTTATTGACACTCTCATTAAACGTTGCAACGGGGGAAAAAAATCTTAAATAAATAGCAAAAATAAAAATCAAAAACAGCAACAACAAAAGCTGCAATAGAAATGAAAGCTTTTTTTGGCTTGAGAAAAAATTGTTTTTTTTTAACTGCTGACTGCTGCGATAGTGTGTGTTTGTGCGAGGTGTAATTTTGTAACAAAAAAAGGTCTTTCTAATTGTTTATACCCCGGTTTATGTAATTCTCTCATTCTACCGGATTCATAGTTTAAAAAGTATTGTAGAAAACAAGGTCACCAGCTCCTATAAGTGACTAAAAATAAATTGGAAGAACTAGAAGCAAAAAAAAAGTCCACATAAGCTAACACTGTTAAATTTCTAAGAGCATGCTGCACTTTGCAAAAGCTCTAATGTTGCCAGTAGCAAACACAACAACAAACTACAACTGCTACTGCATGCAAAATAAAAATAAAGCTTAGCAGAGTTCATTGCATTTAGCAACGACCTTTGGCGTTGCATACCATATAAATACATACTTACATACATACTCGTACACTGCCTGCCACTTGAATAAGGAATCACATATTTTCAAATTTAATTTAGCATGTCTCATAAACTAAAGTTCAGAAAATTTTTTTTTTTTGCAGAACCAAATTTCCTGAAGAAATAAAAATATATGAAGGCAGATTGATGTTGAAGCTACCTAAGTAGGAAAAAACATTGTTATTTTCAAAAACCATTTATTTCTTAACTGTTTTCGTTTCTACACAAAAAGTGCTGCCTTGTTCAAAGGTAAAATCAAAAATTTTGCTGCAAACGCTGTAAAAATGCAATTTGTTGTTTGCACAAAAAAAACACAAGTTATGCAAAAGTTTTTTAAATAGCTGACAGTTTTCATAAAAAAAAGGTTGAAGAAAAGAAGAATTTCAAATAAAATGACAAATTTATGTAGAAACGAAAACACCATTAGTAAAACATATTCCAACTCTTTTACACCATCTGAATATTACGATTCTGAAAACCCCTCAAAATACGCTTTAATTTCGGTAATCACTTCTTCGTTTGAGATGAATCTTTTACCTGCGAGCCATTTTTTCAAGTTTGGAAACAGAAAAAAGTCACTAGCAGCTAAATCTGGACTATAAAGTGGAGGATCAACCAATTCGAAGTGTATTTCACGTAATTTTAGCATTGTATCTAATGCTGTGTGAACCGGTGCGTTGTCTTGAAGAAAGAAAACTTTTTTCTTCTTTAAATGTGGTCGTTTTTTTCTTGATTGCATTAAGCAATTGATCCAATAATGCACGATAATACTTTCCTCTGACTATGGATCCTTTTTCGAGACAATCGATGAGCAATATTCCGTGTGCATCTCAAAATACAGTGGCATAACCTTGCCAGCCGATTTCACCGTCTTCGCCTTATTCGGAGCACTTCCACCAGCTTCCAGCCATTATTTCGATTGATTTTTGGTTTCAGATGTGTAGTGGTGGACCCACGTTTCATCAACAGTTATTAATCGACGCCAAAAATCAACAGGATTACGCTTTATCCTGTCCAAACACCGCTGTGAAGTGGTCTGTCGAACTAGGTTTTGTTCGGCACTCAACAAACGTGTCACCCATTTTTTTCATATCCGAATACTCATGCAAAATGTTGAACACACGTTCATATGATATGTTTACTATTTCAAAAATCTGATATGTTTACCATTTCGATAATCTCAGTTTCGAGGATTTTCTTGATATTTTCCTCAGTAATCACCTGTTTTGGCCTTCCTGTTGATGGTATTGTTGCATTGCTTGTTCGTCCGCGCTTAAATTCAGCAATCCAATATTTTACCATGTAATCTGACTGAGCAGAATCACTGCTTAAGCACAACAAGGGTTGGCAAATCATCTCTGGTCTTCATCGCTACGACAAAGTTTTCGAAATCTGTTCGTTCAAATCACGTTATATGCAGAATTTTAGTATAACAAAATATGTATAGTTTTTATTTCTTCTGAAAACTGAAGCCAACACCTTGAAATTTGATTCTGCAAAAAATTAGTTTTTTCTGAACTTTAGTTTAGGAGACATACTTAATTAAAGCTTAAAAAAATGTGATTCCTTATTCCAGTGGCGGCCAGTGTATATGCATACATATATACATATGTATGTATCTAACACTCGTTCTAACCAACCGTTCAATGTTTTTTGGTTTTCGTTTAACGAAAAACGTACTTAATGCTAGTCAATAATAAAGCTCTTTTTGTTTTTGCTGCTGTAATCGCTATATATATGTATGTATGTGTATGTGTGTATGTGGTTTTGTCTTTCCTAGAACCTACCTCAACTTTTGGCTAGCTGTCTTAGGTGCAAATGAGTAAAAATTTGTTATTGTTTTCTTTTTTATTGTTGTTGTTGTTTTATGGATTTGACTAAGAATGCATTCAAGGAAAAAAGCTTTATTGTTTTTTAAAATAGACCTATCGACCGCTAGATGATTTGCATTCGTCATTCTCTTATTGCAAGTACAAAAAGAAAAGCTTTTATTTTTCACAGCATTTAAAATTGTATAACATTTAACATTTCTGTTAAAAAGTAAATTGCTGCCTCTCTCAGTGTTTGGTTTGGTTTGCGCGCACTCCCCCTACAAACAGTTCAAGGAAGTTTAAAGACCCTTTTCACCACTGAAGTGGCTGTGGTCTGAATCAAAACAATTGCACCCTCTCTCTCTCTCTCTCTCTCCCTACACACCGTGCTCCCACAGCTGCTCAAATCTGTTTAGTGCGGTTTTAATTAAATTTATTTTAAACATACAACGTTGTTGTGTTGTTGGCATTAAATTATGCCAATTTACAAGCACTACATGATTAATAATTATTATTTTAAGCTTCAATTATTATTGCACACATTGAATGTGAGAATTGTTGAAAATGCATATTTTTAATTAGATTTTATGTGCGAGCTCAAAAGCGTTTGTAATCGTAATGTATAATACGCAGCTACGTATATACATTAGGGTGGGTCGTCTTAGCAATCGATATTGTACCAACGATTTTTCGATAGCTTTTAGCATGAAAAAGAGCAATTTCCATTACGACATATCAAAAAAATCATGTTCGAGACGCCCAAATTTAAATTTTTTACATTTTCTAAACGTTTGTTTTTAAGGTTTTTTTTTAAATAGGCTTTTATATTACCTCTTTAAGGTGAAGTTTATTTTTGAATTATCATTATTTTGAATTGTTACTAAATTATTTTTGATGAAATTCAAGTATTTATTGACGAAAATTTTAATGATTTGTTAATGAAAATGCACTGAACGAAAAACGCTTCGTTACAGGAATGAACCTGTTTCGTTACCATTCTTTCGTTAATGCCATGAAAAGTTTAATTTCGGTTATAAAAGCTTAATTAACGGGATGAAAATTTTTGCATCATTTTAATATTATTTTATTCGTGTTACGGAAAACTTATGCATGAAAATATAAGAATTTTGTTATAGCTACTAAACAGTGCAGTAATTATAATAGCGAGTAAATAAATTAAATGGCTGATTTTATTGCACAGGCGAAGCGTACGGCTGAAAAACGAATTCTCTCTGTAATCCGTAGCACTATTCCCCGGGCAATCGACCACAAATTGGTGAGCTCTCGACTGGAATGCGTGCTACGTAAAAATGTGCGAGTAGCAGGAACAAAATCCCTAATCTCGTCAGAGCAAAATCCATTGTAACGATCAGAGTTCTGCCACCGGTGGCTTTTTTAATGATCTAAGTACACCCGTCTTAAATCGAGTTGCGGTGTGATTGGCCACCGCATATGTTTTCTACTCGTTAGAGCTTGCGTCTGTTAACTAGAGTATATAACATACCCAATCAAATTTGTATGCGGTGGCTGCTTGATTTGGTTTCCCAGTAATAAATTTTCCACATTCGGCAATCGAACTCGTACTTATTTTTAACAACGAATGTAATATTTGTATATAAGAATTTGCAGTCACACATTTATCTTACCCATGAGAGTGCGTGTGTTCAACTCACACTCGGTAAACGTATTCGTACTAAGCGCGGCGTTGCCAGAAGGTTTTTAAAATCTCATGTTTTGGCGATCGTGTTTTGAAGAAAATATATACACATATTTTATTTCAACATATTTATTTAGTACAAAACCGGTAAAAGTAACAACTTTTATTTAAAAATAATATTAATATTTTTATGAAGCACATTTTCATCAAATTTCTTTTATTTTATGTTCCTTCATTTATAACAATTTTTATTTCTTGGTTTTAATCCAATAACCACAATAAATGCACAGTTACACATACATATATACTTACATACATACACCAATTGTGGAAAAAAATTTTCTGTGAATTTCCTTTCCTTGAAATTTTTCGGCAAAAACAAAATTAAAATCATCATTCAGTATGCTACTTTCAAAATCGTCAACATGGTTGTAAATTAATAAATCTGGCAGCCGCGATTTAAGTTAATGTTAAATAAAAGGTGACACATATGCACAATAAAAGAATTTGTCGAGAGTGTTTTTACAAATTTATTTTGTATGTAGTATTAAGAAACCGATTAAATAGAAAATACTCAAAATGTTTCTCTTACTAAGTGTTAGTAACACCAACACTTTTTTCTGGTCGTTTCTTTTACTTAAAAAAAAAATACACAAAATACGAAAGTGATTGGATACATTTTTGATGTATCAAGATTTCGCAAACAAACGTCAGGCATGAATACGCATAAATTTTTAAGCGTGTTCAAAATACTCTTATGTGAAAATTATTAGGTAAACAACCGGTGTACTTATGGTTGCAGTGCACCGGTGCAAATCTCTGGTAACGAAAGAAAAGAGTAATGCTAGGAACACAACTGCGACGAACGACGAATATTTGGTCGCGAATATCTGTCGCCAAAAATAAAACGCATTGGTGCATATGAAAATGCACACAATTATGGTGTTGGTCGAAATTCGTCATACTCAGCGAAAGTTGAAATAGATTAATTTCTAATTGTTTCGTCAGCGAACGACGAACAAAGCAGTATCAGGTGACCAGATTTCCTACATAAAAAAAGTATTTTTCATGACATAATACTTTTATAATTTATTTTAATCCATGTAGTAGAAAATGTATGGTGGTGTTCTCAAAATATAAAGTACCTCAGATAATTAGTTAAAAAATCCCTCTTTCGGATGGGATTTATATAGGTTTACTTTTAATATGGCCACCTTAGTATTTAAATTCATTTTTTTACTTTGCACAGAATGTAAACAATGTTCGTTGGTATTGTGCTTCACACGACGAATTTATACAACAAATATTTGCCGGCGAATTCGTCGCGATTGGCGAAGTTCGTCGTTCGTCGCAGTTGTGTTCCTAGCATAACGCATCATACACTGCGTCGATACTTGAGTGAGTCAATAGAGTTGGCTACCCTACTGTCACCGATAAGCTTCTTCGCTCTCTTCTGTGTACGGTCGAGTATCACCAAAATAGACTTAGAGGCACCGGCTCAAACATGAGAGTTGGATTCCATTTTCGGTCGGATGTAGGTGGTATAAATAGTAAAGAGATCGGATGGAGAGAGGTACATCTTACATCGTTTCAAAAACCTTAGGCACTTGAATGCTTCTTTAGAGATATGAAAAATGTATTCACTCCAGCGAACATCACACTACTTCATTCCAAGAACATCAAAAGCATCCGATTCCTCAATATTTATACCATCCATGAGTACAGCTGAAGCAGCGTTTGCGGTCGTTTGTTTGTGTGTTAATAAGCAACATTGGGTCTTACGAGCGTTAAAGGCGACCCTGTTTAATTAATTGGCCGTATTTTATTTGATACCGAGTTCGAATCCCGGTAAGCGCTGCTTTTAGTATTCAATTATTTTTCGGGCTTCTTAAAGTTATTGCTACACAAAAACTCTTGTTGGCTGAAAGTGGAATCGAAGTCATAACCTGACAAATAACATGTAACTGGTTTTTCATAAACAAATATTATTTATTTATGTAACTATACAGTTGCAAAGTTAATTTGCAAAATATAGGATGCACGGCATGGGCTGGGTGACTGAGACCATATGCCCAAGATGGTATTAACATTACGTTTGTAACGTCGCTGTGACTAACTACTCGTATAACGACCTATGCCTTCACATAGGAAATATATTTCATTCTATTTCGTATTGTTATTTCTTTAATGAAACAATATTCATACCCGATAAGGTATATTAACAGACTTGAGTGTCTCCCGAATCCTCTCACACTTTGGCGGCCACACTCGACTGAGAAGGATGGACACCCTTGCAACCATCAGAGCGTTGGAACGGCGATTTACTAATAAAATACACGCTAGAAGCAACTTTTCGTATAACATGGGCTGGACCTAAGTAAATAAAATTTTTCAACATTAATAAATTTTTTTCTATATTAATTAATTAATTTTTAGTTTTAAGATTTGCATACTTATTGTTAGTTCTTTTGCTGTTTACCTAATAAAAGTTGAAGAAAAGTAAAAAAAATTTTAATCTGGGCATAGTGAAATTTTTGAAAAGCTATCGAAAAGTCGACTGCACAATGTCGAGAAATTTTGATCCTTCCAAATCGACCCACCCTAATATACATATGTAAATATGTTTTGCAATGTCGTCGTGTATGATAAAACGCAGCAAAAAATAAAATTAAACAGTTTGAAACGTTGCCTATTAGCAATATGCAATATATACATATGTAAGTTTATTTGTTTTTCAAAGCAAAAAATGCTAAGTGAGTGAAAAGTATATTTAAAAGCGATAAGAAAGTAGTTTAATAATACGTTTTTAAACAGTTACAGTACAAAATTTCAAAGTGTTAAAAAAACTGTATAAATGATGCAGAAGGTTGAACTCACTTCGTTATCACTAAGAAAATTCAAATTCAAAAATTCGTTATCACTAAGAAAATTCATTTTACGGAATAAATGATCATTAATCGTGTGGAATGATACTAAACTCTCAAATTTTGAATACTGAATATTGAATTAAGCAGTCCCGGTTGATCAGGTTACAGCTCAACAGAACAATTTTTTTTGCAACGTATGTCGCAATCTAACTCCGCTTATACCGGTAATAGCCAGTGTTGCTGTTTGCGCAAATTACACCAAATTCGATAAATTACACAAAACAAATTGTTTTTATTTTTTTGACAATATAAAAATTTAAAACGAAAATAATGTCATTTATGTAAGTAGCGCATGTACAATATCAGGGATGAAAAACTAAACTTTAATAAAACAATTAAAAAATTGTAATAGTAACTTATCTCTTAGTTTTCTCACTTCTTTAATTGTTCAAAGGGAAATATTATTATTAACTGCCAGGCTCACGATGTCGTTTCGCATACGTTCGTTATTATTTTTAAAGTCAACAGACCTATTCTGATGCCGTTTATAAGCTTTATTTTTCCCTGAACTTGTAGCATTTGCCTTGTCTACCACCGATATGTCCGTTAGTTGTATAATAGTTGATTATAAGTCACTTATTTTTTACATAAAACATTAGCGATCGTTAACGAAACGACAATGTCAGCCAGGCAGTTAGTCTATTCATGTAGGAATGCCAAACCAAATTTAACATATGTCATCTAACACTTGACAAAATGGCCGCCAGTTAAAAAAGTGTTGCCAACTTAAAGTTGCATACCTCGATAAAAATGCCCTTTATAATATTTTTGCTGGTATCTACGAGTATTTCCTTCTTTTTTATATATATAAGAAAACTTCAGGGACACCATTTTTTCACCGCAGCAGGCTACCGATTACAAAATGTGAAATATACATTCGGAACGAATATTTTGACGACAGCACAGCTATACGACTACACGACTGCCGTTGTAACTGTCGCCAATATATTTCTATTTTACATCAATATATCAAGAAAGTTAATTAAATTAGTGATTTGAAAAAAAATTCACAAAATGTATTCATGCGGAATAAAATATACGGCCATGTCATAGAATTCACTTCCGTTCGGAAATGGAATTGAATCGGTTTTTTAATTCTTCAAAAAACGAAAATTTAAAACTTTTTCGGAATGAAATCGATTCTATAAGATAATACTAGTTTGATTCTTGCAATTAGAAATGAATTAATTCCGAAAAGTCTATTAGTTTTTCGTTTTTTGGAGAAGTAAAAAAATAATTCAATTCCATTTCCGAACGGAATTAAGCTCTGTGACATGACTGTATGATTTATAAAGAAATTGTGTAATTTCCGAAATTTTTAGCCGAAAATGTTTACATTGTCACGAATTCGGCAACTCTGGCAGTAGTCGGGAGTATGTGAAATTCTGGTTTATTACGACCGTTTTTCTTATATCAGTTTCTTATTTAAAAAATGTTTCCCCTTTTTATCTTTCTTTTGTTTCTGGTGTAATTTTTTCTGAGATATAAAAAGTATTAATTGTTTTCAGATTTTGGTTTGGGACAATTTTTTTGTTTACATTATACCTTAAAAAGTAAATTTATAAAGTATACAAATTTTAGGCGCAGATTACTAGACCATATGCGCACATATTGTTAAACAAATAAGAAATATATTTATTATGTATACTTATACGAGTATATGTTGGTAAATAAGAACAAGAAAGTAGGAGGAGAATTCAGTCTTTCAAATTTCATCGATGTTTTGCCTCTTAAGGTATCTTTCAATAGTTGGTAAGTAGTTTTCTTAGAAGCAATCAAGAAGTTTTTCCAGTGATTGACCTGATATGATTTATTTTACGTTGCAGAGGTTACGTTTCAGTGGATCGGTCTTTTCATAATAATGTTTAGAGTTGAATAATGCACTATCTACTCTGAGACAGACAAGGACTATACATTGTTCCCTAGATAGTTTCTCACTATATTATGGCCTTTGTGCTACGGGGTTTCGCAGATTCGTTAGGGCATCATATGGTCCTATCACTGCTTTTGAAAAGCACGATACCTCGGTAATCTCCGGTCAATTCAGTGCTTTCCTAGCGACATCTGCGTGTTCCATGCCAGAGATTCCAATATGTAATGGAATCCATATTGGAAACCCGAAGAAATTCATCGTATTCGACATTTTGGTTTTTCTTCAAAGCTTTTATGCTACAAATTAAACATTTATATTTGCTATTAATTGCATAATTTATTGCCGTTTTTATTGCTGCAATCTCTGCAGTGAAGACTCCGTTATGATCTGGTACGCGATGTTCAATTACTTTCTCAAATTGGGTGTTTGATCGCTGTTGAAATAAGGTATAAGAGATCCGGCCGTCCCGCAAAGATCCTCCTGTATAGTAGATAGTTCCCCCGGGGAACAGGTTTTGCCTTGGCGTATGCCTAACTAGGGCATCCTGTTTTTTGGTGCCCTAGCGGAAGGGGTCCTTCGGTTGTTGTAGCAAATAAAACTCTAGGAAACCGCACGACTTATGTTGTGTTGGCTTCCGAAACCCTTACCAAGGGTTTCAATTGACAGTACAGGGATCAGCATGACCCCCGGGTGGTTCTGCTTGCAGTTTAACCCGGGCTGATCATGGTTGAGGTGCCTACCTTGGCTGAAATGTTCTGGTTTGAAAATTGTTTTGTGTGTTGCTTTTTGAAGGGACTAACAACCTCTCGAGAGTCTGTTGCCTTTATACCAGATACCTGTACTGTAAGGAACCAGTGGTGATGGTTGACGGATGAGTTCATTTAAGGGCTGATGCTGCTAGTGGGCTTCGGCTTACAAACTCATTAAGCCTTGCCATTGATTGCTGGGAAATCGCATTCAGGAGGGATTTCATCTATCCCAATGGTTTTTCTCGAGCAAATAGTTCTTGGTTTATCTGGAACACATACGTTCAATTTCTTAAAAATGTAAAATATATTTTAAATTGCTGATGGGTTTGCCGATGATCTGCATTTCCAAAATGTGGAATGTCGACCATCTGTATCTATAGTCATAGCTCTGGATGCCAATTCAACAGAATTTTTTCTGTGGTTTGGGTTCATTTTTACTGAAAATTCTTTAAATGCCACAAAACTAAGAAAGAAATGCACGCTGCTGAACCGAAAATTGTGTTTAAAAGAGGTTAACACAACTTTAGTTACACGTTTAATAAATTCTTTTTTAAGATTTAGAAAAAATTTTGTTAGCCAAAATAAAAATTCCAACCAAAACATAAACAAAACTTAAAAGACGCATAAAAGTTTTAATACTAATTGTATTAAAAATAAAAAAACAATTTTTTAACTTATTAAAAATTACTGTATAAAATCGTTTTAAAAACAATTGTCTAAAAATTAAAATTTTTATGGAAAATTTCAACACAACACGTGTAATAATATACAAATATATAAATAAAAAAAAAACAATCTAAAATTTTTATGTGAATATAAAGAAATTTAGAACGATAAACAAAATGTTGCAAAATTAATTTGACTGACTTGTGAGATAAACATTTGTTAGATATGTAAATAGTTTATCTCTGGCTATACAGTAAAGTAAACTGATGTACCGTAAAGTAAACATTATTTCATATTCAAATGTTTAAACATCAAATAATATATTGTATGAAAAAAGAAACGCACAAACGATAATAAATAAAATTTTCCACCGAAACAAAAAAAAAAAAAAAAAAAGATAGAAAAAGCACAGAAACTAGGTCTATGATAATGTTTGCTTAAAATGTCAATGCACTTTTCCAACAACATGCCAACAATGGAAATTCAAACAACAAATACAAACGTAGAGAATCAGACTGACAGACATAATGTCTGTTTGTCTGCCATTCATTCAATAAAACAGACGTGGAACTGCAAACATCCAACTTCGCTTCTTCAAACAACCAGCCAACCAAAAACCAACAGCCAACCATTCAACTATCCATCCATCCATTTATCCACCAGCCGTGTCAAACAATACAAACCTGTTTTTTACTTAAACGCTATAAAGCTTCTGTTGGTATCTTTTTTTTTCTAATTTTTCTTCCTAAACAAAATGTTTTGGCTTAATTTATTTTGTTAAACGACATCATTTTTTTGTTGTTGGTCTTTGGCTAAATTTTTGGCATGCAAAGTAATATGGCTTAAAAGGCTGATAGACATACAGAAATAGACAGAAAGTTTTCGATAAACAAACAGAATTACTGGCAGAAACTGTAAATTAAAAAAAAATCTATTTAATGCCGTAATTTTTTTTTGTTCTTGTTCTCCATATTTAGCGTAAAAGAATCCATGTTGTCAATTTGATAATCTAAAAAAAGAAGCAAAATTAAAATAAAAGAAAAAGTTATTAAATTCGTAAACTGGTTGGATACTTTTGGTCCACCCAAAATGGTCTTAAAATATGGGTTCAGGGGAACCCGCCAAAGAAAATATTATTTTTTATTTATAATATCAAGTTCTGCTTTCAACTCTACGAGTAAAGCATTAAACACATAGACTACAGCAGGCTTCACGACTTCGATATAAAACTAAACATTAAGAAATATCCTTATAACGCATTCCAAGTTTTTTTTTCGAATTCACAAAATCCCCCACTTCCCCGAAAACAATATGACAACTTCAAACTTGAAACACATACACGACAGCAGACAGCAATCTGTCAAAAATAAAATACGTGTGTTTAAATGCACACGATTTTTTTTAACGACATCACAGCAGAACGACTTCACCACAACAGCATTTGCTGCTGCTTAGACTAATTTCTATTTTCGTAAGCAGCAAAAAGTAAATGCAGTGCTATCACTATAAATATAAATTGACAGCAATAAGAACTAAAATTTGTTTCAAATATTTAATAGAAATGAACATCTCATAAATAAAATAAACAAATAAATTCATTCGTTTTACGTAATATTATTACGTTTTTAGTCAATAATTTTAATTTCATTAATGTAAAATATGTATGTGGCACCTCTGAAATTTGCATTGTTTAAATACACGTGGTGCTGGTGCTGTCTTTAAAATAATTATGTTGCTAATGAGACGACAGCATTTGAAGCCGAAGCTTAGAGCAGTGATGCCCAAAAGTTCTATATGGAAGAGTAAACACCAATACATTTAAGTAAAAACTACTTTTATTTAATATTTTCTGTTGTAAAAAGCAAAACAATTTACAAAAACAAAATTCACACTGATATCGCTGTCGTCAATGTTTACCGACAAAGCATGCGAAAGTGTTGTTGGCTTGCTTTTGCGTGTGTGCGGTGAAGAAGGAAAAAAAAAATATGGAAGACGAAGTTGTTTGTGTATTTTTCATTGCTAGTGCTGAGCGCAGTATTTGTGTATTAAAGTGCACAGCCCTATAGCATAGGCCTGGGCATGTTTGGTTTAGAGCTCCAATTTTCGCACTAAATCAAATGACGTTAATATTTTAGATACACGTTCCTTGGCCAAAACGCGCACCGAATGTGAAAAACCGGTTCCGTTTCGGTTAGCAAAGCGCTTCCGAGTTTTATGGGAATTCCCAAAATTGGTTTCAAGACCTCCCCACTCCCTCAGAAGCTATACGGCAACTTCAATTTTCGCACGAAAACGAATGACTGTTTATACTTCAGATGCATCTTCCTCGTAAAAAACGTTCACCAAATATGAAAAACCGGTTCCGATTCGCTTAGCGAAGTAGTTCCGATTTTTTTTTTGGGAATACGCAAAATCCGCTTCGTGAATCCCCATGCTATCTTTCCCATAACTAACTAGGTGCTATCTTTCCCATAAGGGAAAGATAGCACCTAGTTAGTTTTTTATTATACATACGGCCGTTAATTTCCAAACGCTTTTTGTTTAATAAAAATAGTATTAAAATGTATCTGTTCTCGCATTTGCTCACTACTTGCTGCGCATGCAATCTTATATGGTGCTGTAAGAGCGAATCCGAAAAAAGAGCTATTGGGCATTGCGAATTCGTTTGCTCACATTTTTTAAGCGTTGCTCTTTGCATAACATGCCTCTAATGCATCGATCACCATGCAATGCCTTTAAGTGCCTTTAAGCATGAAGCAAACAACTAAGATGACGCCGAATTTCTACCGCGTGACGTCACACGAGACCACAATCATCTGTTTACAACAAAGAAATGCTTGCGATTTGTATTGAATAACTGGAATAACTAAATAATTAATATCATTTTATTTTCAAATAACTAGAAGATAAATTAATAAATTTTACTTATTTTTGTTTTAATAATTGTTTATATATATTGCGATACAAATTTGTGTTGAAGCAACAAGTTTAATTTCCTATTAAGAGAAAAAGTGTTATTAATGAGAGAATTACCGTATAGGTATATACTATTACTGATGAAATAAATTTGAACTTTAAATAAACCTTTGGTATAAGTAGGTTTTCTTCATGCTTTTCAAATATTATTTTTAGTTTTTTTTATTTTTATAATAACCATAGTTTCTTCAGTCGGCTTTGATAGTCCGCTTTCTGAAAAATGGTCATTCCATGAATATGTTCCTGTCAATAACTGTCAACACGTGCAGTTGCCAGTTAATTTTGCAATATCATGTGCCTTGAAATATTTCATACAAATATGCACTTTCTTTTTATTGTTTTAACGACGTAGAATCAAATGAAAAAGTACTTCACTCCTCTGCTTAAATTTTAATTGATTAAATTTTTAATAATTTGTCAAAACTTTATTGTTTTTTCAAGCGTTTCTGTTATTACAATAATATGCAAAGATCCCTTTCTACGTCACATTCTGCAGCTCACTGATTTAAACAACATAACGGCCCTACAGAAAGCGTAATCTATTATTTTTGATTCATGGCCTTAAGGGTAATCGCGCTTATACATACTGAGTGTTGTTTTGGTGGGGACCACTGGACCTATGCTAGGCGTATTACGCATGCTCTTTTTTGAAGCAACAGTGGTTTGTTTGAACTTAATTCATTAATAATAAGAATTAAAGTTAGTTAATAACTGTTTTTAACATTAAAATATTTTCATTTGCTGAATTTGTGTATCACGCGAACAATTTTCCTTAAATCTGTATTTTTCCAGAGAATATTTCCACGTCGAACAATCAGATATTTATTAGGTGTAAATATCGGTTCATTTATATATACAATCACATATTTATTATGTGTAAATATCGGTTCATTTATACATATGTACATACATTAACAAATTTAATCAGATTATGTCATAACAACAAATAAATGCAAAAAATAACCAGATTTTTACTTTTTATTTTGCAAGAAATATTACATTTCAAAACATCCTTTGTTGCTTTCGTTATCACCTGCTTTTTATTTAACCAGGAACTGCGTCGTAAAACTCAGAACTTAAGTAGTCAGAGGAGTTTGTTTTTTTATTGTTTTTCTTTTTATCTCAAATTGTGTACCTCTGGTTTTGTAGTCTAATGTTAAATTATGTATTCCTCCAGTTGCACTTCTTTAAGTTTGGCGTTGTTTTTCGGTTTGAAAAAAGTTGTTGTGTTTCTTTTAAATGAATTTGTTTGCCTTTAATAATGTTTTGATTTTCAGCAGAAACTAAGAACTCTTCTTTTAATGAATGCATTTCAAGGTTACCCAGTTTTTCTCTTCTTGCTCACTCACTTTATTTTACACACAGTGCAACTTTTTGTTTTGCGGGTTTTTTTTTTAAATCTGTGCTTAAGTGCTGCTTTGTTTGATTTTTTTTGCTGTGTTTTGTCCCTGATATTGAACAATAGTGGTTTATTTGAAGGGGTGTGAAGAGAGAAGCCAGCAAAGGCTGCAGAAATAAGAAATGGTTTTTGACTTGGCTAAAAATGTGTTATAGCACATCAAGCCCTTTTTATACGATGTTTTTTTTTGTAAAATGTCTGAAAAAATATTTTTCAAGTAGGATTTTAATGGCATCATTGAAAAACAAGCTATCTCGGCATTTTCAATTATTTTAGCTTCTACAATTTCCACCAACTTGAACTAAATCCCGATGTACAAAAACCAAAAAAAAGAAGCAATTTTGTTTTAGCTACACAAACTGGAGTGTTGCATAAAAAAATTAATGCTCTGAAGTGCATGTTTACAGAATACACCAGTTTCCGCATGAACAGCTTTTAAAGGTTTATGGCTTTGCTAACGAAATGCATTAACTTGAACTTAATGCACTGTACCAAAAAACTTATTTCAAGGTCTTGGTCATGGCAGCAAAAAGCCGGTTGTTTTTCAGATTGTGTTTGTAAATAACAAATGACACGTTTTATACATTTTTGCTGTTGTTGTTTCTCTTTAAGATATTGTTGTTTGTTATGAAGTAATTTGTGCAATGCAGCGTAACATGTCCTTGAAATGCAAACAGAAGAGATTTGCGTTCAAAAAAATATTGTTTTTTTTTTCTTCAAGCACAAACAACATGTTAGAAGGGTTTCAATTTCATATAAGCAAGAGAAAAACTTCTTTTTATTAAATTTCTTGCAGCAGCGCAAGAAGCCCCATATAAAATAACCAACAACAAAAATGCCAGGTGATAATGCAACGTTGCAAAATAAAATAAACTGTGTAATGCGAATGCAGAAACTTAATGCAAGCAAAACATGCCGGTGAATTAAATATATTTTTAAAAATTTTAAGTGTTTTTCTTTGTTGTTTACAAATGTGATTATATTTAAAAAAAAAATCAAGTTGTTTTGTTTCATATGTACAAAAGACATATTTAAAAAATAACCCTATTCACAATCTTGTGCAAATAGCCTTGCATCATTGCATTTGCAAAATAGTGGAGTATATTTGTAGTTTGCAAATACACCCAGAAATGCCACTTTTGCAATTGCAGAAATATGAAATCTCAAATGCGCAAGATTTAATATATATATTTAATATATGGTGCGTCATGCTTCACAAGTGTTAGTGTGATTTGAGCGTATCAGTAATTCCAGTTCATATAATTGCACAATTTCAATTCAACAAATTGCTCCTTTTCTGTGAAATTACCGCATTTCCAATTTGATTTAATCTCCTTGCATGAATCCCGTCATAAACGCAACCATAATCAGCTGACTCCATCAGGGTAGAACCCTCTAGATAATAGTCCTCTTATTATCATACCTCAGTCATGTCAGCCTCGATATCTGATAGGTAACCTCATTTGACCAGCTATTTTGCGCAATCCCAAAAAGTTGATGTTGAACCTGACATAACTTTTAAGAGGGATATCCTCTCTATATCTACCTGTTGTACCGGACCCATAGCATTTGCCAGTTCTGGTGCATGCCACTTTTCGGGACTAATAACCTCCGAAGTGCTGTTGTCTTGCAAAAGATATGACAACAGCTATAAGTAACCATTAGTGTTCGTGGATGACAGCTGGTTAAGAGCTGATGGTTTTAATAAATTTCGGCCTACCAACTCATTAAGCGTTGACTTTCATTAACTATCTAGGAAATTGCATACAGGAGGGATTAGAAAGCCCGAGTTCATCAGCAAGGGGTTTGTCCATATAGCTACAAACTTATGGCAAAAGTTGCCAGCTCTGTGAGCCTTGCAAGTCCCACGAAAGCATTGGTGAATCGTGAATAATTCACTCCGTGGAGTTGGTCGATCCTCACATAAGGCCGTAAAGGCAGGTGCTGATAGATATAAATTTTCACATGCTATCTCATACGTGCTATTTACGTGAAGACTCCCTAGTGCATTCAATGCAGCATAACTATCAGCACGAATTCAGATATTCTCCGAATACTCTATAGCAGAAGTGCCCAAGCCCTATGCGCTTGATGCTCAATTGTTATAGTTAAATGCTTAGTTATAGTGCTGTGATCTTTAATACACACCTATTGCACTCACCACTAGTAATGATAAATACACAAACAGCTTTGTATTCACTGCATACACACAAAACAAAGCAACAACACTTTCGCATGCTTTGCTGGTAAACATTGACAACAGCAATTATCAGTGTGTTCTGTTTTTGTAAATAAGTTTTGCTTTTTACAACAAAAAATATTAAATAAAAGTAGTTTCTCCTTAAATGTATTGGTGTTTGCTCTTCCATAAAGAAATTTTGGGCACCCCTGCTCTATAGTATCTCAACCATAGCCATGTCCTAATTATAATCGTGATTTCCGCTTACGTTACTTTACACCAGTGATCACCACGCAACACTTTCAAGTCTGATCGCACTTATATACTGACATACTGAGTGTTTTGTACACTGATTTCGCTGCCTAAGCTCAATCCTCCTGTCATACATAAAGATCTCCCCACCTACTTCCAAATTCGATGTGGATATATCTGTAAAGATCTTAAACACGTCCTCTTGATGATATATACAAACCATCTGCGAGAACGTACCTGACAAACTTTCATCAAACTCTTGTCAGGCAGTAGAGCTCAAAACCAATAATCAGTATTCTCCGGAAGGTCTGCTATTCTTCCCATAATTGAAGTATCACCTCCTTCCACACCCAATTTGATCTTTTTATTCAATATTGTTGTCAAATCAAGTTCGTATCCTAAACGAAAAAGTGCACGGCAACACTATTTGCTATTTTTACACCCATTTACACTAGGCGCGAAATGCTGCTTGTATAGTATTATATGATCTCAATATTAAAAAAAAATAACATAAATAAACACATCTACTTCATGAATGAACTGCCTGGATGTGCAGATCGGCAGTTTTGTGCTTGTTTGGCATCTGCATGTTCTGCTCCCACAGGAAATAATAAAACCTTAAAAAGAAATATGAATGAAATAGTTTTGTTTTTGTTTACAATTTTTTCTCCCCGCATTTCTGTTTTTCTTGTTTTTTTTATTTAAGAAGAAAATTTTTTTTTTGTTTTGACGAGAAAACATTGTTGGAATTCCACGGGTGTCATATTAATTTTTTGTTTTATTCCTTTCTGATGACAAAGAAAAACAAATTTGTTTTTTTTTCTTCAATTCTTCGTGGTTTATGCAAACTAAAATGAGAATCTCATGAAAAATGTTTGTTTTCTTTTTATGAACATTATTATACTTCCTCTTTTTGTTTTTATGGATTGTTTTGATTTCTCCAAATTAATAGGAGAATTTCAAGAAATGCTTAAATACCTACAATGTAGAAAGGTATTTTGGAAATAAGTAAGAAATTACGTCAGATTCTTAGAAATTTAAATATTTCAAGTTAAAAAAAATAACATCTTGTATAAAAAATTAGAAAAAGTAACACAATACTGCGAATTGCTGGACAGAAAACAAATGTGCTGATGACCAAATCCATTATAAAATAACCTAGGTAGAAATAAACAATAAAGGAACAGATTCAAAATACATATACATACATATGTATGAACATACGTAAATACTTATATTGATGACTAAAACATATAGATTTGTTAAGAGAAAGAACACACCAATTGAATAAAATCAAGAAGGCGACAAACTATCAACTTTTAGACTGATGGCCAAAGCCATACGATAATGCCCACTTAAAAGAAGAAAAAATAATAATTAAGTAATCAACTTAACTAGTTTAATAAGTCATATAGCATTTCTGAATATTTTGTATTTGCTGATGATATTTCTTCTCCCTCTCTCTCTACGTATATGTACATTGTAGTAAGGATAATACAGTGTAACGCACCCCACACTGCGACGATACTCTAGTAAAATTATAGAGTTGGATACCCTACTGCAGTGGTGCCCACAAGTTCTATATGGAAGAGTAAACACCAATACATTTAAGGAAAAACTATTTTTATTTAATACTCTTTGTTGTAAAAAGCGAAACATTTACAAAAACAAAGTTCACACTGATAATCGCTGTCTTCAGTGTTTACCAACAAAGCATGCGAAAGTGTTGTTGCTTTGCTTTTGTGTGTGTGCGGTGAAGAACGAAAAAAATATAAAAGACGAAGTTATTTGTGTATTTTTCATTCCCAGTGGTATAAGGGACTAGCTCTGAACGTGTAGATTCGCTAGTTAATTTTGTACTACCGCTAGCCCAGCTGCAATCTACTACACATGTATTTGAGTGGCGAATTTAACACGGACTTGTCATTGGAGGTGGCGATTGACACGTCTCTGCATTACCTTTAGCCACCTAAAGGGTTAGATACAAGTTTCTGCATAAAGTACCAGACCTGAGGTGCAATCCTTATGCTAGTCACTAGTAGCCATCGAAAGAACTAGCCCCAGAAAACTACCACATTCGCCACCCTTCTTCGCTGGTGGATTCTATCACTCCTATTATTATATCCCTTCGCTATCCATATGAAAACAATTAAGTATTGTAAACAATCAAATTACATAAAAAAATTTATTAAAAATTTTTTGCTTAAAAGCAGCTCTGGTTATAAAAAAAATGTTACTAAAATACAGAAAATGAAAAATTCCGATATCGGTCCATATATACCCGAGATATAGCCTAAACAGGCATGGCAAAAAAAGTTTACCCGGATTTCGGTCCATATAAATATATCCGAGCATATTCAGTTAAAATTTCTAATAAATATACTATATATTTACATGACTATTATGAAGGGTATTTTAGATTTGGTCCAGCCGAATATACTACACACTTGTTTATTGTTAGCTTGTTGTAGTTTCGCCTCTACCTTGTATATTGTCTTACCACGGATGCTGTTTATTTACCTTTTTATTAAATTCCACAATTTCTAAAAAACACGTGTTTTTTCTTTAAATCACAAATGCTACTAAAGTTTGTTTTAGCAGAGATAATGTTATGATCCTAAAGTTTTTGTTGTTTTAACAACGGGAGCTTTGCATTAACATAATTGCTTTCAGTGATAAACATTAAATGCGCCGTAGAAAAATACGTGCGTTACGCATTAATAGTGATAGCGTATTAGCTATCGAATAGTGGATAACAATTGTTACAACTACTGGTGAATAGGCACAGATATACTAGCGGAGTAGCATATCCTTTCGTTAGCGATTTAATGCATAGACAGAACACACCTATCACTTCGCTGGCCACATTTGGCAATGGTTTCTGCATGTACCACAGGGTTGCTAATGCTGAGCGCAGTACTTGTGTATTAAAGAGCACAGCCCTATAGCTAAGCGCATTTACAAAAACAATTAAGTACCAAGCGCATAGGGCTGGGCACACTTGCCCTTCTGTTACCGATGAGCTTTGTCGGCCTCTGTTGCCCGCGGCTGCACTTGTAGAAACCCCGTCATAGTTGTGTTATATTTCAACATCAATGCAATGCCAAATATCCTCATTTTTGACCCCATGACATTTTACAGCGCTGTGATTACAGATAAGCGTCAGTATCGCTCTCGAAATTCATTAAATCCAATATTTTTTCGATCTCTTCATCAGAAAGCCATGACAGATTTTGAGTTTGTGGACTTTCCGTGTCTATTAAAAATTATAATTAATTTTTGAAATGTTCAACTTTCGAACTTACCTAATATATTTTTTTCCAGTTTTCCTAAGAATGGCTTCAGACGGCTACCTTACAAGAGCAGTAAAAAGCTTGCAAACACTTCTTTCCCCTTTTTGCTTATTTGTTACAACCAGCTACATAGCGATAGTTTTTTTTTTCTTCTTTTAAATGTGTAAACTTTTAATATATTTTTTAAATTAAGACTTTTTACAAGATAATTATTTCGCCCGAACTTCAAATGACAATGATAGCTACAAAAAGCAACAACATAAGTTGTAAATGCAATAAAATACATTTTTGGGCTTCCCCTAATTACAAAGTAGACAAAGTAGAAAAAATATATATTTAAAAACGAAAATTGGGTACCGAATAAGCCAGCAAATATTTTACCCCGTCTAGAGGCGGTCTTGTAACATATTGGCTGTGAAGGCTTTCAGTGTATTGATACTGAGTATTTAAATAAATAAATATGTATGGATCTGCTCTTTCTATTTGTTTTTTTACTCTCGCCCTTCAAAAAAAGCTAGCACTGCGTTTGGTGTCTGCCAAACAACTCCTCATCATTGTTCATGTACATACACTGCTTTTCTCCCCTATCAATTGTGTAAACTGATATAGAACAAATAGTAATAAAAGAATTATTTTAATTATTACTAATTAAATTTTTTTAAATTAACAGATTATTTTTTTGATATTTTATCTTTCTTTTAAGATTTCTGATTTTTTTTCGCTTAAATTGCTTATTTTTATTAAACTAAAATATTATCTTATACAGACTATTATTACTAGCAAGGGTTAGCTTACTTTTTAATACCATAGATACATAGTTTAATCTTTTAAATTAATTTTCATATTTTATTCATTTGCCTTTAAAGGTTTTAGCACTTTTTTTAGTTACGTTTGAACTGTCAACTACTTGAAACCGATTCAAACCAATTTGCTGTAATCTTATCAATTCTAACTTCTGTTTGAATTCTTTTCTATGCAACAGGGTAACTTTTAAAAGTCTGGACTTTTAAAAGCATCAAAAAGGAAATATTTTAATCAGAACTCTTCCAAGAAATAAAGTTTCTAAAACCAAATATTCAAATATAATTTGTTTCTCAAACAAGTTATATCTAAATCAGATTTTCTTATTTTCTTATATAATTTATATGAAAAACATTTATTTGAAATTCCTTATGAAAAAACCCATCACAAGAAAAGCACTTTTACCAATCGGTTGGTATCGATTGATAAGGTTTTCACATGTTTAATTTTTATACAATTACGAATGCTTTCTATGACGTGGAATCATGTTAAGTGCTCTTTTCAAGAAAACAAATGTGCAAATAAAAAATTTTTACACGAGTCTCTTCTGTTGGCAGACATTTTATATTTCTAATTGTGATTGCCTTTGTTGAGTTGCTATTTTTAATAATTTATTGTATAATTAATTGCTGGAAATTGTTGTTTATTTTCAATCAATAGCGACAATATAAGGCAATAAAAGGTTATTATTATTGGAATGCGTTCAAATAAACACTTGCCCCCTCCACAGGTAGGTCGCATATATATTCCAAATATTTAAAATGTGACCTGTAAAAATACGAAATAAAATCTTTTTAAAATCCTTTTAAATTGTGGCATACAGGTCTGTTCGGAAAGTGACTTTTTGCCAAAGTGATTTCAAACCACACAAATGGTGTTCTACGCACAGAAATTATTGTAATAACATCGCTCCTTTATCGAAACATAGTCATATCTCAAAAATGAGCTTTTCGAGTTAACGACGCAAAATTTTTAACAGTACTAGCTCATATATTGTGCCAAAAATTTATTCAGATTACTTTTAAACTCTTGCCTATCTCCTTTTCTGCAAAAAAAAAAAAAAAATTTGTATGGAAACTAAAAATTTAAAATGTGTTTCACAAGCTTTGAAATCTCAAACAAGCTTTTTTTAGTTATAACTAAATTGCTGTAAAGGAGCTACATGATTTTAAACCGGTCAGCTAAATGACTGGCTTTTTGATTTTGCTTGATTATTTTTTTTTTTTTTTTGTAATTTCTTTATAAATCATACATCAAATCTTATATCATTCCGCATTTTTAGGGGTTTATACGAGGGCGGATTGATATTGCAGCTACATAGCGCTAGATGGCAACACAAACACAATTTTCACCAAAATTCATCGACTATTTTATTTGTTATAGTCGTTTGAAGTAAACAACTTTTATGTTTCTTGAAAAATGGAAAAAACTGAATTTTGTGCAGTGATTAAACACTATTATTTGAAAGGGAAAATGGCAAAAGAGACAAAAGAAAAGCTCGATAAACCTTACGGTGAGTCTGCTCCGTCACAGTACATGGTAAAATATTGGATAGCTAAATTTAAACGCGGCAACAAGCACTGCAACAATACCATCATCAGAAAGGCCAAAAGAGGTGGTTACTGAAGAAAATATCAAAAATATCCTCAATATCGTTATGAAAGATCGCCGAGTCAAGTTACGTAAGATTGTTTAAATAGTAAACATATCATATAAACGCGTATTCAACATTTTGCATGAACATTTGCATATGAAAAAGCTATCGGCAAGATGAGTGCCGCATTTGCTCAGTGTCGAACAATAACGAGTTCGACAGACCATGTCACAGCGGTGTTTGGACATAATAAAGCATAATCCTGTTGATTTTTGGCGTCGATTCATAACTGTTGATGAAACGTGGGTCCACCATTACACACGAAGATAGTGAAATCGGCTGGCAAGGTTATGGCCACTGTATTTTGGGATACACACGGAATATTGCTCATCGATTATCTTGAGAAAGCTTCCACAATCGCAGGAAAGTATTGTCGTGCATCTTTGGATCAATTGATTGATGCCATCAAGAAAAAGACCACATTTAAAGAAGAAAAAAGTGTTCTTTCTCTAAGGCAGCATTGGATACGATGCTTAAATTACATGAAATACACTTCGAATTGGTTGATCATCAAGTTTATAGTCCAGATTTAGCTCTTAGTGACTTTTTCCTGTTTCCAAATTTTAAAAAATGGCTCGCAGGAAAAAGATTCATCTCAAGCAAAGAAGTGATTAACGAAACTAACGCGTATTTTGAGGGGTTTCCAAAATTGTATTATTCAAATGGTATAAGAAATTTGGAATATCGTCTCAGTAAGTGTATTGCGTTAAAAAGAGACTAGGTTGAGAATTAAACGGTTAAAAAAATGTTTTTTTTCCTACTTAGGTAGCTTCAATATTATTAATCCGCCCTCGTAAAACTGTTTTTGTATATGCACGTATTTAAAATTATTTTTTGCTTTTTTATTTTTGTATTAAAATAAAGTTCATTCACAGAGAAGGATATATATTAATATATCTGTAAAGACACTGCTTCTTTTGTGAAAAAGTGTTTTATTGCTCTCGCGTCATCGTAGTTATTTCTTAAGTGCGGTCTGGCTTCTTGTTTTTGTCTTCGAGAGTTTTGCGTCTCATTCGCACTGGTTAACAGTTTACCTCAACGAACTGTACTGCTTTACAGTTTTTTAGAGGTATTTCATTATTAACCACGCTGCAACTTCCTATGTGAAGGCATAGGTCTACAAACGTACTGTTAATACCATCTTGGGCATATGGTCTGCGTCACCCCGCCCATGCTGTGCATCCTATACGTTGCAAATTTACTTTGCAACTGTGTAGTTAAATAGACATAGAAAAAATAGAACTGCTTTGGTGCTAGGTCTTCCAACACCATTTGGAAAGCTCTTTTGTTAAGCCGGTAAAAGGAAATAAAGCTGAAAAGCTATTGAGCTAGACCTTTTGGATCAATTAAATTTTGGTTACTGGTGATTCCCGTAAATAACGTTTCTAACCACTCTCATATTTGAAATGCTGTTTTCTTAAATCATTAATTAACAATAAACTAGATCCTGACATAGTTTTTTTTTACTTAATTTTCTCTTTTTATTGTAATTAAGAATGTTACAATATAAACAAACAGAGCACAAAAATAAATAAATAGCTGATTTCTTGAGCTTTCGAATAATTTAACACATGTTGAAAACCGTAAATACGCGTGATTTCCAGAACACCTTCAAATTGTTTGCGTGCTTTCAAAACGGTTCGTGATTTAAAAACACGCGGTTTTCAGAACACACCTGATATAAGTATATATATATTACTGCAACAAAACCAATCTTTGTAAACTAATAAGAATTTAAATTCATAGTAAAGTGATCTCAAATCGAAGGTGTTTGAAAAAACCAAAATAAGAAAAAATGATGGAAGAATGATTTTTGTAGTATTTTTCTACTGTTGTTTGTAGTAGTTAATTAATTAATTAATTTCTTATTCCTTGGAAATATTCACATGCCTCAATAAAATTTCTTCCAGTTTAATACACATTTTTATACTATTTATATACGCACATACTTATGTATTTCAAAATAATATTTTGTAATCGACAACAATTTCATTACCAAATATTCAAAAAGAAATCTATCTTAACGATAATTAAATCAGTTAAAACAGATTGTGGCTTTGTTTTATAAAGAGAAGTAAATTCAGCACTTGCTTTTCTTTAGTCATTTATTTATATACACTTATTTTATATAATTAAAAACCTCATTATCTTAGTCGCTTTATAGCATTTTCTTATCAGAAAATAAAATTAATTTTACCATTGAGCAACTGATAACAGACCTCTTTTGTAAATAAAGATTGATTGCAAGGTCTTGAAATGTAAATCGCAATGCTGCCATATGTTTGATTGTGTTTTATTGCTTTAACAGCGTTGAGAAGTATCTTCTATGTATATGCATACGTATCGCTTCCATATTGCGACAGTGCTATAACTCAAAAAACTTGCTTTAATTTCCGTACAGATGTGTCCTAGCACAGCCCCATATGTAGGTTTAAAAAATTCTTCCTAAAGGGAGTAAATGACCTTTAACATTTGTATGAGTTTTTGACACTATATGAATGAATAATAAAGCTGTTGACAGTTGTACATTGTTAATTTGAAAACCTGATTTTTTCAGTTATTATGTTGTTGCAATAAACGAGATTTCCATGTTTTTTATGATAAATTGCTTTACAAAAATTAATTCGTTACAGTTCACTCCTGATTTAATCCTCTTAACTTCATCAATTATATTCTTTTATTATTTAAATCTGAATTATTATAATTATATGTCTCATTTTTTTAACTCAGCTTATAAAAGCCTTAACTTATTTTTTTCAGTTAACTTTATTAAAACAAAAAATATATAAAAAATTTTATCTGAAAAAATGAGTTGCCTCTTTTTATTAAAATTTGCCTTAAAACAATTAAGTATTATTCACTATATTAGTTGCTAACATTGATACCAATCAATAAATATTTTAAACAGCTTGTTTTCTATGTTTCCCAGCTGTCTATATCTCGACATTTCAAGTACCGTGAAATGGCTCGAGAAAAAAAAATTAAATAACTCCCAGTAAAACATTATAAATAGCTTGTTTTCTATGTTTCCCAGCTATCTATATGTCGACATTTCATAGGAACTACCCTAATCATCAGTAGACTTTGGAAATCTTTGAAAGATATTCTCAAACATTCAATTTTATATCCCAACAATCCAAATAAATTGCTGAGAATTTAAAAAGCAAAATGCTCTAATAATATCCGTCAAAACACAAAAAACAAGCTTTTCTATTTATAAACGTCTCTAACATTTCTTTACACCTTTCATAGAAAACAAGCTATTTATGTTTTACTGGTATAAATGTTAGAAGCTTAAATAGCGAATAAAAACTTAATTGTTAAATAACTCCCAACAAAAAATTCAAAAATCCCATACAAATTGGGAGTCATTTCATTATGAAAAAACTCCAAATTTTTTGGAGGTTATTTTATAGTTTTTCATTGGGAGTTATTTCATAATGAAACTTTATATACTGAAAGGCAACATAGCGTAAAAAAACGTAGCAAAAAATTTACCAACTCATAAGATATAATTTTATTTTTGAGCTATAAATGTATTTCTTGGGCGTTTCAAATATTGGCGAACGTTAACGTTCGAAATCGTAAAACAGGCTTTCGAATCTTATATCAAAATGTTTGTTTTTAAAGCAAAGAAAAAAATTAGCTAAATCTTTGCGAAAAACTTACATATTCGCAAATAAGTTTCGTCTGCAGAGGCAAGGCGATTTTAAATGCCCAACTTTTACACAATTTTCTTTTGAACTTGCCTTTATGTTCACACACGGAAAATTTTTTCGGTAATTGTTATATTTTCTCTAGTTTTTATTTCCTACAATTTACATTCTACATACATATATACATGGCATTGCTGAGTATCGGCAACTACTTTTCCCTTCTTATACCCCATCTCCGGAAGCTTCTATAAACTAAAGAATTGCCCAACTAAAATTGCTTTGTCTTATCTGCCACTAAAACGCCATTATACAATCAAACTTGGCCTGACAGCTACTCCTGATATGCCATCTAAGTAGTTCAATGACTAAAATTCGTGTTTGTCAAACTAGAACTGATTACTCTCAAACATTTCTGATTTTTTGTGTTTGTCATCAGGCCATCAAATACGTTAAATACGAATTCTGTCAAACACAGTGTAGCTTTCATTTGTGTATTGATAAGCAAACGGTAAATTTGGCTAAAAGGCGTGTTGAAGTGGTATGACAATTTGTCGGAATTAAGGCAAACAAAAGGCGTAGTTGAACTCAACTGAAATTTAAAGCAAAAGCTTTTGGAAAAATGTAATATTTTTATTACTAATTTGGTAATTTATCAAGTAATCAAGCAGCAACTCCATATTCCACATGCCATTATAAATACTAACTATTTAGTCCCTGCTTTTGTGATGTTTGGTAAACTTCGCAAGCTCTGCCTGATGGTATGTCATCAAACTCGTTTAATGGTTAAAATTCATGTTTGTCAAACTTGGATTTATGACTTTAAAAATTGTTGATATTTTGTGTTTGTCATCAGGGAGTCTCTCTCCCGTCAAACAGTGCTGCCAGGTGCAATTTTTAATCGTTTATTAGCTTTATATTTTTAACTTGGTATATAATAAAAATGGAAGCACTGTGTATAAATTAAAAGTGTTATTTTTTACAAGCGTTAGCAAAAAGCGACAATAATACGTTTATGAAGTCCTAAACATTTTTATATACACATACAGATGTATGTACTCGAATGTATACATGTATTTATGTACTGTGTACTTGTGTATTATTATTGTGTTTGGTATTTTTTGCCCCAATTTTTTTAATTCTCTTTTGTGCTTCTTATTTGTTTACAAAATAAATTTTAAAGAGGGTATGTATCTGTTTTGATTTATTTGGTTTTATTTAGTTTTTTATTTTTATTTTTTGTTTGTGTTTCTAAATTTGAAAAGGTTTATTATGGTGTCCAACTGCTTTTCCCAAACTAAAGTTTTTTTTTTGTTCGTCTTTTGAATTTTTTACTTCAACAATGTTTTTTTTCTTTTATTTGATAACATTTTAACGACGTAAATAGTTTGTTTTCTTTTTGTTTTCTACGAGTCACAAAGACCTTGGAGTCAATGGAGGCTTGCGGTTGCTTGCAATTGCCTAACAAACATTGACTTAATATCTAGAAATCATATTGATTTTTTAGGTTATTTACACACATTTTTACATATGCATGCATGTATGTGCGTATACATATGTGTGTGTCACATAGTATACGCACACAAACTTAATATAAGTAAATCCAGTTAAAACAAAACCATTTGATACTACAAATAACTTTAAATTGCGGATTTTTTCTAATATTTTTTAGAAGTAAGATATAACTTGGCACCGTATTTGGATTAAATAGATTAATGTGCCAATTCCCCGATAACGAAGCTGTTCGTTCGTTCGCACAATTACATTTAAAACAATAACAAAATTTTGAATGTTGCTGTTGTTTAAAATGAAATTGTACGAACGAACGAATAAATTCGTTATCCGGGAATTGGCAGTATAATTCAAACGGCTGGTTGGGGGGTGGCACGGTGAAAAAGTACAAAATTTCGTAATAGCTATAACTTAGTGCCGGCTTTCTTGCATCAACTTTTTTGTTGTTTTTGTGTGTGAGAGAGAGAGAGAGACAGAGGGAGATAGAGAGAAGGAGATGGTATTGTAGACTTATTCTCCTTCTTTCTCACAGGAAACGCAAAGGTTGAGCAATGAAAATTGATGTGCGTAAACCGAGACTTGGTTCATTTTACTTTTTTCGTCTGCCAAGCTTAGATTATTTGTGAAATATTGCTCATTATTGAAGACACGTGGTGTTATTGCATAAACCACCATTTTCACCGACCCAAACTGTCAGTTGTCGAATTGGTTTTTTAAAACTACCAACACTTTACTGCACAAATCGCGACAAATTTAAATCTTGGGTTAATTTTGAGAAACAATTTTTTATTTCAAATTGCTGTCTTTCAAACGCCAGCTGTAAAAAATTCATCGCTTAGTTTATGTGTTGTAGTCGTTTGAAGTAAGCAACTTTTGTGTTGCTTGAAAAATGGAAAAAAGTGAAAAAGTATATGCGAGGCCGGATTGATATTGAAGCTAACTAGCGCAAATACAATTTTCACCCAAATTCATCGACTAGTGTATTTGTTATAGTCATTTGAAGCAAGCAACTTTTGTGTTTCTTGAAAAATGGAAAACAGTGAATTTTGTGCAGCGATTAAACACTATTATTTGAAGAGGAAAACGGCGAAAGAGAATAAAGAAAAGCTCGATAAACATTACGGTGAGTCTGCTCCGTCAGATTACATGACCAAGTATTGGATTGCTGAATTTAAGCGAGGCCGAACAAGCACTACAACAATACCATCAACATGAAGGCCAAAAGAGGTGGTTACTAAAGAAAATATCAAGAAAATCATCGATAATATCATTATGAATGATCGCCGAGTCAAGTTACGTGAGATTGTTGAAATGATAAACATACATAGGAACGTGTGTTCAACATTTTGCATGAACATTTGCATATGAAAAAGCTATCGGCAAGATGAGTGCCGCGTTTGCTCAGTGTCGAACAATAACGAGTTCGACAGACCATGTCACAGCGGTGTTTGGACATGATAAAGCGTAATCCTGTTGATTTTTGGCGTCAAATAATAACTGTGGATAAAACATCTGCCACTACACACCTGAAAACAAAAATCAATCGAAACAATGAGTGGAAGTTGGTGGAAGTGCTCCAAAGAAGACGAAGACTGTAAAATCAGCTGGCTTGGTATTTTGGTATGCACAAGGAATATTGCTCATAGATTATCTTGAAAAAGGATCCACAATCACATTAAAGTACAATCTTGCATTATTGGATCAATTTATTGATGCAATCAAGAAAAAACGACCACATTTAAAGAAGAGAAAAGTGCTATTTCTTCGAGACAACGCGTCATTAGATACGATGTTAAATTATGTGAAATACACTTCGAATTGGTTGATCATCCAACTTATAGTCTAATTTTAGCTGCTAGTGACTTTTTCCTGTTTCCATACTTGAATAAATGGCTTGCTGGAAAAAGATTCATCTCAAACGAAAAAGTGATTACCGAAACTAACGCGTTTTTTGAGGAGTTCCCAAAGTCGTATTATTAACAAATTGGTCAAGCCATCTGAATAATACTAAGTGTATTGAGCTAAAAGGAGACTATGTTGAGAAATAAATGGGGTTTGAAAAAACCAATGTTTTTTCCTACTTAGGTAGTTTCAATATCTATCCGCCCTCGTAGACAGAAAGAAAAACCTCGTACTAAATTTGAGTCTTTTTACTTGCTTTTAGTAAGAGTCGTACTCAAAAATTTAAATTAGACGTTCCAGTTCAAAAAAACCCACCTAAAATATCTTAAAATAAGTATAAAATTTTTGAGTCAATTACAGAATACTTGAACCCAGTAAAAAACCAAAATAAAGACACAAATACATACATGTGAATGAATTTCTGAGAGATAGGAATAAAGTGATCTCTGATCTGATCTGTTTTTGTTTTGGTTGTGTAATATTATTTGAGCATTTTTCTTTTCGAATTCTTAGTTTTCTTTTCGAATAGTTAGTTTATTTAAAATAATGTAATATATAATTAAATTTTTTAAAATATGTTTAAAGTTTTCCAAGTCTAGTGTTGATTAGGATAACTTCTACGAAATGCCGATATACAAATATACAGTAGTGAGATCGATATCAATAATTTGCCTTTAAACGTTAATAAATGCTGCCAAATGACCTTTCATAAGTCAAATATTAGTAACGCTACAGTTTTCCAATATAAATTAAATGATAATAACTTAAATGTGGTAAGTCAAATGTTGGATTTTGGTATTGTGTTAGATTGTGAACTTAACTTCAATGCGCATCTTGACTATATTATACCTAAAGCTTATGCTGCCTGTGCTTTTATGAGAAGAAATTGTAAAGACTTTTCGGATCCTAGAACATTAAAAATCTTATATACTGCTTTTGTTCGTTCTAAATTAGAGTATTGTTCTTTCGTTTTGAACTCTTTTTATAATGTACATTCCAATAGAGTTAAAAGAATACAGGAAAAATTTGTTAAATTTGCACTTCGTAATTGTCAAGTAATGCTAATGTCAAGTTCGTATAATGTTCGTTGTTTTCTCCTGGGCTTGAAGTCATTGTATGTGAGACGTACTATTCATTCGGTTATAATAATTTACTGTTCGATTAATGGGATTATTGATTGTGAATATCTGTTAAAATTTTGTGTACCATTTAAATGTTTAAGATCTAAAAATTTATTCCACATTTCAACACGTGTTACTAATTACGCTATGCGGGAACCTATGCTACGTGCTTTGAGCGCTTTAAATAATATTAATAATATTGTAAATGTTGATTTTTCACTTCAATTTAATGATTTCAAATTGTTACTAGATTATAAGGATTTATATATATCATTTACTATTTAATTAAAATTTTGTTAGCCCGTAAGGTTTTTTTATTCCATAGGCATATTAGAAAAAAATAAATAAATATTTTGTTATTTATTTAACTATACAATTGCAAATAAATTTGCAAAATGTAGGATGCACAGAATTGGCGGAGTAACAAAGACTTTATGCCCACGAAGGTGTTAACAGTAATTTGTAGCGTCGCTGTGACTAACTATAGCGACTTATGGCTTCACATAAGAAGTTGCCGCGTGTTTAACAAAGAAATGCCTCAAAAAAAATGGAGCAAATGGTCAACCAGTGAGAGCAAGGCGCAAAACTCTCGAAAACCGAACAACAAAAAAACCAAGTCTGATCACACTTAAGAAATAATTACGATGACGCGTGAGCTGTTCCTCAGCCCAGAGCTGCTTTACGACTGAGAGTAAATAGTAAATTATTGTTCTGTTTTCAAGTACGGTATCGGGATGGAATCAACTCTAAAATTCTTGAATCAATCGCATTTTAAGATTTCTGTTTTTCTGATATCAATCCCATTTTTTGGATTGGTATGAAATGTGTCTAAAATTAAGTATTTAGTGCTTGAATAATCCGTACTTGAATTAATCGCACTGTACTTGATTTGTGAAAATCTGTGCTTTTGATAGCGTTTGGAATTAGTTAAAGTACGGATTTTTTTTTCAGTGTACATACTTACGTACATATATTTTATTGATCTAAAATAAGAAGTATTAGAGTTTCAAATTCTATCTTTTGTTTACACATTTTACTTCCGCTATTTTTATGTATAAAATAACAGGAAAGATAAATAAGCAAATTAACGTACAAACTTACGCACATACAACAACACATATCGTCGCCAAAAATATAAAGTATAAGCAAAAAAGTAAAAATCGAGTCTTTGCTTGCTTATGATCCGTTGGGTTACCTGCCTCTAGCAATTTTCAAACTTCCGCGCAGTAATCCAGTATTATGCTCTAATTCCGCTTTCAACATTTGCTTCTATATTTGTAGTACTATTTATTTTATAACGTTTTTGTTTTGCTTTACCTACAAGGTAATAGTGCAACCTAAATTAGTACGTCAAGCTTAATATCTGTCAAAAAAAACTCATGTTTATACAAAATTTTTTCGAACTCAACTAAAGCGTAAGCTTTAGAGTGAACTAGAGAGTAAGCTTTAATCTCTCCCAGTAAAGTTGGCTTCAAAATAACTGTTACACATTTTTTGCGGTAATTACACATTTTAGGTGCTTGAGAGTTCTTTGTCAAACAAGGTAAAGGGCCAAATAAACTACGCAGACTGTTTGGCAAACACACACTTTCCATTTGGACATAAACAGTACAAATATAATTCATACAAACACAAATTAATCGTGTCTATTTCTTGAGATTTTGTTGCTATAATTTTTGTGTTTTTATTTTCTACAAAGAAGGCTGATTGATGGGTTTATAATTAACTGATTTGATAGAGTACTTGAGCAACGATAGCAAGTTCTATTCCTACCATAGACTCTGGGTTGGCTTGTGTTTCTACTATATAAAAAAAAAACTTTTATACAATCCTAAAAGTTTTAACAAGAAAACTTTTTCATGATTCATTTTGTGACTATCGAGGTCGCAGGTTCGATTGCTGCCACAGACTCTGGGTATTACTGCCACAAGCAAAAAAGATTCGCAGTTCTTGTGTTAAAAAAAAAAAAAACTTTTGTACAATTCTAAAAATTCGAAAAAGAAAACTTTTTCTTGATTCATTCTTCTGGAGAGTGAAGTGAAGCACTCTGCAAAATTTTCATTGAAATGGTAAAATTTAGCGCTAGATTATATATATACTCAAAATTGTTGATTTTCATGCAAAAAGCTTCACAAATTTGTGGAAACAAGCAAATATCCCCATAAACGATGCGCTTGAACAAGCGTTAAATTTTGGCATGTTTGCCAAACAGTTTGTGTAGTTTATTTCGCCTTTAAGTGAACAGGCCTGTTCATGGCAAAATGTTGGCGCGTTTATTAGGTTACTTAGGTAAAATCAAGCGCTAAATTACATTGCCCTCTACTCGCTAATTTAGGTTGGTCTGTAACAATTTATTTTATGTACTTTTCAATTTTAAACGACGATATGTACATATGTATACCCCTATATACCCAACAAACACGGAATCAAATCTTTGATAGAAAATTACTTTTTCATTTGATATCAAACCTAATTTTCAAGCCTTTTTCAATGATTTGATGCTAACACTTGAATTCAAAATGAGAATCATTTGAATACGAATATTTGATACAATTTATTTTTATTTATTAGTTTAAAATAAAAATTTAGCAGTACTTACTGAAAAAATGTCTACAATTTATATTTGGATGAAAGTCAATTAAATGAAATTTTGAGAATACAAGAAAACATGAATAAATCCAGTTTATTTTTAGCCGCATACAATTAAATGTGAGTGAAGCTTAGTTGTAATAAGTAAAAAATGGGTAGGAAAACATGAAAACGTGAAATAATAAGATTAACTACTTCGTTCTTTGGAGAATTTCAAGACTAAAAAAAGCATTAAAAATAGAAAATTCAATTTAGAAATAACAAGTAAACCAAAAGTAACATGAATTTGTAAAACAAAAATGAAAATCGACATTTGGAGTTGAGAATAAATGAATTTCTCAATTTAAAAATAGTTTTCCCTTTTTGTTGAAAATACTATGTTTTTCAATTTGATTTTAAATCATCAAACGTTTGTCGTTTGGGAAAACCTTTGATTTCAAATCACTATCAATCTGAAATCAAACCTTAATGTTTGTTGGGTAAGTATACACATATGTACATATGTAAGTTTATTTTGATATTTTTTATTGCCAACTTCCTCGAAGTTTTAATGAAAATATATGTATGTATTCCAAAAGCGATTGATTATTTTTAATAACTATGTAGATGTGTATGTATGGATGTATGTACATTAAAAAAACATTTTTACCAGAAAAGCTTTACTAATATTTTGCCTTCTATCAAATTAGAACATTCATTTTCAAATTGTATCAGTTTCGACATCTTTATCTTTCTTTATATTGTTTCTTTTTCTGTCAGCAACATTTTAGTAAATGTAAGTGTTAATACTTTATCAGAACTTAAAAATAGAACAGATGTACAAATATGTACATACTTACATACATATACGTGCATATGTATGTATAATTAGTAAGCTTTCAGCGGGAAGGCCTTTCTTGAAGGCCTTCTAAGGCATTATTGTAGATCCGATACTCATTATGCCAGCCTTCTAATGAAAGCCTTATAGAAGTCCTACATTCTCCCTGCTATATGAAGGAGTACAAACAAAGAAGCTCTTTGATGAGTTCTGCTGAGAAAGCCTTTAATGAGGTCTTCTAAGGCAGGTATCTAATTAGACTTGCTGAAAAAGCCTTCTGTAAGGCCTACTAATGTATGCCTTTCAAGAGAATTTCTAAAGCAGATGAACTTACCGCGTAAGAGAGTGTGGAAGGCCTTGGCTGCCTAGAGCATCGTGTGTAACAAATAAATGAATGTGTAATCGAATAAAAAATACTTCTGTCTGCCAAATCAGGTATTTTAGAATGCCTGCTTAATCCGTTTTTCTTACCAGTGAGAATGTTTTGTGTCATAAATTTGATGTTTCGTTAATTTGCTTTTGAATACTACTCCAGCGGAAAACTTCTAAAGGTCATCGTGTGTAAAAAATAAATGAATGTGTAATCGTGTAAGAAGGACTCCTGTCTGCCAAAGCAGGCATCTCAGAAAGGCTGCTTAATCCTGCTTTTTACCAGTGGGAAATAATATCAATACCCAACACTCGCAATATTAAAAGTTGTTAACAGAAAGTGTTTTATTTTAGAATTTAAACATTATTCTCAATTATTTTGAAGACTGAAATTTAAGCTTTTACATGGTTGCCTAACCTAAGAGGGCGGATTGATATTGAAGCTACAGAAGTAGCAAAATAAAATTTTTTAAACCATTTATTTATTTTGTACCATCTGAATAATACGATTTTGGAAACTCCTAAAATGATGAATTCCTGCGAGCCATTTTTGCAAGTTTGAACACAGCAAAAAGTCACTAGGAGCTCAATCTGGACTATAAGAAGGATGATCAACCAATTCGAAGTGTACTTCACGTAATTTTAGCATCGTATCTAATATTGTATGAACCGGTGCATTGTCTTCAAGAAAGAGCACGTTTTACTTCTTTAAATGTGGTCGCTTTTTGTTTATTGCATCGATCAACTGATCCGATAGTGCACGATTATACTTTCTTGTGTTTGTCGATTCTTTTCCAAGATAATCGTTGAGCAATATTCTGTGTGCAGCCCAAAATACTGTGGCCTTAACCTTACCAGCCGAATTACCCGTCTTCGCCTTGTTCGGAGCACTTCCACCCATTGTTTCGATTGATTTTTGGTTTCAGGTGTATAGTTTTTTCATCAACAATTTTTAATCGACGCCAAAAATCAACAGGATTACGCTTTATCATATCCAAACACCTCTTTGAAGTAGTCTTTCGAACTCGTTTTTGCTGGACACTGAGCAAATACCGCACCCATTTTGCCAACAACTTTTTCATATGCAAATGTTGAACACACTTTCATATGATATGTTTACCATTTCAACAATCTCACGTAACTTGACTCGGCGATCATTCATAACGATATTGAGGATTTTCTGAAATTTCTTTAGTAACCACCTCTTTTGGCTTTCCTGTTAACGGTTTTGTTGCAGTACTTGTTCGGCGAAGTTTAAATTCAGCAATCCAATATTTAGCCATGTAATCTGACGGAACAGACTCAGCGTAATGTTTATCGAGGTTTGCTTTTGTCTCTTTCTCCGTTTTGCCTTTCAAGTAATAGTGTTGAAACACTACACGAAATTCACTTTTTTCCATTTTTCAAGAAACACAAAAGTTGCTTACTTCAAACGACTACAATAAACAAACTAATCGATGAATTTTGGTGAAATTTTAACAGCTGACGTTTGACAGATTACAATTTCAAAAAAAAAAAAAAAAGTGTTGTTGCTGCCATCTAGAGCTAGGTAGCTACAATTTCAATACACTCGCGTTTCAACGTGTTTTTAAGTTTCTGATATACTATCCTGCACGATCGTACTATTCATTCACAGGAAAATCAAATAGAGGTTATAAAATAATCGCCATAAGTTATCAAAAGTGAGTGTCAGAAAGACATTTTTTTATTAACCCCATCCGACTATGGAACCAGCTTCCATTTAATACTCAGTTGAAAAGCAATGCAAAGCATTTTAAGATAGCGATTGCTGCATGTATACATAGCTTAAATTAATAAATTTCACATAATTGTTTAAAGTGACTGTACACTTGAATATACCTTTGGATACATGTATAAGAAAACTTTTTTTCTTTGTTATTTTAAATAATTATTTGTATAAGTATATTTTTTTGTTTTAAATTTGTATCTTATTGTAATCTTTTTGTAACTAACTAGGGTACTAAGTATGCCGTTATCTACCCAGTACTTTTAAATAAGATTTATATTCTTGTTGTGCTGAATTAATATAATTAATAAATAAATGTTTTAAAAGTCTGGCCAACTTTACAAAATCGCTTCAAAATGGCGTTGTAGGCCACACTATTATACAAATATGATTGCGATAATTTGTACTTGCTAATTTATATCTGGTAACGTAATTAAAAACTATTATTACCATAACAATTTTGCATTATTTCACTTTCTTTCTCGAGGCGCCAACAATATTCTCATATTTTTTACAATATATACCCACACTGATCGCACAGAAAACATCATGTTATGAAAGTTTTCATAAAATTTTTCAAATCGCCCGAGTTGTCAAAAACTCTGTCACACAGTTGTATATTTAGTACTTTTTCAGCACGTATGTTATATGTGGTAGATCGCACGATTGTGCAGGATAGCATAGTAGGGTCTTTATTGGGGTAAACTAATATATATTTACTTAGTGTTTACTGACGGCTTTTAGCCGCCGGTTGGCTTTTTTTTTATGTTATATATGGTAGATCGCACGATTTTGCAGGATAGCACAGTAGGATCTTTATTGGGGTAAACTAATATATATTTACTTACGGCCGTATGCAAAAAAACTTAACAACGCTTGGTAAGCAATTGTTAAGAAAAATTACCTAATGTTTTATGCAAAAACAATTGTTAGCTTACCTTGCCCTTAAAGTTGAGTTGGGTACACTTTAACTTTACGTTAAAATGACAGTTGACTTGCCGATTGTTATTTTGCTTAAAAATTGAAATTTTGCGAAAATTAAAGAATAATACTATATATTACTTTCATTATATATAAATTACAATTATGCTAGTGATGCACTTTCAATCAAACGATTACAATGAAAAACTTTATTCGAATAATTAAAATATTTCTAGTAAGTAATCCTATTAATTTTTCTCAATTTCAGTAATATACTACATATTATATATTCAGTATTTATTAAAAAGGTAAATCCAGGAAATGTTTGCCAAAAATGTGTTATTTTATGTAATAATAAAAAATTTTTATTTTTTAAATTTATTTTTCGATTTTCGAATATTAGTTTTCATACATCACTATTCAAGAAATTACAACTGAACATAACGGCATTGCCAGAATAAAACAACTAAATTCCTTACTACATATAAAAATTAACGTACTGTTTTTGCATAAACTTTTTTAACAAATGTATGGTAGTGTTAATGTGTTTGGTAACTAACGTATGCGTTAAAACTCAAGTAAGAATTTTTTTTGGATACGGCCCTTAGTGTTTACCAAGGCGACTTTATACAGGTGAATGCAAGCGGAAAGGCGAATTCAGTACTATGTATTTTGTTATTGTAAAACATATCGTGAATGTCATAATCTAAATTCGCCTAAGATTGCTCAGCAGAGAAAAAATTTTATATAACCGTTAAATATAAGCTTTTATAATTGTTTGTAATTAAAATCACAGATTATATTAGTTTTTCACTTTTAAATTCACAAAAATTTCTTGAAATTGCACTAAAAAATGGCGCGAAAAAGTTTGTAAACAAAAGAAACAAAATTTGACAGTCTCATTGGAAAAAACGCGAGAAGCAAAAAATAATCACCTGTGCTGTTAAGTTCACCTGGTAATGAATTCGCCTTGGTGTTTACTAATGTTACCGGTCGCCTTTTTTTTTTTTTTTTTTTTTATTTTGAATAACCGCCGATAACAACTATGCGACGAAATAAACCTCAGCTGGATGGACTTCACCTCAAAAGTAAAAATATATTATAAAAGTGTGTTTATGTAATTTTTAACAAATATTAAACGCAGCTACGAACAGCAGAGATTATGAAATGCTAATTGAGAAAGATTATTTGTATAAGAGGCAATTTAATTGATTCAATTAAGATTTAATGTCTGAACAAATTAGTAGATTATTTGATCTTCCTGCTTTCAAGAATTATTTATAAACATTTTTGCTATATTTAACAACTTCTAACATAACGAAACGAAATACATACGTACATACCTATTAACATACTTACACACATACACACACACACATAATACACTAACAAAAGTTAAGCATAAAAAAAACACTTTAGGTCATAATTAAGCAGATCAAAAAAAGGGCACATCAAAATACTTAAAATAAACAAAATATTTTTAAATGAATACGAGTATGTATATATTTGTACATAATATCTATTTATATTTATATATTACATAAATATACATAAGCACATATGTATATACATCTGCGTATGTAACTCAAGCATAAACATACATACATAAGTACTCGTACATATGTATTTATGTAGGGATTTTCCATTAACAAATCAAACTACGATTTAGAAGAAGGGCGAGGGAATTGACTTTTTAATGCTGAGAGCCTAGTAGAGTACCTTCAGCTAATTGGTCCTAGGTCGAGGTTAAATTAAATAAATTATGTGGTAGAAAAATCGAAATATACATACACATATATTGTACACACATATGTTCTGCATACAAGAAGTTAATAATGAATGAATGGGTTTTATTTGTGTTGTTGAAGATCAAAAAGTAAAATAAAAAGGAATGAAAAATATGCAGTACAAATGTTAAAAACATGTGCTGTCACAACCGGTTTTCTTGTTGGTATATTATGTGTTTTGTAAATCAGAAGAGTAAAAGAGTGAATTCTATACGATTAAATGGGACATTCATTATACAGGGTATCGCCGAAAGCAACGTCAAGCCGAAACTTTATTTTTTTCACCTTTGTCCGTGTTTTCTATATAAGTTCAATATTAATTTCTGCAGAAAGTACTTCATTACCTTGTAGTGTAGAAGGTGTTGGACTAAATTTTGCTAATCTGAGCAGTGTCGAAGGTATGTATACGCTGGGCACTGATCAGTTTTAACTAATTTGACTTCAACATTTTAAATACTGCAATAACGTTTGTTTTAGTCTTTCGTGTTGTTATTGTTAAAGTTAAACCTTCACGAACACTACTCCCTCTTTCCTACCTTATCATAACCTATTTTCCTAGTTCCTGTACAATGCACTGCATATGTAGGGGTCATCCCCTGAGTACTGGTCCAAGATAAAAAAAACAGGGTGATAGAATTGATTGTAAGCATCATAAAAAAAATCAGAAAAAAAACAACGTAAAAATGTAAAATGGATCGCTATCCATATCCAAATATCACAATACCATGAGAAAAATCAGAAAAAAAATCTGAAAAAATACAAGTTTTTTTCTTTTTTTTTCTCATGATGGTTACAATCAATATTGTCACCCTGTTGCGGCTTGATGTTGAGTTCTGGGACATCCTGTATATATTGAACGTGTAGCACTGCCGTAAGAATTTCTTACTTTGTTCACTCTTATACGAGCTTATGTCAAAAAACTTGTATAAAGAGAAGTGAAAAAACTACAAAGATTTCATTTAAACCAGGAGTGCCCAAGCCCTATGTGTTTGATGCTCAACTGTTTTTGTAAAAGCGCTTAGCTATAGGGCTATGCTGTTTAATACACACATACTGCACTCTGCACTAGCAATGAAAAATACACAAACAACTTTGTCTTATTTAGTTTTTTGTCGTTCTTCACTGCACACATACAATAGCAAAGCAACAACACTTTCGCATGATAAGCTGGTAAACATTGACGACAACGATTATCAGTGTAATTTTTTTAAAATAAGTTTTTTTTTACAACAAAAAATATTAAATACAAGTAGTTTTTCTTTAAATGTATTGGTGTTTGCTCATCCACAAAGAACTTTTAGGCACCCCTGATTTAAACAATTAAAAAATTTAAACACATACACATTTCGTATATATTTGCATATTTTGTATGTATTTTGTTTTATACATCATTGTCATAGATCCTTATATGATAATAAAAAATATGAAGATAATTCAGAAAATTATATTTAATATTTAATTATTTGATCTTGTTTTGGTAAATATTTCTTATTTTTGCAGCAAAAGATCGTTTTATGTTATATAAAAAATTTAGCAGTATTTATTTTCAATATTTCGATAACAATTTGTTATCATCGTCAGGAAAATTAATATGTTATAATTAATTTTCCTGACGATGATAACAAATTGTTATCGAAATATTAAAAATAAATACTGTTAAATTTTTTATATAACATAAAACGATCTTTTGCTGCAAAAATAAGAAATATAATTCAGAAAACTTTATTTTATTTATAACTGATATCGTGCGTTTTCGGCGGACTCCCAAACATCACTCCTACAAATAATCTTTAGCCGCAAATTTGCAATTATTAACCGATTGCAGAATAAAATAGAAGCTATATCCAGAAGAGCCCAATGGATGCGTCCAGAAGAGCCAAGACCGAAAAAAACACGCCAAGTTCGGTCAAATATGAAGGTTTTGTTCACTGTTTTCTTCGACTGCAACGGCTTAGTGCCAGCTCTCAGATCGAGCTTGTGCGTGAGGTTTTGGCTAAAAACAAAACCGTTATCACGCTTCAATCACCATATGCACCAGACTTGGCCCCCACTGACTTTTTCCTCTTCCCAAAACTGAAGACACCGATGAAAGGAATGCGTTTTGCTACGATTAAGGTGATTAAAGAAAAATCGAAACAGAAGCTGTTGGCGATACCAAAAAGCGCATATCGAGGATTGGAAAAACGCTGGTATAAGTGTATTATATCTGAAAGTAACCCCCTTTAAAGGGGACAAGATAATTATTGGTGAATAAATATATAGTTTTTGACAAAATTCAATATAACGGTTACTTTTTATCAGCCCTCGTATATGATAAAAATATGCTTTCTTAGCTTAATAATATGGTGAAGCATGACACTAATATGGTAACTTTATGTAATATTATGATTACTTGCTATTATAACAATATTAAACTAAAATATAGTATAGTTATTTATAATTGCTGAATGCACAAATTCAGTCGTATCGGTTATCGATGTATTTAGAGAGACAATTTCAAACACAAACATTAAAATCACAAAAAATATATTTGAAAACTGTTTTTGCTTTGAAGTTTTGTTTTTGTTTTGTTTGAAATTGTCTCTCCAAATACATCGCCACTGGATACGACTGAGTTTTTGAATTCAGCAAATATTTTTTTTACTATACCATGGAAAGTCATATCAATGGCGTTTTAAATATAACAATATAGAACTAGCAGGTACAACCAGATAACTCAACAATAGTAGTTGCCCCTAGAATATTGTCATATCAATCATAAGAGTATATTTTTTTCTACGTGCAGTTTCTGTGCTGTTTTTTACTTCTCCTGTAATGTGGCAATTAATTTAGTTAAGGCTTTTCTAAATGAGGCCGACGATACAAATGTATATGTATACATATAAAAAGCTTTTTAATTAATTAGTAAAATAAACGATGTTGTAGATGCTGCGGTTATGTCAAGTGTCACTTTTTTTTCAGAAAACAATTAGCAGCAAACGTAAGAAATAAATTCGATGGCTTCCTCCCTGTCTCCCTTTTGATAACCAATTAGAAAAAGAAATCTTATTGTGTTGGAGCAGCTAAAGAAAATAAGTATAATAGACCGTTAATTAGTTGGAGTTTTAAACCAGGCGCACAAAATTCTGGAAAATAACTTTTAATTAGTTATGTAATCAGAAAAAGAAAGAAATTTGAGGTTTGGGGGGACTTTTGTTTTTTTTTTTTTTTTTTTTTTTCAAAAACAAAACGCATATAAGAATATTTTTTTTTTTTGTTTGGAATAAGAAATTTATAAATGGAAATGCGTGTCATGCCATCACATTGTCTGTCTAATGGTTAATTTTTAAGGGATGGGTCATGTATACATAAATAAAATGCTTTTGAAAAAGAACTCGGTGGGAAAAGAGATAAGAAACAGAATTTACAGCAACAACAATTAGGCATAAAATTTAAGCAGGTTGTGTTTAATTAGTTGTAGAATAAACAGAAAAAAAGAACATAAACAAAACTTCTGTGCGTGGTTTTGTTTATTGCTTTCTAAATTTTCTGTTCAGCTGGTAGAAGTAAAAACAATATTCAAATTTTAAAATAGTATTGAATTTTTTTTTTATATCATAGATGATGGAGGAGAGAGAAAGAAAAACAAAATGATTTTTTTTTCAATATTTAGCTGGAAATGGAAAAAAACAACAATATCATCCAATGACGTTTGTATGTGGATACAGCAGGAGTTCGTACCACTGTGCACATTATTATTATTATTTTGTTTCTTAAATTTTTAGGATATCAAATATATTCAAAAATTTTTATATGTAAAATAGATTCAAACAATTGAGTTTTTTTTATTCGCTATTTTAGCTTCTAACATTTATACCAATAAATAAATAATAATTTTTTATTGGTAAAATAGATTTTTAACTACAAGTACGATTTGCTTTAGTGTAGTGTTTAATATATTTTTATATTTATTTCATTCAACACAATAACAAAAGATTTTTAATCAATGCTTGTTATTTATTTATATACAATATTTATATATTTACGGTATTCTTTGAATATGTAAATATAATTGTCATAAAGTCATAAGTCTTAAAATATTAGTATGAAAAAATATGAATATTGTGAGCATTCGGATATAAATAATTTAATTTTGAATGAGCTGAGATTTTTACGGTTTACTTACGACAAACTCTGTTTAAAAAGTCTTTTTACGAGTAGTTTCCTACTCTTTTGTTCGAAGCATATTTTAAAATAATATGACATTATGCGAGATATGACACCGTTTGAATCCCCCAATTATATTATTTATGTACAGGGCGTCTGATCCATTTTGCTACATTAACTAACTCAAATAATTTTTGAAAAATAATACATTTTTATTAAAGTAGTTCATGAAGTTTTGAAAATAATGGAATTCAAATGGCCTCAAACCTCGGTGAAACATGTGCAACATCTTATCAAAAAGTTATTCATTACTGCCTGGAGTGTTGCAGCGGGAATTGTCTCAATTGCCATGCGAATGGATTGCTTTAAATCATCCAAATTTGTTTGGTCTCTTTTGTAAACTTCTTGTTTGCAATAAGCCCATAAAAAAAAATCAGGTGCAGTGAGGTCAGCCTCTCACAGGTAGCAATTTTTGCAATATGTGTGTAGCCATATATACTCAGTTCTGGCAACACTTATAGTTTTCACTTTACACGAGTAGGTTTTCGTTGGTTCTGGCTTCTAAGTGAAGTGTATAAATTAAAATATTTATTGAAACCGAATTAAATAATAAAACAGAACTTGTACACAAAATAAGTGGCCCTGTGTCTCCCTTTTTTAAAACATTTAAGAGAGCTGAAAGATCCTTAGGGAATTCACGTGGTTCAGCTATTATTGGATACTCATCCGAAAAGTTAGGAAGTCTCTAACGGTCAGCTAAAGCTGCATCGACTTTTGCCCTATTTTGCCCGCGGAGTTGGGATTCTTCCTGCCGGAACAATCTCCAACGTTGATGCGGTAATTGAACGGTGATTTGGACGGGACATCATCTGACTCGTAGCACCTGTTGTGAGTCAACCATAAAACGAAATCTAAGGATCCTACATCACGCATCAGGAAGCGTAAGTCAAAAGTTTGAACGAATACAAGTCCCTCCAACATTTCCGAATAAGGGTAAGCCCTGTGGTTTTATTTAGACACTTACAAACCTTCCGGGGTTACGGGTGTGCTTGCACACCATATGAGCAACTTCTTGTTGAGAAGTTCGTGCCTTCTCATCCCCCCTGTATGCAATTTCCCGGCAATGGTGAGTTGGCAGGCCGAAGCCCACTATCAGCCCTTAAATCAACTCACCCGTCAACCATCACCACTGGTTCCGAACAGTACAGGTATCTGTTGCAAAGGCAACAGACCCTCGGGAGATTGTTAGTCTCCGAGAATAGACACATACCAAACAATTATCAAGAATACTAACACCCCCTTCCTGCGGGTTAGGTTTCAACCACAGCCAGAACGTTTAAGTCAAGGTTGGTACCTGATCAGCCCGGGTTGAACCGCAAGCAGATCCACCCGTGGGCAATGCTGATCCCCGCTCTGCCAATTTATATCCTTGGTAAGGGTTTCGCAAGCCAACACTTTCTAGAGTTTTATTTGCTCCCTGGGAGCTGTTGACCTGGGAGACCAACGGAATATGGAGTTTCTTGAAATCAGTTTATTGGGAAATTTTTGTCTCAATTCTGTCATAATGTCATATGTGACAAGTTGCCCCATCTTGTTGAAACCAAACAGTGTTGAAAGGGATTCTCTTTGGGCGCAATTCTGGAAAGCAAAACTCTTTCAACATCTTTAAGTAACGGTCTCCATTGACCGTAACAGTAAGACCGTTTTCTTCGTAAAAAAAGTAAGACCCGACTATGAACCTTAAAGAAACTGCACACCACACTGTGATGCGCAATGAATGTAATTGCATCTAGTGGAGTATCTGTGGGGTTAGAATTACTCCATATTGAGATTTTTTTCTTTTTTGTTAACATTGCCGTTTCAATCAAAATGTGCCTCGTCAGACATGTTTTTTCATTTTGGTAAATAAAATTATAAACCGCTTGTTTTCTATGTTTCCCAGCTGTCTATATGTCGACATTTCATAGGAGCTACCCTAATCATCCGTAGACTTTGGAAATTTTTGAAAGGTATTCTCAATGCAGTTCAAGACGTTTTCATCCTCTGACACCATTTGAATGATATTCTCACAAAATTCCAAGTAAATCGGAAAGTCTAGGGTTCAAGTTGTTTGGTAATTCAATCTTATATGGAAATTAGTTTAAATATTGGTGCAAAATAGTCTCTAGTGACTGTTTGGTGACACTCATTTGAGCAGATAAGCTCCTTGTCGAAACTTTAGGATTGGATTGTATGGCAGCAGCGATAGTACCTGCGTCCGAACATAGGGATCACGATGACAAGGCCTTGTGATTGTGCCACGCTCAGAAAAAATCTTCACATGCCTCATTATAGTCCATCTGACAAGACGAGTCTCGCCAAACGTGCGCCTATATTCTTTTTGGCCTGAAACAACGGACTCTAAAACGTTACACTATCCAAATTCTTGTTTCATTGTCCTAATTCTCTATTTTACTTAAACTTAAATATCAATCTATAAAATACAATAAAAATGGAACAGGTTAGTTACACATAAAATAATTTATTACGTTTTAGCACTAAGTGGTAGCATCAGCTACTCTGATTCAAAAAATGTTGATATTTTGGAAACCAAAAAAGAAACATGATTTTCAACAAGAAACATCGCTATGGACGAGGAAACATTAAAGGAAACATGCCAGTGTTTCCCCTAATGCTCCCACGTCTGTATGATGCATAACATCAATTGTCGCTTACGATACCGGCAAATTAATTAAAGCCCGCAACTATACTTTGTAGAGATACAAAATGTAATACCTTTAAGTTTTTCTGATAACCCAATAAATTAACTCCAAAAAAAGCATTTTTATTAAACGAACCCAACCCCAACAAGTCAGTTACGATTTTTTATGTACTGGGACACACATACATACCAACTGTATGTATATGGATGTATGTACATTCGTATGAAAAGCGTTAACAATAAAACTGGGGGACCTTTAAAAACTCAGCCAACGATCGCGTGTGCCTGCACGTTTTGTATGTTTATCTTTTAAACTGATTTGGTTTTGTTTCAGCTTTTTGTGTTTTGTTTTATTATTATTTTAGTTATTTTTGTAAATAAAATTTTCAAGGCTCTTTTTCATTTTTTGTTATTGATTTTTTTTTTTTTTGTTGGATTTTCTTAATATTTTATGATTTAAAAATGCTCCCTTTTTGCGATATGGGAGCCTGATAATGAATAGATCATTTTAAAAACATGAAAATAGAACAAATTTGTGTTAATACGTGAAACAGCAGAGCAGTATAATATATACATACATAATAATGCCTAGACATATTTTAACCCAATTTATAGATAAACTAAAAGCGTAATATTAAGAGTATATCGCTCCTTTATTGCAACATAGTCATATCTCAAAAAATTAGCTTTTCGAGTTAACAATGCAGAATTGTTAACAGTACTACCTTTTATATTGTACAAAAATTTTATTTAAATTACCTTTAAACTGTTTCCTTTAAGAGATATTTTCTAAAAAAAATTTCTAAGACTTGTACGGAAACTAAAAATTTGAAATGCGTTTTTCTCGAAACAAGCTTTTTTGCGATAAAGGAGCGATACGAATGATAAACATGCATTATACAGTAGAGTGCAAAAAAGAGTACATGTTTGTATATTTTGCACCATTTATTCCATAAAAATTTATTGCTTAAAATATTTTATGTTTTAGTACGAGGGCGTATTGATAGTGAAGCTACCTAGCGTTAGATGGCAGCGCAAACAGACTGAATTTCGTTCAGTGTTTAAACACTATTACTTGAAAAGGAAAACGGCAAAAGAGACAAAAACAGCTCGATAAACTTTACGGTCAGTCTTGCTTTACGAGGATAGCTGAATTTAAATGCGGCCAAATAAACACTGCAACAATACGATCAACCAGGAAGGCCAAAATACCTGGTTACTGAAGAAAATATCAAAAACATCCTCGATATCGTTATGATTGATCACCGAGTCAAGTTACGTGAGATTGTTTAAATGGTAGATCTATCATATAAACGTGTGTTCAGCATTTTGCATGAACATTTGCATATGAAAAAGATAACGGCAAGAATGGGTGCCGCAGTTGCTTAGTGTCGAACAAAAACGAATTCGACAGACCACTTCACAGCGGTGTTTGGATATGATAAAGCGTAATTCTATTGATTTTTGGCGTCGATTAATAACTATTCACGAAACGCAGTTCCATCACTACACACCTGAACCCAAAAATAAATCGAAACAAAGGGAAGTGCTGGTGGAAGTGCTCCGAAGAAGACGAAGACAGTGAAAGCGGCTGGCAAGGTTATGGGATGCACACGGAATATTGCCCAACGATTACCTTGAAAAAGGATTCACAATCACACGAAAGTATTATCGTACATTATTGAATCAATTGATTGATACAATCAAGAAAAAACGACCACATTTAAAGAAGAATACAGTGCTCTTTCTTCAAGACAACGCACCGGTTCACACAGCATTAGATACGATGCTAAAATTACATAAAATATATTTCGAACTGATTGATCATCCACCTTGAAGTCCATATTTAGCTCCTAGTGACATTTTCCTGTTTCCAAACTTGAAGAAAAAGGCTCGCAGAAAAAATTAATCTCAAATGAAGAAGTGGTTCCCGAAGCCAACGCGACTATTGAGGGATTCCTAATATCGTATTATTCAGAAGTTGGAATATCGTCTTACTAAGTGTATTGAGCTAAAAGAAGACTATGATGAGAAATAATTGGTTTTTGAAAAAAAAAATTTTTTTCGTACTTAAGAAACATCAATATCAAGCCGCCCTCGTACTTAACAAAATGGCTTAAATTAAAGTTAAAAGTATTACATTCTTAGAGAAAAATAAAATCAAAAGAAACAACTCGCATGTACTCAATTTTGCTCCATTAAACTTGTCGAAAGATTTTGTAGACAAAATCAGTCTATCCTGCGATAGAAGTAGTTTTTCGGCAGGATAGCGACTCTAAGCACACGTCTAAAATCGTGAAAGAAAGGTTCAACAGTCAAAATTTTTGGTTGAAAAGAGGCCAGCACAAAGTCGCGACCTAATTCCGATTGAGAATTTGTGGTCAATTGTGAAAAGAAGATTAATATTTTAACAATCACCACAAACTACTTTGGACGAACTTCAGCCACGAATTCTACACGATTGGATAGATATTCCAAAGAAAGTTATTCGTAAATTAATAGAAAGTGTCCCAAAACCTATAGAAAATATTTTACGAAATAAAGCGTATTGCACTAAATACTGAAAATACTACCATTCCGAAAAGTTTTTAAATGGCGCAAAATTGAGTACTTGCGAGTTGTTTTATTTAAGTTTATTATTCCCTAATAGTTTAATACTTTTAGTTTTAATTGTTAAGTACTAAAACATAAAATAAGTTAAGAAAGAAAGATTGGATTTGATTCACTATTAAAATTTTTATGGCTCAATTTACAAACATGTACTCATTTTTGCACCCTACTGTATGTATAGTATGTGCCTACATATGTATGTATATTTTTCATTTCAAATATTTAACAGGTTTTTTTCTTTTTCTCTGTATTTTTTCAGAACTTTTAGCAATGGAGCATGTGATGTTTCAAATATCCAACCGGAACGTCGTGCTAGACTTAATACAGCGCCCGGCATGCGTTCTACTAGCGGCCCTATTACTATTTCGGCATTTGGTGGCGTTGCAAAGAGGCCATACAATATAATTGGTTCCACGATTTCTCATATTACTGATGATAGCAGCACGGAAAGTTTAACACCCGGCTCATTTGGTAATCGTGGTAGCATAACGAAATCTGTACAAATACACGATGCAAAAGATTTACGTTATATGAACTCACAACAACACAAACAGCATCAATTTAAAGATGAGCGTGTAGTTTTGGTATCGCGCAAAGTACCATTTTTCATTTTTTCAGCTTTACCCTATTATAAAGGGAAAAATGGCAGGTAATTTTCAGCTTACTTCACTTAGTTATAAAAATATCATTACAGAAACGAATAATAATCATAAAATATATCTGTGGTCATAAACATAAACCGCCTAACTCGGTGTAAAAAAGAAATGAATTTTATATACCCAGCTAACATTTAAATCCTAGGAGACTACTACGAATCTCCTATAGAATATGTTTGAACGTCGACGAGCTTATTTTTTTAATCTTAGAAGATCCTTTGCTACAAAAGCTGATTCTTCTATGGAGCTCTTATACAACTCAGAAAAAGACGCTTGTGTTAATTATAGATGGTATAGTCTGAGACTTGTGTATATATTATCCTATAAATCGGGAAGAAATCAGCCGTGTATTCTTTGTATGATTCATATAGGAAACAGCAAAAAATCGTCCAATTTTTCATAAATTTCATATAACTTATTGTATAAGTTATTGTGTAGACTCACCACTCGCACGTTTTAAATTCCAAACAAAAGGTTGTTATTTCTGTTCATAATAACATAAAAATCAATTAAGTATAAGTAAATCAAACAATAAAAAAATTTAATCGACTAGTTTAGGTAGAAGACCGCTGGATTTTCCAGTGTTATTTTACTTATTAACGCAATAATATTTTATTTTTTAAACAAAATAAATTTAAAAATTCACAAATTATTGTAAACTTTTCTCTAAGAAAAAATAATTTTTTTTTTACAATATTTGTGATTTGCTTTTTAGCAGTCAGCTGTTTTTTTTTTTTTTTTTTTTTGTATGAAAATACATCCGTAGTTTCCAGATTCACGGAGTTTGCATGTGATTTCAGAAAAAAAGCTCATGAGTTTTGGAACACAAACAAATCTCCTCCGTAATTTTAAAACAGTTCGTGATTTAAAATCATTTCAGAAAAGACTGATTTTCTTTTCTCTAATATCTGATAAACTAATACAGCATTTTAATTACTGTGGTGTATTTTAAGTGTATGCAAATTTTCATCCCTGCATAACATGTCGTATAATAATACTTAATGATTAAGCAATCACTAACATACCCTCTACTATAGATAAATTAAAATATAAATCTTGAGAGTGCAACCTAAATTTACGCGCCAAGTGTAATTTTTCTGTCAAAAATCCTCACGTACATAGAAAATAGCGTTAACGCTATGCAACTGGAAGGTCCAATTTTGACAGAACGTAAGAAAGAAAGCTTTACTGTCTCTTACTAAAGTTTACTTTAAAACAAATGTCAAGCTGGACTCACCCATTGTTTTTGTTCCGAACCAATTTTAGCTCTTTGAGAGTTTGTTATAAAACGATTCACCCACTTAAAGCTACCATATGAAATGATTATGTAAACGAGGCGTCTTTCTGATGACAAAAAGTCTTAAAACTTTTTACTTTTATATTTTATAATAAACAATAAAAAAATTGACGTATACACTGTAATTTATTATAAATAAATATGATGTGGCATCTCAGTTCAATTTTGCTTAAAAAATTAAAGTAGCTGGCAACACAGTTCAATTGGTTCGGAATAAAAACTAAAATTAAACCAATTGAAGGGGAAATTGTACCGAACAATTTAATTCTCTTTCGATCTCGCTCTCAAAAACAGAAACGTCAAACTACATATAAAAAACACATGTTTCAGAACAAACATTTTGTTTGGAAACTATGGGTGAATCCAGCTTTAGTCTTTTTTGCAACCATTAGTAATCACACTTATGATGCTTCAGACTAGTTTAACCACTTTATCACTTTTCTTTATCTCTATTTAGTGATTTTTATTCCACAAGATTGGTGAGCAATACTGTTTATTAACGCTCTTATTTAAGTTACTACAGCGCAAAATCAAAACGTTAAATTAGGTTGCACTGTTAGGCTATGCTCTCCTTCTCTCTCTCTATATATATATATATATATATATATATATATATATATATATATATATATATATATATATATATATATATATATATATATATATATATATATATATATATATATATATATATATATATATATATATATATATAAATAAAGCTCAACTGGAATACAATTTAGATTACAATTAATAACAATTACCATCTTTCGTCAAATTCTACTTATACAAATCTTTAAATTTATATATATTTTTCTCTAAACAGTACTTGAAATTTTTTTTAGAAATGTAGTGGAATATTAAAATTCACTTTTCTCAAAAGCTTGATTTTTCTATTGCTTGTGAGCACACATAAACAACTGCTCTTGTGTTTCCTAGATGTGTATTTTAAGGACGTTTCATAGGGGTTAATCTAATCACCTGGAGAATTGGAAACCTTTGAGAAATATGATTGAACATTTTACTATATATTCCACTATTTTCAGAAAGATAATGAGAATTAAAAAGAAAAATGTGCTTTTCAAAAATAGATATTAGTATTATTCTTTTTTTATGTTTTACTTTTTCATAGCCATTTCTATACATATGAGTTACAATTTGTTTTATAAAACAAGAAATACAAATTTTTATGTTTGAAAAGTACTGTTAGTACATTTTCTAGAAAATAATGGAATATAAAGTAAAATATATAAATATATTTTTCTAAAATTTTATGAAAATAAATGCTACTTATATGTATAGAAGTTGCCAAGGCAGCTTTAATAAGGTAGTGGTATAAGCACTGCTGTCTTTCGTCTTTCAAAAACACATAGACTTGCTTGCTTTTCAAACAAAATTTTGACAACTGTTCGTCAATTCTACCAATAAAATACATGTGATGCTTTTTTGTGTTGTATTTATTGTAATTCAGCCACTACCTGTTTAAAGCTGCCTTTGAAGTTGCAAAGAAAACTAAAACGTAAGAAGAAGAAATAATACTAATTTTTGTGTTTGAAATTAATATTTATTAGAACATTTTTGCTTTTAATTCTCATTATTTTCTAGAAAATAGTGGAATGCAGTGTAAAATGTAAGTATGTATATACGAGTTCCAAGGTTTCCAAGTCTAGTGACAATTTGGTTAGCTCCCATGAAATTTCGCCATATAAACAGCTAAGAAATTCAAACATTAGTTTTATATAAATATTTTATGATTTCTATGAATATTTATCATCCAGTAAAGTATATAATAGTAAACTTGTTGTAAATGCATAAAAATTATTTTTTCTTTATTAAATTTACAGAGCTGAATTACGCAAAGAGGGTCGTAGACGTAATACTTCTGGTTCACGTCCTTTATCGGCGATTAACGATGCTCCATTTGATCCTTTTGATTTATTGGGCATTGAAAGAGGTGAAAGTGGCCAGGTATTTTGTTACAACATTAAAACATTTTTTAAAAGAGTTGCATTGAAATTTGTGTTCTTTTTAGGATATTTCTTATGGCCACTTGCTGATTCCATCAAGACAATATAGCAAAGAAAGCAAAAAACATGTCGGCAACAATACTTCACTTTTGGACAATCAAATTGAAATCACCAGCACAGCTGCTTTAAAAAACCATGGCTTTGCAAGGTAAATACATAATTGTTTCGAATTCAATTTTTTGTTTGTACATTTGTTTCAACGGGTTAATGTTCAAGTTTTTCCCTTTCTTAAGTTTTTTCTTAAGAAGGATTTTTTACAATAAAAATTTGCTGTGATCAATAATAAGAATAAATAAGAAAAATAATAATAAAATCTTTAGCTGGGGGACAACTAGCTGTTTCGTAGTCGCTACACTACTCATCAGCACCCACTGGGATTCGAACTCGGATCATGACGTAGCATGATCTGCTGCTTTAACCACTCAGTCTATATCTATCTATATTCATCTCATATTGAATCGCATTTTTTTAATTGCCCACATTGTTTGCTGTCTCAGAACTTTTTAGTTATTAACATACATATTTTTGGAATTTAATAATTCTCCGTACCCAGAGATGTAAATATTAATTTATTAAATTTTTGTTGAACTTTTACAATTTTTAAATTAAGTTTTTGGTTTGTACATATACACATCGGGTTTTAGTTCAAGTTTTTCCTTTCTTAAGATTTTTTTTCTTAAGAAGGATTTTTTACAATTTTAAATTGTAAATTTATATAGTAAAAAATCCTTGTTAAGAAAAAACTTCAGAGGGGAAAAACTTGAACTAAACCCTGTTGTACATATGTACAAACCAAAAATTTCATTTGAAAATAAAGAACTATAATTTTTACAAGTGGACCACTAGATTAACCAACAAATAATAATTCTAATCAATTATAAGAAATAAAAAAAATTAAACTTGTAGTATTTTCAAGTGTACTTAAATTAGTAACTTATTTGATTTCTATAATTCAATAATTTTGTTTAGTTTCCTTCGACTTTTTTTTCGCAAATAATAAAATAATCCCCCATATTCCAAAAGGCGCCATCGTCGTTACATCAAGACGACATGAAAAAACACTCGGTTATACATTCGTCTTCGACAGTAGTTATGTATTATTGATAGGACTTCGATACTTCCAAGACCTAAGCAATAGATAGAGGCTGTCAATAACATTCAATTGTTGTTGACAACAAATAAATAGACCCCAACATTTTTGTGTCCACTTCATGTGATGACCACGACGTCTCTTGGAATATGGGGGAATAGGCCGAAATATAAGTCCTTTATTTGGTATCCGATTGTTATATACATATATATGATAGGAATATTTGTTGTGTTGCTCAAATTAATTTTTTAATTTTAATAAATGTAGATTTATGTATGTGAATTTTAAAATTCGAATAATAGCTCATTCGATTATTCGAATGAAGAATTATGGATGTTGATTAAATATTCGAATAATAATTTGAAGAATGATACATGCGAATAATTAATCATTCAATATACGAGTATGTTTCCAAAAATAATTCAAAATTCTAAGATGGTTGATTATTCGAAATTCATAGAATTCGTTTTAATATTCAAATAATTACAGATATTTCTTCCTTTCTCAAGCTCAAGGTCTAGGCCTGAGAAAGGAATAAATATCTGTAAATCTGTAAAATAGTTAACATATAAACTTCGAATAATTATTTTAAACAATGGCAAGTATGAATATGTGAATCATTATCTAATTAAACGATTAAATAATTAAATATAGAACTCGTTTCGAATAATTAATTATAGAATTCGTGTTAATATTGAAATAATTAAAGATAAGCTTTCGTTTCTCAGGCTCAAGGTCCATGCCTAAGAAAGGAATATATAATTATCTATAACATAGATATATATTCCTATAACATATATATAACTATAACATTCGCCGATATCGAATGCAGTTGTATACGAAAGAAAGCTAGTCACCCATATTCGAATCAATTTGGGTATGTCTATGTATTTTAATTAAATTTTAACACATCGTTCGCATAGAATAAAATTAGACATACCCAAATCAATTGTCTTTCGTCTAGAATGCAAATGAACTTATCCCTTCAACATTGGCGAACTGGCTGTAAATTTCTAGGTTCGGATAAAATAAGGTATAAACTACGAATAATTATTTTAAAGAATTAATATGTAAGTAATTTTTTAATTATTCGATTAAATATTCGAATACTTAATTTAATAAATACATAATCGAACAGGTACTTGTCTGAGCAACTTCGAATAATTATTTTAAAGAATGCCTAGAACTAATATGTGAGTAATTATATAATTATTCCTTTAAATATTCGAATAATTAATAAAATAAAAATCATACTCGAACAAATATTTTAAAAATCCCATTCTATATTCGATTAAAAAATTATAGAATTAGTTTTAATAATTTAAAAATCATTTGAAGAATCCCAAGAAGAAAATATGATTCACTTTATAATTATTCCTTTAAATATTTGAATAATTAATTAAATAAATAAATACTCGCACAAATATTTTAAAACTCGAATTCTATATTCGAATGCAAAATTATAGAATTCGTTTTAATATTCGAATAATTTTTATATAATTATTCGATTCAATATTCGAATAATTAATTAAATACATACATACTCTAATAATTATTTAATATACATAAAACTGTTGCAAATGTTTTTACATGATTATTTGAACGAAAAATTAAGTAATGTGTTTTAATATTCGAATAATTATTTTGAAGAATGCCAGGAATCAATATGTGACTAATTATTTGATTAAACATTTGAATAATAAATTAAATAAACACATACTCGAACAATTATTCAATACATATACATGTGTTTGAAAAAAAAACTTTAAAGCTCGGATAATTTTTCAGATAATTATTTGAATAAAAAATTATAGAATTCGTTTTAATATTTAAATAATAATTTTCAGAAAGCCAAGAACTAACGAGCCAGTCATTATTAAATTATTATTTTTGATTAATTAATTAAATAAATTCAAACTCGAATAATTATTCAATATACATATGTTTTAAAAAAAAGGCAATATAATAATTTTTCAGATGATTATTCGAATGAAAAATTACATAATTCGCTTAATACTCGAATATTTGGAATGAAAAATTACATACTTCCGTTTAATACGCGAATAATTACTTACCAAGAATTAATATGTGAGCTATTATTTAATTATTCGATTCAATATTCGAATAATTTTTTGATACGGTAGTGGTATAAGCGCAGCTGTCTTTCGTTTCCTTTGCGTTAATTTGTCAAAAACACATAGACTTCCTTGCTTTTTCAAACAAAATTTTCACAACTGTTTGTAAATTCTACCAACAAAATACATGTTGATGTTTTTTTTGGTGTTGTATTTGTTGTAATTCTACCAAGACTCTGATTTATACAATTCGAATAATAGTTTGAAGAATGGCAAAAATAACAATAATTCAATGTATGTTTCAAAAATTTAATCGAACTATTATTCGAAAAAATGTTCTGAATACATTTTATATATACTCGAATAATTTTACTCAATCTATAAAAATATTTGATTTATAATTTAAGGGCGTCTTTCGCGATTTCTAATGTTAACGTGTGCAAGCATTTTTAAAAACAAAAATCCATGTTTGGGAGCCAATTTTGAATTCTTTAAAAGATTTTTTTTTTTTTTTTTTTTTTGAGTTACAAAAATTGCTCCAGATCGTGAAACAGATCGTAAATTAAAATCCATTTTTTTTATTTTTAATTTAATCTTTAATAATTATTGTTCTTAGTTTTCTTTTTTCGACGTTCTAAAAATGTTATATAGTTTGTTCTTATCTTTCCAGGCTCTAGGTCTTAGTCTCGATTAATAATTAAATACAACTCTTTTTTTAAGAATTATTATTTATTTTATTTTCAATATTTCGGATACCTTTGGTATCCTTCTTCAGGAACTAAAAAACAAATGTAACAATTTATATTAATATAGACACAACAAAACATATAAAACAAATTAAATATAAAAACAAAAATAAAAATAATAATCATAAATATTAGCACTACAATCTTTAATAGATAATTCGATTGAGTAAATTTTGTATTTTTGGGTCCTGTGAAAGAGACAAAATAAAAACAACGCAATTACTTTGTATAATAAAACATTGTTAAAAGACTGTTAAATAGAAGAAAAAATGATTTGTGATTTTTTGCTTTCATGATTGGCAATAATATAACATTAAGCTGAAACCATTTAATTCGTTGCTTTGTTCTGCGTGTGCGTTAAAGTTGTCCTTCACTTTTCACGCAAAGTATCATTCCTTATTCAAAAACTTCAACAAATACAAAGACGACCCTCCTGAGCATTTGTCATTATGAATCATATTTCTTATTGATTTTAATAGCACAACTTGCAACACAAAAGAAACTGGTTAGCCGTCTATTTAAAACATCCTTTTATTTGATTCTTTATACCAGGTGCCTCACATATGAAAACAACAATCGCAATAATACGGCAAGTCCTTCGCCAGATGTAAAACTAGATTTCGATGAAAGTTTAGATGGCAGCAGAAGTATGCAGGTGTGTATTTAATTGTTGTTAACACAAAATTTTTTATATTTAATTTGTATATTTTTCTTATTTCAAGTACTTACAATATTCGGCTAACATTTTGGATGATCCGGAACTAATTGCCGGCAAACATCGCACTTTATTAACATTTACTTCATATATGACTTCAGTTATTGATTACGTCAGACCATCGGATTTGAAAAAGGAACTAAATGATAAATTTAAGGAAAAATTTCCCCATATACAATTAACTTTGAGCAAATTGAGAAGGTATTAAAATTTGCTGCTACTTATAAAATAAAAATCTTCTACATTTTTTTAATAATTTTCTTTCTAGCATTAAACGAGAAATGCGTCGCATTAACAAATTAGATAGTCGCATTGATTTGGTAACAATTTCTCAGGCTTATGTGTATTTTGAAAAACTAATTTTGGCCAATTTGATAAATAAATCGAATCGGAAATTATGTGCTGGCGCTTGTCTGCTATTGAGTGCCAAAATGAATGATGTCAAGGGAGATTCCTTGAAAAGTTTAATTGAGGTATGAATGAGTTTGTTTGTTTTTTTTTGTAATGGAATTTATTCTCAATTGCTGTAATTCTTATCTTATTTTCTTACCTATTTATGAAAACTATTTAAATAATTGTATTTGATTTTTTCAGAAAATTGAAAATGTGTTTCGTCTAAATCGCAAAGAACTGGTGGCATCGGAATTTGCTGTTTTAGTGGCTTTGGAATTTACTTTGCACGTTCCCATGCACGAAATCTTACCCCATTATCAGCGTTTACTTTACGAATCCTAGAATTGGCCTAAACGCTTTGCCGATAAGCGTTTCCTAACGGCAGCTGCTAATACATCGCGTTACTATTTACGTCGTTGTGCTAGCAGTAAAAAATAAATATATATATATTTTTATACAGATATTTTTTTTATTTTCTTAACTTATAGGCATACATTTATTTACATGTGACATATTACCAACAAACAAATAATTTTTTTGATAAATGCAATTTGTGTGTAAATAGCTTTTATAAATATTTTTATACCTAAAAAGGCAACGTTTTATTTTTGACATACACCTTTATTAATATGGCTAAGAAAAACAACAACAACAACCCCCCTATAAATCTCTTAAAATATACCAATCAATTAAGAAAAACTATTAATAAGTTTACTGTGTAAAACGTGTGGTTTGAAACCGCTTAATTCAAAAGCAAAATGTATTTTAAAAAGTTATTTGCTTTTTCGCGATGCTTTTGCCGAGGACGTGTATTTTGAATAAGCGTAATAAACTCGTTTTTTTTTTTGTTCAGTAAACGGTTTCAAACCACGCATTTCACCGAAAAAGTCTGATAAATATGTTTTGACTTATAGAAAAACAATCTATTATATAAAATAGTTAAAAAAGGAATTTAAAACTACGAGTAATTTAATGTTTTTTACGCAGGTATTTGTAAAACATAACAAAACTGTTTATTGCAAACCCTTTACCAAAAAAAGCAATTCTAAAGCTAAAATTAACTGGCTTTAGTTAATTTTTGATAAGGGCTTATACAAATATTTGTTACGTATTTTAGTTCAAGAATAGTAAGCAAATGATTCGAAATCATTGTAGAGCAATCGTTTGTCTGACGCGCGAAGTTTTTTGTACTTATTTTAACCAGAATGGCCACAAAGCCAAAAATTGTCCTGCCAGATGGCACTTACAATTCTCATAATATAAAGGGTGGTTAAATTTCAAGGGCCGATGTTGATTTTGAATAAAACACAAACTATTTAGGACATTATTGTAATTTTATTTTATTATGATATATTGGTATTATTCAATTATGTATGGAACAAAATATCGGCCAAATGGGTGCCGCGACCACGGCGGATCACCTCCATCCGATGGTCCATATTTTCGATGACCCTGAGGCATAATAGAGGTTCTATGCCGTTAATGTGCTGAATTATCTCATCCTTTAGCTGTTGAAATGTTGCTGGCTTATCGACGTACACCTTTTCTTTCAAATAACCCCAAAGAAAAAAGTCCAACGGTGTCAAATCACATGATCTTGGCGGCCAATTGACATCGCCATTACGTGAGATAACACGGCCATTGAATTTGTTGCGCAAAAGAGCAATTGTTTCGTTAGCTGTGTGGCAAGTGGCACCGTTCTGCTAAAACCACATATCGTCTACATCTATATCTTCCAATTCGGGCCATAAAAAGTTCGTTATCATCTCACGATAGCGAACACCATTCACAGTAACTGCCTGACATAAAGCGCACCAAACAGTCACTATTTGTGGGTGCATTGGTTTTTCGACAGTCACTCTTGGATTCTCATTCGCCCAAATGCGGCAATTCTGTTTATTGACGAATCCACTGAGGTGAAAATGTGCCTCATCACTGAAGATGATTTTCTTCGAAAATTGATCATCATTTTCATAATAAGTCTGGATAACTTTAACACGTTGTTGGATTGTGTATCTCTCCATGGTTCAAATTGAGTACGTCTGAAATAGAGAAATGTCAAATAAAATTCGGAAAAAACTTGGCGTTTAGGTGTGGTTCACATTCAACATCGGCCCTTGAAATTTAATCACCCGATACCTCTTTATGTTCAAAACATGTATGAACTAATCATCAGCAAGAACGTTTGAAATAGTTAGATGCGATTTTCCAGTAGTAACAATTAAAAAAAAAAATAACAATTTTACATTAAAACCGAAATGTTTAAATCAGGAGTGCCCCAGCCGTATGCGTTTGGTGCTCATTGGTTTGTATAAAAGCACTTAGCTATAGGCTGTGCGTTATAATATACACATGTGTGTGTACACACACAAGTGCAAAGCACCAACACTTTCGCATGCTTTGCTTATTAAATAAAATTCATTTTCCTTAAATGTATTGGTGTTTGCTCTTCCATATAGAACTTTTGGGCACCCCTGGTTTAAAAATATGCCGTATATCACAATCCGAACATCTTGTATTCTTTATTCCCAGCATAAATATTGAAAATGGCAATACAACTAACTGTCAATGAGAGGAAAACATAAAATTTGATTCAGTGGCTGATTAGATTTCAACAGAGCAGGGAAGAGTGTCGCGAAATTTTTATCATTTTGCTTAATTTTGCATTGTTTTATGCTAACAAAACAAAGATTGTGTTGTAATGAAGATAATAGATAAAGCACAGCCACACAGATAGTAGTACGTAACCCTTAAAAATTCTTTAGTTTTCAAAAAATTGCTGGAACTTTTTGCTTGCAATCACAGCCGAATAAATTGTAAACTCATCGCTAGTGTTGGGCAAAATCTTTCATTTGTGTAAATCTTTCATTCTCCTTCAGAACTATTAACTGAATTAATTCATTCTTTTCTTTCATCATTCTGTATGCCAGACATATTTCAGAATGAAACAAAATGTTTCAATTATGCATTTCAGGTGGCAGCATAGCGAATTATACACCAATACAGGCATTATTTATTTCATTGTTTCACAGCACAAAGGAATATAAAAAAGTTAATCGAGTTTATTGTAAACAAAAAATTGATTTACTTTTTTATTTATGTGAGCTGTAAGAAATGGAAGGATTTTAAGAAATAAAAAGTATCATTAGTTTTAAAAAGTTGTATCAAAGTGTTACATACATATATGTTAATTAAAACAACAAACATTTAATTTAATAATAAATTATTGATCCTATATGCTTTGACCTTTATTTAATTCAATATTTGCAATAAATTTCCTCATCGCAAGGTCCTTTTTGTGTTTTTAAAAAATGTTTAATATATTTTTCAATATTTCGTCTTTCTTTGGAAAACTTCTTTAATTTCACCTGTTATGAATTCGCCTTGGTCCTATTTATAAACATTTAAACGAATTTGAAATGTGTTTTAATTCAAAAATTCCCTTCAAAATTTGACTAAAATTAATTTCAAATACATATAATTTTTTATGTATATGCACTTTAGTATATTTGAAGATATATTCATAAACTTTCAAATGATCCCAATATTGACCATATAGGTTGAAAAATGTGGTAGAAAATTGTATGTACATATGAAACTTCTTCGGTACATAACTCGGAAACTAAGCGTTTCCGCCAATATTGTCATTTGTCATTTGACATTTTCTTATTTTTTTATATATCCATTTGCTTAACAAATTAACCACTTTTTTTTGTTTTCAATGCAAGTAGATGACGATTGTGTCATGATAATTTGCTCGCCGCAAAATATAAATTATTTTATAAATTGTTTTTTAATTTTCTACAAAGAAGGCGAACTTTTACACAATTCTAAAAATTCTAACTAAAAAACTTGTTCTTGATTCGTGTTCCTCCACTTAACTCTGCGAAATTTTCATTGAAATTACAAATTTAGCCCTAGAATACACAAACATTCAAAATTTTTGCACGAAAATCAAAATTTTGTGCAAACAAGCATACACCCCTATAAACAATGATAACCACTATACTGACTAGAGTTTTTGGAGTCGGAAATTGGAAAAAGCGCTTAAAATGGTACGAAAAGCACGTAGTAGATAGACAACGCTGTCGAAAGCATGAACAAATGAAGAAATATGAATAATGAAAGAAATACAGAAAGAATGCTAAAGTATTTCATTCGTTCACTGAAGAGAATCATTCAGTTGAAGTAATTCATTCATGAACGACACAAGACTACTCATCGCTAGAAAGCACGTGCGAGGCAGAGTCGCTTTTTTCTGTTTAGTTCCTAGATCAATGATTTTTTCTTAGTACACGGCTGTGGAACCTGCTTTTTCGCCAAACTCTTCGCACTGTTTCTGAATGAACATTAATATTGTGGTAATTTTCCAAAGTGTTTCGAATTATACAGCTATTGTTTATTGTGGAGAAACTTTACTTATTAGCGATTGAGACTCAGATAATGTTTTTATTACAGTCTGCACTGTACACTTGGCACGATAAAAAATTTTAGCAATTGAAGGAGTTCCCATCTTTCCTTAATTTTAAAATATGTTCTCTCATTTCGATGCAAATGTCCTTTGGTTTCTTTCCCATTTTAACAAAAAATTAAATTTTTCCCCTTAAATTACTGCAGTTTTTAAAAATTTGTTTACGCATTATCCTTTTAACACTCGCCGTATACTATTATTTTTTTCCGTTTTTTATTTGCCGTATAATTATTATCTGTACTGCTGGATATAAGTGTAGAAGTACAATAAGTAGAAAGTTAGCTGGACATTTTGTCGATGCGTCGCAAATACGAGCAAAAATATTATTCAGGCATCCAGTGTTACTCCTAAACTCCAATTTTAGAAGGAGTTCGTACTATTATCTGTGTAGCTGTATGTGTTTTTACAAACTTAACATCGCAAAATGCCTATAAATAAATCTTAAATAAACTTGCTAAGCAAATATCGATTTTTATCAAAACATAAATAAATAAAATTTATAAAAAAGCATTTGTACTAGAAAAAATGCCGGGAAAGGTATATTAATTAAATTTATATTTCATTTCATTGATAACGTTTAAAGCGTTTTAATTTGAATATAAAAAACAAGAATTTTATAAAAAAAAAAAAATCAATTGAAACTTTTGTCTAATCGTAAAAAGACCCCAAATAGCGTCTTCTAATAAAAATAAATAAATTATTTTAGCAAAAATTTTTAACAAATTTAAGCATTACGAAATATATAATTAAGAAATCAGTGAAAAAAGAAAATGATTATATTCATCAAACATATTAAATAAACATTTTTAGTCAAAATAAAAAAAAGCTGTTTTAAACAAACTTTGTAAAAAATATTAAACTTAAAATAACATATACATACATACGAGTACTATCTTAAAATACATAAATCTTAAAAAGATAACAATTTAAATAAATACCTAAATCTAATTTCAAATTATCATTTATTAATTTAAGATCAAGTCTACTTAATTACGATATAAGAGTTTCTCTTTAAGTTATAATTTTGAATATTAATTGGCTTATTTATAAAACGTCAAATAAATTTGAAATGAGTTTTAGTTAAAAAAAATTCTAAACAACATTCTACTATTAAAACTCAATTGAATTTTTTTTATGTTTATTAATAACAACTATTTGGTTAAAAGCTTTTATTCGATTTTAGATTTTTATTTATGAAAATTTAATGCGCTTTTAAAAACAGAATTATTATTTTCAAAATAAAGCAATAATGTATTTAATATCTGATAAATAAAACAACCAGTTACTTGTAGAATTTTATAAAATGAGTATTTACATATTTAATAGCGATTTTTACTCAACTTATTCAAACATTTTAATAATTTATATACATACTCGTAAATATGGTAATAAAAGACATTTGACAAATTGAATTCCGCTGGTTTCCCTAAGTCAGACTAATAATTTATTCAAAATATAGTAACATGTGTAAAAATTTCGAAAATGTCCATATAAACCAGTAAAACTATTTATCGAATATTCAGATGTGTGATATAAATCTCCTTTCAAAATGTATAGTTTCAAAGACGATGTGAATCATTTTGTAAAAAAATTTAAAAATTCGTAAATGAACAGTTTTCTTCAGTTTTTAGTCACTACCAGAGTTGCCGTTTTTTTGACAATTTTAACTAAAATTGGTAATATTTTTCTTCAACGTGAAAATGCGAATATTTTTTTCATTTTGGTTAATTTTTTCTTCCATAAATATAGTGAAACCACGCATAACCAACGTGGAATTTCTGACCGAGTATGACAGGTGTCCGCTTATTAGAAGTGCAGACTTATTATTTTAAATACAGGGTGGTTGATCAATTTTGCTAAACTAAGAAACGCAAATAACTTTTTGTAAAGTTTATGTCATTTATTTTTTAGTAATTATATTTAATTAAAGTAACTCATGAAATTTTGAAAATAATTGAATTGAAATGGCCTCCACTCTCGGTGACCCATCATGAACGGCATCTTATCAAAAAGTGTTGGATGTGTTTGGATGTAAACTTCTTGTTTGCAATAACCCCACAAAACAAACAAAAAATCAGGGGCCGAATTACCGCATACGTGATCGAGTATGCTTTCGTATCGAACACAATTTCGTGACGTATCGAATACACTGGTTCCTTCATTCGAAAGCTCACGTATCGAAATTGCTAAAATAATGTAAGAGATTTTTTTTTTTAACTTTATAATTTTTAAATTAAATTTTTGGTTTGTAAATTTGTACAGCGGGTTATAGTTCAAGTTTTTCTTCTTCAATCAAAAGTTATTGATCACAGCAAATTTGTATTGTAAAAAAATCCTTCTTAAGAAAAAACTTAAGAAAGGAAAAAACTTGAACTATAACCCGTTGTACAAATGTACAAACCAAAAATTGAATGTAAGAGATTTTTGTTTACTTTGTAATAGAGCAAACACATGTTTTAGTAAAAGTAGCATACATATGTATGTTTGTAAGTCAAGAAGAAAAACCCAACTTCGGCGCTTATTTGTAAGAACTTAAAAGATAATTAATTAAAGATAAAACAAGTAAGAGTGTAGTATATTCGGCTGGGCCGAATCTAAAATACCCTTCACGATAGTCACGAATATGTATAGTATATTAAAAATGTGGCCTGAATATGCTCGGTTATATATGAACCGATATCGGAATTTTCTATTTTCTGTATTTTAGTAACCTTCTTTTATAACAAGAATTGCTTTTCAGCAAAAAAAAAAAAAAAAATTTAATGAAAAACCCGGTTTGGGCTATATCTCGGGTATATATGGACCGATATCGAAAATTTTAATTTTCCATATTTATATAACCTTATTTCATTACCAGAACTGCTTTTGAGCACAACAAATTGTTTAAGTTCGCTTACGCGACATTTTCATGAAAAACCCGATTTGGGCTATATCTCGGGTACATATGGACCGATATCGGAAATTTTCATTTTCCATATTTAGGTAACCTAATTTCATTACCAGAACTGCTTTTGAGCACAAAAAAGCTGTTTAAATTCGCTTACGCGGCATTTTCATGAAAACCCTGGTCTAGGCTATATCTCGGGTATATATGGACCGATATCGAAAATTTTCATTTTTCATATTTATATGACCCTATTTCATTACCAGAACTGCTTTTGAGCACAAAAAAGTTGTTTAAGTTCGCTTACGCGACATTTTCTTGAAAAACCCGGTTGGGCTATATCTCGGGTATAAATGGACCGATATCGGAAATTTTCATTTTCCATACCTATATATAAAAAAAGTTGTTTTAGTTCGCTTACGCCGCGTATTCATGAAAACCCCGGTTTAGGCTATATCTCGGGTATATATGGACCGATATCGAAAACTTTCATTTTCCATATTTATATCACCTTATTTTATTACCAGAACTGCTTTAAGGCAAAAAAATTGTTTAAGTTTGCTTACGCGGCATTTTCATGAAAAACACGGTTTGGGCTATATCTCGGGTATATATGGACCGATATCGGAAATTTTCATTTTTCATATTTATGTAACCTAATTTCATTACCAGAACAGCTTTTGAGCAAAAAAAGTTGTTTAAGTTCGCTTACGCGACACATTCATGAAAACCCCGATTTGGGCTATATCTCGGATACATATGGACCGATATCGGAAATTTTTATCTTCCATATTTATATAACCTTATCTTATTACCAGAACTGTTTTTAAGCAAAAAAAAATTGTTAAGTTCGCTTACGCGACATTTTCATGAAAAACCCGGTTTGGGCTATATCTCGGGCATATATGGACCGATATCGGTAATTTTTATCGTCCATATTTATATAACCTCATCTTATTACAAGAACTGTTTTTAATCAAAAAAAGTTGTTAAAGTTCGCTTACGCGACATTTTCATGAAAAACCCGGTTTGCGCTATATCTCGGGTATATATGGACCGATATCGGAAATTTTCATTTTCCATACTTATATAACCTTATTTGATTACCAGAACTGCTTTTAAGCAGAAAAAGTTGTTTAAGTTCGCTTACGCGGCATTTTCATGAAAACCACGTTCCAGGCTATATCTGCGGTATATATGGACCGATATCGGAAATTTTCATTTTTCATATTTATATAACCTTATTTTATTACCAGAACCGCTTTTAAGTAAAAAAAGTTGTTTAATTTCGCTGACGCGGCATTTTCATGAAAAACCCGTTCTAGGCTATATCTCGGGTATATATGGACCGTTATTGGAAATTTTAATTTCTCATATTTATATAACTTCATTTCATTACTAGAACTGCTTTTGAGCACAAAAATGTTGTTTTAGTTTGCTTACGCGACACTTTTATGTAAAACCCGGTCTAGGCTATATCTCGGGTATATATGGTCCGACATCGAAAATTTTCATTTTTCATATTTATATGACCCTATTTCATTACCAGAACTGTTTTTAAGCAAAAAAATATGTTTAAGTTCACTTACGCGACATTTTCATTAAAACCGCATTTTAGGCTATATCTCGGGTATATATGGATCGATATCGGAAATTTTCATTTTTCATATTTATGTAATCTTATTTCATTATCAGAACTGCTTTTGAGCAAAAAAAAGTTGTTTAAGATCGCTTACGCGACATTTTCATGAAAAACCCGATTTGGGCTATATCTCGAGTACATATGGACCGATATCGGAAATTTTCATTTTCCATATTTAGGTAACCTAATTTCATTACCAGAACTGCTTTTGAGCACAAAAAAGTTGTTTAAGTTCGCTTACGCGACATTTTCATGAAAAACCCGATTTGGGCTATATCTCGGGTATATATGGACCGACATCGAAAATTTTCGTTTTTCATATTTATGTAACCTAATTTCATTACCAGAACTGCTTTTGAGCACAAAAAAGTTGTTAAAGTTCGCTTACGCGACATTTTCATGAAAAACCCGATTTGGGCCATATCTCGGGTATATATGGACCGATGTCGGAAATTTACATTTTTCATATTTATGTAACCTAATTTCATTACCAGAACTGCTTTTGAGCACAAAAAAGTTGTTTAAGTTCGCTTACGCGACATTTTCATGAAAACCCGATTTGGGCTATATCTCGGGTATATATGGACCGATATCTGAAAAAAAATTTTTTTGTCTTTTAGTCAGCATGCTTAATAAGTGTGTGAAGTTTGAAGCAAAACGAACAACTTTTGTTTTCAAAAATTTTCATACAAAACTGCAAAAAAAAATGGCTTTTTTCGGAATTTTGAATATATCTCAGCTATACGTGGACCGATATTACTGAATTTCAATAGCAAATCCATGAATCGATGGGGTAAAAGAATGGTGAAAGAAAAAAGTTTCTAAGTCTAATGGTTTTCTCAGAAACGGTATTTCAACAGCGGACAGACGGACATCGCTTAATCGACTTTTCCATTAATTCTGATTCAGAATATATATACTTTATAGGGTCGCAAAAAAAAACTGTAGAAATTACAAACGGAATCACAAACTTATATATACCCTTTACATTTTTGTGAAGGGTATAAAAAATTACTTTTAAAAAACCAATGGCAACATTAATATTACTGTTCTTGTCGTCTGAGGATGATTCTAATATTGTATGCATTATAAAGCAAGTGCGTTACAAAAGTGATACATTGTCATTGCCAACTGCTGCATAAGTAAATTTCACCGTCCGATTCCATTAATACGAGTAATTAAAAATTAACATACATATGCATTTAAGAATCATTTTTGCTTTGTGAACAAGGTTTTGCGTGCAGCATTACCTGCTAAGCTGCAACTGGCAGTAACTACCGCTTCTAGAAGTTTTCAGCAGACGCTTGAAAATGAATATGTGATGGGGTTATGTCGAAGCGCTATTAATTTTTGGCCAAGTTAGGAAGTTCAATCACATATTGTGTCATTGCATCCTTTTGCTTTTTTTAATATTGCTTCAACAAATATCTTTATATGCTCTTAATTTCAAATATGCGCTTACATTTTTTAACTTTTGTGCACTTTAATAACAAAAAACTTCTTTTCAATCGCTGTAGAGCTCACGAGTGCAGTTTAAACACTTGATACTCCATTATACACTCGTTATAGTACCTCTACGATAACGACTGCAGTAATCCCAATAAAAAAATTTACTAACAGCTTTACTCGATCACGTATACGGTAATTCGACTCCTAGTGCATTGAGGTCAGAATTCCTGGGAGGCCAACGGATTGTGGAGTTTCTTGAAATTAATTTACTGGGAAAATTTTGCCATAGCAGGCGTGGCGTTGTGACATATTGCCCCATCTAGTTAAAACCAAACAGTGTTGATAGGGATTCTCTTTCAGCGCCATTCTGGAAAGAAAAACTCTTTCGACATCTTTAAGTAACGGTCTCCATTGACCGTAACAGTAAGAAGTGGATGTAATTGCATCTGGTTGAGTATCTGTGGGTACGAATTACTCCATATTCGACAATTTTATTTGTTAACATTGCCCTTTAATTCCAAGATGCTTATTCTGGATTGCGATGCGAATGGTAATGCTACTCGAATATGCATATATGCGAAGAGTTGCTATTCTCTATTGCGATGTTCGCATAGTACTTTTTTATTCGCATTTAAAATGCGAAAAGATGGCAAGTCGGCATTCTTAATTGCGAAAATAAATGTCATACTCGCAAAATCCATTCGATAGCAACACAGCATTAGCAAAGCATTAAAATGGAAGTATTATGTTATTTTTTGTTTATTCACCTATTTGACTTGTTAAAACAACACAAAAAATTATTAAACTAAATTATTTATTGTGGTAGCTGATAGATTAATTGCTTTTAATAATGAAATTTCACTCCGGGAAACTAACAACAAGACTACTAAGATGCGACAATTCGAAGTAATTGTGGAATTCACGAAAAAGCATAGTCATTTGTCGAAATGCCACTTAAAAACACCAAATACTCGTCAGGAAAAATAATATAACTCTTTTCACTCAAACTTAGAATATCGGATTTGCTTCTAAGCAATCTTCTGTCTATTGTTTCATATTTTTTATTTATAACACAATTTTTTATCAATAAAAAAATTATAAACAGCTTGTTTTTTATGTTTCCCAGCTGTCTATATGTCGACATTTCATAGGAGTTACACTAATCATCAGAAAACGTTGGAAATTTTTGGAAGATATTCTCGAACATTCAACTTTATATCCCAACAATCTAAATAAATTATTGAGTATTTAAAAAGAAAAATGACAAAACACAAAAAACAAGCTTTTTCTTCTACACAAGTCTCTAATTTTATTTTTTTATTGGTATCAATATTAGAGGCTGATATGGCGAATAAAACTCAGTTGTTCACAATTTTTTTTTAATTAAACTATTTATTTTTTATACTCAAAGCCACCAAACAATTTTTGAACTTGTAAAACTTGTCGAATAAGAAATAAATTTGACGTTTATGTGTTTAATTTTGGAAGAGTATTGCCACATTTTGAAATTAGTTGCGAATGCGAATACGAAAGACTTACAGAATACCAAATATCTTTCGCATCGCAATTCATTTGCGCATCGCTATGACTTTCGCATCGCAATTCAGAATAAGCCTCCAAATGTGCCTCGTCAGACATAAAACTGCAGTTCAAGACGTTTTCATCGTCTGACACCATTTGAATGATCTTCTCAGAAAATTCCAAGTGAATCGGGAAGTATCTAGGGTTCAATTTGTTTGTTAATTGAATTTTATTTGGGAATAAATTTAGATCTTGGTGCAAAATTGTCTTCGTATTACAGTGTGGTGTGCAGTTTCTTCAAGGTTAATTGTCGGGTCTTACTTTTTCGAAGAAAACGGTCTTACTGTTACACTCAATGGAGACCGTTACTTAAAGATGTTAAAAGAGTTTTTCTTTCCAGAATTGCATCGAAAGAGAATCCCTCTCAACACTGTTTGGTTTCAAAAAAGCAAAAATTTCCCAATAAACTAATTTGAAGAAACTCCACATACCTCACTGTATCTGATTTGTTTTTTTGTGGGGTTATTGCAAACAAGAAAAAAAAACGCAACAAATTTGAATAATTTAAAGCAATCCATTCCATGGCAGTAATGAATAACATTTTGATAAGATGTCGTACATGTGTCAACGAGGGTGGACGCCATTTGAATTCAATTATTTTCAAAACATAATGAATTACTTCAATAAAAACGTATTATTTTTCAAACGAATTTCTAAAAAATAAATTAGATAAACCTTGCAAAAAGTTATTTGAGTTTCGTAATGTAGCAAAATTGATCAGCCACCTAGGACTTATTATTATTTTATTATGTAAGTAGTTATTGTTGTATTCTGGAGGGTCTCTCGGAAATCACAGGATTTATTATTATTTTATGTTTGTATCTTAATTTAAATAAAACCTTTTCTAGTTTCTGTTTATCATTCTTTATTATTTATATTATATTTAGGTGCTATTATTTTAACTGCTTTTAATTACTGCCCTTAATTCACTGCCTCAACTTTAGTTAACCGCCTTGTTTTATATCCGCTGAAAACTGCTGCTACAATAATAGCTGCTGCCGTAAACTTTGAGCTATAGTTGAGCGTGCCCGAATTCTTTACCCGCACGAATATTCCATTGTGTCAGCAATTTCTATACACAGGCGGTTCGGAAACTTCTTAGCCTATCAATGAAAGAGAATAGTTAGTTTTTCAAAAATATTTTTATTTTTCAATATAATCTCCTGAAACTTCAATACACTTAGTCCAAAGCATTTCTAGCAATTCTATCCCTTGATTAAAATAGTTTTCCTCAAGGTCTTCAAAATAGTGGTTTACAACTGTAATTGCATCTTCATTTGAGGTAAAACGCTTGCCAGCAAGGAATTTTTTTAGATTTGGGAACAGATAAAAGTCACTGGGAGCTAAATCAGGAGAATAAAGTTCGTTAATTTTAGCCATTGTTAAAACACTCTTGTGCGCTGGTGCGTTGTCTTGATGAAAACTTATTTTTTTGTTGTAAGCCGGGACGTTTTTCTCGAATTTGTACATTTAATTGATCCAAAAATTTGCAATAGTACTCTGAATTTATTCTTTTACCCTTTTGCAGATAGTCAATCAATAAAATACCTTTGAAGTCCCAAAAAAAACCGTTGCCATAACCGTACCAGCCGATTGAATTGTTTTTGCCTTCTTTGGGGCACTTCCTCCATCTTCATTCCATAGTTTGGATTGTTCTTTTGTCTCTGGAGTATAGTGGTGGATCCATGTCTCATGGCATGGATATGAATAAAATTCATTTTATTTCGCTTAAAATGATCCAAACAAGCTTGAGAAATGTTTATTCTTATGAGTTTTTGGTCGACTGTTAACAAATGCGGCACCCATCTTGCAGAAAGCTTTTTCATCTGTAGTTCTTCATTTAAAATTAAATGGACTCGATTATTTGAGACGCTCATGATATTAGCTATTTCACGCATTTTTATTCGTCGATCATTTAATACCATATCATGCACTTTGGCTACAATTTCTGTTGTTGTTGCTGTTTTTGGACGTCCACTACGTGGTTCGTCTTCAATGCTTGTACGACCATGTTTAAATTCAGCAACCCAGTTTTTTACTGTTGCATATGAAGGGGCTCTTTCATCTAACACATTCACTATATTATTTTGATTTTCTTGTCCCGATAAACCAGTTTTATGTAAATATTTAATGACACCACGCATTTCTAATTTTTCCATTGTAAAAAAATCGCGGATGCGTCTTTTGTGAACACCTGTTTCTATATGAAGGAGTTACCGGATCGAAACAAAATTTAACATGTGTTTATAGCAGAGATGGAAGTTTCCAAAACACTTAACTTTTTTCTGTTTATACCGCGCTTTTTGTGCTAGGCTAAAAAGCTTCCGAACCGCCCTCGAGTTCACCCAGATCATTTCCGGGTTGTAGCACTTTTTGGCTGGTACCGCTGTTCTTTCTTTTGTTCAAAACATATTTGCTGCCTTGCAATATTGTTATTTGTTATTCAAGCAGCAGTTGGTGGTTGCTGTTTTGCAATATTATTAGCTGGGGGAAGAAGTGAGTTCTGACACACAACACTGGGGGCTAATTATGTCATTCGTGATCGAAATTACTATCGAGTAGAAAATAATTTCGATATCGTGTAAATTTCTAATGTTGTGACTCGTTATGTAACGAGTCGAGTTATCACTTCAGTGTTGCAAAATACTGACAAAATGTGTTTTTATAACACTGCCGAAAATTGTATGTGTATACTTTGCACACATGTTGTGCATTAAAAAATAAATTAACCCAAATACGTTCACAATATCAATTCATTTAAATCAGTCATGTATGCGTGTTTGTACATTAAAAAATAAGTAAATATAAATAATTCAATAAATATGTATGTAAAAAACAAGCATTTAACTATGTAAGCATATGCATTTCTAAAAAAACAAATATAAGTTCTTGAATATGACTTCAAATATTAGTTTTTGTGTTCTTAGCAATACTATACATATGTATACCTGTTGATATACGTCATATACATCATCATATGAATTGAAAAACGCCTTAAGATCCAAAAATTCTCAATTTAATTTAACTACTATTGCTATTTAAAACAAATTTTTAATTTACATTTCTTTTGTGTTTTTCTGTTTGGCTGGTTTTCGATAGTACTTTTGCTTACGAGCAAAAAGTTGCACGGTTGCATTCGAATGGTTACTCGCTATCGAATGCCATCATTAGAAATTTCGAAACGTTTTACTCGATATCGAATGAGATAATCCCAAAAGTTTAAAAACTCGCACATTCGAGTAAAAACTCGCTCGTAAGCGAATGACAGAATTAGCCCCTGGTTTCATGGTATCGCGCGTTTCTCAGAACATGACTGACTGTCTTGTTGATACTACATGTTAATCAATCCTAAAGCATGCAGTTGTGGCGTTAAAAAGTTTTCAATAATATCACGATATCGTTCCCCATTCACAGTTACCATTACGCCGTTTTCATTTTCAAAGAAGTAATGTCGAATGCCTCCTGACCAAATTGCACAACAGACCGTCACTTTTAATGGACGCAAAGGTGACTAAAGAATAATTTGAGGGTTTTCCACTGCCCAGAACCGACAATTCTGTTTATTCATATACGAGTATTCAAACGAAAATGTGTTTCATTACGATTTTTTTACAACAAGAACATGATTCACAAAATTTCAACAAAAATCTATAGCGCGTGAGTAAAATCAAAATAAATGTTAATTGACTGATTGCGCTACTTGTTTTTTTTTTATTTTTTGTTTGTGCGATGGAACGGCACGTACACATTTATATGTTTGACCCCCAAAATACAAAATTCTATTTGGGGCTTGGTATGCTCTTTAACAATCTAATCATGAACAGTTCTTATGCAGGCACAACCGCGCACACACACACATGCAAACATTCATGCAATTGTTTAAAAGTGCGGCTGGCTGGCTGGCTGGCTGGCTGGTTGACTGGCTATTCATCAGATAACGAAATAAATAAACTATTTGAATATTTAATGCGTACAAATAGACAAATATAAAATGCGTTGGGCTTTAGTGGTATTCAAGAGTTAGAAAACAAATGTTTATTTGACTTTTTCAGAATAAAAAAAATCGTTTTCAAATCTCCCTCCTCAGTTCACAAAATGTGAAAAAAATTGTTGAATGACTTGTTAGAGATGCTGAGAGCCCAGTTAATAAAGCTAACTAATCCGCCCCAACAATTTAGCAATTAATTTTATTTCTTTGGTGGGGGCTTTTCAAACACATTTATTTCTGTTTTTTTTTTTCAAGTAAGTTTTAAAGCTTAGGAAGGAAGCTTCAACTACAAATGCTGAAGCAACTCACAAGAAGTAAATTTCAGAGTTTATAATTATTAAAAAATATGCTTAAGCAATTTACTATTCCAGTTTTTCTATTTGTGTTTTTTCATTTGAAAGCTCCAGGCATTGATCAAATTACTGGTAAAATGCTTGAACAGTTACCTCGTGTGGCTTGAAGGGTTCTACGTTTTTTAACGCTATTTTACGCCTTGAGTATTATCCTGCAGAGTGGAAGGTCTCAATGGTTACTTTGATACCCAAGCCAGGGAAGGATCTGACTAAGGTGGAATCATATATACCAATCAGCCTTTTACCAACAATTTCAAAACTATTCGAAATTGTTCATGGCGAAGTTGAGTCCAATGTTGAACAATGAATTTCGGGCTAAACACAGCACCATAGAACAAACGCACAGACTAGTCAATGTCATAAGACAGACCTTTGAGGAGAAGAAGTATTGCTCAGCTCTATTCATTGACATTTCTCAAGCTTTTGATAAAGTGTGGCACGACGGCTTGATACACAAAATAAAGCTGAACTTGCCTGCAAATACTCACAATCTTCTGGAAAGCTACTTATATGGGCGGAAATTTGTTATCAGAGAAGGCGATTTTATAAGCCCAACTCAGCCAATCGAGGCGGGAGTTCCCCAAGGCAGCATACTGGGGCCTACTTTATATTTGATTTACGTCTCTGACATGCCAACGACATCCAGAATCCACACTTCAACCTTTGCAGATGACACCGCGTCTTTGAGTGTTCACGAAAACCACCAATTACCTTCACGAAATTTACAGGAATATATTTCAATACTCGTATTAAATGGAGAATCAAAGTTAATGAACAAAAATGTACTCATGTCACATTCACACTATGTAAGCAAACATGTGCGCCTATCCAAACTAACAATTCACCTATTCCGCAGCACAATGAAGTCAAGTACCTTGGTATACACCTCGGCCGTAGGCTGACGTGGAAGTCTCACATTGAAGCAAAAGTCACTCAGTTGAAACTAAAAGCAGCGCAACTAAATTGGCTTCTGGGCAGAAATTCGACATTGAAGTTGGATTGCAAACTTCTGCTATACAATGCAATTCTAAAACCTATATGGTGCTACGGAATTCAGTTATGGGGCACCGCCTCAGTATCAAATATTGAAAAAATTCAAAGGCGACAAAACCAAGTTCTTCGAATGATTACTGCAGCTCCATAGTACGTAAAAAATTCACGAATTCATAAAGATCTGAGTGTTCTGCTGGTAAAAGATTAATTTTCTAAGTACGCGACAAGGTATGTCAGTAAAGTGGAACTTCATCCAAACCCTCTTGCGCGCAATATACTTAATTTTGGCGGCCACACTCGGCTTACAAGAAGGGATACCGCTGCCACCATCAGATTGCTCAATAGGTGATTTTACCGAAATAGCTCCCGCATAATAAAACTTTTTGTTTAGCATTGGCCGGACATAAGAATCATATTTTTTTTAATTTTAAATTTAGTATTAAGATTTGAATACTTATTGTTGGTTCATTTTGAAGATTCAATAAATAAAAAAATGCTAAACAAAAAATTTGTTTTGCGATCCATTTTTTGGCCGTTCAGTTTTGTTGAATATAGCTTTGTTCGAGGAAATTCCGGGTAAAGTCCGGTAAGCAAAAAATACTCTCAGAAGATAAAAAATTTGCTGGAGCACAAAAACCACATTTCAAGCCCGAAATTAAATGTCAAAGCAAAAGCGGCTGTTTTTCAAATTTAGTGTCCTAAATTTTATAAAGCACTGAAAAATGTCTGCACGAAATCGGTCGACGCGTTCGTTAGTTATGACTTTTCATGACATTTTTTTTATTTTTATCTTGGAACAATACTCAAGTGATGACCCCTACATATGCAGTGCATTGTACTGGAACTAGGAAAATAGGTTATGAGGAGGATAAAGTAAAATTTTCAAACATGTTGGTTTTTTTATATTCCTTTTTGTATTTTAAATTATTTTGACACAATATTTAAAAGAGGTGTCACTTTATGAAAAATTTTGACAACGTTGTTAAAAGCAAGTTACTGAATAGCAGTATTGTTAAAATAAACAATAAACATTGATAGTAAAATTAACGTTAACGTTTGTTGTTAAAAATTACTGAATCGCACTACAGATTTGAATCCCATTGAACCTTTATGAGATCACGTAAAAATCAAAATATGAGATCGGAGAGTAAGATCGAGGGAAGCTCTAAAAGATGTTATAAAAGATGTTTGGTAACAAAAAAAGCTGGTTCTTTGGATGCAAAATAGATTACAGGCAACTATCAGCGTTGTCAACTCGGTGCGTTTCGCACCGTTTTTAGTGCTTTTTAAAGTTTTTTGTGCAAAAAATTCTTTAGTCGGTACGGTGTGCGCTTTTTTTTTAATTTTTGGTGCGCTTTTTAAATTTCGGTGGCACCAATCATATTTTGGTTTTAATGTAAAAAAAGAGTCTATTCTAGTGACTAAAATTTTAACATCTCATTTAGTAGAGCACAATGTGAACACGGAGTAATAATGTGGAAAACGTATCACATCATATACAAAAAGTGAGATAATATTGCTGTTGTATATTATACACTTTCTCGAGAGAGAAAAATTAACATTTCGGTTTATAAAATTTCCTGTTTTTGCTGAGTGTTTGCTTTTAAACGATCAATCCAAGTTTGTCAAATATTAAGAAAAAAGCAAACACTGAATATCGCAGTTCGTATTCATAACGGCGCGTGAATTCGCTAGTGCTTTAGTAATTAATAAATGACTAAATTATTAATAAAATTCTAAATTGAGTTTGATGGTTTGTAGTGCGATTCTGTAACTTTTAATAATTCGATATCGTAAATTTTTGCGGTATATTTCATCCCTTGCAGTAACAATTATAAGATCCAGCAATATAATTTTGACGACGGTAAGTAACTGTATTTTGTGTAGCTGATAACGTTTTATTGTAAACAATTTCAATTTTATTTTTAAATATTTCGTTTTCCAACGGAAAAAAAATTAAAAATAAATTAAGAGCTGAACAAATTTATCACAAACATTGATTAATATAAAGGCCGAAGCAACGAGGATCAAGATAGATCGATATAAGTATTGTAAAGATACCATTGCCTTAACAAAAGTAATAGAATCACACTAGAGGCCAATTTTAACAAACACGATTTTTAGCTATTGGACGAATTTGATGCCATGACATCTGCCGATGCAATCAAACCCGGTTGAACGTCTAATAGCCTCTTAAATATTGGTTCCTTATCATGTTTTTAATATAAAAATATTATCCGTTTTATTATACAAAATTGATTTTTCAACATGAAAAGGAAAACTCTAATTTTGGTGCGTTTTAGTTGAAATAACGCGCTTTTCTCATTTCGGTGCATTTTGAAATTTCAAAGTTGACAACGCTGGCAACTATAGAAGCAAAAGGATATAAGTCCCGCTATTAAACTCAAAAATATTCGCGGCGTTTAGTATTTAAATTAAGATATTTTAGAATATTTTTTTGACTTAAAAATAATGAATTGTTTTTGTTTTATATTACTGTCTTTCATTAGACGCAACATTTTTTAAACAACATTAACATTTTTATAGGTTTATACTCGTAGATACAATTTTGGGACAGTACAATATTAATTTCTCTATTCTTGAAAGCGTTGTCAAATACACAAAGTAATGTTTTTGGTGCTTTTTAAAATTTTTTGTTCGAAAAATTTTTGAATTTGTGCGCTTAAATCGGCTCGTACTCAACCCAGGTAAAACAAAGCTAATTCGTTTTAGACCTAACTTTACATGCTCGAGTAATTTCGCGGTACAAATTGGGAACACAATCTTAGAGGAAATAAATTCAGATAGGTACCTAGGAATTACACTGCAAAGTAACCTTTCATGGGATTTACACATAACAGAGAGAAAAAGGAAGATTGCTCCAGGTATTGGTATGTTATACAAGTTCAAAAATATACTTAGCGTAAAAACTAAATTGATGATGTATCAATCGTTGATACATTCACATCTTAGTTATATGGCATCTATATATGCATACAATAAAAACAGTGCAATCTTGAAATCACTTCAGCGCTTTCAAAATAAAGCTCTAAAAATAGTTTATAATTTACCAATGTTATATCCTATAAAAATATTTGTAAAACAGTTTTGCCAATCTATGGGATTCATGAATATCAGGTTTTGAAACATGTGTTTAAATCTTTACATAATATTGGTCATGTAACCATACTTTTTATGCATAATCAATCGCAATTTGATACAAGAAATGCAAATTATTTACGAATTCCAAGATGTAGACTAGAAAAAACGAAGCAACGTGTGGATTTTACGGGTAGTACGAAATTTAATCATTTACCCGCTAACTTAAAGTTAATAAATAGAATTTCAATATTTAAGTCGTCCTGCAAAGGATACCTGTCGAATAAAATGGAAACACTTCTGTGAATTTAATACATTGTATAAACTTTTATCGGAAAATTTTATTTTTATTTGTATAAACTTTTTTTCAATCTTTTTCAATTATCTCAATTGTGTAAATCTGTACATTTAAGCTAATAAGACTGCCGACTTGCTCCAATAATACCTTTAAGTTGCTGGAGCTGTTACTAAATGAACATATTGTACTCTGAATTATCAGTAAATATTTATATTTATATACAAAAAAAAAATCCTTTGCCGGTGCGTTTTTTTTTCCAAATTTCGGTGCGTTTTTTAATTTTCGGTGGCACCGAACCGAATTCAACACAACTTTATGTTCCAGTATAAGAAAATACTTTTCATACTATATATAATCAATACCATTTCATCAAGTGTGCAAAATTTTTATATTCGATCTTACAGAGCACAATACTCGTAAGCAGGGCTGGGCAAAATACATGCCTTATGTATTTCAAATACAAGATACAAAATACTTTCCCGGAGTGTATTTCAAATATTTACAAAATACAACTACAAAATACAAATACATTTGTGTAATTCGATCTCTGAAAAACTGGCTTTCGATACATATTTTATTTTACATATGCACTTAAACTAAGTTGTATATTGTCAGCTAAAACCCAAAAGGACGTAACTGGCAAGATATTGAAAGCCCATCAAAATTTATGGATACTTTTATTATTGATAATAACACCTCATTTAATAATAATTTTGGACTAGAAAATTTTTGACAGCTACGCTCTTTTGCGTTTTAGGTGACATTTTATTTATTTATCTATGTATTCAAATATTAAAAATAAAGTTGTTTAATATTATATAAAAATTTTCTATTTTTTTATTATGTACATTTAATATATATACATACATTTTACATATATACACGTACGGTATACGTATGTATATTCATATGATTATTCTAAACTTGCTAGGAAATTAAATTAACAAACAACAAGTATTTCCTTTTATAAAAACTAGATACTTCAATGAGTCATCCGACAAACAATAATCTTTCTACAGGTTCTGAGGAGCACAAGCTGCTGTCAAATTATAAAAATGCATTTTTGATATTTGGATAGTTTTCCAGAATGGCAAGCTCCTTGCTTTTATCATTTAGAAAACTGATCAACTCAAGTTCCAAATTTGATTTACGAGGTTGATCAATGTGTTGGCAAAAACAACAATAAAATCGTCATCATCTTTACCTCAACTACTACTTCTTATTCCCCTCTAATTATCTAAAGCGTGAGAAAAAAGCTGGTGGCGAATGTGTAGAAATTCTTATTATCACCTGATTAGTGCAGAATGTATTTGCTCTGGACAAAACAAATGAAAACTGAATTGCAGTAGGTAAACATTAACATTTAAGCTTTTGTGTGAAATAACTTATTTTCAATTTATTATAATAAATAAATGTATTTTGTAAAAATGTATTTTTGAGCCAGATGTATTTGAAATACAAAATACTATTAAGTTATGTATTTCAAATACTAAATACTTTCAGATCGTGTATTTGAAATACAGATACAAAATACGTATTTGTATTTCAACTACGTATTTCAAATACTGCCCAGCCCTGCTCGTAAGAGTACACGGAGTAATGATGTATAAAATGCACCAAATCATATACACAAAGTAGTGTATATTATCTAAAGAAAAACGAATATTTCCTTTTTAAAATTCGCTGCCCCTTTTAGTTTTTTTTACAGTACACACATAGCTGTTTTTCAGATACACTTGCTTTTAAATTGGATAATAGTGGCCTTTCAAATTGTTTTTTTACCAAATTTATTATCTCGTTTCGTCGGTTTTTTCCCCGACTCCTTCAGGAGAATTTTTATTGTCAATATTTTAGTTTTCTTTACATCACTCAGCATTTGTATAATAAACGAAAATATACATCATGAAGTATTTATTTTATTATTTAAAAAATAGTCAAAAGAAAATATCACAGTTTAAAGGCCAATACGCAGTTCTTATGGAAATTCAGGTTCCCATAAGAACTGTGTGTAAAAAAAGTTACGGAATCTCAGGCTGGTAAATTCCTTATGTAAGTTTCCGCATACTGGTACGGAGTTCGTAAAGAAAAGTAAACTGAATTTTTGATATTTTTTTTATTATTACAGGCATGTTAAAAGTAAAAGTGGAGACTTGTTTTCGTTAACTGAAACAAAAATTAATGTTCATGCATTTATTTGCCTACGGAATTTTTGACAATTTGTTAATAAAATGGATGAAGTATTGTTTGCCGTATATTTGGACGGTGAACATAGCATGAAGGCAGAATTAGTTTGTACTTTCTTTTCCGTTCTGAATCAGCTGTTTTGTTTCTGCTCAATACAAACTATATGTATGTGCCTGGTTTGTTTTCACTTTTTCGTTCTGTTCTGTTGCGGACTAATCTGTTGAAAAAGAATTCAACGTTAAGTGACGGCCAGATATGTGTATGTTTTACTTTTTTCAGGTATGGAAACAATAATTTTTTATTCAAATGTATATAATTTTTTTTTGCCAAAAACTACAAAAGTTTGTTTCAATTAAAGATTTTGAAAATTTAAAACATTTTTATCAATTAAGCAACTATGAATGATCAAAAGAATATTATTTTTGCAAGGAAAAAATATATTTGGAGAAGAAGTGTCATAAAGTCTGGAGATTGTGAGATAGAATTGAACTGTTTGATCACCATTTTTAAACTATTAATTTGTTCCTTTTTTCACACAAGATAATATTTATGTATATATTTTATTCTGCATTCCAATGTGTTTCTTTTATTTATGCTCTACTGTAGAAAACAGCTGAATTTTTTCACGGAAAAAGTAATTGTAAAATATTTGCTACAGAAATGAACGTCACAGAACGGCAACAGAAAGTGAAAACTAATGAAACCTTGAGGTAAGTAAAGGGTGTTTTTTTAAGCTAGATAGAACTTTAAATTGTAAAAAGTAACACAAAAAATTAAATTTTGATGAAACATTTTTTTTATTTGTTTCAGTATACTCTGACAAATCATCATGAATAGACTCACGCTTGAACAACGCTACGAAATTATCCAAATTTACTTTGCCGTTGTTTTATCGCAAAATTGTGTTCAGCGATGAGGCGCATTTTTGGCTTAACGGGTTTGTTAATAAGCAAAATTGCCGCATATGGAGTGAGACCAATCCACAAGAGACCCTACAGACTCCATTACATCCAGAAAAATGCACTGTTTGGTGCGGTTTTCATGCTGGTGGCATCATCGGACCTTATTTCTTCAAAAATGAGGCCGGAGCTCGCGTTACGGTCAATGGAGATCGTTACCGCACCATGATCAATGATTTTTTGTTTGAAAATGATATTGATCCGGAGGAGATGTGGTTTCAACAGGATGGCGCTACGTGCCATACGGCGAACGCAACCATCGACTTACTGAAATCAAAATTTGGCGATAAGTTGATTTCGAGAAATGGACCTGTCAATTGGCCTCCAAGGTCGTGCGATTTGACACCTCTCGATTATTTCCTGTGGGGCTACGTGAAGTCACTGGTTTATGCTGATAAACCAGCAACAATTGACGCCTTGGAGGCCAGCATTGTTCGTGTTGTTCGTGACATACGGCCAGCAGTGCTCGAAAAAGTGGCCCAAAATTGGACGTCCAGAATGCGCTTCGTCAAGAACAGCCACGGTGCCCATATGCCCGAAATCATTTTCAAATGTTAATGTCACGTATTGATCTTTCGAATAAAAAAAAATTTTGATTACAATTTAATTTTTTGTGTTATTTTTTACAATTTCAAGTTCTATCGGGCTTAAAAAACACCCTATATTTTCATATATACAATATAGCTTTTCTACACCAATCTACACTATCATTTTTCCGTGTAGAAATAAATGTATATTTAACCTAAAACTAATATCACAGAACTTGTCTTGTCAACTTCAAATTATCTGAACAATAAAAATTTGTGCATAAAACAAAAACGTGATTGTGTTTTTAATATAAAAATATAATTTTATAAAAATATTTAACTTGCCTAGAAAATGTGGTCAGTTTTTTTAATGATTTTCATACAAATTTTTAAACGTGTCGTTCGTCGTGTGTTCTATAAACAGCCCATTAAGTAAAAGGGCAAATTCTAGGCTTTTATTAATATAAATAATAATACTCGTATTTTTTAGCAACTTTGTGAACAACTGATAAGATTAAGAAAACAATTTTTTTCTCCCATTTTGGTGCGCTTTGAAATTTGAAAGTTGACAACGCTAATTCTTGATCTAAGTGAATAAAAACTACCGAACCAAAAATCACACCAGAATTTAATTTGAGCCGTAAACTAAGTCCGCCTCTGCTATTCCACAATTAGTCAATGATCCATCCTCTAATCACAAATTAAATTTCCACTACATCTTGACAATTTCATCCCTTTATTACACATTAAATTTCACAATGGCTAATCAAAAAAACTGGTATCCTCCACGTATTTGTTTCCTTCCGCCTTGACAAAGAATTTTCTTGGAGCCTTTATTTATTTATCTGCTCCCGCCTTGACGAAGAATTTTAATATTGTATGAAAATTTGTCTTATTAAAATTGATCAAGCAAAAAAAAAATCTCTTTTATTTGTTGTTTGTTATTTATTTTTTTATATTTTATTTAAGCAATTTGCGCTATTGTATTGGTATTTTTTGGAAATTATCTAAAATTATTATTAACACGGGCTTAGATGTGCTGCCTTTTTATTTGAATACAATTAAGATATTGATACATATACGGCCAACAAGCAACTGACTGACTCTACACCTGCGTTGAGTTGAGATATGCAAGCAGGCAGTTAAGTTGGCCGTGTAGATAACAATGACAACGGCGTCGTCGTAGTAGACGTTGGCATCTGCGTCAGCGTTTGGCGCCAACACTTCAAAGCTGAGAGTTACAGTGAACGTTAAGTTACCAATAATTGGCATTGGGGTGTAAATAGAATGGGGATGGATGGCAGTGCATGTTGTAATAGACAACAAAAAAAAAAAAAAAAACACAACAACAACAAAAAATTCTTGTAACACGTTCTCTGACTTCGCTTACACTTAGCGCCATAATGGCCAAATGTCGTCTACAACATTGTGGTCGTCAGTTCATTAGTCATTGCGGCGTGTCGTTAGCATCTACTTCTATCTTTTTAATTATATAGTTTCGTTAGTTGTTCCGTTCCACCGACTGTCTGAATGCCTGACTGGCTGGCTGGCTGACTGCTTGCTTGTTTGTTTGTTGGTTGGTTGATGGGTTGGTTGGCTGGTTTGCTTAACTTTCTGGTTTGTTTTAATTACATTATGCAGATAGAGAAGCACAGGTTTGTTGGTGTAGTTGTGGCAGCCGCTGCTGCCGGTTCAACTGCTAACGCAGACAAATCAGAGAAAATGCTTCAACAATAAACAAGAATGAGAGATTTGCTTGCTATTATGTGGTTTAATACTGTGCGCCTGGTAGCAGACGATGAGTTAATTGGTTTGCAAACAAATTGACTGACGTGGGCGTGTGTAATAATAACAATAATAATAATGAAAAACAACAACAAAAGCAATATTTCCTAATTAGCAGCTCTTTGTAATTAAATATGCCTTCAAGCCATTCATTAAAATGCATACATTTGCACACACACGCACACAAACTAGCAATCATGCACACACACATATACACACACACCTGGCTGTGTGCTAAGCAATAGTACTCGTAGCAAGCAGCCAACAAAACCAAACAGTGAGTCAGTCAGTTAGTCAGACAGACAGACAGACGTTCATACAGTTAGTAATTAAAAAAGTTTTTAATGAAAATAAACCCACCAACAAACACACACACACACTAACACTCACTCATGTATGTTTTACACATTTAAAAAGATTAAAAGTAACGTGCGTTCGTTATAACGGTTCATGTGAAAAATTACCTTTTGCTTTGAAAATCCCTACAAAATTTCTATCAGAAAACTATTTTCTATGCATTTTACCCACCAGTCAGTCAGTCAGTCCCTTCAAGTAAACTTGTGTGTGTGTGTGTGTGTGTATGCATGTGTTGTATGTATGCATCATGTTCATGTTCATTGTCATACCCATCTTATTCATTAACACACTCTTACATACTCATCATACACATGGTACTAGTCGTAGTCATACACATCTAATCAGCCGTCGGGAGGAGGGAGACAGACAGACGGTGTTGTTGGTGGTGCCATTCATTAGACGAATACGAGGTATTAGCCACAAGAGCTTAAACAAAAAAGAGAAGAACTTTAATCCTAATGTAAAATGCATTTTAATTAGGATTCTTCTTGATAAGGTTTTAGTTTGTATGGCTTGTTCTCTAATGACTTTAAAAACAGTTCAGATTGTGCTGCCAGACTTTTGTTTCACGTTAGGCTATATCTCGGTTACATATGAACCGATATCGGAATTTTCCATTTTAAGCAAAAAAAAGTTGTTTCAGTTCGTTTACACGACATATTCATGAAAAATCGGTTTTGGCTATATATGGATCGATATCGGAAATTTCCAGTTTCTGTATTTTAGTAACCTCCTTTTATTACCAGAAATGATTTTAAGCAAAAAAAAAAATCTTAAGTTCGGTTACGCGACATATTCATGGAAAAATCGGTTTATGCTATATCTCGGGTACATAGGGACCGATAACGGCAATTTTCATTTTTTGTATATAGGTAGCTTCCTTTTATTACCAGAAATGATTTAAAGCAAAAAAAATTAAGTTCACTTATGCGACATTTTCCTTAAAAAATCCGTTTAGGCTATAAATCGGATGTATATCCAATTTTTTGCCATGTAATTGCTATGCTTAATAATTGTGTGAAGTTTGCAGCAAAACAATTAATTTTTTTTTTCAAAAATGTTCATACAAAATTGCAAAATATACAGCCATGTCACAGAGCTTAATTCCATTCGGAAACGGAATTGAATTATCTGTTTAATTCTTCAAGAAACGAAAAATTAAAAAACTTTTCAGAATGAAATCATTTCTAATTGCAAGAATGAAACTAGTATTATCATACAGAATTGATTTCATTCCGAAAAAGATTTAATTTTTGTTTTTTTGAAGAATTAAAAACCGATTTAATTCCTTTTCTGTGACATGGCCGATAATAGATTTTTTCGGAATTTTGGATATATCTCAGCTATATGTAAACCGATTTTACTGAATTTCAATAGCAAACCCATGAATCGGTGGTATAAAAGAATGGCGAAAGAAAAATGTTTCTAAGTCTAATGGTGTTCTCAGATGGACATCGCTTAATCGACTTTTATATTAATTCTGATTCAGATATATACTTTACAGGGTCGCAATGAAAATTGTAGAAATTACAAACGGAATCACAAACTTTACATTTCTTGTGAAGGGCATAAATCAAGCTGCAATTTACATTACTCGTATGTTTAGATTCTAGAATTTTAACAGCTTGGCTACCCTCCCGTGTTGAGGCCAATTTATTAAGAATGCGTTCCTTTTCTATTTCCATGGCTACGTATAAGTAAATCAACTTCAAGGCATCCTTCATGTTTTTCTCGGTATCAAAAGAAAGTTGGCCATCAATATCTTGCAGCCAAAAGGAGCACATAAATAATCAAAAGCATCATTGACATTTCTATTGGTGTTTAATCCAGTTTTACTACCGAATGCCACAGCTATTTGCGTAAAGTTTATTGAACATTTTTTTGTCTATGACAAAGTTTTTTTTTATTTTATTTTATTTTTTTAACAATTTAATTATTTATTTTATCTTCTAAAAGAACTAACAATAAGTATGCAAATCTTAAAATTAAAAATTAATTAATTAATATAGAAAAAAATTATTTACTTAGGTCCAGCCAATGCTAGACGAAAAGTTGCTTCTTGCGTGTATTTTGTTCGTAAATCACCCCTCCAACGCTCTTATGGTTGCAAGGGTGTCCATCGCTACGTGCGAGAGGATTCAGGTGAGACTCCAGTCTGTTAATGTACCTTATCGCGTGTTTTGAAAATGCATCCTTCACTAATGGTACACCTATATCCAAGGTGCATTAAAACAGGTGGCATCACTAGCGCAGGTGACAATTTTTTATTTAAAACGACCGTTAGTGTCAAAAGTTGTTTATGTTTACACAAAGTGAAGCATGGTGCAATTAACCAGGTGGCATCACTAGCGCAGGTGATAATTTTTTGTTTCATAAAATTGTGGGTGAAAAAATAAAAATATTTTAAACAGTTTGAAAAAGGGCAAAAACACAATAAAAAAGTTTTCAAAAATATTTTAATTGCTTAAAATGTGTTGAAAACAATTTATAAAAAAAATTATATTAATTTTCTTTGTTCGTTTTTTTTTTTATATAAACGTTTCTTTCTTCATTTTCTTCTGTTTTGTAAACATGTTTTTGACAGCGTCCGGAATTTTTACACAAACAAAATATTATGTATGTAGTACAACAGCTCTTATGCTGCCACCTAATAATTGCACCATGAAGTGAAGTGAAAAAATAATAATATTTTATTCGTACAAAGAAAGACAGAAAAAGTGGAAAAGTGCAAAAAAAAAAACAATTAAGACGTTTTCAAAAATATTTTAATTGTGTAGAAGCTGTTTATGTTTATACAAAGTGAAGTGAAAAAATAATATTTTAAACAGTTTGAAAATGTGCAAAAGAATAATAAAAAAGATTTCAAAAATATTTTAATTCCTTAATATGCGTTGCTGTCTGCTATGTAAAAAGAAAAATTCTACTGCTTATCGACTTTCCTCGCTTCAAAAATAATTTAATTGCTTAAAATACGTTAAAAACAATTTATGAAAATAATAATACACAATTAATTTTATTTACATACATTTATTTTCTTCATTTTACTCTGTTTTGTAAACATGTTTTTGACATTATGGTGGAATTTTTAAACAAACAATATATTACGTATCTAGTACAGCAACTCTAATGCTGCCACCTAATAATTGCATCATGCTTAGATCTTTGTGAATTCAAGAGTTTTTAACATACCATGGAGCTGCAGTAACTGTACGGAGAATTTTATTCTGACGCTTTTGAATTTTCTCAATGTTGGATGCAGAGGCGGTACCCCACAATTGAATTCCATAGCTCCATATTGGCTTTAGGATTGCGTTATACAACAAAAGTTTGCAATCTAACTTCAAGATAGAATTTCTGCCGATGAGCCAATTTAGTTGCACCGCTTTTAATTTTATCCGGGTGACTTTAGCGTCAATGTGAGACTTCCACGTGAGCCTACGGTCGAGATGAATACCAAGGTATTTGACTTTACTATGTTGGAGAAAAATATGGTTGTTGATTTTAATAGCCGAACAGTACCTCATTTCTGTATTTCTCGCATCGAGAAATTTTTCACATGGAACAAGTGATTTGAAACAAAATTGATGGAAATGAAACAAAAAATTATTTCTCACATACAAGTGTTTCTACAATTCTTTTTTGTGAAAACTAAGTGTCAATTGTGCTTTTTGACGTAAATTATTGGAAATGTGTGAGTAAATGTGTTTCTGTAATTAAATTTTGTGAGCAGTAGCTGCCAAAATATTCCCCAAATAAAAACGGTGCGGAGTTCATAAAACAAAGAAAACAATATACTGAAGTGGATCTCAAAAGTGCAGAAAAGAGGTAAAGTATTATATATCTTTTAATTTCATTGTGTTTAATATAAAATTTATAATTTATTTAAGAAAAATGAAAATAAAAAACCGCAAAGGCAGAAAAAGAAAAGAAGAAACAAACTACAGCTGAATCTGCCATCGGTAATGAAGTACAACACGAAATCAATTATTTTAAAAGAAATACCGCTTTCACACACGAAAAGTTTACTTTGCAAAGTCTTGAGTTTAGTGGTGGCCAGGGAAGAGAGAGCGGTTCTCTTTTCTCTTCTTTTTCCCTTGCTACCACCAAACTCAAGACTTTGCAAAGTAAACTTTCTGTGTGTGAAAGCCGTGAAACCAACAAGTATTCGCAATTTGATAAAACTGTGGACAAGTTGGTATTAAGCTTTTATGAAATATTATCATATAAAAAATAATTACAAATTTCTACCGTGTTTTACTGCATTTAACTGAATTTTAGGAAATTTTTGGGTACTTTCTTTTGGTAGTTACCAGAAACATATAGTAAACATATTTAGAAACAAGTAGAATTATACGATTATTGCTTAAAAATAAGTTTGCATTAAAAAGAAAACAAAACAATCATAATAATGAAAACCAAAAATATATTGTGTTTATTTATAATAAGTTAAGCTTAAGTTAACATTAAATTTAGCTAGTATAGTGCAATAAAATACAAATATAAAATAAAAATATTTTGTTCCAATTCCTTATTATATCGCATTTTTTTTTTTTTTTTTTTTTGAAAGATTGGCAAAAACTTTAAGCTCAATTTGTGTCAATCGTATTGCTTAGTCCAAGTACTCATATGTTTGCTTTATATTTACCCTCCATTTTACGTTTATTCTCTTCAAAATTTAAGTTTAACAGTTTGCTAAAGGAATCAGGTGGTTAAATTGCCCAAACATACTTGTCTTTATGCACATTGTTTTACCTTTCGCTTCAGGAATTTTACTATCTACAGCTGATGACAACTGCATAAAGTCATGACAAGACTACTTACACCTCTTGTTCGCCATCCTTATAGTTGAAGGCTTGAACAACGAGTGCAAATTTGCATTATTCAATACGGTTACAGCAGTTTTATATGTTGGATCTATGTACGGAAAATTTTAGCATGTTAAAATCCAAGTTAAAATTGTAACAACAAACCGTTGTTTATCAATTTAATGCTAGCTTTGGTAGCGATATTTGTTTAAATATCTGATACCCAGCGACTTTTCAGGTGGTTATGTTATTTATTATCAGCGGCAACATGTACTCACTCGTCTAGTCAACATTTTACTGCCTGGCTTTCAGAAATTTAAAGTAGAATCCTTACGTGCTGAAAATTAATGCATTCCCAATACGAATGGTACCGGCAGCAGATAATTTTATTGATTTGTTGTATAATATACTCGTATATAATTTTTTTGATTGATGTTTAGTTTTCGTATTTTTTGTTTATTTATTATTTTTTGACAACTCTTACATGGAAATATTCCAATAAAAAGAGAACTAGTGTTGTCTGTTTTCACTTTGAAATACAGAAACACTATTTTTTCACTAATCGAGAAACGATGGAATTTGTTGTTTCATAGTTTTCGATGTGAAAACTTTTCAAAAAATTTACAGAAACGAGGTACAGGTTTTTGTACGTAGTGTGAATGTAACATGTTCATTTACTTTGATTTTTCAAAGTTTCAGCCATTTCTCCAATATAAGAATATGTTCTCGCAAATTTTGTGATGCTAATTTATAGTCTTCATGGACACTGACGAGTGCTGTGTATCATCTGCAAAAGTTGAAGTGTGAATTTTACAGCTCGTTGGCATGTCTGAAGCATAAATCAAATATAAAGTTGGACCCAATATGCTACCCTGGGGAACTTCAGCTTCGATTGGCAAATATGATCAAACAAAATATAAACAAACGTCAAACTGATATCAAAAATTAGAAGAGAAAACTACTTACAACGTAATGGAAACACTTCGAAATGATTTCATCAAAGCAAATTAATTAGCTTCTAATGAAAACGTACTATTAGCTTTTGCTGGGGAAAGGGAAGGTTAACTATTTTCAAATGATATGGCAACCTTGAAATTTTTCATCTCATTTTCATTTGATTAATTAAATTATTTTCAACTGCAAGGCAGCATGCAGCAAACAAACACATGCACAAACATGCAAACTTTGCAGCACTAATTGGATGAAAATGTTTATTTTTTTTTGTAGTCGGTCTTGTGCAGGTTACACTGACAAACATACAGAGAAGACATTATGTAAAGTAAGTATGTATGTATTTGTTTTTAGACATATGTATGCACATACATACGAGTACTATATGTATGTGCTCACATTCACACATCCAAAGAAATATTTACTTACAGCATCTTGATATTATAGCCTCCTTTTAATTTCTTACTGATTGTTAGCATCTGAAAATGTCTGAATTCGATGGCTTAACTTGGCCATTAGCCATACAATGTTTTGGCCCATTCATTGGCGGCTTGTGGTATGAACGGTTTTTGTTGGTGGCGTTGTAACAGTGTGTTTTATACAATTTGAAGCAATCGAAGAAAAAACTTTTTTGCTCTTCTTTTATTGTGTTTTATTGTTTTCTCGACAAAAGGTTCCAATTAAAAAGCCACAACAATTAATGTCTACAACAACAACAACATCAACAACTACATATAAAACAGAATAAAAGGACTGCAGATACATATTGTTTGCATTGCTTAAAATCGAAGGATGAGAATGAGAAACAAAAGTACACACGTGAGCAGCGACCAAGTGCCAGTGCCAGTGCCGGATTGTTGGTGTGGATGATGTTCGCTGTAGACACAAAGTGAATCATGGCACATGAATGGCTGTTTGGGTTGGTTGGTTGGTTGGTTGGTTGGTTGGCCGGTTGGTTGGTTCGTTGGTTGGTTCGTTGGTTGTTTAAATAAGTGAGTCAGTAGTAGGTTTTTTTGTTTAATTTATTTTTCATTTTCTTTTTTGTTTTGGTGTTGTTGTTGTAACTTTGAATGCAATAAGTGGTGAAAATTTTAATTGGCAGCATGAAGGAAAGAAATAAAAAAAAGAACAATTTTATTGTACTAATGAATGTTAAAAGCTTTAAGGTAAAGAGGTAATTGCTATAAATGTTAACTAACTTTTATGCAATTAAAGGATTGAGGGTATCGGTTGAACTGCAGCACTGGCGTAGTCGACAATCGGTTAGAGACGGCGGATTGCAGAAAGTAAATATTTTGGACAAAAATTGCATTTTAGTTAATACTGCAACAAATTTTATGTGCTGTTTACAGAAGGCAAACAAGCGAATCGTCTAGGAAATTTGTATGCAAGTACTCAACAAAATTGAGCTCTTTTTTATACTATTTATATGCTGTTGATAGAACACAGACGAGCGACTTGTGTAAAAAATTTGTATGGAAATCACTAAAAAAATTGAGTGACTTTCATACAAATTCTCTAGACGAGTTAATCGTCTGTGTTCTATGAACATCACATTAATTTCCTGGACGGGTCACTCGTGATTTACTAAGAGCCCTTTCACATTTGGCAACTTAGTTGCAATACTATATATTATGTTTTTATTAGTTTTCTTATGAACTTGCTTTGATGTTCACATAGAACAAATTAGTTGCGCAACTTTTCAACCGAAATTCAATCGAAATGCTTTTGTAAAATTGTACTGAAATTAATTTTTCCAAACTTTGTAAATAACTATTTTTAATATAATTTCAACATAATTAACTGAACGCCATTGTTAATATAATTAATTGTAAGTCAAGTATAAGCAATTCCCAAGTTGCCTAAAAAACGCCTTTATGGCGGTGAGGTCCAATAAATTCTACAAAAAAATATATTTTATTTTGAATGCACCAAAAACTAAATAATAGAAAATATCAAAAACATAAAAACAAGAATGTCAGAACATTTTGCTGAGTACAAGCAAGTCTGTACTAAAATATCTTTCCCCTTCAAGCTGCTCGTACCTCTCATATCTAGAGTTCCAAGATATGGGCAAGAGAATTGCGCAACTAAGTTGCCGAATGTGGAAGCGCTCTAAGAGAGTTCGTTAACAATTCTGTGACACTTTATAATAACAGCTTTTATTTGTCTGAGTGAATTTCGCATTAATGTGAGTCTTCCACGTTAGCCGACCGTCAAAGTAAATTCCAAAATATTTGACTTCACTGAGCTGTGAAATAATTTTGTTGTTAATATTGATGGCTGAACATGTTTCTTTACGCAATGCGGGTACATTTTTGCCTATTAATCTTAATTGTTTACTGTATTATCAGCAAATGCAAAGGGAGGTCCAACCAAAACACATTATGTGAATTCTGAATAAAACAAAAAGTTTTCATTGAATTTTCTTTATCCTAATTTTTCGACCTTTTTCTTAAATTAAGATGTATTGATCTCCAAGCTTGAGGTCTTTTTTAATAAAATTTTTGTTAAAAAATTGTTTTTTTTAACAAAAATTTTATAAAAAAAGACCCCAAGCTTGGAGATCAATACATCTTAGTTTTCATTGAATTTTATGTGAAATTTGTTTGGTACGAATGAGTGATACGTCTAGAAAATATGAATTTTTAAGTCGTATCACTCATTAGTGTTCCATTACACATTACGTTAGGTTAGGTAAGCAGGCTGCTGGATTCCTTAATATTCCTAAGTTTTGCAGCTGACTTGTGTCCTATTTGTTCGTTTTGTGTTTGCCTGCGTATAGAGAGGTGGTGGTAGCTGTGAAATAGAAAATAGAGGTATGTAGTGGGATAAAATAGGGGGATATAGTAGTGGAAATATGTGGAGATTGTAGGGGAAAGGTGGATAACCGCTTAGTGTGGCACTTCATGCTGTTATACTAGCCATCTGCTACTCCTTATCACGGTAACCTCTAGGGAGGGAAGACATGAGAATGTTGAAACTCCGCTCTCATAGATATTTTAGGCGGTGGCGTTCCAATGCCGAGCAGGAGGTTGTCTCCTACTCATCTTCATCTTGGAAACTTCTGCAGAAGTCGTTATAGGGCAAGCCCGGTCTCCTGATATAGTTCCCAAAGAGGCAGTATTCAGGGATGACTGCTACAGTGGCTCTCAAGTGAGGTTTGGACTCTAAGAACTCTTTTGTTCTCTTACAGTTAATGTGTGGCCACAGGTTCCTTATATAAGGCTTGTGAACCATTTTCCTGGGTAATTCCAGCGTGTGGAGCTTTATCCTTCTTTAGCATGCTGATAAGGTTTGTCCGCAAAACAGATCGATGTTGCTGTTCTCTATGGTTGTCCTTTTTTTGGCTAATTCGTCAGCGATGGTATTGCCGCTATTGGAACCGTGTTCACCTCATATTATTGTTTTTGCTTTTGCGGATTCTTCAATTGCAAAAGAAATAACGATACTAACACTTGTTCGTTACACAGTTATTAAATACTTCACAACTTTATTTACACTTAATACCACTGTGTATTTACACATTCGACTTGATCACTTTTCTGAATTAAGACTTGTCTTGTACAACGTTTAAAATTAAAATGTATCTCTGCCGAACATCTGCCGATTATTTATACTTCTTTATTAACTTCTACTACTAACTTCTACTACTAATCATCATGAACTTGCTACTACGTACATACACATTCACACAAGTAAGAACGCAACAATAAGATCGTAACAACAGCAATAAAATCGTTGGTGGTTTTATTTGGGATTTTGCGTTCTTTAAATAATATATGTGTGTTGGTTTATATGCATGTACATTTATAACAAGCAGTTTAATGTCTGCACAATGATACAAGTTCATAACAATATGTTTAATTATGATAGAATATTCTATGATAATTATATTCCAAGAAATTTCTAAACTTTGATAAAAAGAGGGCCGAACGTGCTCTAAAACTGGACAGGAAAAGTCTCAGAACATTGACAGGTGCACTTACAGGTCATTATAACTGCTACAAGCACCTGCACATGATGGGCATTTCCAACACAGATATTTGCAGATTCTGCGGTGATGAAGAGTAGTCAATGGAGCACTTAATCACCCACTGTAGAGCACTGGGACGCAGAAGATATAGGCTACTACAAGCTTATATGTTAAGGTTAAGTGAATGTGACTTAATATCACTCCCAATGAAGGAGCTTGTCCGTTTTCTTGACATACTCAACCCATAATGGGGCAAGGGGACGCACAGTAGATCAATATTGGTCGCAGTGCTAATGCCCGATGAGGGCCATATCCCATCCACTAATAATAATAAATAATAATGATAGTTATATATGAAATGAAGTATTGGCCAGTTGCTCGCCACGGTTTCGGTGGCATACATATCTTTATCCGGTGGTCTATATTTTCAATAACGCTTAGACATAAATGAGGTTCAATGTTGGTGATGCGTGGAAGTATATCATCTTCTAGCTCTTGAGTTATTCTTGGCTCGTTCACGTACACTTTATCTTGTAAATATCGCCAAAGAAAGAAGTCCAACGGTGTCATATCACCTGATCGTGGCGGCAAATTAACATCGCCACGAGGTGAGATAACACTACTATTGAATTTCTTGTGCTTTGTTTGCTGTGACACCATGCTGTTGGAACTACATAGCATCTAGATACATATCCTCAACATCATTCACGGTAGCCGCTTGGCCTACCCTATTTTCGAATAACTAAGGCCCGACGATGCCGCCAGCCCATAAACAGTCTTTCTTTGTGAATACATCGCCTTTTCAAGAACCACTCGTGGATTATTATTTACCCAAATGCGACAATTCTGCTTATTACCGAATGCACTGAGGGGAAAATGTGCCTCGTCGCCGAAGATGAAGTGTCAGAAAAACATTCAGTTCCCCCGATTATGGACACATTGCGCCGATTATGCTGACCAAAAAAATTACAAAATGCAAAAAAAGGCATTTTGATTTTCGTCCAAATCTTCAACAATCTTAATGCGCTGCTGAACTGTTTACCTCTCTCTCCATGATTGAAATTGTCAAACACAGAAAGAAAAGATGTCAAATTAAGTTTGGCAAAAGACTTGACGTTAAGCTGTGCCTCAAAATGAACATCATGCATTACTGTTGCAGCATCATTTACAACATCGCCTTTTCGGAATACCTACTTGCTTAGTCCCCAGTTGGATTTCGCATGGATGGACTACTTCTAATGAGCATGTTTTAAGTCACTTGCCATAAAGAATAAACAGATTGATTGTGATACGAAGGAAATTACTTCATCCTCGGTCGAAATAGGGGACCTGTATTTAAAGTAAGTGATCTAATTTTGTTATATTGGTGATTTTATTTTGTAGTCAAAAGAAATATAAATTAGCTTTAAGTATTAAACGCTTAGACCACAACAGACTTCACAACTTCCCGACAGCAAATGCAGCAACCGGCAATTGCAGTCGTGTAGTCGACTACTGAATTATTTTGAACACTTCAGTTAAATAAATTAATGTACATAAAAGTATATTTTAGTGTGGACTAATTAGAGAAAAAATTTTCTCTTTAAAAAAGCCTTGAAAAGGGCAGCTTCTTAAAAAAGTTTTTGTTTGTTACGCTTAATTCAGATTAGGCGGGCCTTCAAAGTTGAAAGTATATTTTGCTATATCTTCTGATCTGTAATGGGAACAGTATTAAAGAATTGAAACATTACGACAATATATAGAATTTTTCAGATTGTGGAAGAAAAATAATTCGACTCGAGAAACAGAAATTTATAACAATCACCTCATTTACCGGACTTGACCTCCACTGACTTTTTCCTCTTCCCAAAACCTAAGATACCGATGAAAACAAAAGCTCTTGGTGATATCAAAAAGCGCGTTTCAAAAGTTTTTCGGGTATTGGAAAAAACGCTGCGATACGTGTACTATATCTGAAAGGGATTACTTTGAAGGGTACAAGATAATTATTGATGAATAATTAAATACTTTTAAAAAAAATTTATAATAACGGTTATTTTTTTATCAGACCTTGTATTTAACAATTGAACAAATAAATTTTGTAATTTATTTAAAACATCATTTCAATTTTGTTGCTATTTTAGGAAATAAAATATTTCCAAGCTCAAATTTGTTTCACATAGTTTTTACACTATGGTCACACTATTTTTATTTTGTAGCAAACAAAAATAAAAATTAGATTTTTGTTTTTTGTACATTTGTACATCGGGTTAGTTCAAGTTTTTCCTTTCTTAAGTTTTTTCTTAAGAAGGATTTTTTTGCAAGACAAATTTGCTGTGAGCAATAATTTTTGATTGAAGAAGATAGGAAAAATAATAATAAAATTTTTGAATAAAAATAGAAATTAGTTTAATTCATCTGAGGCAAATAAAAATAGCATGGACAACAACCTGCCGTCGTGTCGTCTTGCTGTTGTCAAAATAAACGTTCACATTTAAATGCATGTATTTTATATTTGACATATTGAAGCCGGTTGTGTGTTGGTTTCAATATCTCTAATGCTTAATTTGACTACAATGACAAAAACAGCATGGACAACAACCTGTAGCTGTATTGCCTTGCTGTTTTCAAAATAGTTGTTCTCACATGAAAGCGTGTTTTCTATTTTTGACAGGTATGCAGCCTGTTGGCTTGAACTTTTTCAATGCATTGCGTTTTTGCTTAGATGTCGAACGGTAATAAAATTGTTTCTTTTGTAATACCTATTCAATATCTTTTATTTTATTTTACTGCCTGTTATTTATTTGTTTATATGTCAGCTCCCAAAATTGACTCCAATTGCTCCTGCTTCTTTGGCCACAACGGATCTTCATTAAGAACTAAAATACAATACGTCCATGGCTGCCCCAAGTCATCATCATTTTATTTATTTTTTTCATTTTGATATTTTATTCTGTGAACTGTTTGTGCAGTGAGTTCGTCAATGGTTTTGTCCGTTGAACAGTTTTTTTTTTTTTGTTTAAATTAATTAACAAACCCAAAACAATGTGCAGAGCAACAAAAAAGCCATCAATTTTGAAGGGGCTTAAAAATAAGCAATTAGTTGGCATTTCGAATAGGCGCCCAGTTTCCAGTAGTTGGCGAGACCGACAAAAAATGAAAAGGAAGTTTTGTAAATACATATATATATACGAGTATAAATATATATATTTTTATATTTTCCAACACAACACTGAAATATATTGTATATTCATTTAATTAGAAACTGAAACAGAAGCAACAGCCAGCATACAAAAATTGTACCGTCAGTGTACCAATATGTTTTTATAACTTTTTTTTTTTATTTTAGTATTCTGTTTTTTTTTTCTTCTTCTGTACGAAAATTTATTTCAATTTTATTTTCTTTGTTGCGCAGGTATCTGCGCCGCTTTGTTAAACTACAATACCCGGACGACACATTTTCATTCAGTCGTCGCCGTAGTCGTACACTGCATTCCAAACACACTCAACTGCTCAACCTAAACATCTGAATGAATAAATATGAATAGTTCGTGCACCAACCAGCAAGCGCCAAAAAATGCTCGCAGCCAGCCACTGCAGTTGCCTTTCAACATACATATGTACTCGTACTTGGCCAACTCTAGAGCTGGCAGATACGAAAAATATGCCAAACAAAATCAAGCACTCAGTCTGCCAGCAGACTTCACGCGGCATGCAATACTAATTTCCTTTTAAAAAAATATATTAATTAACAGATCTACTATAAAGTATTAACTAAATTTAATGTAGTTTATTTTAATTTACTTGACGGCAAATAATCTAATTGCACAAATGGCGGCTTTTAATGGAGAAACGATAAATGTTAATGAAAAAAAAAAAGTATTTTAGAAGCTTAAATTGTGGTCACGAAACAAACGTGTGTTTTTTACATACATACCTACAATACATACACACGTATGTAAAACTCTTAACAATTTTAGCCTTTGCCGCAAACGATGTTAAAAAAGTGTTAACGGTGAACAATTACAGCTGCTGGAAAAATGTTTACTTGAATTTACCCACCGACGATTCTCATGTTTTGGTTTCGAAAAAATATACATCAAGTGCTTATATACGAGGGCGGATTGATATTGAAGCTACCTAGCCTTAGATGGCAAAGCAAACACAATAGTTTTTTTATACCCTTCACAAAAATGTTAAGGGTATATATAAGTTTGTTATTCCGTTTGTAGTTTCTACAGTTTTTATTTGCGACCCTATAATGTATATATATTCTGAATCAGAATTAATGGAAAAGTCGATTAAGCGATGTCCGTCTGTCCGCTGTTGAAATACCGTTTCTGAGAAAACCACTAGACTTAGAAACTTTTTTCTTTCACTCCTCTTTTACCCCATCGATTCATGGGTTTGCTGTTGAAATTCAGTAATATCGGTTCACGTATAGCTGAGATATATCAAAATTCCGAAAAAAAGCCATTTTGTTTTTTTGGAATTTTGTATGAAAATTTTTGAAAAAAAAAAAATTGTTTGTTTTGCTTCAAACTTCACACACTCATTAAGCATGGTGACTAAAAGGTAGGCTTGTGTCGTTCATAAATGAATTACTTCAACCGAATGATTCTCTTCAGTGAAAGAATGAAATACTTCAGTATTCTTTCTGTATTTCTTTCATCATTCACTTTTCTTTCATATTTCTTCATTTGTTCATGCTTTTGACAGTGTTGTCAACTACTTGCTTTTCGTACCATTTTAAGCGCTTTTTCAAATTTCCGACGCCAAAAACTCTAGTCAATACAGCGTTTATCATAGTTTACAAGGGTGTAGCTTGTTTGCACAAGTTTTTTTGTGTATTCTAGCGCTAAATTTGTCATTTCAATGAAAAATTCGCAGAGTTTTTTAATTAATTTTAGTAAAATTTTGCAAGGAATTTTTAAATTAAAACACATTTCAAATTCGTTTTAATTTTTATGAATATGCATTTTTGTTAATTTTAATCTGTTTCAGATGTCAATGGAAATTATTATGGAAATTTAAATTTTTAAGTTACTTTACTTCATTGAATTTCTTGCAACTTACTCTTACTATAGTGATAAGATTTGAATTGCTTTGTAATATAGTTTCATTGGCCAAATAGGCTATATGAATTACAATAATGAATAAATAAATAAAAATAAAAAAAAATAAAAAAAATTAAAAGAAAATTTAAAAAACAAGTTTAAAACAATTTTTTAAATTATGTATTGTATATTGAGCGCCAGGTATGATCCAGAATCCTCCCCAATCTGGCTGGCCATTTTCACCTTTTCAAGCTCTATGATCTGAGACTGAGTTTCACGAAATAATTAAAGGTTTTACGAAATAATTAAAGGCTCAGTTAGTCAACTGGAATGTAATGTAAATGGAATGTGGTAGTAACGTAAAGTAAATTTAAGACGTAAGTGCGATTATAGAACGTAAAAACATAACATATGTTTTTGGAAAAAATTTAACTACTAATAAAAGATTTATGGGCATGTACACAAAAACAAAAATGAATTTTAAATAAACTTTAATTCAAATATTTTATGCAAAAGTTTATTAATACAAATTTGGGTTTTATGAATATAAAAATGTATTTATGTATAGGGTGTTTTTTTAAGCCCGATAGAACTTGAAATTGTAAAAAATAACACAAAAAATTAAATTGTAATCAAAATTTTTTTTTATTCGAAAGATCAATACGTGACATTAACATTTGAAAATGATTTCGGGCATATGGGCACCGCGGCTGTTCTTGACGAAGCGCATTCTGGACGTCCAATTTTGGGCCACTTTTTCGAGCACTGCTGGCCGTATGTCACGAACACCACGAACAATGCTGGCCTCCAAGGCGTCAATTGTTGCTGGTTTATCAGCATAAACCATTGACTTCACGTAGCCCCACAGGAAATAATCGAGAGGTGTCAAATCGCACGACCTTGGAGGCCAATTGACAGGTCCATTTCTCGAAATCAACTTATCGCCAAATTTTGATTTCAGTAAGTCGATGGTTGCGTTCGCCGTATGGCACGTAGCGCCATCCTGTTGAAACCACATCTCCTCCGGATCAATGTCATCCATATTTTCAAACAAAAAATCATTGATCATGGTGCGGTAACGATCTCCATTAACCGTAACGCGAGCTCCGGCCTCATTTTTGAAGAAATAAGGTCCGATGATGCCACCAGCATGAAAACCGCACCAAACAGTGCATTTTTCTGGATGTAATGGAGTCTGTAGGGTCTCTTGTGGATTGGTCTCACTCCATATGCGGCAATTTTGCTTATTAACAAACCCGTTAAGCCAAAAATGCGCCTCATCGCTGAACACAATTTTGCGATAAAACAACGGGACTGATTTTCAAAGTAAATTTGGATAATTTCGTAGCGTTGTTCAAGCGTGAGTCTATTCATGATGATTTGTCAGAGTATACTGAAACAAATAAAAAAATGTTTCATCAAAACTTAATTTTTTGTGTTACTTTTTACAATTTAAAGTTCTATCTAGCTTAAAAAACACCGTATACATAGGTACATCCTACCCAGCAAACACTAATTGAGAATAAATTGAAATCAAACGTTTTGTCAAACGACAAAAGTTTCAAATTAAAAAGCCTAGTATTGTCAACCAAAAGGGGAAATTATTTTCAAATTGAGAAATTTATTTATTCCAAATGTAATTCTCAAATGTTTTTCAAATGTGGATTGTGGTGTGGAATATATATAAAAACTATTTTTTGATTTACAAATCATTTTTCTTTTAATTTCAATTTTCTATTATTATTATTTAATTTATTATTATTTTTTCCCTAGTCTTGAAATTCTCGAAAGGAAGAAGTATTTGGTTCCCCTTGATTCCAAATCTCACTGAAATCGGGCAATCTATTTATATCTTATTATTTCACTTTTTTATGTGCTCCTTCATGCGTTTATACTTATTAAAAAAATTTTGTTCACATTTAATTGCATATTGTTTACAAACAAATCACATTTATTAATCTTTCCCTGATTCTAATTCTAATTCTAATTTTTTTTTTTTTTTTTTTTTTTTTTTGTTAATGAATTTAAAATGTTAATATTTTTTCAGTAATTGGTGACACATTTGTTTCATGATTTGTAGTTACACTCAATATCAAGTTAATAAAACATCAATTTAATAAAGTATCAAATGTTTATATCCAAATGATTTTTTAATTTAAACTCGAATCTTAAAATCAAATATTTGAAAAAGATTTGAAAATTATGGTTGATATCATATGATAGTCATTTTATATCAAATGTTTTATTTCGTGTTTGTTGGGTAAAGAAAGAGAAAATCGAAAAAATGTATACATAAAAAAACGTTTGAACAGTGTTGCTACTGAAGCATAAATAATTACGTTTAAGCGATTGATGTACGCAATTTTGTTTACTTTCTTTTACTACATATTTAAAAGTATGTATCTTACATATATATATTTTTAGAATACATTGATTTAGATTACTTAAAAGTTTACATATACATATGTAGAATATACTATTTTTTATAAATAAATTCTTTCATCTCAAGGTCGTTTTTGTTTTTTTTTTAATTTTATCATTTTATTTTTCAAGTTAACACATGTGAAGTATATGTATTTCAATCATAAATGGACCACCGAATAATATTTTTTGTGTTGATTATGCACAAAAATTAATGAATTAAAATAATGAGAAAGATATAAAAATTTGAACAATAAAATAAAATAATTTTTTTTAATTGAGTCTGTACAAGGCAGCTTTAAACAGGTAGTGGCAGAATTACAATAAATACAACATCAAAAAACATCAACATATATTTTTTTTAGTTTTTCTTTTATTCCAAATTTTTTTAAATAGAAATTTAAAGAAATTTTAAACAATTTTTTATTGTATTTTGAGCGCCAGGTATCATCCAGAATTCTCCCCAATCTGGCTGGCAATTTTCAGACATTTGAAAAAGATTTATTTTATTATGGTATGAATTCGCCTTGAATACGCCCATAAAACTTCTGAAAAAAAATTATCTCGGTAAGTATCATTAGTTTAAAAAATTGTTGTATCAAAGAATTGTTGAATTGAGCTTTTTTAGGAATTCTACTACGTTTCACATATGTAGGTACACAGTGTCACAAAGATTTAATTAAATAAATTCATACATATCGCTCTTACAAGCAATTGAGCAAAAAAAGTTACTTTTAGATGTACCTAGTAATAGTTTCCATTACGATTTTTTCTTCTCCTGTAAAATTGCAATACATATAAATTATAATCCAACATAAATTTAATTTAATAATAAACACCGGCTTCGCTACAAACGTTTTTTTGCATAGCCGGCAGCAGGGACTCTCTCCTGTATCTATTAACAAGCTTCTAAATGATACCAATAAAAGTTCTTCGGTCCATAATCCGGAAACTAAGAGTTTCTACCAATGTTGTCATTTCACATTTTCTTGTGATTTTTACATTTTCTGTCACTTTAAGTACTTTTTATCCCATGCCATGCTGCCTTCTGGAAAAAAACTTTGGAAGCGAAGCCGGGGTTTATTATTAAATTCAATATTTGCAATAAATTTCTTCAGCTCAAGGGCCTTTTTGTTTTTTTTTTTAAATGTTTAATGTGTTTTTCAATATTTACGTGTTATAAATACAATAAACTATTTGAATTGAATACACACAAACAAACCTTCCTGAAGAAGCCTTCCGAAGGAAGACAAAATATTGAAAAATACATCAAACATTAAAAACAAAAAGGACCTTAAGCTGAAGAAATTTATTGCAAATAATGAATTAAATAAGGGTCAAAGCAAACAGGATCAAGATATTGTTATTACATTAAATTTTGTTGTTTTAACTAACATATAATTATGTATGTACATACATCCATATGTAACACTTTGATACAACTTTTTAAAACTAATGATACTTACAGATTACATCCTCTTTATTTTTTAAAATCCTTCCATTATTTCTCACAGCTCTTGATATCGCATAAATAAAAAAGTGAATAACTTTTTTGTTTACTATAAACTCGATTAACTTTTTATATTTTATGCTAATTCTTTTTGCTGCCACCTGAAATGCATCATTGAAACATTTTCATTCGTTCTGAAATATGTCTGGCATACTGAAAGATGAAAGAAAAGAATGAATTAATTCAGTTAACCTTTCTGAAAGAGAATGAAAGATTCACACAAATGAAAGATTTTGCCCAACACTACTAAAAGGCAAAAAAAAAATATCGGTCCATATATACCCGAGATATAGCCTAGACCGGGGTTTTCATGAAAATGTCGCGAAAATGTTTTGAAAATGTTTTTTTGGTCAAAAGCAGTTTTGATAATAAAATAAGGTTTTATAAATATGGTAAATGAAAATTTCTGATATAGGTCCATATATACCCGAGATATAGCCTAAACTGGGTTTTTCATGAAAATGTCGTGTAAGCGAACTTAAAAAACTTTTTTGCTTAAAAGCAGTTCTGGTAATAAAATGAGGTTTTATAAATATGGAAAATGAAAGTTTCCGATATCGGTCTATATATACCCGAGATATAGCCTGAACCAATTTTTTTATTGACATTTTTTTTTTTTTTTGCTGAAAAGCAATTCTCGTTATAAAACAAGCTTACTAAAATACAGAAAATAGAAAGTTCCGATATCGCTCCATATATATCCGAGCATATATAGTTCAAATTTGTAATATATACAAGGTTGCGCAATAATAACCTTCCGATGTTATTTTGGCTGTAATTAAAAAAAATGAAAAACTTTGATTCTTCTTGTGGATAATTTTTATTTGGTCTTTTAATTTTTTTTACATCAAGTCGACAATCAACATCAAATGTTGATTGTCATTTGAGCCCTTTTTATAGCATTTTCCATCACATTGGCCAAAACTTCCGTCCATAGATCCTCACATTCTTGACGGATATTGTCTTTAAGAGCTGCAAGAGTCTGAGACTGGTTGACATAAACACGCGACTTCAAAAAGCCCCACAAAAAGAAGCGGTCAAATCAGGCAATCTTGCTGGCCAGTACAAATCGCCAAAACGGGAGATTAGGCGCCCGGGAAATACATCCTTCAGCATATCGGTTGCGGCACGTGCAGTGTGTGCCGTAGCACCATCCTGTTGGAACCACATGTTTTCCAATTCATCATGTTGCGGCAAAAAGAACTCGTTGGTCATTACTCTGTAGCGCGCACCATTCACAGTAACTGTTTGGCCCGCGACGTCTTCGAAGAAAAAAGGTCCGATGACTCCTCCAGCGAAAACAGCACACCATACGGTGACTTTGAGCACACCGTACAGTGACTTTGAGCGGGTGTAATGGCTCTTCGTGCGTTACACGCAGATTTTCAGTGCCCCAGAAGCGTAAATTTTGCTGAGATGGAAATGGGCCTCATGATTATTTTTGATGAAAAATCATCTTCCTCTTGAGGTCAAATAAATAGTCACCAATATTTCGCGTTCTGGAGCAGTGTTGCGTAACATTGTTTATTAACGTGTATTTCGCATGTGTTTACTACACATATGTCAAAAAAGAGCTGACATTAGGGGCCAATCACAAAATTTATAGCATTTTCTGATAGGAGGATTACTTTTGCGCCGCCTTGTACATTCATCGAGCGAATTTTCTTCTTCAGCTTCTAAAGATTCATTCAAGATATTCCGGCATGTTCCAGAAAAATAATACATGCGAAGTTTACTACACAAATGTCAAAAAAGAACTGACATTAGGGGCCAATCGCAAAATTTATAGCATTTTCTGATAGGAGGATTACTTTTGCGCCACCTTGTACTATACATACACGTGACTATCGTGAAGGGTATTTTAGATTCTGCTCAGCCGAATATACTATACTCTTACTTGTTTAAATTGAGATCTGTCAAACGTCAGCTGTTTAAATTTCACCCAAATTCATCGATTAGTCTCTTTGTTTAGTCGTAAAGCAGCTCTGGGCTGGAGAACAGCTCTCGCGTCAATCGTAAATATTTCTTAAGTGCGGTCGGGCTTGTTCTGTTTGGCCTTCGAGAGTTTTGCGTCTCGCTCTCACAGTTAGCTGTTTGCCTTAACGAACTGTACTAGTTTACAGTTTTTTTTAAGTATTACTTTGTTAACCACGCGGCAACTTTTTATGTAAAGGCATAAGTCGTTATAGTTAGTCACAGCGCCGCCGCAAATTACTGTTGATACCATCGTGGGAATAGGGTCTTCGTTACACCACCCATGCCGTGCATCCTATAGTTTGCAAATTTACTTTGCAACTATATAGTTAAATAAAGAAATAAAATAAATAGTTTATTTATTGTAGTCGTTTGAAGAAAGCAACTTTTGTGTTTCTTCAACAATGGAAAACAGTGAATTTCGTGCAGTGATTAAACACAATTATTTGAAAGGGAAAAAGGCGAAAGAGACAAAATAAAAGCTCAATAAACATTACGATGAGTCTGATCCGTGAGTCTGCTCCATCAGCAAAATAGGTAATATATTGGATTGTTGAACTTAAATGCGGCCAAACACTACAACACTACCATCAACAGAAAGACCAAAAGAAATGGTTACTGAAGAAAATATCAAGAAAATCCTTGATATCGTTATGAATGATCGCAGAGTCAATATACGTGAGATTGTAGAAATGGTAAACACAACACATGGGCTGAAAAGTCCCGGACCTAACAAAGAAAACATAGTTGTTTTTGGGGTTAAAAATTAGCTTTATTCATCAGCGTAATCTGCATAAAGAGCAACGCAATCATTCCAGAGCCGCTCTAACATTTCAATATCACTTTTGTAGATCGTTTTATCTTTTTCCTCAAAATAGGCCTCAAATAATTTCTTCAGTCGTGTAAAATCTCTTACCGCCGAGCATTTTTTCAGGTCTGCGAACAGCCTGGTCGCTGGGCGAATACGGTGGATGTGGGAGCAATTCGAAGTTCAATTATAGTAATTTTGTCATTATTTTGATTGACTTGTGACACGTTGCGTTGTCTTGATGAAACAAGATTTTTTTCTTTGCCATATGCGGTCGTTTCTGTGGAATTTCGGCTTTCAAACGATCCAACAACGCTATATAATATTCACTGTTAATGATATTTCCTTTCTCAAGATAGTCGATGAATATTATACCACGCACATCGCAAAATACTGAAGTCATAACCTTTCCAGCCGATTGTTGTGCTTTCGGGCGCTTTGGACGAGGTAAACCAGTTACTGTCCACTCTGATGACGATCGTTTTAATTCCGGAGTGAAGTGATGGATCTATGTTTTATCTTTGTCACATATCAACGCAAAAATTCCGATTGGTTACGTTTAAGCGTGGCCAAACACTGCTCAGAATCATCAACACGTTCTCGTTTTTGGTCAACAGTGAGCGAACGCGGCACCCACTCTGAACAGAGCTTTCTCGTAACCAAATGCTCATGCACTATAGAGCCAACACGTTCTTTACGATGTCAGCTAACTCACGCAACTTCACTTTTCTATCACTTCAAAACGATTTTGTGGATTTTTTTAATGTTTTCTGGTGTTACCGCCTCATTTGGACGCGCACTGCGTTCTGCATCATCAGTGTCTCTACGACCACGTTTGAAGTCAGCAAACCAACGTTTTATTGTTGTTTCTGATGGAGCGGAGTCCTTATAACACTTTTCAATTGCTTCGCTTGAACGGTATTTTTTCCCGTCAAGAAGCAGCGTAAAATTAAAACACATAAATGTTTTTGATCCATTGTTTTGAAAACAGCAAAAGTAGCGTCGCTTTTAGCACAATAACAAACAAACTAATGAAGAGAATATCATGAAGTTTTAACAGCTGTCTTTTCAGTAGTTGGTATAAACGAAGAAAAGTTGACTGCACTAAAAATAGCGACATCTATGTGAGGTGTAAAATATTGTGTGAAGCAAAGAGCTCGTAACTTGCAATACGTTTGGCCAACCATTGAGTTTACATGATCTGTCCAGGTTAAATGGTTGTTAAAAATAATATTAAGATTCTTTGCCTTGTTAACAATTTCAATTTTTTCGCCATTTAACACAATATCCACACTCTCAGATGGTTTTTTTAGTGATTATAATACATATTGACTTTTTCGGGTTCAGACACAGTCCGTTTGCTCTAGCCCAATCATAAATTTAATAAACATTGTAAAACTGGCTGTGTTCGATTTGAAATCTAAGAAGAAATAAGTTTAGCGGAGGTATGCGAAAATCTGAAAAACTTATTTAATTTCTTGATTAATATGGCGTGGTCAACTGTGTCGCATACTTTGGAGTGATCAAGTAACACTACGAAATTTATATTTCCGGCCTCCAGTCCCTGTCGTATATTTTCACTCACTTCGACAAGAGCCGTAACACAACTATGGCTTTCACGAAAGCCAGATTGTTTACTTGACAGCATGTTGTTAGTATTGATGAATGTAACTATTTGCTGATACAATATTTTTTCCAGAACTTTTGAAAGGAAACACAAGATGGCTATTGGCCTAAGCTCACCATTTGCTTTGGGTAGAGGAATAATTTTACCATGATTCCAGTTTGACGGAAATGTTTGTTTAAAATATAAATATTTTAAACAAAAAATACTTTCAACTATAAATTTTGAACTAAAGCTTAGTTAGCTTATGCATTTCAAAAAATATATTGAATTATATAAATATGATTAAAGAAATGTGTCTCATGACATAATTTTGTCATATCATGAAGTAACGAATAATTAGTCTAGTATATTGTGAATTATTATTATTAAAAAAAGAGTACTTAAAGCAAAACGAAATGTATGTAGACACTTAAGAACGAACCGTCAATAAAGTCACACGTAAAAATTAAAAGATTACGCTTTTTTCTTCCACGAGTATTTAATTTTCTAGCACCGTCCTCCTAAATATTAAGAAAAGCGGTAGGTAATCTAATTTAGGGGCAAACCTACAGTCCACTCAACTCTAATTATCAAACCCCTAAATATTTCTCTAACCCGCTTGCCGCATTTCTTCAATGTTGAAGACATGATGATATTATTTAGCAGATAGGTAACATATGGAAGAATCAGAGGCATAAGTATTCCAACAAATTTCGGATGTAAATCATCAGTCCCTATTGCATTAGATTTTATTAATGTACAAGTAGCCATAACTTTCAGACGTTAATTGCGGTAATCTCGATAATGGTGTAAGTCTGAACAGCGTATATGTCAAAAGCTAGATATGTTTTGCTCTGCCATTTTGGTTATGAAAGACATTTTCGTACAAACAAATCCTTCCAAAATACACTAAAATTTCAATGTGAATAATAAACCCCTTCGATTAGCAGATTTATATTTTAATTTGGAAAAACTTTGATTTCATTTATTCCTTTAAGCATCGGCCAAATTAAAAAAGTTTGTAGACCATAAATGTAGCAAAAACAACTTATCGGAAATGTGAAGTGTTGTTGTTTGATGCAAGCATAAAATTATTTAAATTTTATTAAATAACCTTGAAAGTTCTCATAAAATATTCATTCTTTGATGCCATCCATCCTTTCAAGCCTAAAAATTTACAACAATTTGTTGTTAACCATAAAAGTAACTTTCTAAACATGCTGACAATCTAATAAAAAAAGTGACAAAGTAAATCATATTTTTGAAATTTCTCACGCTCTGGGTCAACCAGTCAGCTCTTTCTGTTTCTTCTTCTTCTTCATTCATTCATTCGTTCATTCAGTCAAGTCAAGCAGCCAGCCAGCTTTAGGAAAAAACACAATGGGATTTTTATGGTTTCTTTAGAAAAACAATAATAAATAAAAACATCTCAAGAAGACCGACCGACCGACCGTCCGACCAACCGACCCTTAAAGAATACTACTACAACAAACAGGCAGAAAAAAGTCTTTTGTGCATACTCGTACACATTCTCATGAAGGCATTCTCATCACATGTTTGTTGTTTATCAAAGTATGCATTCATTCGTCTGAACATGCAGAAATGTTCATAGTTGAGAACAACAATAAGATCTCATATGTACGTGTATGCACTTTTAAGGATTCCTTTCTAGAAGGTTTCCTACGAACACGCACTCCAATTCCTGCCAGCCTGGTTACATAAACAACAAAAGTCAGAAATCTTTATAACTTATTCCCACGCATAATACCCAAACGTGGGAATTTGTAGTTTTTTCTTCTTCTGTTTTTTTTTTCTCTCATTTTGATCTTCTACTCCCCAAGATAATCTCTTACGATCACGCCTTAATGTTTATAACAGTTTAGTTTTTTTATTTATTTTATTTTTTAATCTTTGTCTGCTTGTCTGTCCGCCAGTCTGCCGGCGTTGTTTATTGGTAAATCTCAGCAAGGGTCAGTCAGCCGTTGTGCAGCATTACTCGTATTTCGTAGGGAACAAAAAAAAGAAAGAAAACCAAAAAAAGCGCATCCTTTACACAAAAAGTTCTCACGATCGAAAGGTAAAGTGTTTTAACATACGTACATACAAACAAACACATGTACATACGTATTTTTGTATTTGTGCTTGTTCTTGTGCATCAAGAAGTACAAAATAATAAGTACATTTTGCTACCAGCTAAATTTACTTGCAACCTGTTACTGCAGACAGAAAAGAAGATGCTTCAGGGCATCCGGCTTAAACGTGAGCAGAGCAACAAACAGTCTGTCCGCTTGAATCAATTATGAAATAAATAAAGGATGTTTATAAAATAAATTATATCATTGAAACACATACTTATATAATCACTGAAAACCATACATACGAGGGAGGATTGATATTGAAGCTACCTAAGCAGGAAAACAAAACATTTTTTTTTTGCAAAACCATTTATGTCTCCTTTTAGCTCAATACACTTAAGCTACATACACACGGTTGTCAGATCTTACAATATTGCCAGTAAAATTGTATGAAAATGTATTACAATCGTGTGAACTGCCAATTTTTAACTTACAACGTTATCAGAAAAACCATTGTCAATCAATTGTAAGACGACAATGTTGTCAGGCATCTGACAATCGTGAGAACACTCTTCGTCGGCATTGCCAGATAGTTGGCTGGTATTGTAAGCTCAGTTTAATTTGTCAGATGTATAAAATGAATGCACCTGACAATGGCATCATTGCCAGAAAAAAGTTTGATGGGCAACACTACCAAACGGATCGTTGTTGATATACATAAGTGGCAATGCCTTATAACATGTCTGGCGATTTTTTTTATCTAACAATCTGACAACCGTGTGAACTGACAATTTTTGTTGTCAGATGAATTATTTGTCAGACCATAGTCTGACAATGAAATTGTAAGATTTTCTTACGATCGTCTGAACACACAATTTACTTCCGCGGGACAATTTTTCGTTGTCACTACATTGTCAGCATGTTGCCAGATCTTACAATATTATAACATCTGACAACCGTGTGTACATAGCTTTAGTAAGACAATATTGCAATTTTTTTATACTATCTGTATATTGGTTACCGTAATCACTTCTTCATTTCAGATGAATCTTTTTCCTGCGAGCCATTTTTTTCAAGTGTGGAAACAGTAAAAAGTTACTAGGAGCTAAATCTGGACTATACGATGAATGATCAACAAATTCGAAGTGTATTTCACTTAATTTTAGCATCGTAGCTAATGCTATGTAAACCTTAAAGAAAGAGGCACTCTTTTCTTCATTCAATGCGGTCGATTTTTCTTGATTGCAATTGATCCAATGATGCACGATTATATTTTCCTGTGGATGTGAATCCTTTCTGAAGATAATTGATGAGCAATATTCCATATGTGTCACAAAATATATTGGCCATAAACTTGCCAGCCGATTTCACTGTCTTCACCTTCTCGGAGCATATCCATCAGCTTCCACCCATTGTTTCGATTGTTTTTTTGGTTTCAGGTGTAGAGTGGTGGACCCACGTTTCATCAGCAGTTATTAATCGACGTCAGAAATCAACAGGATTACGCTTTATCATGTTTAAACATCGCTGTGAAGTGGTCTGCCGAATTCGCTTTTGTTCGACATTGAGCAAATGCGGCACCTTGCCGATATGCAAGTGCTCATGCATAATGTTGAACACGTGTTCATGTGATAAGTTTACCATTTCAACAATCTCACGTGACTTACATTGCTGATCATTCATAACGATATCGAGGATTTTCTTGATATTTTCTTTAGTGACTTGCTATTTTGGTCTTCCTGTTGATGGTATTGTTGCAGTGTTTGTTCGCCACGTTTAAATTCAGTAATCCAATATTTTATCATGTAAGCTGAAGGAATAGACTCACCGTAATGTTTATCGAGCTTTTCTTTTGTCTCTTTCGCTGTTTTTCCTTAAAAAAAAAAAATGATGTTTAATCACTGCACGAAACTCACATTTTTCCAAATAAACTAATCGAAGAATTTGAGTGAAATTTTGACAGCTCACATTTGAGAGATCGCAATTTCAAAAAGAAAAAAATGTGTTTGAGCTACCACTTACCACTAGGTAGCTTCAGTATCGATCCGCCCTCGCAAGTAACTGATACTAAGTAGCATTAACAAAGAGCAGCGAAAAGTGTTCAAAGCCGATGAAACTCTAACTAAAGAAAACGACGGCGGAAGAAAGGCTGCTCAAAAACAATATTTATTATTTTTTTTATTTTTTGCAGGTTCATAACTTTGAGTTGGCCAGACTGTTTTTTTTTTGACAACCCATTTCCCCCCGGGAAACAGATTTTGCTTTAGCGTATACCAACCAGAAAGCCTGCTGTACCGTATACCAAACCCGGCTTCCTGGGACATAGAAGAGAAGAAGTCTCTCATTTATTGCAGCAAATAAAACTATAGGAAGCAGCATGACTTATGTTGTATTGGACTTCCGGAATCCTTACCAGGAGTTAATATTGGTAAAACTCGATTCAGCAAAGCCTCTGGAAAGTTCTGCCTTGCAGATCTCCCGGTGCTGATCATGGTTGAGATGCTTACCTAAGCTAAGCTAAGTTCTGGCTACGGTTTAAACCTAGAATCGCAGGAAGGGGAATTAGTTTCCCCGATAACTTTGGTGCAATGCCGGTTTTCCTCGGCTAATAATCATCTAAGGTGCTGAAGTCTTGCAACAGATACCTGCACTGTATGGAACCAGAGATGATGGTTAGACGGATAAGTTGGTTAATGACTGATGATCTTAATGGACTTCAGCCTACCAACTCATTAAGCCTTGACTTCTGGTTAATTGGATGCAGGAGGGATTAGAAGACCCGAATTCTTCAAGAAGCGGTTTGTCTGTATGGCTACGAACTTATAGCAAAAAGTTGCGACTTGTTTGAGCCTTGCAAGCCTCATAGGGGCGCTGGTGCATCATGAATAATTCACTCCGTGGAGTTGGTCCATCATCAGATAGGGCTGACAAGGCAGGTAGTGACGTAAATCAATTTCCACAATCTGCCAACCCATTTAACAGCTGATAGTTGCATTTTGTTTAGTTTAGTTTAACATTTCAATACGGATTGACTTATACCAGAGCAACGCTTGCAAATTTCCGAAGTTTGTTTTCCCGAATATTGAATGGAGCGTGAGATGGTTGACCATCGCAAAGGCAACAAAAAATAACAAAAAATTTTTTAAACTACATATAAATATGTATTATATTTGCATTGAAAATGAAACATAAATTTTTCTGTATATAAAAATGTTTACTCCGCTTTAATAAATAATAATTACAAAAACAAAATAAAAACATCTTTCCATGACAACAAAAATAATGCATTTAAAACAAAGGAGAATAAAACGAAAAATAAAGAGAGATAGAATATTCGTAATGGTACAGTGCTACCAAGTTGAAAGAAACTGACCCAGTATGAAAGGTTTGTGTTAGGAAACGAATTGAATATTATATAAATTTATACTCCAAAAATATAAGAAATATGATAATATAAAACCTTCCTTAAATATAAATGAGAACTGGGTATTTATGCATACATACAAGAGCTCTTCGATCATTCGCAACAAAAAGTTCCATGTTCGAAAAAAGGGTCAAAAAAAGGTATTTTAAAAAAGTGTCATAAAAAGTCTCATAGACACCAAAAAAGGGTAAAACTGATACTTTAGTATCAAAACGACAACACTGTTCCGAATGCCGGCTACAAGGCAGCTTTAATACGGTATAGCAGAGCTATCTTTTTTGTTTTTTTTTTTTTTTGTTTTTTATGTAAAAATTTTATTTTACAGTATAACTCATTTACAATAGGTTGCCTCAGCACCTAAAAGGCATTGTTGAGGCGAGTTGGCAAGATTTTAGATTCAGTTTCCTTTGCGTACATTTGTCAAAAACCCATAGAATTGCTTAATGTTTTCAAAATTTTGACAGCTGTTCATAAATTCTACCAACAAAATATATGTATGTTGATGCTTTTTGGTGTTTTATTTATTGTAATTCTGCCACTTCCTGTTAAAGCTGTCTTGGCAGGCTACTTTAATTTTTCAAGCAAAATTGGACAGAGCTGCCACATCATATTATGTATGTACATATATATTTATAATAAGCTACAATATATACGTAAATTTTTTTACTGTTTATTGTAAAAAATAAAAGTAAAAAGCTTTAAAACATTTTGCCATGAATTTCAATGCAACAATTGCACTGATGCTTATTTCAGAAATGAAAAAGTTGCCACCTCGTAACAGTAAGACGTCTCATTTACACAGTTATTTTATATGGTAGCTTTGTTTATCCAGAACAAATGTTCGAAATGGGTGAATCGTTTCAGAACTCCAAAAACTAAAATTGGTTCGGAATAAAAATTTTGTTCCGAAACAATGGGTGAACCCAACTGAAGTTGCCATATGTGAAATCACTGGAATATTGCGAAGACGCGAGAGCTATTTTTCAGCTGAGAGCCGTGTTACGACTGAACAGCAAAAGTGTTGTCTACATTTTTGAAAGTTGTTTATTTATTCCATCTGACATGCTTAAAGACAATTTTGTGAAAATAAAATTAATTTATAATTGAGAAAAAAGTTTTAAGAATTTTTGACAAGAAAAGCTCTTTAACACGTCTGTTTTAGACCTTGGAATAAGTATGAATTGTCTATCACATACGAGCACTATTGTTCTGATAGCTTGTGGCGAGGGAGGTAAGGAGAGTAATATTTTGTCTGCATAAGGTGTGTTCTACGTGAATAACGAAACAGTCCGAACTAGTCCAAAAGCGTTCTACGTAATAATATTTGTGCAATTTTGAGAGAAAATGAGAGAGTAATATTTTTCATTTCCTGTACAAATTAGCCCGAAATTTTTCTTTGGGTAAGTTCGGACAAGAATTGAATAATCAGCTGTTGTATGTTTACATGCATATGAAACTGAAAACTTAATTTAATTTGTTTAAAAAGTAGTTAAAAGCAAAACAGAAGGTTGCCTAAACTAAAAATAACTTTGTGAAGTTATAAACAGAACATGCAATTGTTAGTTTTTAATTTTATAAATATGTACTTATAATCAATAAAAAAAATTATAAACAGCTTGCCTTCTATGCTTCCCAGCTATCTAAATGTCGACATTTCATAGGAACTACCCTAATCCTCAGTAGACTTTACAAGCTATTTATAATTTTTTTTTGGTATAAATGTTAGAAGCTAGAATAGCAAATAAAAACTCAATTGTTATGTACTTTTAACTTTATAAATATGTACTATAAAAATCTATCGAACATTTTACATTGCTTTTAATTTTACAGCTGTTGCCAATAATGCAAATCTTTTGTTTATATGATGTTATGCGCTTTAAGCGTCTAAAATCACTAAAATATACTATCATCCAGAAAGTAAGCAGCGCTACTATTGCAAGATGTACAATTGTGTTTTTTGCGTTCCAACAGTTTTGGGTAAAATTTACAAATTTAGATTAAATTAGTTCCAACTAGACCGAGATCTCGTGAAACACACCTATAATTTTTCAACCAGCTTCAAAACAGCACAAAACAAATACATACACAAGTCAAGCATTCAATTTAATGCAGTCGTAAAGCAGCTCTGGGCTGGGGAACAGCTCTCGCGTCATCGTAATTATTTCTTAAGTGCGGTCAGGGTTGTTTTTGTTGTCTGGCCTTCGAGAGTTTTGCGTCTCACTCTCATTGGTTAGCTGACTACCTCAACTAACTGTATTAGTTTACAGTTTTTGTGAGGTATTTCGTTGTTAACCACGCGGCAACTTCCTATGCGAAGGCATAGGTTGGTACAGTTAGTCACAGCGCCTCAAAAGAAATACTGTTAATACCATCGTGGGCATAAGGTCTACGTTACTCCGCCCATGCTGTGCATCCTATACTTTGCAAATTTATGTGCAACTGTATAGTTATAAATACAAATACAATTTAATGCTAGGAACACAACTGCGACGAACGACGAACTTCGCCCATCGCGACGAACTCGCCGTTTCGTTGTATAAATTCGTTGTGTGAAGCACAATATCAACGAACATTGTTTACATTCCACGCAAAGAAAAAAAGGAATATAAATACTAAGGTGGCCATATTAAAAGTAAACCTATATAAATCCCATCCGAAAGAGGAATTTTTGAACAAATTATCTCAGGTACTTTATATTTTGAGAACATCTTCATACCCAGTGAAATTTTTGTCACATACATCTTCGATCTAAGACCATGTAAGTCTGTGGTCAGACAGAACGATGGAATTTGGAATTGCTTTCTTGTCCACACACAAAAGCTTTTTTCGGCAATTATTGAGCAATTCTCTACCTTTTGCTTTATGCAATTTACATTGTATATGCACATACACATACACACATGAGAGAAAAGTAAGGAATTGCTGAGAATTGCCGAGTACCGGCAATTCTTTTTCCCTTCTTATTCCCCTCACCGAAAGCTTCTATAAAGTCAAGAATTGCCCAACTAAAGTTGCTGTGTGTGACCATACACTAAGCGCGACCCATCCGAAGTCTGTATACAATTCCTACTTACATTTACACAGCGATGGCCTAGGCCGTAAGATGCATCCAACACTGTATACATTGTAAGTGAGTTACAATCGGATGTTTTGCAAATTGTAACAACTTGTGGACTGCTGGGTATGTATTAAGATGTTCTCAAAATATAAAGTACCTGAGATAATTTGTTTACTACATGGATTAATATAAATTATAAAGAGTATTACGTCATAAAAAAAAAAACTTTTTTTATGTAAGAAACCTGGTCACCTAATACTGCTTTGTTCGTCGTTCGCTGACGAAACAATTAGAAATGAATCATTTCAACTTTCGCTGAGTATGACGAAGTTCGGCCAACACCTTGATTGTGTGCATTTTCATATACACCAATGTGTTTTATTTTTGGCGACGAATATTCGCGACCAAATATTCGTCGCAGTTGTGTTCCTAGCATAATTCAAAAACTCTAGTATACGCAGAATCAAGGCGACTTTATACAGGTGAATGCAAGCGGAAAGGCGAATTCAGTACTATGTATTTTGTTATTGTAAAACACATCGTGAATGTCATAATCTAAATTCGCCTAAGATTCCTCAGCAGAGAAAAAATTTTATATAAACGTTAAATATAAGCTTTTATAATTGTTTGTAATTAAAATCACATATTATATTAGTTTTTCACTTTTAAATTCACACAAATTTCTTGAAATTGCACTAAATCATGCAAAAAAACCTTCTGGATAAAATTTTTTTTTTTTTTTTTTAACTTTATTATTTTATTTATTGAATCTACATAAAAAAAATGTAATGACAATAAGTATTCAAATCTTAATACTAAAAAAAATTTTAATTAAAGTCCTGCCAGTGCTGGACAAAAATTTATTTTTATGCGAATATTATTTCAGAATTCAGTCATCTGTTTAGAGCTCTAATGGTAGCCAAAGTATCCCTCCTTCTCAGACGGGTATGACCACCAAAGTTAAGGATATTAACTGCAAGTGGATTTGGATGGACTTCAAGTTTGTTAATATACCTTGTCGCGTACTTCACAAATTCAGATTTCACAAAAGGTACGTTCAGATCTGCGTGGATTCGTGAGTTTTTAACGTACCATGGAGCATTTGTAATTCTACGGAGAATTCTATTTTGACTTCTTTGAATTTTTTCAATGTTAGATGCAGAGGCTGTGCCCCATAATTGAATCCCATAGCACCATATTGGCTTTAGAATCGCGTTGTACAGCAAAAGTTTACAATCAAGCTTCAAAGTCGAATTTCTGTCTATTAGCCAGTTAATTTGCACTGCTTTCAATTTCATTTGCGTTACTTTTGCCTCGATGTGCGTCTTCCATGTTAGTCTACGGTCAAGATGAATACCGAGGTATTTGACTTCACTGTGTTGAGGTATTACTTTATTGTTAATAGTAATGGGTGAGCATGTTCCTAGACGCAGTGCGAATGTAACATGGGCACACTTTCGTTCATTAACCTTGATTTTCCAAAGCTTGAGCCATTTCTCTAGTTTGTCGATATGTTCCTGTAAGTTTATTGATGCTTGCTGGTGGTTACTATGTATGCTAAGGAATGCTGTATCATCTGCAAATGTTGAAGTGTGAATGTTGGTGCTTGTCGGCATGTCAAATGCGTAGATCAAATATAAGATAGGCCCTAATATGCTGCCTTGGGGAACTCCAGCTTCAATAGGCTGGGCGGGGCTTATGAAATCGCCTTCTTTTATTATAAATTGGCGACAATATAAATAGCTTTTCAAAAGGTTATGTATGTTTGCAGGTAAGTTAAACTTTATTTTATGCATTAGTCCATCATGCCACACTTTGTCAAAAGCCTGTGAGACGTCGATGAATAAGGCAGAGCAATATTTTTTATCTTCAAATGCCTTTCTTATGACGTTAACTAACCTGTGTGTTTGCTCAATGGTGCCATGTTTCGCTCTAAAACCAAATTGGTGATCAGGAATACATTCAACCTTATGAAGCATTGGATCCAACTTCGCCTTTAGCAATTTTTCGAAAAGTTTTGATATTGTTGACAATAGACTTATTGGACGGTATGATTCTACTTTCGTGTGATCCTTCCCTGGCTTAGGAACCATTGTTATCATGGACACCTTCCACTCTGCAGGGTAATACTCAAGCCGTAAAATAGCATTAAAAATAAAAAGAACAATTCTTTTAGCTACACGAGGCAGCTCTACGAGCATTTTGTTGCTGATTTTATCCATACCTGGAGCTTTTTTAAGGTTTAGATTGCCAATAGCATTTTCAATTTCTTGGAAATTGAATCTTAAAGGCACAGGAGGTCTACTAACGATAGGTGGCAACTCATTTGCATTGTCAGACCTATTTGTGGTAAAAACGTTTTTCAAATGGTTAACAAATAAATTACCCTTTTCCGAGTCATCTCTAGCCCAGTCACCAGACGGTTCTCGCAAGGGCGGCTTACCTCTAACTGGCCTTTTTAAACCTTTAGTCGCCCGCCATAAAGAATAGTCGCACTGAGGAGTACCATCCAGACTTTCTAGATACGTTTGTAGAGAAGCCGTTTTTTGGGTTGCAAGCAAATTTCTTAACTGACTTGTACACTCACGTAGCCTTGTTTTTAGTTGCGGAGATCTGCGAAGTTGCCACTCTCGTCGAACTCTTCTTTTTTCTAACACAAGTTGCTCGATTTCTGAAGAATATGTTCTATTTTGAAGGTTTCTGCGTGTTAAATAAACGCTAGAACCAAGTGCAGCGGCTTGTTTAAGGTTTTCGCTAAAGTTGCTTAGTGACGCATTAATATCTTCAGGTGTTCTTAAAACAATATTCTCAGTGCAATGGGTACTCAAAAATTTTTTATATTTCAGCCAATTCACTCGGGTGACAGTCCTATGCAAATTGTTAATCGGGGACCAAGTCTCCTGGGGAAAACGAACTGAAATAATAGTTGGTGAATGATCCGATGACAAGTCTAACGAAGGCTCAGCTTGCATCCATTCTACTGGGATCCCCTTTACCACTCCAAAATCAATCACATCAGGAATCTTTCGCCGGTCAGTCGGCCAGTAAGTGGGATGTCCGCTTGATATTACGTCTAAGCCCATTTTAGAAATTGTATCAAAAAGCACTCGACCTTTCGGTGTGATTAAACGTGAGCCCCAAAAAGTGTGTTTTGCGTTGTAGTCTCCAGCTGCTATAAAACGAGGTCCTAATGAGTTGAAAAAACTTGAATATTGTGATTCCGTCACTGAAAATCGAGGCGGCGAATAAATCGATGAAATAACCAATTTGTAATGAAAATTTTCCACACAGATATTAGTTGCTTGAAGATAGTCCTCGCATGCGTCGTTCAACAAAAAATGCTTTATCCTAGATTTTATCAAGATTGCAGAGCCCCCACAAGCTCTTCCACGGGGGTCTTTAGTATCGTATAGTACGTAGCCGTTGATTTTGAAGAAGCTTGTTGACGTCAAGTGAGTTTCTGCAATCATCATTATATCAATCTGCTTATCCATCAGGAAGTATTCGAGTTCATTTTTGTGTTGGCGGATGCCGTTCGCGTTCCAGAAACATATTTTTAACCAAATCATTTTTTCGAAATAACCTGCAAAATGGTGGATTGCATTTTCACCATTTCCTGCATCATCGTCATCATAGACGACGTAAAAGTGTTTATAGTTTGAATTGGGGTCTGTATTGTTGCCTCAAGGTTACTAAAATTTTGATCGGGCGGTTGAGATCTAGATTCCTGATTCGGGTTTGCGAATGTAGACTTAACTACATTAGCATAAGAAATTTGTTTTTGATTTATGTCTGCGGTTGACTGTCGTGTCGGAGGAAAAGAGTTATTAGAAAAAGTTTGAATCTGCTGTGGTGGCTTAGAAGCAATTATTGGTTTGTTGTTCATTGAGCGCTTGAGGTGGGTGTAGACGGAGCAACCTCTATAATTAGCTGTATGGTTTTCACCGCAATTACTGCATTTTTTAATTTTTGGGTCGAATTTCGGCTTATTGCATTGTGCTGTACCATGGAATTCTCCACACACAACACAAACTGTAGGCAACTTGCAATAGGTCCTAGTATGGCCAAATTCTTGGCAGTTATGGCACTGTACGGGTCCTAAGCGCTTATGCGGTTCCTCTACGGTTATTTTACGATGTAAAAGGTATTTTATATTATATATAGGATGAACTTCATTCTTCCTTAAAGTCACATCTCCTGGCTCTAATTCAACCCTAAACATGGGTTGAGGGATCTTTTCACGATTTCTGATGTTTAAAACATTTTTTACTTTGAATCCCTTGTCTGTCAAGCCGGTCTTAACTTCATCAATGTCTACGCAAGGGTCAATCCCTTTTATTACGACTTGAAGACCTTTAGCGCTTTTAAGCTGATAAGTATAAAAAGCTTTTTTTTCCTTTTCAAATTCGTCAGACAATTTTCGGTAGTCATTTTCATGGTTAACCTGAATTTTAGTTTCGTTAATATTGCCGTGCTTGATGGAGGTAACGTTAAATGTATTTTCTCCGATTGCTGAAACAATTTTTCTTACCAGTTCATTGGAGGCAGATTCTCTTAAATAAATTGGTGGTGGTTTAAACGATTTTTTTGACGATGCTGTTGGCTCATCCGTTTGAAGAATGGAAAATCTGTTTTGATCTGTTGGTCTAGCGGTGTCGGCATCTTTAGAGATTTTAGATTTGGATGCAATTTGAGCAGATTTAGGGCTTCGCTGACGTTTGGTGATGGTGATATACCTATCCATGCCTACTTGCGTTTTTTGTTTATTGGCATTAGTTAGAGTAGAAGATCTTTTATCTTCTGTTGTAACATCTATGTTAGGCGACCCGGAACAGGAGCGGATTTTATCTCTTGTAGAAAGAAAATTGTCCAATGATTGCCTTATAGATTCTTCTTCAGAAGTCCATATATTTTTGCTGGTGGCGCTAGGCTCTTTTTCAGAATTATTTCTGATGGGATTACTCATACAGAAAACAAAAACTTTAATGTATATTTTTTTCCTACTGGGTAGGTAATCTTCACGCACAATTACAACAATAACAATGCACTGCCACCGCACTTGTTTTATTGAAATTGATTTTATTGTTTAGTTACTGAAATGTGATGAATTTATTTTCCCGTTGTTTTTTAAAATAATTTGTTCTTCTTTTTAAATACAATTTAATACAATATATTATTGTTTTTGTATGTAAGTTTAAAAATATGTAAGCACAATGATTATTTGGTTTGTTTTTTTTTTTTTGTTTTTTTTTTGTTCACTTGTTTAAAAACACGACCGTGCGGTTGAAGAATCACAGAGTGAAATGGCGCGAAAAAGTTTGTAAACAAAGAAACAAAATTTGACAGTCTCATTGGAAAAAACGCGAAAAGCAAAAAATAATCACCTGTGCTGTTAAGTTCACCTGGTAATGAATTCGCCTTGCGCAGAATGAAGTTGAATCTCGTGTGCCTAGCCCCAATCACTTTCATATAACGCCGACAGTAAATTTTTACTGGCCTGGTGGTTTTTTTTTACATTAATAATCCAACGAATGCATTCAAATTTCCCTTTTATTTGCTTAACACACTTGGCTTTATAGGGAATCAGGTTATTTGATAGCATTTTGTTTTTGCTTCGTTTTGAGAACTTAACATAATATTTAAAAGGGAAACAAATATTTAAAAAGCATTACATAAAAAATTCAATACCTCAAGAGTAAGCCACCAATTTTTAAAGATAAAAAACAAAAAGAAATTATATTATTCGAGAGTAATTTTTTGTTGCTGCGATTTCTGAACACCTGTTCGAATGCTACAATTACGCATGTTATTTTTTCTTCAACCCTTTTTTTGTTTTTTCTGTGATCGTTCCACATACATGATCACGAATGACATTTCTTTGATTTGGACATTGTTTGTCCATGTTGAACGGTGGGTGAGTGATCAAGTTCATTCGCAAGTTCGCTAGTGGGTGTGTTGCTTCATGTGGGTAGATCAACAATTTTCAACAGGCATAAAGAAAAAACAGCAGCCATATTCACTCATTCCACACACTTGTTGTTTATTTTTTTATTTATTCTCGTTATGGGATGCTGACTGAGCATATGAAATTTATCTTTCTTTCATTCATTATTGTTGGTTGCTTTGTTAAAAAATATTCTTTGTTTTTTTCAGTGCGTGCGTGATCACTTTAAATTGTGAGCGCAGAAAAAAAAATGGAAAGAAAGAAATCAATGAAGCGTAAAATTATACTTATTTTGTACAAAGAAAACATAATTTGTAGATGTGAGATTTTTAAAGATGCTTTTTAGGCTACATATGTATATGAGTTCCACCGAAGAACAGTGGAATGGATGTTTACAATACATATGTTAAAAAGAAATTTTGACAATAATTTGAATAATAAGAATTATTTATGCATGTGGAAAAATATATGGAAACACTAAACTGAAATTTTTATATTTTATCTTATTAATTTCACTGCAAGATTTTCATTCGTATTACGAGGACTGTTTGATAATTCCATGGCTGTCAAAATAAAAAACTCTTCTCCGGCGTAACGCAAACGTTTTATTTATTTATTCATTTTTTTTTTTTTTTTTTTTGGGAACGGAAACGTTTCTTCGGAAAACGAAAAACTAAAAAGTTTATCGAAATGAAATCATTTTGAATATCAAAAATAAAATTATTTATGCATACGGAAAAATATATTCGCCGTAGAATTCAGTTCCGTTCAGAAATGGAATTGAATAGGTTTTTTAATTTTTCAAAAAACGAAAATTTAAAACTTTTTTGGAATGAAATCAATTCTATAAGATATACTAGTTTCATTCTTGCAATTAGAAATGAATTCATTCCGAAAAGTCTATTAGTTTTTCGTTTTTCGAAGAAGTAAAAAAAGAATTCAATTCCGTTTCCGAACGGAATTAAGCTCTGTGACATGGCTGATTGAAAAACTAACATAACATTGAAATTTTTGTTCACAGACGTTTTCTATTAATTTCGCTGCAGGAGTTTTGTTCACAATACGAGGATGTTTGTTAATTCCGTGACCGTCTGAATAAAAAAAAACTGTTTCACTCAATTAAATAAGCGTTTAATTTTTCAACAAACGGAATTCAATCAGTTTTTCGTTTCTTCGAAAAACGAATGTTAGTGGGTGCTGCTGAGTAATGTAGCGGCCACAAAACAGCTAGTTGTCCCCCAGTTTTGGTATATAATTATTTTTTCCTGTGCTCCTTGTCAAGAGTTATTGATCGCGGCAATTATTGTTATAATTAAAATAGAAAAACCCTTCTTGGCGAAAGCCAGATTTGAATTTTTGTAGCTTGCAAAGCTCAGTAGAAAGGTCATAAGGTTACACACCAAAAAGTTTAGCGAGTTTTCGCTATTTTCAGATAGATTAGACCTTTCTTATACTCGAACAAGAGGGTTCCTTGCTTCCTTTAGGGGTGTTTCAACTGATGTGGTTTATGCAAATGAGCAGGGCGTAATACGACTTGTTTTGCACAAAACGTAGTTCGCTGACTAATACATTGATTCTGGTTCTCTAGATTAGGAAGTAAGAAAGAATCACCTGTTTATATTTGTAGTACGGTGAACCACCTGTTTATATTTATAGTTCGGTGAACACAGTTTTCGAGCATTGGTTCTGTGGAGGCCCTGCGAACCTGCCATTCCCCATCACATAACTTAAAGGTGGCATCGCTTTGCTTGGTCAACCTGTGTCTGACTTAACCGCTAACTGAGTGCGCGCACCTAAAACTATAAAAATATGTAGTAAAACTAATTCTAATAGTTCGAATAAAACCCCTTTGCTCTTCACAGCTTCTTTCTTAATATTCCACTTTTCCTTTTGTTGCCAAAACTGAAGTCAGAATTGTTTGGTTAGTACAAGAAATGATCTTATCTTCTTGAATTGCTGTCATTTATACGCACGTTTTCTTTAGAAGCTATTGCGCTAATTCCGCGCTACAGAATTTTACAACTGTACAGAAGAAAAAATTATAGTAAAAATAAAATCAACAAAATTTTGGCTCAAAAATAGTTTGTATGCATATACATCAATATCCAAAAACTAACTTGAATATCATATTTTGTTGTTGTTTAAAAATATAGTTGTTTTCGAACAATAATACTAAATACTAAACTTTTGTTTGAATCCACGAATTCCTTTACAGGTCTGCACTCAAACAATTTATTAATTGATTCAACGAATTTCGTTATTGAACACGAATCAAAGTTATTTTTGTTGGCACTAGATGGCGCTGGTATTAATTTGCCAGGGAAAGTATCTCACTGTTTAGCGTTAGGTCACCCCACGGAACACGTTTTGCCTTGGTGTATTTCTAACCAGGGCACCCTGTTTTTCGGGTAAAGAGGGGACAAGCAAGGGACCCCTTGTTTGTTGTGGCAAATAAAACTCTAGGAAGCCGCATGACTTATGTTGTGTTGGCTTCCGAAACCCTTATCAAGGGTTTAAATTGGCAGAACGGGGATCAGCATGGAACCCGGGTGGTTCTGCTTGCAGTTCAACTCGGGCTAATCATGGTTGAGGTGACTACCTTGGCTGAAACGTTCTGGCTGTGGTTGAAACGTAAAACGCAGTAGGGGTATGTTAAGGCCCATTTAGCCGACTGTAGAAATTGTAACTGTAACGTAAATGTAAATGTAACGTAAATGTAAATGTAGTAGCACTTATAGAACACGTAAAACCGTATCATGTGTTTTTGATACAAACAAAAAAAAACAAAAGTGCATGTGAAGAAAAAGTGTTCACTTATTAATGATTTACAGAAAAAGTGTTCTGTTTTTCATTTTTATATTATTGTATGCTAAAGAAAATAATTAATTTTTCATCAACCATATCTTTATATCAAATAATTTACAAAAATAAAATAAAAGCAATACAGCTGTTCATAGCAGTGATGAGAGTTCATAGTATTCAGTACATAAACAAAAAGTACGAAAAATGTTCAAATGGTACCTAAAATTTCTAATATTTCTTTTTCTGTCTATATGTCGATATTTCATGTGAGCTACAGCTGGGAAATATAAAAAACAAGCTGTTTATAATTTTTTGATTAGTACCAATGTTGGAAGTTAAGATAGCGAATAAATCTCAAATGTTTGAATTTTTGTTCTCTGCTCTTTGGTAGTTCTAAAAAAACAAATTTAATTGCTTATAATATATAATAATATTAATATATAACAGGAGCATAGTACATTCGGCTGTACCGAATCTAAAATACCCTTCACAATAGTCACCTATATACATATACATATATAGTATATATTAAAAAATGTGAACTAATTATGCTCGGATATATATGAACCGACATCGGGGAAAAAATATGTTTACCTTGTAATCACCATTCCAAAAAGGAAATCTTTCATGGAAATTATAATGCAAAAATTAGTTTAGGCTATATCTCGGTTAAATATGAACCGATAACGGAATTTTCCATTTTCTGTATTTTACGAGTAATTACCTCGTTTTATAATCAGAACTGATTTCAATCAAAAGAAATTTTTCACTAATTAATCGGCTTAGACTATATCTCGGGTATATATGGACCGATATTGGAAATTTTCATTTTCTCTATTTGGTAACCTTATATTATCAGGACTTCTTTTAAGCAAAAAAAAAAACATTATGGAAAAATCGGTTTAGGCTATATCTTGGGTATACGAATATATGGAACGATATCGGAATTTCTTTTTTCTGTATTTTAGTAAACTACTTTTATTACTATAATAAGTGTGTGAAGTTTGAAGCATAACAAACAATTTTTTTTTTCAAAAATATTCATACAAAATTGCAAAAAATAATGCCCTTTTTCGGAATTTTGAACATATCTCAGCTATATGTGAAGCGATATTACTGAATTTACTGAAGAATGGTGAAAGAAAAAACGTTTCTAACTCTAATGGTTTTCTCAGAAACGGTATTTCAACGGCCGACGGACGGACAACGATTTATCGACTTTTCTATTAATTCTGATTCAGAATATATGTACTTTATACGGTCGCAAATAAAAACTTTTTATATATATATGCATAATAGTTTTTTATATATTTGTGCACAACAGTACTAAAATACTAATTATATATACATAATTATTAGCTTATTATACTTCAAAAATATTAAAAATTTTTTATTATTACATTTTCATTTCATCGCAGACCTAAATTTATACTGTATTGCTTTCTTACATTTATATCAGCATAACTCTATATTATAAACCATTTTTTAAAATTCATTTTATCGTTGGAAGATTGTACTTATTAAATATATTTTTGGAAATCAGACGAATAAATGTTGTGGTTACATATAATGTGACAGCTGCAAAATTGTGCGTTGTGTATAAATTATGCTACCGTGTATATCCATTTTGCGTATTTTACAGAAAAATAGTACATTTATTAAAATATATTAAGTGTGTATACAAATATAACTACTTAAACAGTTCAATTATCAAATAAACAAAAAGTACGAAAAAAGGGTTTTTGTGCCATCCTGCCATTCACAATAATACTTACCATCACTGACTACATTTGTCACGTAAACACGTAATGAAATTCTATTTTCTACAGGTTGAGACGTTACGGTTACATTTCATTACAGTCAGATAAGCATTTACATTGTTTCTCGTATAACAAAAACGATCAGCTGTTCCGACTACATTTACATTTCTACATTTACGGTCGGCTAAATGGGCCTTTAGTATCCTTGATAGTTTTTTGGTGTGGGGATTTTTTCAGGAACTAACAACCTCCCAAGGCAACATACCTTTACAACAGATACCTGTACTGTGAGGAGCCAGTGGAGATGGTTGACGGGTGAGTTGGTTTAAGGGCCGATGCTCTTAAACCAACTCATTAAGCCTAGTCTTCCATTGATTGCTGGGAAATTGCATACAGGAGGGATTAAAAGGCCCAAACTCCTAAACAAGTTGCTCATATGGCCACAAACATATGGCAAAAATTGTTACCTGTGTGAGCATAGTCAGGCACACTGGGGCGCTGGTGAATCGTGAATAGTTCTCTCCGTGGAACTGATCCATCATCCGATAAGGCCGCAAGGCAAGTGCTGATGTAAATCTTTTTCATAACTGTTTAGCGTTAGGTGTAAATTCGTCCGAAAATGCTTTTACCCCAACTTTCTAATTTTCCATTTTGGTTTTCTTTCATAAATATACATACACTGGGTACAAGCGCCCCTAAACTTTAACCACAAAACAATTACAACTGTAATACATATCCGAGATAGAAAAACTAAAAAGTTTAGCGGAGTGAAATCGTTTTGAATATCAAAAACAAAGTTAATACTTTACACTAAAAATTATTTCACTCAGAGAAACGAAACTGAACTCTGTGATATAGCTGATAACCAGTACATTTAGTCCAGGTTTTTTCATAATAATAGGTTTTTTCAAAACCCTCAAAACAGGCATTTGTTTCGATAGTGACCTTCTTATTCCACCCAAATTCATTACCACCTAGTGATTTCTTCAGGTTTGGCAAAAGATAATAGCTCCACAGACTAAAACTTGAGCATATGCTAGGGATAGCAGCTCGTTGGCCAATTCATGGGCTTTTTTCATAGTGACTACACACGTGTATTGTTTGGATGGAACAACACGTTTTCGCCATATACGTTAAGTTTTGCTTTAAATCGGTATTGAAGCTGCCTAAAAGCTTCGAATAATATTCCCCTTTGCTCATTCTACCGATCTCTAGGTACTCTATATCAATGATGTCGCAGGCATCCCAAAAGAAAAACTGTGGCCATAACTTTGTTGGCTGACAGACTCATCTTGGTCTTCTGTGCGCACGATCAACTGGTGAAGCCCAATGTTTTGATTGTGCCTTGGTCTCTCGGATATTGTGATGGATTCTTGTTTTATCCACGGTTAACGGTGAAGTAGCTCAGATTGCGGTTGAAAAGCATGACGATGTTTTGAAGTAGCCACACGGTTTCGCTTATGATCGACTATGAGCAAACACGGTACCCATTCCGCGAATAGATTTGTCGTGTCCAAATAAGCCTGCCACATGTGACGTACTCGCCTACAGCCTCTCCTCCTACAGCCACCTTAGGTATTTGCATTCTCCAATCGTTCAATATCATTCCATGAATTTTATGGACGACTTTCGACCACTTTTTGGTTATCCGAGCATACGGCATTACTTGTGCTGGTGCAACTCAGTAAACCACTTCTTCAGCATTGAAATTGATAGTGCAAAGCTCCCAAGCCTTTTCTTGGTTTCGACGATGGTTTTTTTCTCCCAAAGTCACTTATATCTCTTTATGTTAAAATTCACGAGGATTTCCGCTTTTCACGCAGCTTGCTCGAAGTTCGGCAGTAGTACTTCAAAAATAGAATGGCATTTAAAGTTATTGCGGGGGAAATTACAAAAGTCTAGGTTTTAGTAAGCAGCCCTCGTAATAAATAATATTTCAACTTGAATAGTTTTTAAAACAAACCCTATTTCCAAAATTTAGTTTTTTTTGTTTTATTTGGAATCTTTGTAATTAGTCGTTTCAGTGAGACTAGGGGATCAGCAATAGCTTTTACAGGTATTAGTAGTTTCAAGGATACCTGATATTTTATTTAGTTAATCTAAAAATCCAAAATCTTGAGCAACGTGAAAAATTGATAATCGAATTCAGGTAATAAAATTGCACTTGCTATTTAGACACGCTACAAAATCTTTCTATGCATTTGCTTTGCAAATTTTGCATGGGTTAAGTCTGCAAGTCTGTAAAAATACTTTCCGTGCTCTTTTGCATGATTTCCGGCTGAACTTCTTTAAAAGAAAGGAAGAAAACAAATGAAATTTAAAATCAGGTAGTAAAATATCCTGGAATCTAGTACTGTTGGATTACCTGAGTAGTCCTTTTGAAAAGGAAGGTTTTATATGTACTCGTAATCTGCAATCCTGTTACAATCCGTGTTTGTAACTGTTTTACGATTCCCATGAACAAAACGAATAACAACAACAAACAGTAACAAACAATAAAATTTTAAAGCAGGTTTACTTTATTTACCTTTCACTTTTTTTGTCATCTTCTTTAAAATTGCATAGTGCAAGTTTTATCCCAGCAATATGTTTATTGATATTTATTTGCAGGTATAACACAAAATTCAGTATATACATATATGAAAAATGGACCTGCAGCTAACTTCATATTTAATAGAAGAATTGAACAAGTGCATTCATATCTGTAGACCTTTCAGTGGCTCTCTCTCTCTCTCTCTCTCTCTCTCTTTCTGGAAGATAATTTTATAGAAAATATTCCGGACTACCAAATAGTCCACACCGTTTCGTATACTGTCTTCTATAGATGTTTATTAACGACAACATGACCGCGAATGTCTTATGATTTTCCTTTATCAAAGTCTATCTACGACAACATGACTGAATTTGTCTTATAGGATATCCTCTATCAAAGCATAAATATGACAATATTAGCAACATTTTCTTGTAAACTATCCTCTACGAATGCATATGTAAGATTATATGAGCAACGTTGCCTTGCTTTGATTTTGCGGCACTTATTTGGAAATCTCGTCGACGAGGCGGTCTCTTGTACTCCTTTAGGATACATATGGTCTTAAATCTATTACATTTTGTTTATATTATAATAAAATAAGCTTAATCTACAATTATCATAATTTTATTCAATACGATAGTATACTCGATATCGTGTGCGGTGGCTACACCCCAGGTATTAACATTGTCGTGTAAGACCATCATGATGGGACGACATAGCCAAAAGAGGCTGTCATGTCGCTTATATTTTTATTTATTCGAATACTTTGATAGGTAGAGACGTCATTGGAGTATCTTGTAATTTTTATATTGCGGCTCACTGGAAGAAAAACTAAATTCAAAACTATAACATTTTAATAGGAAATCATAAATAACAAGAGAAAGATGCAGATTTTTATTTAAACTATTTAAGAAATTCTCCAATGATCCTTTTTAAAGTGAAAACATGAATATTTACTATTCTTTACGTATAAAGAAGAAACTATTTTAGTAGGATTGAATGTTTTGTTTTAGGAGGAAACGACTTTAACCACAACACAAATAATAGTTCAAAGAAAAAACTACCTGCAATTGGCTGATCCCACAAATGTCTGCATATGCAAGCCTACCCAGTTGGCCATATATTTAAGCCATACTAAACGGCGGGTACAAGAAGATGGAAGACATAGAAAATAGTGAAAGGCATAAATGACAGTTTCGCGGAACGTGTTGCCGAGGATGATAAAACAAAAATTTCCTCTACCATGTTGTCGATAGCTGTTAACTGTCCACGAATAAAGATACATGTCACAATTGCGTTCGAGGTCTGATAAAAAAAAAACAATCGTTATTTTCCAATTTCGCAAGTTACGTATGTTCGATTTTCGCATTTTTTCTTTTATGTTGGTACACATGTGTGTTGTTGGCAATATCAGCCATTTTGGATTGTCAGTTTGTTTTTGACAGATAAAAAGGTTAGTCGTGTTTTGGTGTGCTCTTCGATTTTTTACTATTCAAAAAAATGGATCAAATAAACTGTATTAAGAAATACCGCTAGTTCTGAGACAGCAAACGCTGTACAAACAATGTGGGCAATTAACAAAATGCCATATGTGATTCAATATAAGCTGAATATAGATAGAGAATAATTAAATGCTTAGTGGCTGAGTGGTTAAATCAGCAGATCATGATACGTCTGACCCGAGTTCAAATCCCAGTGGGTGCTGATGAGTAGTGTAGCGACTACGAAACAGCTAGTTGTCCCCCAGCTAAAGATTTGATTATCATTTTTCTTGTCTTCTTCAATCAAAAATTATTGAGAAAAAACTTAACAAAGGAAAAAACTTGATCTAAAACCCGATGTACAAATGTACAAACCAAAAATCTAATTTAGAAACTGTTTTAAGTTTTGTGCAAAAAATTAAATTAAATGCGCAAGGACATTTGAAATGTTGACTGTGGCATTTGGCAAGTCTACTATGAGCAGTTTTTTATTTTACTTATTGTTGATCCTTTCGATAACAAAACTGAAATTTTTTTTATCGTCAATCACTACTGGAAACTATCAAAATAATTACACGTCAAAATAATATATCAAAAGTTTTTGATTTTCATCAGTCAGAGCCGACAACTAATAGGTGTACCCGAAAAAACACAACTGCAAGCACACACTTAGAACGTTGTTGTGTTTTCTTGATCGTCTCCAAGGCACTTAATGTGCATATACTGGCTTAAGCTTATGTCAAAATGAAACGAGTACGTACATATATACTCGTAAGTGAATAAAAAACGACTTTTAGTTGGCCATAATGTACTTATATGAACTTAATAGTTTTAGACCCATTGCTGCACAAATGCGTAGCACTTGTGTCTTTTCTGAGTAGATTATATAAAAAAGAACTAGTAATAACAACAAAGTATTTTTATGCAATAATTTCGCAAAAAAAGTAAAGGGAATTTTGTGGTAATTTGTTTAATTATAAATGGAAAGAAACCTAAAACATATTTCTATTATATACATTATTTTAGTAATTTTTGTAAAAACACACAAACTTCTCAAAACAAATGATTCCGTACAGAAAATGCGTTCCGTTTCATACTTTGCTTAACGCTGCCATTACACAGGAAAGTACTTTCATGAAATTTCTGTATACGTATTACAAATAAAAATTTCAATGAAATAGACGACTTTCATGAAAATTTCTTGTTCGTCTACACAGGAAAGTGAAATTTCATTTTAAAAATGTCGCCGAGGCAAAGAATTGCAAAATTTGCCTCTGCTTCTCTCCACTCTTATTTTGTTTGCTTACTAATCAGAGTTGCCGAACTTATTACATATACAAATTTATGAAGCAATAGTTGAAAAAACTTATCATTATAAATTTTTCTATGATATTATTTTTATAAAAATACTTTAATTATTTTCTTTATGTGTTTAATATACAATATAAGGAAAAAATATTATAGTTATTCGCATATACATGCAAAAGAAGTAAATTTTATAATTATTATTTTACTACAGTATTGCAACTTTTTGTATATGGCAACAGTGCTTAGAATTTGTCATTTTACTTTCAGAAAATGTCAAAAAATCTGTTTCATGAAATTTTTTATGAAAGTTGAGTAGAAAGTAAGCAAGTGTTAGTAAAAAAGTGTGAGTGTATTGCAACTTTCAAGAAATTACTTTCCTGTCTAAACGGTAGGTAAGCAACTGACATTAGATGTAACTTAACGAAAAGTTTCATTAAGTACATTATGGTTGTACACATTTAATTCTACGTATTCGCATAGTTGCTTAAGCTGGCTTAGTTCAGTTTATGTACATTATAGTTCATACATAGACTTAATTAAAATTTTGCAATTAAGGCTTTAATTGATTTTAATTACCCATACAAAATTTAATTAGTTGACAATTAACAGTTAAATGTTCTAATATTTAGACAAATTAAATATACAAACCTGTGGCAACCGTGTTTTGTTAGCACAATAATACCCAATGGACACACTTTGTTCAAATTTGAGAACTCAAATGTAAGCAAATGCAAACACAAGATGGCGAGTAAAATTGAGTGTTAGTTTCAAGGCGAATTCATTACCAGGTGAACTTAGCAGCACAGGTGATTTTTTTTTTGCTTCTCGCGTTTTTTCCAATGAGACTGTCAAATTTTGTTTACAAAATTTTTCGCGCCATTTTAATCTGAAGGTTTTCTTGCATGATTTAGTGCAATTTCAAGAAATTTGTGTGAATTTTAAAGTGAAAAACTAGTATAATCTGTGATTTTAATTACAAACAATTATAAAAGCTTATATTTAACGTTTATATAAAATTTTTTCTCTGCTGAGCAATCTTAGGCGAATTTAGGTTATGACATTCACGATATGTTTTACAATAACAAAATACGTAGTACTGACTTCGCCTTTCCGCTTGCATTCACCTGTATAAAGTCGCCTTGGTTAGTTTTGAATATAAAATTTTTAAAATAATTATAAATAAACAAATAAGCAAAATCTTTTCAAGTGCCGAATTTTTTTCCATTTTTGTAAAATTATAACAAGAAGATATATTCACAATCAAAATGTAAACAACTTTTCTGTCAGTTGTCAAACGTTAATTGTGTTAGCATTATTAAGTATGTATGAATTAATTAAAAAGTGTATGTATGAACAGCATATTAACCTTTTTACCTGTCAAAAACAAATTGACAACCCAAAATGGCTGATCTTGCCAACTTATATAACAGGCATGTGTACCAATATAGCAGAAAAATTCCAAAATTTATCATACGTACATAACTCACGATACCGTTAATTTTTGATCAGTCGTCTAGGACGACTTGCCATCTTGGTTATCTCCATAATAATATAAATACACTGTATATTTCTTTATGTTTTGTTTAATTACTTAAAAATTTCCCATTCAGAATGATTTGACAATAAAAACAAAGAAAAGATCATACGACGTTACAAAAGCGGCATGAAGAAAAGTCACCCACAAACACAGCGTTCTAACAGAAGGACATTACATATATTTTCATTATACATTACACATGTTTTTAAGTAAGGATAAATAGGTCAAAAGGTCATAAATTAAATCATTTGACCAGGAGTGCAGAGAAAGTGGCTAATATTTTTTCAGTCTTTACTTTAGGCTAATAAAATTTCCAGCATTGTAAATTGCAGATGTAAAAATAAAATATAACCTCAAAAACTACCTGCTTTATTTTTAAAATAAACATTTTGGAATTACAGATTTCACTTTTGTTAAAAGATTAGGAACACAAAACATTCACACCAATTCAAAAGTACATAGATTGTAAATCATGATGACTGACTACCCTTTTCCAAAGGGTCAGCCAGCGGCGCTAGATTCTGCGAGCATGAAGAAAGAATTGAATGAATATCGGATAAGCCTGCCACCTGCCCACCAAAAGGGTTAAATGTCACCACAAATTAAAGCATTCTAACAGGAGCACAGAAATGTGTTTAAAACTTATCTCTTAAAAAATAAAACCAAAAACTCTCAGTTAAATTTTGTACAGTTGCTAAATGACAAGTCTTCTCTACCTGAATTCAGTAATAAATTTTCCACATTCGACAATTAACATAGATTAACTAAAAAATTCCAGAAATTACTAGAATTCTTGAAATTTCTAAAATCCTTTGATCTCTTCTAATCATGCAGTTTACGCATAAATTCCGTAATCGTTAGATCACAACCGTAACATTGGAATAGGATATCATAAATTCCCACGGACAAAAAAAGATTTTTTGTTAAATGCTCCTAGTTTTCCTGGATTTTTGAATTTGAGAATTTGAGGCAGGTAGGTAGAGTTTTCTTTTAGAATTCATTATCATATCATTCAGTTAGTTCTATTATGAAGAGGAAAGAGAAAAATTGTTTTCTTATCTTTTGAAAACATCTTGAGGTTGGCTAGATAAGATCATATAAATAAGAAAGAAAAAGAAAAGGGTTATAGAAAACAAATCAGAACTGTAGCATTATAATAGGAAATCATAAATGATAAAAGAAAAAAAAATCAATTTCATGATTAGAGTAAAATTATGCTTTGTAGGCGTGATCACTCAGATCTCACAAGGACTACTCCTTTTGTGTACACATAATACAGTGGCTGTACGAGTATGAGCATGTAGGATGGATGCGTAGGCGTGTAACCACTAATGACTGTTTTTCAACAGGAGATCATAATTACGGGTACGAATTGACAAGAAAAATTGAAAGGATATTTATTCAATACAAATTTTTTTGTGACGATTTTAAAGCAGGCTGATCTCTGTTATATTATTGGGTTAAAAATATCGAAGTAATGTCTGCAGGTAGTTTGTAGTTTATAGTAGTGCGATCATCCCTTAAAGATTGTATATAAATATTCTCTCACAGCATGGGATTTTCCATTTTAAAGATTTAGACTATCTAATACTGTCAACCCCACAAAAAGAACACTTAGTATGTAGAAGTGCAATTGCCTTTGAGATCATGGCGTGTTTATTAACGATCTACGAGTAATACGGTGCTAATTCGATCTCTCCCTCTCTCCCGTTCTCCTTCCACAAACTGACTTATTAACAGGTGCTAAGATAATTGAAAGATGGAAATGTGTCGCTAAAATGGCTGATGCTTTCAAGGCATTTGAAGTGGTATGGTATGAAAATGTCTGCGTTATTTAAAATCACAGCCTGAACCATTAAAATAGCGGTGGCCAAAATGCCAATTTCTTATACTCGCGAGTATGGGCCACGAAATTCAGCTGCTACTACGGCTTTGCATGTACGCTATCAAAATCATCGTGATAACTATGAAAACATACATTTGGTTGATGCTTTGTTTACATTTCAAAAAAGGTCATCAAATTAGTTGCACTTTATACCAAGTGTGCCCAGCCCTGTGTGCTTGATACTCAATTGTTTTTGCAAATGCGCTTAGCTATAGGGCTGTGCTCAGCACTAGCAGTGAAAACTACACAAACAACTTCGTTTTATTTTTTTTTGTCGTTCTTCACTGCGCACACACAAAAGCAACAACACTTTCGCATGTTTTGCTGATAAACGTTGACGGCAGCGATTATCAGTGTGAATTTTGTTTTTGTAAATGTTTTGCTTTTTACAACAAAAAATATTAAATAAAAATAGTTTTTCCTTAAATGTATTGGTGTTTACACTTCCATATAGAACTTGTGGGCACCACTGCTTTATACTTTACTAAAATAACCCTGCGAAAAATGCGTCTAGTCTACTTATGCGTGTAAAAAATGGTTCGGAACGGAGTAGAGGTAACCCAAAACTAGCCCAATTGTATGGCAAAAACCTAGTCTTTTTAATATTACGATGTCTTGATGTTGGACCACATGTAACCTAGCTAGTGTATGCACTAGCTGGGGTCTACACATCCATTTTGGTTCGTGACATTCGAAGCCTGTGCTTTTCTGGGTACGAGGGCACAGTAAAGTACGCGGAAATCTAGAAGCAGTCGGGCTGGCAAAGGCTGATGTCTGGCTACAACAAAGAGATATAGATGGGATCGTTGGAGTCCCGCTTAGGAGCTGTAACAAACCTGTCAAGCGGCAACTTTTTGAGACCGCACAAGAGTAATGACTTCTGTAGAAGTTGCAGAGACGAGGAGGAAGTAGAGAGTATTGAGCTCTTCCTTTGTCGATGTCTAGCTCTTTCCTACGTAAGGGCTTTGTATCTAGGCAGACCGATTCTGCACGACTTGGTGAATGTATCAGAATGTGTGTAAATGGATTGGACTCCTTTATCCGATCCTCGGGTTGGTTCTAAGCCAGTAATATGTAGATCTGTTGAGATATATACACAATGCGACCAAACCGAAGCCAAGTGGGCTGGCTTTTCAATCTACCAGCCTGTTAAGCCTAATCTAAACTATTCTCAAGACTATTCCATCGAGTGCTCCAGACGGTTAGTGACAATACTCCTCACTGGAGTAGTCCACTACTCCATGAGGTATCACAAAAAATTAGTTACAATACTACTCCACAGAGTGCTCCAGAAGGTTATTGACAATACTACTCCAGGTCACTACTGTATGGTGCATTCTAAAGGAGTAGTTTCAAAAATACTATCTAATACTACGTCATAGTTTAGCTTACATGAAACCTTAAGCAGATATGAGATCGATCATGCTTAGTTTTGAATTTTTATCTTATTTTATTTACAATTAAATAAATGAAATTTTTGTAAATAAAATTCCATCGAATATTTACCGACTAGTATACATACATAAAATGGAATACAACTCTCATGTTTAGGTCAGTGCCACAAGTCTATTTTAAGGTTATTCGGCCGAGTACACGAGAGAGAGAGAGAGAGAGAGCGCGCGAAAAGGATTATCGGTGACAGTAGGGTATCATGCTCTATTGACTCACTGTTCCAATACTAGTTGCAGGGAAGATCTCACTGTTTAGCTTTTCAAAAAATCTTCGTTTTTTGCTGCTACTGGGTCAAACATATATCTGGCCGGCACTGCATTAAAACCAGCAGGACAGTGTGTGTATTCACTTGGTTTCTTTGTGTATTCACTTTCTTTCTTTCCCTCTATCTATCTCTCTCTATCCATCTCTTGCTCCTTCAGCTACGTGAGTCATTATGATTGTGTGAGTACGGAATATGTAACAAAAATCTAAGAAAGGATGCTGAAAAAAATGTATTTTTGGCTATTGACTGACTGCATGCAGGTAGAATTTTGTTGAAAGAAAATAAAAATAAAAATTGCTTAAGTCTTTCACCACTAATGACTATTTTTCACTAGGAGCTCAGATTTGTGCGGAAAGGAATGCTGTGCGGAAAGGATATACACTCGAAATATTTATTGCGGCAAAAAATACATTTTGGACGATTTTATTTAGAACAGATCGATCACTCTTTAGGGAGTTAGTTTCTTACCACGTGCTGACATCAAACACATTTTGTTAATTGCGGTGTGTAGGCGTAACAAAACTAATTAGTGTTTTTCAACAGGAGGTCAGAATACAAATCGAGAAGAAACATGAAAAACTGATTATTCAAGACCAGGATGTTTTTTCTTACATTGTCGTTATTTAGTTGAACTGGCAATATATCGGCATTCAGGTAGTTTAAAACTGACGAGTGTGAACATTTTGAAATAATTTGTGAAGAAATTGAAATAATTTTTTCATAACATGGGTTCTTTTTCCAAAGAAAGAGCACTTAATTTAATTATTTATTTTCAAAGATTGATTTTCTCTCCTCCCACCAATTAGCATTTTTCAACAGGGGTTCAGATTTATGGAGGGATGAAACGATCACAAAAACGTTTTGAAAATATACATTAAAGGAACACTTGGATTCACACTTGCATTTTGTTAAGATGATGATTTTAACACAGGATGTTTTTCTCTTTATATCACTGACCTGAAAATTAAGGGGGTGGCTTTTCTTTGAGGATTATTTAATTATTAGCCTCCTCTTTTCTTAATGAGCATTTTAGAACAGGATCTCAGATTACTGAATCAGTCATTCTATTGGATGCTGTGAAAAAATTTTTACAAGGCATTTGACGCCACCAGTAATGAGGTTAAAAGAGAAAATACATAACAAAACAATGAAGAATTTCTTTCGAAAAATGCATCCGTTGATTTTGTATTTAATTGTCAAGATCAGGTAGATTCAAATCTTTCTGACTGAGATCGTGTCAAACATTCGAAGGAGAGCTTAAACAAACACGAAAAATGTATACTGCTTTCAGGTAGTTTTATCAAAAAGAAGCAGATTCAGGCTAAAATGTTTAATAGTGAAGTTCTATGATCCACATACTTATGTACGAGTATGTATGTATTTGTATCCGTCTAGCTATCAAGCAGAAATATTTGTATAATGGCAGGTATATGTTAAGTGATTCTGTCATCCTGGATGCCAGCACGTGCTTGAGTAGTTTTCAAAAAAAGAAATTTTTTTGTTGTTTTTAGTAGAAAATATTTCCAACGAGTACTCTGCGATCCTGTTGAAGTGTTTAGAGCATTATTTAACAAATATGCACAAACCATGAAAATGATTACCGAAAATTGTCTGACGTTTTGGAAAAGGAGAAAAGATCTTTTTACACTTATCAGCTTAAAAGTGCCAAAGGTATTCAGGTTGTTATAAAAGGTATTGACCCGTGTGTAGCCACGGATGATGTTAAGATTGGTTTGGAGGACAAAGGGGTTAAAATCAAAAGTGTGGTGAACATCAGGAACCGTGAGAAGATCCCCCAACCCATGTTTAGGGTTGAACTGGAGCCAAGAGATATTGTCCTGAAACGGAATGAAACTTACCCAATTTATACCCTCAAATTTATACGCTGCAAATTACAGGGGCTGTCCTGTTTACACTTATTTAAACAATCAATGACAAATAAGTCATCAATTACCTTCAAGCAACCCCAGCAATCAAACATTATGTCTCCAAACAATTTTCCCCAGATAGGCCAGTCAACCAGCCAAATAATTATGCAAAACCCCAAACAAGTTTCATATGCTAATGTGGTCAAAACCGATATACAAAACTTGAATCAGGAGCCAATGCCCGAAAATTCCGATCAAAATTTTAAAAATCTTGAGGCAACTCTGCAGACCCTTGTTCAATCCACAAACACATTTACGGTTTCTATGACGAACATGATGCAGGAAATGCTGAAAATGCAATCCACCATTTTGCAGGCAATTTTAACAAAATGAATTGGTTAAAAATATGTTTCTGGAACGCAAACGGCATCCGCCAACACAAAAATGAACTTGAGCACTTCCTTACGGAAAAGCAGATCGACATAATGCTGATTGCTGAAACCCATTTGACAACTAACAGTTTTTTCAAAATTAATAGTTACACGCTGTATGATACTAAAGATCCCCGTGGCAGATCTTGCGAAGGCTCAACAATTTTGATAAAAACTAAAATTAAGCACTATTTGCCAAACGAGACATGTGAGGAGTATCTCCAAGCAACTAACATATGCATTGAATATTTTCATGATAAAATTGTTATTTCATCGATTTATTCCCCACCCCGGTTTTCAGTAACAGAAAATCAATATACAAATTTTTTCAATTCACTTGGGCCTCGATTTTTAGCGGCTGGCGACTATAACGCTAAACACACTTTTTGGGGATCACGTTTAATTACCCCGAAAGGCCGTGTGCTTTTTGACACCGTTTCCAAAATGGGCTTAGATGTGGTTTCAAGCGGATACCCCACTTATTGGCCGTCAGACCGACGAAAGATCCCTGATGTTATAGATTTTGGAGTTGCGAAAAATTTTCCTTTAGCGTGGAGCCTTCATTAGATTTGTCATCAGATCACTCTCCCACTATAATCTCTGTTTCGTTTCCCCAAGAGATTGCCTCCCCGTTGACCGTCAATAGAGTTAATTGGCTAAAATACAAAAAAATTTTTGAGTACACATTGTAGTGAAAATATCGCCTTGAGAACACCTGAGGATATTGATGTGTCAATTAATGATTTTTCTGAAAACCTCAAACTGGCCGTACATCATGCTACCACTAGTCATATAAGATCCAGAAATGAGAACAATAGAACTTATTCGTCTGAAATTGAGCAACTTCTGTCAGAAAAAAGACTAGGCTACGGGAATGCATAGCTCAGCTAAGAAATCTGCTTGAAATCCACAGAATGGCTTTCCTTAAAACATATTTGGAAAGCCTGGATGGTACTCCGCAATCTGACTATTCTCTGTGGAAAGCGACAAAAGGTCTGAAAAGACCCGTAATAGGTAAGCCACCTTTGCGAACTTCAACTGGCGACTGGGCAAGAAGCGACTCAGAAAAGGGGATGGTGTATGTTAACCATTTGAGAAATGTTTTTATTACAAATGATATAACAAATGATGCATCTGAATTACCACCATACGAAGTTAGACCGCCTGTGTCTTTGCGATTCATATTTCAAGATGTAGAACAAGGTATCAGTAACATAAACCCCAGGAAAGCTCCAGTTATTGGTCAAATTACTAGCAAAATGCTTGAACAGTTACCTCGTGTAGCTAAAAGAATTCTTTTTATTTTTAACGCTATTTTACGCCTTGAGTATTATTCTGCAGAGTGGAAGGTCTCTATGATTACTAGATACCCAAGCCAGGGAAGGATCCGACTAAGGTAGAATCATATAGACCAATAAGTCTACTACCAACAATTTCAAAACTATTGGAAAAATTGTTAATGGTTAAGTTGAGTCCAATATTGAACAATGTGGGATGCATCCCTGATCATCAATTTGGTTTTCGGGCTAAACATAGCACCATAGAACAAACGCACAGACTAGTCAATGTCATAAGACAGACCTTTGAGGAGAAGAAGTATTGTTCAGCTCTATTCATTGACATTTCTCAAGCTTTTGATAAAGTGTGGCACGACGGCTTGATGTACAAAATAAAGTTGAACTTGCCTGCTAATACTCACAAGCTTCTGGAAAGCTACTTATATGGGCGGAAGTTTGTTATCAGAGAAGGCGATTTTATAAGCCCAAATCAGCCAGTCGAAGCAGGGGTTCCTCAAGGTAGCATTCTTGGGCCTACTTTGTATTTGATTTACGCCTCTGACATGCCAACGACATCTGGAATCCACACTTCAACTTTTGCAGACGACACAGCGTTTTTGAGCGTTCATGAAAACCACCAATTAGCTTCACGAAATTTACAGGAATTTATTTCAATATTGGAAAAATGGCTGAAGCTTTGGAAAATCAGGGTTAATGAACAAAAATGTACTCACGTTACATTCACACTGCGTAAGCAAACGTGTGCGCATATCCAAATTAACAACTCACTTATTCCACAGCACAATGAAGTCAAGTACCTTGGTATTCACCTGGACCGTAGGCTAACGTGGAAGTCTCACATTGAAGCAAAAGTCACTCAGTTGAAACTAAAAGCAGCGCAACTAAATTGGCTTATGGGCAGAAACTCGACTTTGAAGTTGGATTGCAAACTTCTGGTATACAATGCAATTCTAAAACCTATATGGTGCTACGGAATTCAATTATGGGGCACCGCCTCAGCGTCAAATATTGAAATAATTCAAAGGCGACAAAACCAAGTTCTTCGAACAATTACAGCGGCTCCATGGTACGTAAAAAATTCACGAATTCATAAAGATCTGAGTGTTCCGCTGATAAAAGAGGAGTTTTCTAAGTACGCGACAAGGTATGTCAGTAAACTGGAACTTCATCCAAACCCTCTTGCGCGTAATATACTTAATTTTGGCGGCCACAGTCAGTTGAGAAGAAGGGATACCGTTGCCACCATCAGAACGTTCAATAGGTGATTCTACCGATATTGCTCCCGCATAATAGAACTTTTTGTCTAGCATTGGCTGGACGTTAGTAAAAAGCACAGTTTATTTTTTTATTAATTCTTTTATTCTTATATTTAGTATTAAGATTTGAATACTTATTGTTAGTTCATTTTGAAGATTCAATAAATAAAAACGCTTAACAAAAAAAATAACACTGCCAAAAATGGTCAACAAAAATCATATGTTTCGACAAAACAAGTTAAAATTTACGAGCAACAAATTCAATAAAAATAAAAACGTAAAAGAAATGGACCCAATATTATTATATTATGCATCATCGTCTGACTCCGACGAAACGGTTACCCTTAATACTATAAGGAAAAAAATTAGGGGAAGTGCAGATCCTTTAAATTTGCCAAACAACGAGTAAGTGCAATCAATATTTTGTTCAAATACATACAAACCATAAAGAATGTTTATTTCTCAGTTCCAAGAGACGATTTGAACTCACAAAGGAAGCGTTTAACTATCTGTTGGGCCAATTAAATTTTAAGGCAAAACTTTCCACCAAAAATTCAATTGCCAGCCACACTTGCGCTTTTGGCTTCAGGAGGATTCCAATACTCCGTTGGAAATGATTTTTTTAATGGGGATTAGTCAAACTACTGTGTGTCAAATTACAAAGCATGTCATTGATGAAATGGAAAATAAGCTGTGTGACCAATTTATAAATAAGTATGTACTGCCATAAAATTGGCAAAATTTCTTTTTTTGTGAAAAATTAATTTTCGTTACTGCTGACCTGAAATAAAAATTATCTATACATTTAATTTTATATTCAAAACTAATTTTGAACTTACATTTCTTTTGTATTTTTCTGTTTGTCGGGTTTTCGATAGTACTTTTGCTTACGAGTAAAAAGTTGCACGGTTGCATTCAAATGGTTACTCGCTATCGAATGGCATCATTAGAAATTTCGATACCTTTTACTCGATATCGAATGAGATAATCCCAAAAGTGTAAAAACTCACACATTCGCTAAGAACTCGCTGGTAAGCGACTGACAGAATTAGCCCCCTGCTTTTAATACCAGAACTGCTTTTAAGCAAAAAAAAATTTTTAAGTTCTCTTACGATACATTTTCATGAAAAAAAAAAAACTGTTTAGGCTATAGCTCGGTTATACATTGCCTGATATCGCAATTTTCATTTCCTGTATTTTAATATTAATTTAATTTTAATTAAATTTTTACAACCAGAACTGTTTTTAAGCAAAAAAAAAAATGTTCATGGAAACATTGGTTTAGACAGGAATATCAGAAATGTTAATTTTTCATATCATTTTATGACCAGAACTGCTTTTATGCAAAAAATATTTGTTTCATGGAAAAATCAGTTTAAACTATATCTCTGGTATATATGCACCGATATCGGAAATTTTCATTTTCTGTACTTTAGAAACCTCCTTTTATAACCAGAACTGTTTTTGAGCACAAAAAAATGTAGACTTTTGATTTGATGATTAGGATCGCTCCTATGAAATGCCGACGTTAGACAGCTGGGAAACATAAAAAACAAGCTGTTTATAACTTTTTGATTAATATCAATATCAGAAGCTAATATAGTAAATAAAACTCAATTATTATACAATTAAAAAAATTTGAATTGTATTTTAATATATACATTTGTATGTATATATGTATGTATGTATGTATGAATATGGTAGTTAGAAGTAAAGGGGCCTATCCAATATATTGTTTTAATTTATTAGCTCCGCTTGGATACTTTGAAATTTTTTTACAAAAGTTTTTTTAAGTTTCTAAGCTCCTGTTAAAAATAAGCGACTTGATGGCAATTAATGATAATAAAAATTTAAGTTTCATTTCTCAAATTAACATATTTTTCAAAATATAAATAAAATAGTTTTACTACATAAACCAAGCCGTGGCGCGGCCTATTTATTGTAAGTTGTTAAATTAATTATGTACGTATTTGAAATTTTAGTGTATTGTGTTTGTCTATTTGTTTAAAAAAAATTTTGTTGGTTTATTTGAAAAAAAAGCAACAATTTATGGGCCTTTTTATTTTTATTGCTGCATTTATTTATACATTTAGCATAATAACACACATAAGTAAATAAATTATGTAGATGCACACACACACATATAAAGTCATAAATTTTATTAGATTTGTTTAGATAATGTCATTTAAAAATCATGTTTTTTACCAGGGTCTCAGAAAGAGTCAATAGTTTGTTTGCTGGCTGTTCTGTTTTACGAGTCTCAGCAAAGAAAGTGCCGTTTTAAAAAGGGCTTTTGTTTCTCTACAACTGAGTTAAAAGAAATAGAAGCGAAAACTCGCGCACTTGTACGTGTCACCACACACGTGCTTAGTTTACAGTTTATGATGGAGAAAAGTGCATACGAGTATTTCTTCTACAGGGTGGCTGCTGAAAGCTGCTACCAAAAAAAAAAAAAAACCTAATAACTTATTTTCTGTGTAACTAACCAGTTTCATTTTTGTTGTGTTTTATAGATCGATCTTTAAATAAATGGAGAAATGAAACAAGAATTTGCATAGTGCAACGCTTGCACGCTTTAGAGTCCGTTGTTTCCGTCCAAAGAGAATATAGACCCAAGTTTGGCGGCACTCCTCCTAGCAGATGGAGTATAATGAAGCTCGTAAAGAATTGTGCCGAGCGTGACACAATCGCAAAAAGGCCTTATCATCGAGATCCCTCAATTCGGACGCAGCCATAAAACCCAATCTTAGAGTTTCGAAAAGGAGCTTATCTGCTCAAATAGGTGTCACCAAACACTCACTAGAGACTATTTTGCACCAAGATTTAAACTTATTTCCATATAAGATTCAATTAACAAACAAACTGAACCCTAGAGACTTCCCGATTCGCTTGGAACCTTGTGAGAAGATCATTCACTTGGTGCCAGAGGATGAAACGTCTTGAACTTGAAATGTTGTTAAACGGAAATGTTAAGAAACAAAATTCTCGAATATGGAGTAATTCTAATCCACAGATACTCAATCAGATGCAGTTACATCCACTTCGCATTAAACTGTGATGTACAGTTTCAAGGTTCATTATCGTATCGCTCCTTTATCGCAACATAGTCATAACTAAAAAAGCTTGTTTCGAGAAAAACGCATTTCAAATTTTTAGTTTCCACATAAGTCTTAGAAATATTTAGACAATATCTCCTAAAGGAAACAGTTTTAAAGTAATTTGAATAAATTTTTGGCACAATACAAAGGGTAATAATGCTAACAATTCTGCATTGTTAACTCGAAAAGCTTATTTTTTGAGATGTGACTATGTTGCAATAAAGGAGCGATATGTCAAACCGCTAAAAATCGACAAAAACCGTATAACCAAAATGACCGTTAAGACATTCACGTTCCACAGCAAAAACGTGCATCAAATATGAAAAGCCAGACCCGGTCTTGTTGGAAGACCGGTTTCAATTTTTTTCCCCCCAATTCCCAAAATATGTTTCAGGAATCGCCAAAATACCCTCGCTTCCCTAGAACAACCCTGGATGCAATACGGCAACTTAAATTTTTTAACTAAAGCCGGCAACACTCTTTTCTATAGTTAGAGGCATTATATCGATCTGCTTTTCCATAAGGAAGTTCATTTTTGTGTTGGCGGATGCCGTTTGCGTTCCAGAAACATATTTAAAAAAAATCATCTATTTAGAATTGCCTGCAAAATAGTGGATTGCATTCAGTATTTTCTGGATCACGGTTGTCATAGAAACCGTAAATGTGTTTATGGATTGAAGAAAAGTCGGCAGAGTTGCCTCAAGATTGCTAAAATTGTGATCGGAGTTTTGAGACTTGCGCTCCTGGCTTAAATTTTGTCTATCGGATTTCACCACATTAGCGTAAAAAACTTGTTTGGAGATTTGTATATTATTGTGGCTGGTTAACTGAGCTCATCTGGGGAAATGATATATGACTGCTGGGATTGCTTAATACAGCTTGAGGGCTTATTTGCCATTGACCGCTTAAAGTGATTATAGACGGGCCAACCCCTGTAATTTGCAGTATAGTTACCTCCACAGTTGCTGCATTTTTGAGCATACGCTTCAGTCTTTGGCTTCTTGCATTGTGATGTACGGTGAAGTTCGTCACATACAACACTAACTACGGGCAATTTACAATAGGCCTTAGTATGGCCAAATTCCTGTCAACTTAGGTATTGACCAGGCGCTAAACGCTAACGCGGCTCCTCTATGGTAACCCTACGATGTATAAGAAATTTTAGGGTGTAGATTGCATGTACTTCATTCTTCTTTAGGACAATATCCCCTCGTTCCAGTTCAACCCTAAACATGGGCTGAGGGATCTTTTCACGGTTTCTGAGGTTCACTACGTTTTTAATTTTAAATACTATATCTTCCAATCCAGTTTTCACATCATCAGAGTCTACACAAGGGTCAATACCTTCTATAACGACTTGAAGATCTTTAGCACTCTTAAGCTGATAAATGTAAAAAGATCGTTTCTCCTTCTCCAGAACGTCAGACAATTTTCGGTAATCATTTTCCTGGTTTACCCGGATTTTTGTTTCACTAATGCTGTGCATCAGCTTCGCTGATGTTACGTTGAAAGCGTCTTTAGCGACTGCCGTAATAAGTTGTTTTACCAGTTCATTAGAAGTAGGCTCTCTCAAATATCTTGGTGGCAATTTAAATTAGTCAAAGAACCGTCTGCAAAATTACAAAGCGAGTCATTGATGAAATGGAAAATAAGCCCTGTGACCAATTTATAGGATGTGTAGATGAAACACATTTTGATTTACAGAAGCCATAATTGTATTGGGTATACACCTTTTTGAGCATTGGGTAATACACCTTTTGCCCAGTCGGTATGTACTGCCATAAAATTGGTCAAAATGTCTTTTTGTGTAAAATTAATTTTACATTCAAAACAAATTTTGAACTTACATTTCTTTTGAGTTTTTCTGTTTGTCGGGTTTTCGATAGTACTTTTGCTTACGAGTAAAAAGTTGCACGGTTGCATTCAAATGGTTACTCGCTATCGAATGGCATCATTAGAAATGTCGATACCTTTTACTCGATATCGAATGAGATAATCCCAAAGGTGTAAAAACTCGCACATTCGGGTAAGAACTTCGCTCGTAAGCGAATGACAGAATTAGCCCTAGGGGTGAAACGATACCAGTAAGGTATCGATACTTCTACGGTATCGATCGCAAAGTATCGATACCTACACGGCATCGAATAAAAAGCATCGATACATACTTATATCGGTCGATTAGTAGCAGATAAGAACATATAGAGCCAAAAATCAAAATTTTTGTTTTCGGCTTGATCTTCTGCTTTACTGGCTGAAATTGAGGTGTCTTAATTGGCATCCCGCAAGCGAAGATTTTTAGATTCTATTATAGTGATTCTTTTGCTATATTCACCCAATATGTTGTCTTGTAAATGTCTAACACATTAAATGGAAGAAGAAAAACTTTGTAGCTTGGATATAAGACAATTTATCGTTAGTATAAACTTCGACAAAGTCACATATCAAGGCCGACATGGCCCGAATATGATAACAGGACCACTATTATTCTTAGGGCTTGCCTCAACGGAGGTTGCGTTCTGCTATGGCAGACCTGACGGGATGTTGTCACATAAGGACGCGGGCAAGGAGGTTAAATCTACTATTTAATGACTTCTGTAGAAGTTGCAGAGACGTGGAGGAAGTAGAGAGCATTGAGCAATTCCTTTGTCGGGGTCCAGCTCTTTCTTATATGAGGGCATTGTATCTAGGTATACCGATGCTGCATGATTTGGGGAAGGTATCGGTATGTGATGTAATTGGATTGGACTACTTTATCCGATCCTCGGGTTGGTTCTAAACCAGTGATATGTAGATGTATTGAGATACATATCACACCCAGACAATACAATGGGACCAGTCTGGGCTCAAGTGGGCTGGCTTTACAATAGCTGGCAGCCTGTTAAACCTAACGTAACCTACAGTCACAAAATTCTGGCCTGAAGATTTTTTAGTGACAAATTCGAACGGTTTTAGTAACTGAACTACTTATTCTAGTATTTCAAGATCGTGACCGCAATCTTATCGTTATTTTTATGAAATACCATTATACACCCGATTTTGGTTGTTCCATTTGCATGCACAGGTTGCATGAACTTATTTTATAAAAACTTTGAAAACAAATAAAATTATAGTAACAATGGTGATCGACTAAGTTTTTTGCCTGTCACCAAAAAACGAATATTTCTGACCGATACTAGTAGTTTGGACCGATACCTACTTGATACTCAATAGTAAAGCATCGATACCAAGAGTACTTAGTATGTATTTACTCGTATCGTTTCATCCCTAATTAGCCCACAGGATTGAACTTGAGCCAGAGAATGATACTATCATATAATATTAGAAATATTAAAATAAGTTCGACTATTCATCACATTAATACATACATATATATCTCACGGCACAGAGCCTATCAACATGCCTACATACGTACGTTGATAAATAATAAAAATAAAATAGCTGCTTGTTCAGTGACAGGAAACTGCAGTACAAATAACTGGGGTTATAAAAAATTCCATATGTGATCAATATGAGACAAATATAGACGAAAAAATAAATAAGAGCTCGGTAGATGAGCGGCCGTATTGGAAAAAACATCATGTTTACATGGTACTGAGTTCGAATCCTAGTGGGCGCCGATGAGCAGTGTAGCGACTGCGAAATAGCTAGTTGTCCCCGGCTTTAATGTATTCAAATATTTTTTCCTGTCTTCTTTGATCAAGAGTTATTGATCGCGGCATTGAGCCAGGATTGAACGTGAGCCAGACGAATGATACCATCATACAATATTAGAAATATTAAAATAAGTTAGACTATTTATCACATTAATACATACAGATTCAATTAATAAATAAAAACTCAAAAAAAAAAAAAAATCCGAACAGAATTGAAAAAGCATATGCTAAAGAATGTATTCTTTAAAGTTTCTGTTTATACTCCTGCTTAAAGAATTGTTTCTTTTGAATTCTTCTTCCTTAGGCAATTAAGCTAATTGGATTTTTTGTTTTCCAGCTTAAGAATTATAAGACCCTAAGACCACAATGTGGCATACACATATGTATGTGTACACACATACATATATACTGAATGTGTTTCAAAGAAAACAAAGAACATGCAGATACATATGAGTACATACATGCATATGTGAGTACGTTGATAGTGGCAGTGGGGCATTTGCTTTTAAATGGCGAAAGTTAAACTTGCGGTGTGTTTTTTTTTTTTTTAACAGTGCATGTGCTTGTTATATTTTAAATTAATTAGCAAACTAACAAGCTACAATAACAGTAAAACAATTCATTTAAATTACAACAAAAAAGCAGGCTAATGAAAGAAAAAGACAAATTTTTCTTCCTCTTTTTGTTTTGTTTGTTTGGTTTTTTCATTTAATTGAAAGGGTTAAAAGGCAGGCAATTAGTTGCCATTTTTAATAGGCGCACAGTTACCGAAAGCCAGAAGTTTTACAGGAATTTTGTTCAAAAACAGCTAAGAGTAACAAATTAAGAATATTAGAGGAGCTGGCTGGCTGGCTGGCTGACTGTTCGTTCGTTCGTTCGTACGTTCATTAAACTCGTAGCAACAATTAGCAGCAGCTAAACTGAAATACAAGCAATATTTAAAGAGTAAGAGTTCAGTGGGAAGCATTCATTCCCAAACCGATGATTTAGTATTAAAAAACAAGCAATAAAAAAAAATTAAATGATTGCTTACAAATGCTAAATACAGAAAAAAGATCAACTGACAAACATGTTCGTCAAAAGATTTCTAGCTTTCATTCCTTAAAAAGAAACCCCTGGGCCTGCTTTAAACGGCAAACCCGCATTCGAAAGTCCCAATTAAAAAATTCAACAACACAAAATTTTAGAGTTCAAGTCTAGTCAACACTTCTAGTGGAAACCAAACTAAAAGTTGTGCTGTGTGTAATGTTGTGTGTGTGTGTTTGCACGAATTTATGTTGCTGTAGATGTTGCAACAGCAACATACCAACCAACCACCAGCAGCTGTAGATTGTAATGATTATGATGAAAAGCCTTAATTAACACTTTAACAAGCAATTAAAATTCATTTACAATAAAATAAAACACTACACTACACTCACCCACCTACACACTCACACACACACACGTACTCCCACACACACATACACATAACTAACAGTATTGTATTTTTATACTCTTATAAGCCATTCATTCAACATGTTGTAGATATAAAATAAACAATTTTTAATTGGCTTCAACAGCAGCAATAGCAACAACAACAACAACAACAACAACAACGAACAACAAAATCCCAAAGAAAGCAAGAAAAACTGAATTTTGTATTTTTGCATTTAATTAAGGTAGATTTCAATTAAGAGCTCAGCATATTAAAGAAAGTATATTTTCGAAATGGTTTCCATTTTTTCTTTTTTTTCAATATTTTATTTCCATTTTACACAATTTTCATTAAATAATTTAATTGAAAATTCAAACCAAGAACTCGTACGACTGACTGTAGTAATAAGAATTATTTTTTACAAAAAAGGATAATTAAAGCAATTTTTACCAGGATAACAGCCGTAATGCGCCACTAATTAAAGGAAGAACAATTAAAAGCACAAAAATAGTTTTTTAATTTGCCTAAATTCAGATAATGAGTTTTGTTTGCTCCAGCGAGTACAATAAATTATAAATGAAATGTGATCTTATGAGCCAAGAAAAAAGTCCACAAAAATAAAACAATATGCGCTGGCACAAACAGAGCGATTACTGCCTCACAAATACACACACACACATCCAAATAAGCACAGAGTTTCATCGTTGAAGATGCTAAAGGATTGAAAATATGTTTCATCAGACATACACACATACGAGTAAGTATGTATGCAACACACCTGTAATAGGTTGAGAGGCAAGTCTGGCTAAGACGAATAAATTTTAAGTTCTTTTTATTAGGTGTACAAGTTTACTTCCGCCGTTTGCCATAGGTGGATGTAGCGGTAAAAGTAAGTAGTCGTCGAAACAATTAGATCGCAGATGTCATACAATACGCTTAGATATTTGTAAACACAACGCCACCGAAATACAGGGTGGCTGATGAAAGCTGCTACCACAAAAAAAAAACTAATGATTTATTTTTTGTGTAACTAAACTGTTCTATTTTTATTGTATTTTATAGATTGATCTTTAAGTTTAACTAAACTCGAGAATTGGGAAATGAAACAAGAATTTGGATAGTGCAACGCTTTTACGCTTTAGAGTCCGGTGTTTCCGTGCAAAGGGAATACATGGTCTGATCAAAAAATAACCGTTTCAAATTTCGGGAGTTACATATATAACAGACGTATGTTGGTACACACGTCTGTTATATATCTTGGCAATGTCAGCCATTTTCGATTGTCAGTTTGTTTTTGACAGCTAAAAAGCTTAGTTGCGTTACAACACGTACTCTTCGATTTTTTACTAAATTTACTAAACTTTGAGCAAAAACAACGCGTAGTGCATCACGAATTCTTGCCACAAGGTCATACGGTCAGTAAGGAATACTACCTTGCAGCTATGCGCCGTTTGCGCGAAGGAATTCGTCAGAAACGCACAGAATAATGAAAATGATACAATTATTGATTTTGCGCAGGTTTAAGCCCAGTTCAGACTATTATACTGTGTATTAATACTTGTCAAAAATTCAAATAATACGTGCAAGTCTGATAGTCTGAATGTAATCAGTCATACATACGAAAAATAATACGATAAAAATTTGACATCCCATACGACTTTTTTGTTTTTTTGAAACTTTTCAATACGATAATACTTTACATTGGATCAGGGTTGTGTTTTTTAGCAAACCATTTTTACTAGCCGACTATTTATTAGCCGATAGCATGCCGTCACCAATAGTATTTTTTGTCGTTATTTCTTTTAGCTGAAATTTGGGATTTAGCTGTCGTATATAAATGTATTTTGCTCATGCTATATGTAGAACATAAAATATTTTGGTGCTTTTAAATTTGGATCTGTCTTACATAATTATTATATTGGCTGCTAAACATTTTCAAACGCCGGCACGTCTACCGCCTACGACGAAGAGCTCACCTGCCGCCGTGTAAAGTTTTATGTTGGCTCTGCCTGATATATAAAAAAATATGAACAGCTGTTTTCTTTTCCACTCAAATTTTTTGGTTTATATCAAGTGTGATGGTGTGAATGCAAAATCTAATTTACGTTACACTTTTAGACAGTCGCAAGAAATGTGTTTAGACTTTTATCTCACAAAATCGTATAATGAGGCTCGTGAAGAATTTTGCCGAGCGTGGCACAATCGCAAGAACGCCTTGTCATCGAGATCCTTTAGTTCGGACACATAAAACTATCGCTGCTATAGCTGCTGCCATACAATCCAATTCTTGAGTTTCGACAAGGTGCTTATCTGCTCAAATGGGAGTCAGCAGACAGTCACTGCAGATAATTTTGCATCAAGATTTAAACTTATTTCCAGATAAGATTCAATTAACAAACAAACTGAACCCTAGAGACGTCCCGATTCGTTTGGAATTTTGTGAGAAGATCATTCAATTGGTATCAAAGGATGAAAACAAGACACATTTTGAATAAACGACAATGTTAACAAACAAAATTTACGAATATGGAGTAATTCTAACCCACAGAACCTCAATCAGATGCATTACATCCACTTCGCATCACAGTGTGGTGTGCAATTTCTTCAAGATTCATTGTCAGGCCTTACTTTTTCTTACTGTTACGGTCAATAGAGACCGTTACTTGAAGATGTTTTTCTCTCCAAATTTACGCTGAAAGAGAATCCCTTTCAATTATGTTTGATTTCAACAAGATGGAGCAACGTGTCACATAGCCGCGACTGCTAAGACAGAATTGAGGCAAAAATTGCCCAATAAACAGATTTCAAGAAACTCCACATTCTGTCGGCCTCCCAGGTCTTCTAATCTCATTGCACCTGATTTTTTTTTTTTTTTTTTTTTTTTTGTGGAGTTATTGCAAACAAGAAGTTTACAAAAGAAACCCAACAAATTTGGATGGTTTAGTGCATCCCATTTAAACGCTACTTAAGACAATTCCCGCACCAACACTTCAGGCATGTGTCACCCAGAGTGGAAGCCATTCGAATTCAACACTTTATCGAAAAATGAGGATATTCAAAAGATTTCAGTTACTTCATCAGATGCAATTACATCCACTTCGCTTCACAGTGTGGTGTGCAGTTTCAAGGTTTATTTTCGTATGACCAAATTATCTCAAATTACTTAATTTGTTTCAATTTAAGTCGAAATCGTCTTTGCCATACTGTGCGACTGTTAGTATTATAAATGCAACCTTGGGGCACCAATTATTGGTGAGTTTCAATACGAAAAAGTGACATTTAACTACGAATCAGTGTTGCCAAGCGTAGGGATTTTTCCCTTTTTGTACAGATTTATTTGTTTATTTTCACATGTAAGGGGAAAATACAGATTTTGCATGATTAGGTTTATTATAGAGAATTTTTAAATTATCATCATGGTGCACATTATTATTTTTCAAATCCCAACGGGTGCTGATGAGTAGTGTAGCGACTACGAAACAGCTAATTGTTCCCCAGCTAAAGATGTGATTATTATTTTTCTTGTCTTCATCAATCAAAACTTATTCATCACAAAAAATTTGTATTGTAAAAAATCCTTCTTAAGAAAAAACTTAAGAAAGGAAAAACTAAAACCCGATGTACAAATGTACAAACCAAAAATCTACCTTAAATTATTATTTTTTATTATACTATTATAATTTTTCCGACACGATTAAAATGTTGCCCAAATTGAATATCGATGCACTTTCATCCAATATATTTATAAACAACGTTAAATATATTAACAATAAGTATTTCCCAATTATGTCAAAAAAATCAAAATCGTTTTAAAGTTGATAGGAATGTTTTTTTCTATAACAACGGGCTTACAAAAAAAAAAAAAAAAAAAAAAAAAAAAAAAAAAAAACTAAGCCGTGAAGTTATAAATTACATATGCATTCTAGGATCTCATTTGCAAGCTGTTCAATTAATTACATACATTTTAGATGTTCAGCCTAACCTCCTTGAAATAATTTAATCGCAAAGATCTCCTAACTAAGCGTATTAAATAATTGGATGTCTATATATCGTGAAACTGGTTTAAGCTGTGTTTTTTCGAACTCCTGCAAAGTTGTATTTATTTATATTAACGTTGTGATGTCCTTACTTATTCCATCACAAAATGCATATACTAGCTTGAATTAGACCAAAACACTTAAGAGAATTTATTTATATAGCTAAGCACATACATATATTTTTAATCATATAAAACATTTAAGTTGTGTTTTTACACTAATTTAACTAATTTACTTTTTAGTAAAAAGTTGCACTTTTTGCATTTACACTAAACATAAAAATCGTATTAAAATAATCTCTTTGCGCAAAATCTAAATGAAAAATTGTATAGGGAAATACAGTTTGATTGTAGGGGGAAATAACGATTTTTATGCGCTGTGGTAGGGCTTTCACAAAAAATCTCCTGGCAACACTGGGTGTGGCTCACATTCAACATCGGCCTTAAAACACTTGATATTTAAAAGCATTTTAAATATAATACAAAGAGCTGCAATCGCTATTGTTTAACGTAATTTTCGGAAATGCATAATTTTAGGAGACATTTTCTGTAAGTCTGTCTGTAACAGCTGAGTTTCACTGTATTTTTGTATGAAACTTCATTGTAAAAGATTCATTATTAATTAAAATATATCTTAAACGACAAAATGTTGATTGTATTTGAAGGCAAAACATTATGAAAAGTTTAAAGTAAATATTCTTTATACAAAGAAGGCTTTTCTGCTGCAGTTTTGTTTTATTGCGGCAGAGTGAGTTGAAAAGTAAAGAGGTCCGTCCGTCTGTCTGCGTCTTTTAAATAAACTGCAATGTCTGCTTTCTGAAATACAAATTCCTCATTAATAATAATAAGTACTAATTGTTTAACTTATCCAATTATAACATAAATATAAAACCGCCTCTCATAAAGGTAAAAAAAAGAAAAACAAAATGTAAAAATTAATTAACTAGTTTCGTTTGAGAATGTTGTTTGTGGCACCGGAACGGGAAGAACATGCGGCTGGTGGCTATGGGGCACTTTTATTAAATTCTTCAACTTGTAACAGACAGACAGACAACTAATTGATGAAAAGGGCGAGAATTTTTTTTTTTTTTTTTTTTTTGTGTTGAACTAACAAATTAGAGCAATTAGTCGCAATTTTCAATAGGAGTTCAGCAAATTGCAAAAGGAATGCAAAGTTTAGTTTCACACAGTTGACGGTCGATCTGGCGTACTGTCTGACTGGCTAGATGTATTTTATTACATGGTTTAAGGAAGGAACATTAATGGGGAAGGGGGGTAACAGAACAAAGGGTTGGTGTTGGCTGGTGTTCTTGGCAAAATTCAACAGAAACAGAAAGATGTTTAATGCAGCAATTAAATATTTAATGAATACTAATTAAATGTTAAAATGAGAAAGAAAAGTGACTGCGTCGATTGTCGAGAGTAGTAAGAAGTATAAAAGCAGCGAGCGCCTTGCAACCGATTGCCAGCCATAACCGCCATCCGTTCGCATGTTGTGCTTCGTTTAAAAAGTAAACACACGTACATATGTACATCAGTACATATATGAATGTTTATATTTCTATAATATGCCCCTCATATGGTGCGTTTCAGTTCTGCCGATGATAATGGCCACAACCTTGGGCGTCGAAACGTACAAAATCATAAAGATAAGCAAAACCAACTTATTGCCAGTTAATGTTTAGATTAAATTAAACAATTTTTTGTTTTGTATAACAAAAAACAGCGTTTAAAGTAAAAATCCAGTGTGCAAAAAAATGCTAATAAAAAGAGTTCTTTCTGTGTGCCTGGTGAAATTCGAGTAATTTGACATGAATGTCATTAATCTTAAATTAATTGAGCAATAAAAATAAAAGTGGAAGGAAGGAATATGGCGAAAAGGTTCCTCCCCTCTCAATCAGCCAGCGCACTTTGCAAAATATTGGGAGAAACTTGAATATGAAAACGTTGTAAACCAATTAAAAAATAATAAAAGCCAAATTGATGATTAGGGATACATCCCACATCATTCAATATTAGAGTCAACTTCGCCATTAACAATTTTTCGAATAGTATTGAAATTGTTGGTAAAAGGCTTATTGGTGTATATGAATCTACTTCAGTGGGATCCTTTCCTAGATTATGTATCATAGTAATCACAGAGACCTTCTACTGTGCAGGATAATAAAAGGAAGAATTCTTCTAGCTACGCGAGGTAACTGTTCAAGCATTTTACCAGTAATTTGATCAATGCTTGGAGCTTTCCTGGTGTTTGTATTACCAATGGCGGTAATTCCGCTGTATCATTTGTGATAGAAACATTTTTTAAATGCACTCACAGAAAAAGGTATCTTCATATTGATGACGGCGGGTCATCAGTATTGTGACATCAATAGTGTGCAAATAGTCATCAGTAATATGAAAAATATCATCAATCTCAACAACAAAAGTCATCAGACAATTTTGTCATATATTGAGTATCATCAATGCTACAACTGTGGTGACATCAATTCAATGATTCATTTTATTAATAGTTATAATACATCTAATTTGTCAAAGTTTATTATAAGAAAAGCCTAAATAGTGTTATAATATTTTCTATATATTGTTGAAAAAGAATTAGGTTGTAAAAATTATTATTTTTAAATTTAAACTAATTTTTAAGAAGTAGAAAAAAATGCATCATATTAATGACATTTAGTCATCATATGCGACGTTAGTTACAAAAATATAATGACAGTGTAGAGAGTAAAATAAAAAGAAGAACTACGAAGCAAAAAAAGCGAACATTTCCTCATACACAGCATGCACACAATTAAAATATAATAATGCGCCACACAGATATTGTATTGATGGCACGAAGTCATCAAAAGTATTATTAGAACATTTTTAGTTCTCATGGATTTCTTGAAGATGGGATAAAGTTACGTGTTTGAACATATTTTTGAAATCATTAAATTGAACCGGAGTTTAATGTTGATGATAGCGTACCATAGTATTGATGATATGTCGTCATCAAATTTACTTCACGTGCCTGTTTTCTGATGTTAATGAGCTATCACATCAATAAGATTGAATCCAAATTATAGTTGGTTTGATGTTAGTGCGCCATTCTGTTGATGATATTTTGTCATTGCATTGACTTCATTTAATAATTTCTTCGGTATTGGAGTTTCCTTGCATTGATTGCATGCTTACATCAAACGTTTTCCGATAACGCATCGCTATGATGTCAGCATGACATTTCATTGATGAAATAATTTTCATAATTAGAGCAACTGATGTAATGGTTGATATCACAGCGATGAAAATTGTCATGGGGTCAAAAATGATGACATTTGGCATTGCACCGATGTCAGAACACATAACAGCTATGACAGGTTTTCTATGAGTGTGCAGCGTAGTCAACTTTGAAATTTCAAAACGCACTAAAATGGGAGAAAGACGGGTTATTTCGAAAAAAAACGCACCAAAAAACATTTTTAAAAAACATTTTATGACGTTAACTAACACAGGTTAGTTAACGTCATAAGAAAGGCATTTGAAGATAAAAAATATTGCTCTGCCTTATTCATCGACGTCTCACAGGCTTTTGATAAAGTGTGGCACGATGGACTAATGCATAAAATAAAGTTTAACTTACCTGCAAACATACATAACCTTTTGAAAAGCTATTTATATTGTCGCCAATTTATAATAAAAGAAGGCGATTTCATAAGCCCCGCCCAGCCTATTGAAGCTGGAGTTCCCCAAGGCAGCATATTAGGGCCTATCTTATATTTGATCTACGCATTTGACATGCCGACAAGCACCAACATTCACACTTCAACATTTGCAGATGATACAGCATTCCTTAGCATACATAGTAACCACCAGCAAGCATCAATAAACTTACAGGAACATATCGACAAACTAGAGAAATGGCTCAAGCTTTGGAAAATCAAGGTTAATGAACGAAAGTGTGCCCATGTTACATTCGCACTGCGTCTAGGAACATGCTCACCCATTACTATTAACAATAAAGTAATACCTCAACACAGTGAAGTCAAATACCTCGGTATTCATCTTGACCGTAGACTAACATGGAAGACGCACATCGAGGCAAAAGTAACGCAAATGAAATTGAAAGCAGTGCAAATTAACTGGCTAATAGACAGAAATTCGACTTTGAAGCTTGATTGTAAACTTTTGCTGTACAACGCGATTCTAAAGCCAATATGGTGCTATGGGATTCAATTATGGGGCACAGCCTCTGCATCTAACATTGAAAAAATTCAAAGAAGTCAAAATAGAATTCTCCGTAGAATTACAAATGCTCCATGGTACGTTAAAAACTCACGAATCCACGCAGATCTGAACGTACCTTTTGTGAAATCTGAATTTGTGAAGTACGCGACAAGATATATTAACAAACTTGAAATCCATCCAAATCCACTTGCAGTTAATATCCTTAACTTTGGTGGTCATACCCGTCTGAGAAGGAGGGATACTTTGGCTACCATTAGAGCTCTAAACAGATGACTGAATTCTGAAATAATATTCGCATAAAAATAAATTTTTGTCCAGCACTGGCAGGACTTTAATTAAAATTTTTCTTTAGTATTAAGATTTGAATACTTATTGTCATTACATTTTTTTTATGTAGATTCAATAAATAAAATAATAAAGTTAAAAAAAAAAAAAAAAAAAAAGATATGTTCACAAAATTACAAAAAAAAAAAAATTTTTTTCAAATATTTGTATTAGAAACGCAAATTTATTGAAAACTTAGAATTTGCTCTTTTACTTAATGTACTGTTTACAGAACACAGACGAACCACACGTTTAGAAAATTGTATGGGAAGCATTCAAAAACAAACAGTGCTTTTTATACAAATTTTCTAGGTGAGTGCTCTGTGATGTTCATAAAAAGCATAATATTATTGTATTAAAAACTTAAATTTTAGCTTCATTAATACATTGAACGTACCATCTCCTTGAACGAAGTGAGCCGGTTACTAAACTGACCACTTTTCGTTCAATAGTGAGCCATTCAGTTTGGATAGCTTTCGTTCAAATATCTTTCATTCTTTTTATGTCCTGTTCTTTTGTTTTTGTTGTTTTGTTTAACAATAATGGGGTTGTTTTTTAATAGAGTAGAAAATAGAATATGATACTAATTTAATTTGATCCATCTAAATGATTGCTATTTAAAATTATTTACAATAAATTTTTATCACTTTTTATTTCGTCATTTTGATTTGTTTATTTTACGGAGCTGTATTGAAATGTGACCGGAAAATTGTAGGGCTGGCACCGAGCCTTTCGTTCAAAATGACCGATTGAACGATCAGTCTTTTGTAATTGAGCGAAAGTGACCGGTCACTGAAAGGAACAACCCGGCACAGCCCTATTCGTATTATTTCTTATTGTGCTCTCTGCAAAATGAAGTGTAGAAATTTTGTACACTTGAATGAAATGCTATTGAATGTATTAGTGATATGCATTAAAAATAAATTTTTCCTATTCTGAAATTAAAAGTTGTTTTAATTTGATTTGGTGCCACCAAAAGTTAAAAAACCACCAAAAATTAAAAAACAGCGCACCACGCACCGGCTAACAAATTTTTCGCACAAAACATTTTAGAAAGCACCAAAAAGTTGACAACACTGCTATATAGTTAGTGGTAGCTAGCTGTTCGGCTAGCTTAAGGTTTTCAGAAAAATCGTTAATTGACACTTCAATATCTTCTGGCGTTCTCAAGGCAATATTTTCCTTACAATGTACACTCAAATATTTTTTATATTTTAACCAATTAACTCTAGTGACGGTCAATGCTAAGTCACTAAATGGGTAAGTAATCCGATGACAAATCTAATGAAGGCTCCACTTACATCCACTCTAAAGCAATTCCAAAATCTATAACATCTGAAATATCTCGTCGGTCTGACGGCCAATAAATCAAATCTAAGCCTATTTTGGAAACGGTGTCAAAAAGCACACGGGCTTTCGAGGTAATTAAACGTGATCACCAAAAAGTGTGTTTAGCGTTATAGTCGCCAGCCGCTAAAAATCGAGGACCAAGTGATTTGAAAAAATGTGAATATTGTAAATCGAGAAAATAACAATTTTTTCATGAAAATCTTTAATACATATATTATTTGCTTGGGGATACTCCTCGCGTGTCTCATTCGGTAAATAGATAATAAAATGTAATTTTGCTCGTGTATTTAGTTCAAAAGAATTAATGAAAAATTATTGTAAATAATTTTTGTTATATATTTTTGATTATTGTTATAATTCAAAAATTTAAATAATTCTTGACAAAAACTGGATTTGAAGTTGAGCCAGAAAAAAACCACAATGTAATATTCTTAATATTGTGTAATTGTTCGAACTTAAGGTCTTTTGGAAGTTTTTGGTTTTTTATATAATTGTCTGGCAAAAAAAAAAAAAAAACCAAAAACTTCCAAAAGACTGTTCTGCAAATCACTTTTTGTCAAAGTGATTTCAAATCACGCAAAAAGTGTTCTGCACAGAGAAACTATTTAAATCACGTGATTTTAAACCGGTCAGCCAAATGGCTGGCTTTTTGATATCACTTGGTTATTTATCTGTGTTTTTCATTACAAATTTAATAAAACTATTTTTATGTATTTAAAATGATGTGTTGTTTGCTCATTTTCGTAATAAAATTAAGTTTTATTCACACAGAAACATAAATATTCAGCCATGTTCCGCGAACGCGCGTTCTGAAACCGCAATGTGTTTTGAAAAACGCTTAATTGATTGTTAGGTGTTCTGAGGAACGCGCGTTTTACTGGCGTTTAGGAGTTTTTTCCGAAAAAACACAACATGTGTTTTACATACGTATATATGTATGTGGTGGTAATATAAAACGAAAAAAAATTTGACAACAAATAAAAAATTTTCAATTTAGTTTACTTAATGAAAATGTGTAAAATTCTTTAAACTTTTTATTGAAATAAAAGAAAACATATTAAATTTTAATTGTGAATAATTTGATTGCCTTTTGCAAGTTCAGTTTTAGCAAATTCAATCAGTTCACTTCAATATATGCGAGTTGAAGTCGCCAATTTCAAGCGATATGCGTTTTCCAGAACACCTATTTGGCGATTTCAAATCGCAAAACCATATTTCTTGCATTATACGTTTCTCAGAACACCTATTTGGCGTTTTCAAATCGAAAACGCTAAATTTAAGCGATTTGCGTTTCTCAGAACATGCCTGATTAATAAATTGTTTTGCTTTGGTTACCAATGATCGTGATTTACATTTTCTCTTTAGCAGTCAGCTGGTTTATTTTTTTTATTTCATTTTCACTTTTTATTGTAGTTAAGAATACAAAACTACAGACAAACGAAGCAAAAATGTAAATAAACATCTGTTTTCTCGTCCTTCGAAAAATTAAAAGCACGTCGAAAATCGTAAAATCACGTAATATACAGAACAGCTTCAAATTGTCTGCGTACTTTCAAAACAGTTCGTGATTGAAAAGCACGCCATTTTCAGAACAGGCCTGATAGACTAAACTGATTTTTTCATGAAAATTTAAACAACATTTTTTGCTTGTGGTAATAAAAAGAGGCTACTAAAAAAAACAGAAATTGAAAATTCCCGATATCGATCCATATATATCCGAGCATATTTAGTTCAAATTTGTAATATTTACTATATATTTAAGTGACTATCGTGAAGGGTGCTTTATATTCGGCTCAGCCGAATATACGACATTTTTTATTTGTTTCTTTTGTACACGTTTTTCGTTTTTTGTGTCTTTTCACCTCTCAAATAAATGAACAACCGTTGGAAGCTACGATTTGTTTTTTCTTTTTAAGTATCAAAAGTAGAAAATAAACATTCAAACAATGGAATTTATTTATTTTACTAGCTTTTAATATTGATATCACTACAAAAAAACTGTAGCGAGAATAAGTCATTTGTATTCATAATTGTTAAACTGTTATTTAGTGTTTAGCAAGAATTTTTGTAACAAGTTTGTTCTTTAGAACATTCTATGCAGCCTTTCAGCACACAGTGTGCTCATGTTTCAATGTGCTAGTGATAATATTTTAGTGCACTGGCTCTGTTTTGCTAAGAGTCATTCTAATGATTTGTTTTGGTTTTTGCTATGAAACAGAATTCAAGCACTATGAAGTAATTGTTCTGTTTCCAAATGTTCTTTTGTTTTAAAGATTGTTCTAATATATAATTCTTGAAAATACCGCATAGTAGTAAGATGCGTTCTCTAAAATATTATGTGCAGTCTATTGGTAAATAATCGAGTAAGAAGATCTTTTTTTAACGAATTACGATTCCGCGATTTTTTTACAATGGTAAAATTAGAAATGCGTGGTGTCATTAAATATTTACTCGTACATAAAAAAGCTTTTTCGGGACAAGAAATCCATAATGATATGGTGAATGTTTTAGGTGAAAGTGCTCCTTCATATGCAACAGTAAAAAGTTGGGTTGCTGAATTTAAAAGTGGTCGTACAGGCATTGAAGACGAACCACGTAGTGGACATGCAAAAACAGCAACAACAACAGAAATTGTAGCCAAAGTGCATGATATGGTATTAAATGATCGACGAATAAAAGTGTGTGAAGTAGCTAATTTCATGGGCATCTCAAATGATCGAGTCCATTTAATTTTGCATGAAGAACAACAGATGAAAAAGCTTTCTGCAAGATGCATAAGAATAAACATTTCTCAAGCTCGTTTGGATGGTTTTAAGCGAAATAAAATTGATTTTAAGCAACGTTTCATAACTGTTGATGAGACATGAATCCACCACTATACTCCAGAGACAAAAGAACCATCCAAACAATGGACTGAAGCTGGAGGAAGTGCGCCAAAGAAGGCAAAAACAATTCAATCGGCTGGTAAAGTTATGGCAACGGTTTTTTGGGACTTCAAAGGTATTTTATTGTTTGACTATCTGCAAAAGCGTAAAGCAATAAATTCAGAGTACTATTGCAACCTTTTGGATCAATTAAATGTACAAATTCGAGAAAAACGTCCTGGTTTACAACACAAAAAATAAGATTTCATCAAGACAACGCATCAGCGCAGAAGAGTGTTTTAACAATGGCTAAAATCGACGAATTAAAGTACTAGTTGCTTGACCACCCACCTGATTTAGCTCCCAGTGACTTTTACCTGTTCCCAAATCTAAAAAAATTCCTTGCTGGCAAGCGTTTTATCTCAAATGAAGATGCAATTACAGTTGTGAACCACTATTTTGAACACCTTGAGGAAAACTATTTTAATCAAGGAATAGAATTGCTACAAAAGCTTTGGACAAAGTGTATTGAAGTTTCAGGAGATTATATTGAAAGATAAAAAAATATTTTTGAAAAACTAACTATTCTCTTTCATTGATACGCTAAGAAGTTTCCGAACCGCCCTCGTGGTCTGCTAATAATATAATACTAGTAATTTCTTTAAAAATCTGAGCCTTGGCCATATTGTCCTGATTTATTAACGCGGTGCTATTTGAATCAAATCTGGGATTTGTTTGTTTCTAATTTACTCATGCTTTATGACACCTGTCAATGATTTCATCTTGAATTCCATTTATTTTTTTCACTAAACATAATATCAGGCAGCTGGGCTTTGAAAGTACGTTTCTCTCTTTAAATATTAAATTGAATAATAAAATACCTTAAAGGGTGTTTTGTCAGAAAGCCGACAGACACCGACTGCTGTCCGACAATGTGGGAAAATTTATAAAAGTAAAACAATTCTGGCAGGCACCTGAACAGATCAACAGAAATATGAGCAGGTTAAACAAAAACTTTGTTCAAAAGGACTAGTTGTAAAAGTGGCCGAAGTGAGAGTTAATGAAAAAGAAATAGAAAAACTTATTTAGGGATTGTGTATAAAATTAAAAATATTAAAGAAGGAAGGATGAGAGAAATAATTCAACAAGTGGTCAACTAACTTCATTTACTTTGTCAGTTTAGCCAAGTTAACAGGAAAATGCACAAGAAAGAATAAAGAAACTTAAAAATAAGCAGTTAAAGGAGACATGCAAGTAAAACAAATTGACACCATTTGTTATACTCGTAGTCACCGCAATTGATATGCGTTGCGGCATATTTGAAAACAAAAGCTGCACATAATAAAAACGGCTGATTATATGTTTCTTTAATATTACTCGTACAGTTTGTTTTTAAGATTTTTAGAGTATCGAATTACAAAAAATGTTTCATCAAGATTCATAAAAGTATTCCTGACAGCCTGTTGTAAATGAATTCCAAAGAGATGAGTCAGTTGCTCTCATTTTCTTCACTCACACATTATTTGGGCGTAACAAATAAAAAGAAATTGAGCCAAAACATCAAGTTTAAAAAGGAAAAATTATATGACATTATACAGGGTGATGCAGAACATCCTTTATGGTTTGAATCGACCTTTGGTGTTCAAAATAAAATTCAGCAATCTTTGCTCACTGTTCTGTTGTGTAGTGTTCCATGTAAAATTCACCAAGTCTTCTTCACAAAGTTCTGAAGTTAAAATATAAACAATTGATGGGTCGATTTACCGGATACGTGATCGAGTAAAACTGTTGGTAATTTTTTTTTATTGGGTACTGTCGTATTTAGAGATTACTGCATACGATAACGACTGTGTAATCGAGTATCAACTGTTTAAACCAAGTGTGCCCAGCCTTATGCGCTTGATGCTCAACTGTATTTGTAAAAGCGCTTAGCTATAAGGTTGTGCTCTTTAATACACAAATGCTGTGCTTAGCACTAGCAATGAAAAATACACTAAAATATTTTTTTGCCGTTCTTCACTGCATACACACAAAAGCAAAGCAAAAACACTTTCGCATGTTTTACTGGTAAACATTGACGACAGCGATTATCAGTGTGAATTTTGTTTTCGTAAGTGTTTTGCTTCTTACAACAAAAAATATTAAATAAAAATAGTTTATTGTATTTGTATTGTATTGGTGTTTACACTTCCATATAGAACTTGTAGGCACCACTGGTTTAAACTGCACTAGTTAGCTCTACAGCGATCGAAAAGAAGTTAAAGTGCACAAAAACTAAAAAATGTAAGTGCATATTTGAAACTAAAAGCATATATTTATAGTATAAAGAAAATATTTGTTAAAGCAGTATTAAAAAAAGGATGCAAAGGTACAGTATGTGATTGAGCTTCCTAACTTGGCAAAAAATTAATAGCGCTTTGATATAACCCCATCTGCGGAAATTTGAACGTATCTATTGAAGGAATAAACCGCTTAATGATTCTTAAATACATATGTATGTTAATTGTTAATTACTCGTATTAATGGAATCGGATGGTGGAATTTACTTGTGCATCAGTAGCCAATGACAATGGATCACTTTTGTAACGCACTTGCTTTATAATGAATATAGTTTAGAATTATCTTCAGACGACAAAAAACAGTATTGCCATCATTTTTTAAAAGACATTTTTATTATCTTTGCTTAATTATCTTTTAAGTTTTTACAAATAAGCGCCGAAGTTTTTTGTTTCTTCTTGTGCTTACTAAGAGATGTACAGGGCTGCCGATAATTTTTGAAAATATCGTCATTTTAGTTTTTAAATATCGTCAAAAAAATCTGTGCCTCGTTTCTTTATTACTCGCATCGAGAAATTTCTCACAAGAAACAAAGGAATTGAGAGAAAAACTATGCGAGTTGAAACAAAAAATGGAGTTTCTCACACAAATGTTTCTGTATCTTTGAGAAGTGAGAAATATCTGTCAAAATAGCTGTTTTGACGTAATTCATTGGAAGTTTGTGAGTAAACGTGTTTCTGTATTAAAAATTTGTAAGAAGTTTCTTCCTAGAGCTGTCAAAACTTCTCACAAATAAAAGATTTGCGGAAGTTATAACTTTAAAACATATATATTTGACAAAATGGATGCCAAAAGTATAGAAAAGGTAAAGTTTTTAAATATTTATACACAAAATTTGTCAATTAAACCTTTATTACATGTAAATTATTCTTTTATGAATACGGCATTCACGGAACTACGGAATGTAGTTCATTTTTCATTTCTTCTCTTTATTTTAGAAAATTGAAAGAATTTTTATGAAATTTATTTGTGATTTGAATGTGTTTTTATTTCTGTACTTATGTTATTGATTGACACAATTTTATTTTATTTATAACACTACTGAATTCAATTGTTTTATTTATTCACTGCTAAACATTTGTTTCTTAAATTTTCTGATCGTTTAATAATTTTTTCCTATATACTTCTTATTTGTTTACTTTTACTTTAATGGATATCTTATAATAAAAACGTAACTCTGCCTCTTTTCGATTTAATATATAGAAACGCTGTTTTTCTCGATAGTCGAGAAACGATGGAATATTTTTTTTAGTTTTCATAGTTTTCGATGCGAGAGGCTTCTCACTAATATTACAGAAACAAGGCACTGACTTAAGGCAGGATTAGTTTGTACGTTCTTTTCTGTTCTGAATCAGCTGTTTTGTTTCTGTTCAATATAAACTATATGTGAATAGTTTTTTTTCACTTTTTCGTTCTGTTCTGTTGCGGACTAACCTCTTGAAAATAGAATTCAACGTTAAGTGACACCCAGATATCTGTATGTGTTACTTTTTTCTGGTATGGAAAAATGAGTTTTTTATTCATATGACTACAAAGTTTTTTGTCGAAAGCTAACATAATTTGTTTTAGTTAAAAATTTGTAAAATTTAATATATATTAATCAATTAAGCAACAATGGATGTTCAAAAAAATATAATTTATAAAAATAAAAACATTATATTTTGTATAAGAAACGTTGTAAACATTTTATATATTTCTTTTGCTTGTGCTTCACTGTAAAATCAGTTGAAATTTTTAACAGAAAAAGTAATCGTAAAATATTTGCTACAGAATAGAACATCAGAGACTGAAAGTAAAAACTAATGAGGCCTTTATAAAACGACTAAATTTGTAGTATATTTTTAATTTTTATGTAAAAATATAACAAATTTTTAAAGCAAATTAATGATATCAAATTTGTGCATTCGCAAAAAATTTATTAAAAAATTTAGTTTTTAATTAATTACTAATTTATTGAATTTTTGTTGAGCTTTATAATTTTTAAATTATAATTTTGGTTTGTACATTTGTACAACGGGTTATAGTTCAAGTATTTCCTTTCTTAAGATTATTTCTTAAGAAGGATTTTTTACAATACAAATTTGCTGTGATCAATAATTTTTGATTGAAGAAGACAAGAAAAATAATAATCAAATCTTTAGCTAGGGGACAACTAGCTGTTTCGTAGTCGCTACACTGCTCATCAGCACCCACTGGGATTTGAACTCGGGTCATGACGTATCATAATTATCAATTTTCCTGACGATGATAAAAAATTGTTATCGAAATATTGAAAATAAATACTGTTGAATTTTTTATAAAAAATAAAAAACGATCTTTAGCTGCAAAAATAAGAAATATTTATTTACATTTACATAAATATGTACTTTTTTAATTAGCTTTGATACATTGAATTATGCGAAAACTTTCGGAATAAATATCTAAATTGAATAATTTCAATAAATTGGATTTAACTACAATATCAAAAAGTTTGAAGGATTTAATTTAAATTAGCCTCTATAATAAAGTACGACTTCAATTGCTTAATTTTCCTAAGAATTTTGTATTTTTGTCTTATTTTAACTAACTTGGCTGAATATTACATACACATTCATGTTGCAGAAGAATAGGGCGTGAAACGGCACTATATTTTGAATATATTAGAAACGATCCAATTATAGAACAAAACATATAATAGGCTAACGAATGAGAAAAGATTTGTCAAAATATACAGTTTTCTCCCGGTAACACTATGCTATGTAGAAATTGGAAACTTTTATTAAATCTTCTAAAAACTCAAGAACGAGATACTTGTGTGCAAAATGCTAAAAGTTCGCAATTTCACGACCTATATGCTAAATTAGATTACAATATTTTATCACTTTACTCTTCAAACTTTTCACCTCGTGTAGTCAGTTTAATAATAAAAGCTAGAGGTGGCTTATTAAATCTTAATGCAAAATCCTTCAGCAACAATACTGTTGGTATTTGTACTTTATGTAATTTAGATGCTTCTGAAAATACGGCTCACTTCATAGGTGTTTGTCCAGCATACAAAGAATTCAGAGTGCAATACTTTAGTAAATCCATACTAAATGAAAATGAAGTTATATGTATACTAAATGGCTTAAATTTTGTTTCTCTTTATAAATACATTGAAGTCTGCTTAAAGTATAGAAAACTTATTTTAAATGAACTTGTACCTTAAACTTTTCTGTGATAAAATAAAATATCTTGTCTTCTTTTCTTTTTCTATCCAAGTATTTAAAATAATTTTGTTAAAAATTGCGCCAATCTGGCTTACAACTAATAAGTTATGCCATTTATAGATTTAGTTGCCAATCACATTGTAAATGAATTATAAAATATGTAGATACTTTCTAAATCTATTAATAAATAATAATATTAGAAACGATCGCATTTCAATTCATTTTTTTGCAAAAACTGCATAAATTTGTTGCTTCAAAATAGGTATAGCAATTTAACTCTTTATACTCGGAATCCAGATCTCGGTTGCCATATTTATTTGTAAACTGAGGAAATTCCAGAAAAATTTCTGAAGAACAGTAGTGTTTTTTAAACAATATTAGCAGGAGTTCTTTTCAAAATCAAATAGCTTCCAAACTTGATTACAGAAGAAGACAATGTAAAAATTTACACAAGTTACATTATTAAGTTTCTTATATTTTTACACAGCTCTTGATATCACTTTGGCGTACTTTTTATTTTTGTTGCCGATTACTTTTATCATAGGCAAATTTTTATGCAAACAAAATGTCTGTTTTTTATTTTGTAGTCGAGTTTCATTTTCCTATGTGCAAAGAATCTCTTTGTGTCTCACAGAAAATTCAACAAATTTAATGATCATCAATAGCAAAAATCGTAATTTTTAGGACAAAAATCGTTATTTTGCTTAATTTGTCTTTGGAAATCGTTAAAATGACGATTTATCGTCAAATCTGGCAGCTAAGCATATGTATGCTACTTTTACTAAAACATATGATTACAAAGTAAACAAAAATCGTTTACATTATTTTAGCAATTTCGATACGTGAGCTTTCGAATAAAGGAATCAGCAGCGTTGTCAACTCGGTTCGTTTCGCACCGTTTATGGTGCTTTTTAAAACTATTTATGCGAAAAATTCTTTAGTCGGTGCGGGGTGCGCTTTTTATATATTTTCAGTGCGTTTTTTAAATTTCGGTGGCCAAAAATCAAATTGAACTCAACTTTTTATTTCAATGTAAAAAATAAGTTTATGATCAAGTGTCCATAATTTTTACGTGACATTTTGCGTAAAAAACGTACCGTATTATACTTATGCACAAAGTAAAACTTGTCTTGCTGTCGAAGGAAAAAGAAACATTTCGTTTTATAAAATTTCCTGCTTTGGGGGAGTGTTTTGCCATTAATCGATCAAGGCAAGTTTTTTAAATATTGCGATAAATGCAGTCTCTGATTTTGTTACGGTTTTGGTAATTCAGATATGACCAAATTATTGAATAAATTATAAAGTTTTTCCAAAACGTTTGCATTAAATATTGATTATGGTAAACTTCATCTTCTCTATATTATAATTCTGGCAAATTTTCGATTATTTCAATAATTTTTTTTAAAGACACCGCTTACGAAAACACAAGTGAAATATACACTGTCTTTGATAGAATTGCTATTAATAAAATTTGAAGGCTTGTAGTGCAATTCTGTAACTTTTAATGATCCGATAATCGTAAATTCTTTTGACAGTAATGGTTGTATGCTCCTGCAATATAATTTTGACGACGTTAAGCAGCTGTATTTTTTGTCCCTGATAATAGGCAATAAAGTAATCAGCTGATTTCGGCTGACAGCAAATATAATTAAATGATATTGCTTAATAATATATTTGAAAAAAAAAATGAATGAAAATCAATCAAAATTCGGTGCATTTTCCATTTTGGTGCGTTTTAAAATTTCAAATTTGACAACGCTGGGAATCAGTGTATTTGTGCGGAGCACACGGGGATTAGGGAGAATTAATGGACTTACCGGTTCTAAAGTGGTGACGGGACGATCTCTCAAATGATCTGTCGGATTTACTCACACGGGTAGCTTGCGACGTGATGGGATCGTTAAATCTGTTTTGTTGATAGTTAATTTGAGCAGTCTGTCGTGCTTCCTGTTGATGTGGTGAAAATAAGCGACCGATTCTTCAGTTCCAGTTGCTGAATACGTTATGTTCCAATAAGTGTAGTCTATGGTATTAACTCCTCGATAATATTTGCACTTCTTGACTTTGCCTTAAGGGCAACCAGCAGCAACCACTTAATTAATAAAAAGGCAATCCAAATTTGCTATAACAACCTGCTTTTATTTCATTATATAAGCTTCTGTATTTTCTAGGTAAGAGATTATTTTAGTCAACTTCACACTATCACGTTTCAACGCAGGCTGCTTAGAAACGAAAAATGTGAAAAAGCACAAGGCAAGGTGCATTAACGTATATACGGTGACAGCACTACGGCATGTGACAATTTTTTGCTACTGGCAATATAGTGAGCCATTTACGTCAAGTGTATTGTTTACATTTTTGAAAGTGAATTTAGTGTTTTATTCTGAATTAAACATATACAAATTATTTTGTGAACATATAAATAATTCAAATAAATATAATTTATAATTATGAAAAGGTACATTCATAGTTTATAATTGTGAAAATAGTTACAAATATTTTTGATAAACATAGCTTACCACATGCCTGTTATTGTTGTATTGTTGTAATTGCTCTAGTGGTGCCACCGTGTATACGTTAATGCACCTTGGCACAAGGCTTGTTGTCAAAGCCAACGGGTAGCTTTTTCTCGTTTGTTTGACGACAAGAGTTGCCAGGTTGGTTTTGACAACAAGTGCTGCCGGGTTTGAACAGTATCCTATGCGTCGCGAAATTGTTTTCGATACGAAAGTATACTCAATCACGTATACGGTATTTTGGTCCCAGATTTATTCAATATATTAGCTTCTAATATTGATACCAATCAAAAAATTATAAACCGCAAAAATGTTAAGGATATGTATACGTTAGTGATTCCGTTTGTAATTCGATTAAGCGATGTCCGTCTGTCCTGCTGTCTGCCGTTGAAATACCGTTTCTGAAAAAACCATTTGACTTAGAAACATTTTTCTTTCACCATTCTATTACTCCGTCAATTCATATAGCTGAGATATATTCAAAATTACGAAAAAATCGACTTTTTCATTGTTGTATGGAAAATGAAAATTTCCGATATCGGTTCATATATACCCAAGATATAACCTAAACCAACTTTTTTTGCTCAAAAGCAGTTCTGGTAATTAAAGGAGCTTACTAAAATACAGAAAATGAAAATTTTTGATATCGGTCCATATATACCGAGATATAGCCTTAACCGGTTTTTTCATGCAACAATTTTTTTTTTTTTTTTTTTGCTTAAAAGCAGTTGTGGTCAAAATGAGCAGTAAGTACTTAGATCTTAATACTAAATTTCAAATTAAAAAATATGCTTTTTGCTTAAGTCCGGCCAATGCTAGACAAAAAGTTTTATTATAGTGAAATGCCAATGTAAGCGGCTTGCGGCAACGAGCGGCCAACCAACTATTCTATTTGCCGCTTGAGTTTATTTGTTATAGGCAAATGCACGCGGCTAAATGCAGAAAAATTTGTGCTTCGAAGATTTAACAAAAAAAAAAAAAAAAAAGAATTTAAAGCCAAACTAAATAAACAAATTCAATTGTTAAATATTTCAAAACCGAAAATTAATTTCTGTCTTCTATTTTTTAAAAATTGTTTCCTTTACTTTTTGGTTTGACAAATTGAAGCGTGAAAACAAAAGTTAAACTGAATTCAACATTACGGCTGGACCGCCTTTAACGGCATTGCCAAATTAAATTAAATTCAATATGTTTAAATTTATGTACGAATATTTTTATAAAAATATAATTTTTTGTAAATGGGTCACATTATTGCCGCCCGCTGCCGCATGCCGCTTACTTTGGCCTTTCACTATTATGCGGGAGCTATTTCGGTAAAATCACCTATTGAGCAATCTGATGGTGGCAAGGGTATCCCTACTTCTCAACCGAGAGTGGCCGCCAAAATGAAGTATGTTACGTGCAAGTAGATTTGGGTGAAGTTTCAGTTTACTGATATACCTGGTCGCATACTTAGAAAATTCCTCTTTTAGCAGCGGAACACTCAGATCTTTATGAATTCGTGAAAAGTAATCGTTCGAAGATTTTGGTTTTGTCGACTTTGAAATTTTTCAATATTTGACGCTGAGGCGGTGCCCCAACGTTGAATTGATACTGATATCACAACTCTGATGATACCTCGTAAAATGGCAGCAAGATACTATAATTTTTATTTATTTATTTCATACACAAGACCCAAGTCTTATATTGTAGTATGAAACTAATTAATTAAAATATAGCAAAAAATAATAATAACAATAATCACGCAGAATTTGGAAAAAAATTAATATGATAAAAAGATCTGTATTGGTCACCCTTTGCCAAGTTTGAGACACACACCGTTCATACAAAAAACGGCATATTAAAACACAAGGATCATGTGGTCTTTAAATTTAATAAAAAAAGGACTCTTTTTTGTTTTGTTGTACTTATAACGTGAGAAAATCTGTCAAAGTAACATATTGTTCTGACGATATTAAACAGGCTATCATGTTTGTTAAGCTGTAATGTGAAATACTTGCAGTTATACATAACACCATTATGAGCACAAGCCCAAAGTGTTTTAAAACTTTTGCATTTTAATGTCCTCAAAAAAACTTAAAGCCTGTTACTTTTAACATAAAAATGGCACGTGTTAAATTCCTGCCAGAAAGAAAGTGAATTTTTAAATGACCTTGAGTGAGTGATTGCAGGACAAATAATCCTGTCTAAGCACAAACACACTCATCACATATTGTGGCTTCAAACATATTGCATGCTTTTTTTAATGATGTATTTATTAATAAAGCAACCCCTAAAGTCAACAATTTAAAATGTAAATGTGAGTAAAAAAATTAGTTTTCTACGAAATGGCTAAAGCATGAGTGCATTTAGTATTAACCCTTTAAAATACCAGTGCTCCACATTACCAAAAGAATTGTCTACAGACGGACGAGTATTTAAATTGTTTGAGTGAGAATAATTCCACAGAAAGCATAGAAATGCAAAACTCTGAACAGTTTGCAATAAGTGCTTAAAGATGCGAAGAGTCCTTGCTGGCTTCAACATGGAAGACGTGATGCACAGACATTAAGTTTAGTTGCCTCACAACACACGGATAGCACAAAATCTGAAAGTGATTTACAGAAAAACATCCATGATATTGGATTTGTATCCGTATCAGTTAAGCTTCGATTAGATGATTGTCAGTTAGATCTGGCAATATTATTTCATCTGGCAGTTCCATTTTAAGAAAATCAGCTGACAATTACATTATCCGATAATAATGGCCGCAAGGAAACTGTTCAAGGTGCACTAACGTCTACAATTTCTGTTATTTTGTCTCCGTTCTCTTCCATGGAATCCAGCTGAACATTTTCCGCCTTATCGTAGTCGATTGTCACTTATAAAACTCCCAACATTGAAAAGCAGAAGGATTGTATCCAACATCGCATTCTTCATAAACTTATTTCAAGGAAAAATTCCATCTTTCTTCTCAGTAAAATAAACATATACATTCCCAGCAGACAACTTAGATCATATGAGTTCCTACATCTAAATTTTAATAGAATGAATTTCCTAAGCTTCAACCCAATTTGTAGGGTTTGTTCGGATATTAATAAATTTTATTACCTTATAGAGTTATCTGATCATGTTAATATTTCTAAGGCAATACTTTTAAATGATTATATGTATAGTTGTTTATAATTGTTTTAACGAGTCGAACTATGTATGTATTTATTTTTGTTCTTTCTCAGCTGAAATATTTTATAGCTGTACAAATAAATAAATATATAAATAAGATGGGAGCGCTGTAGCATGTGGCAATTTTTTGCTACTGGCAATATAATAAGCCATTTATGTCAAATGTATTGTTTACATTTTTGAAAGTGAGTTTTGTGGTTTATTCTGAATTAAACATTTAAAAATTACCTTGTGAACTTAAAAAATAGTTCAAATAAAAATAGTTTATAATTGTGAAAACGTACTTTTATAGTTTATAGTTGTGAAAAAAGTTACAAATATTTTTGACAAGCATAGGCTACCGCACGCTTGTTTTTGTTGCATTATGTGGCCGACCTCAACATAGACTCTTGGACCGGATGGTATTCCGGCACTGGTCTTGAAGCAGTGTTCTTCCACGCGTGCGTGTCCATTGGCACGCCTCTTCAGCATTCTTTACCATGTTAGTGAGTTCCCATCATGCTTTAAGGTTGCTAATGTAACACCAATTCCAAAAAAGGGTGAGGCAAACAGCCCCGAAAATTACCGCCCAACTGCAATCTGCTCCGTGCTTTCCAAAGTAATGGGAAGTATGGTTAACTACTATTTTGTGAGGTATCTGAAATCACATAAATAACTTTGTGATCGTCAATATGGATTTCGTAAGGATCGTTCTACTGGCGATCTTTTGGCATATCTCTCAGAGAAATGGTGCCATTCAAACCATCATTTTGGTGAATATAAGGTGGTGGCTCTGGATATTTCCAAAGCATTTGACAGAATGTGGCATGGTGCACTATTGGCAAAATTTACTGCTTTTGGTGTCAGTGATGAATTTTTTCGGTTTATATCAAGCTATCTCAGAGACCGCACTATACAAGTTGTTATAGATGCGGTCTCATCAAACGAGTTCAAGATTAATTCAGGGGCACCGCAAAGCTCCGTTCTTTCTCCTACCCTATTTCTTATTTTCCTCAATGACCTTCTATATCAAACTTCCAACCCTATCCACACTTTCGCGGATGACAGCAGCATTTGTCACTTCTACTCTTTTGATTATGGCCTATAACAACCTATCAGAGATCGTTGCCAAGAGATAAAATATGAATGACTCACTGAATAGTGATTTTCTGTTAATCTCCGAATGGGGTAGAGAAAACAGGATTGCCTTAAACGCTCGTAAGACCCAATGTTACTTATTAACATACAAATAAACGACCGCAGATGCTGCTTCATCTGTGTAAATATTGAGGAATCGGATACTCTTGATGTTCTTGGAATGAAGATTAAAATCCTTCAATTATTCAACTTATAAATTTTTTACAACTCCAAAGAGTTCCGAGCTATTCATTTGGTGATGTTCGCTGGACTGAACACATTTTTTATATCCTAAAGAAGCATTTAAGTGCCTAGGGTTTCAGAAACGGTGTAAGATGTACTTCACTCGATCCGATCTCCTTACTATTTGTACCACCTATGTCCGACAGTAGGGTATTCAACTCTATTGAATCACTGGAGCACCAATGCAGCGTAGGGTGCATTACTCTGTTCTATCGTTACTACAATAGATTTTGATTAGACGAGATTAGGAATATTGTTCCCGAAACTCGCACATTTTTACGTATCGGGTGGTTAATTTCAAGGGCCGATGTTGAATGTGAACCACACCTAAACGCCAAATTTTTTTCCGAATTTTATTTGACATTTCTCTATTTCAGACTTACTCAATTTGAACCATGGAGAGATACACAATCCAACAACGTGTTAAAGTTATCCAGACTTATTATGAAAATGATGATCAATTTTCGAAGAAAATCATCTTCAGTGATGAGGCACATCTTCACCTCAGTGGATTCGTCAATAAACAGAATTGCCGCATTTGGGCGAATGAGAATCCATGAGTGACTGTCGAAAAACCAATGCACCCACAAAGAGTGACGGTTTATGTGCTGGCGGCATCATCGGGCCGTATTTTTTTCCAAAATGAGGCCGGTCAGGCAGTTACTGTGAATGGTGTTCGCTATCGTGAGATGATAACGAACTTTTTATGGCCCGAATTGGAAGATATGGATGTAGACGATATGTGGTTTCAGCAGGACGGTGCCACTTGCCACACAGCTAACGAAACAATTGCTCTTTTGCGCAACAAATTCAATGGCCGTGTTATCTCACGTAATGGCGATGTCAATTGGCCCCCAAGATCATGTGATTTGAAACCGTTGGACTTTTTTCTTTGGAGTTATTTGAAAGAAAAGGTGTACGTCGATAAGCCGGCAACAATTCAACAGCTAGAGGATGAGATAATTCGGCACATTAACGGCATAGAACCTCCATTATGCCTCAGGGTCATCGAAAATTTGGACCATCAGATGGCGGTGTGCCGCCGTGGGCGCGGCGCCCATTTGGCCGATATTTTATTCCATACATAATTGAGTAATACCAATATATCATAATAAAATAAAATTACAATAATTTCCTAAATAGTTTGTGTTTTATTCAAAATCAACATCGGCCCTTGAAATTTAACCACCGTTTAGCACGCGTGCATTGTTCATGGCTCATCCATTTGTGGTCGATTGCCCGAGGAATTAGCGGCACGCTTCGCCTTTGGAATAAGTTGCCTGCGGACGTGGTTCCTGTCTGTTATAACGTTGGAAGGTTCAAGTCAAATGTTTACAAATACTACTCCCACTTTTCTTCTCCTCACAACCTATTTTCCTAGTTCTGGTACAATGCACTGCATAGCGGTTAGACTATATCTCGGGTATATATGGTCCGATATCAGATATTTTCTATATTTTAGTTACCTCCTTTTATTACATAAGCTTTTAAGTAAAAAAAAAATGTTTAAGTTCGCTTATTCGACATTTTTATTCAAAAATCGGTTTTTGCCATATCTCGGGTATATATGGACCGATATCGGTCCATATATATATATAATTTTATGTATTTTAGTAAACACCTTTTATAACCAGAACTGCTTCTAAGCAAAAAAAATGTGTTTCATGAAAAAATCGGTTTAGACTATATCTCGGGTATATATGGATCGGTATCAAAAATTTCCATTTTCTGTGTTGTGGTAACCTTCTATTATTACCAGAACTGATCTAGGCAAAAAAAATTGTTTAAGTTCGCTTATTTCACTAAAAAATCGATTTAGGCTATATCTCGGGTATATAGTAACCTCCTTTATAACCAGAACTGCTTTTAAGTAAAAATTTTTTTCATGAAAAAATCGGTTTAGATTTTATCTCGGATATATATGGACCGATATCGAAAATTTTCATTTTCCGTATTTGGTAACCTCCTTATATTACCAGCACTGCTTTTAAGTAAAACAAGTTGTTTAAGTTCGCTTACGCGACATTTTCATGAAATAATCGGCTTAGGCTATATCTAGGGTATACGAGTATATGGACGGATATCCGGAAAACTTTTTTTGCATTTTATTCGGCATTTTTTTTTTAATTTTCATACAAGATTGCCCAAAAAAAATGTTTTTTTTAGAATTATGGATATATCTCAGCTATATGTGAACCGAAACTGAATTCCAATAGCAATGGAGTAATGGAAGGGTGAAAGAAGAAAGTTTCTAAGTCTAATGGTGTTCTCAGGAACGCTTTTCAACGAGGGACAGAAGGGCAGACGGTCATCGCTTAATCGACTTTTCTATCAATTCTGATTCAGAATATGTATTATACTTTATAGGGTCGCAAACTTATACGAGTATTTACCGTTAACATTTTTATGAAGGGTATAAAAAATAAGAAATCATAAAAGGGTTAAATATAAAATTGACTATAGTCCTTGAGAACTTTCTTAAGCTTCTGATCGCCGCTTAAAATTCATGCAGTTTACGTGACAAATTTCACACCATTCATTCATTCAATAAACAAAGAAGGAAGGATCTTTTGTATGAAAGTTTGTTTAATTTGAAATATTTAATTTAATAATTCATGTAGAAACGCAGCCAAGCATTTTAAAGCGAGAAAACACATTTTGGTTGCCTTTGAAGGGAAAATAAGCACATGTTCAAATTTCATTCATAAAAACAAAATGTTTTTGTTTTTAAAAGATTGTTCATTTCAAGCAACCCTCAAAATGTTTAACACACTCGTACTCGTATATATTTTTTGTAATACGAGTATAAGATGTTTTACGTTGCTTTTAAACTAAGTACCGATCAGGATCTTGAAGCATGTGCGACAGACAGCATGTGTAGGAATATTTAGTTATCCTGTTAAGTATTTAAAAACCCCAGTTGAGCTTGTTCGAAATTATGAACGCCTGTTTAAAGTTATGTAAAACACGTGAGTAAAACATTTTTGAAAATTGTGATTCTCAATCAGCATAAAATAAGTACGTAATAAGTAATAAAGTGTGCATGCAATCAAATAAAAAACCATTCGATGTTGCTTTTCATAATTATGAGATCATTTTAAGCAACCCTTAGAATATTTAACATACAAACTTACTTTTTTTAGTGTAAGATGTTCGTTACTTTAAAATGAACTCTTTTTTAAAAACAAACACTGCATGATGATCTTTTAACCCCTGTTATTTACGAGTACAGTGCGTACTTTTGAGAAATTTAATATTCCGCCACAGAAAAGAGAGTTGCCGCTTTAGTGGAAACATTTAAGTTGCCGTATTGCTTCCAGGACTGTTTCAGGAAGTTGTGGGGATTCCTGAAGATGACTTTGGGAATTACCAAAAAACAGTTTGAAATTGGGTTTTCGTAGTCGGTGCGTAGTTTTCCTATGTAACATGTATCTAAGCTTTTAACGGTAATTTTGCATCCGGTTAGATGGGTATTTATTCGGTTTTTTGTCAGTTTTTAGTGTTTGTGTTTATCGCCCATGTGCTGCGAAACGCAAAATTTTTAAATCAGTTGTTAGAACAAAATCGCAAATCGCATTTTTCTGTGTGCTAAAGATCGCGCGATTTGTTTGAGCAAAAATATGTGTAAAATTTGGCAGCACTGGCTTTTTGTATGGGAAAAAACTAGTTGTGCCGTCTGAAGTCGCCATGTTTAAAGTAAACAAATGCAAAACAACAATCATATAAAAAAGATGTATTTTTTAATTACAAATTTGCTAAATTAAAATATATAAAAATTCTAAATATTTTTTAATGAAAATACATAAAAACAAGTCAAATTTTATTTAAACGCTTCCAGTTCCACGGTTTGATAATAAATTTTCATATTATAATCTATTTCACTTGAAGTTCACTTCATCATTTGCTTGCGAGTTAAAATAGCTAAATTTTATATGACTCCGACTTTCAGCGCACCAATTTTGTGACTTCAAATCGTATTTACATTTTTTTTTTGCGAAATGTGAGTTTCAGCACATGGCTGTATAGTTTTACCGTTTTACCGTTTTTTTTTTTTTGTTATATTTTTACCGGTTTTTGACCGAAGACTCGAAACCCATTCGCTGGCCTGTTCGCTAAACAGTTTGGAACCGATTTTTCATAGCCGGTGCGCGTTTTTCCTATAGAACGTGTAACGGTAATTTTGTGCCTGGTTACACAAGTATTTATTCGGTTTTTGTCAGTTTTTACCGTTTGTTTTTTACTTTTACCGGTTTTTGTCGGTTTTTACCGGTTTTTGACCGAAAACACTTGGAACCGATTCGCTAACCAGTCCGGCACCAGTTTTTATATTCGGTGCGCATTTTTCCTATGAAACATGTATCGGAATTTTAACGGTAATTTTGGACCCGTACGGCTATTTATACTGTTTTTTGTTTGTTTTGTTTTGACCAATTTTTAGGACACTTTGCCGAATTTGTGCGCATGTGGTGCAACTCAGTATCATTTATCAGCGTTTCCTGCCAGGTTTAGTGGCCTATATTAACTTAACTCTATATTTGTAAGTTTGTATGTTTATATCGTTCCTTTATTGCAACATAGTCATATCTCAAAAATGAGCTTTTCGAGTTAACAATGCAGAATTGTTAACAGTACTATCTGCCAAAAATTTGTTCAAATTACTTTTAAACTGTTTCCTTTACGAGATATTTTCTAAAAAAAAATTCTAAGACTTGTATGGAAACTTAAAATTTGAAATGCGTTTTTCTCGAAACGAGCTTTTTTAGTTATGACTATGTTGCAATAAAGGAGCGATATGTTCTTAACTCTCGCAACCACTGTCGTATAAATGATTATTTATAAGTAGAGGTATAAACATTACAACTCATTCGCATAGATGCCAAATAAATCTGGTTTAAAATCTTCAAAGTCGAGGGAGAAAACCGTCAAAATAGTCAATATCATTATCGCAAATCATCAAAATATCGTCAGCAAATAAATCAAACGTTTTTGAATAAAATGTTTAGATTTTAAACTGGTAAAATATTGGAAAACAATTCACGGTTACCTTAAAAAAAAAAACTACAGCAATCAGAGCATTAATAACAACACTGGTAAGAACATAAAGTTATTTCCTTAAGTATACATTCTAAGTATTTTTAACATAATCCAATTTTTGTAACAAAATTTCATTTAATAAAAAATAAATTGGGGAACTCCTGCTTCGATTGGCTGTAAGGGGCTTATAAAATCGCCTTCTCTGATAACAAACTTCCGGTCGCATAAGTAGCTTTCCAGAAGCTTGTGATTGTTTGCAGGCAAGTTCAACTTTATTTTGTGCATTAATCATTCGTGGCACACTTTATCAAAAGCTTGGGAAATGTCAATGAATAAAGCTGAACAATACTTTTTGTCTTCAAAAGTCCGTCTTATGACGTTGACTAGTCAGTGCGTTTGTTCTATGGTGTTATGTTTAGCCCGACAGCCAAATTGATGATCAGGGATGCATCCCGTATTGTTTAATATTGGTGTCAACTTAGCCATTAACAATTTTTCGAACAGTTTTGAAATTGTTGGCAGTAGACTTGTTGTTCTGTCTGATTCTACTTTAGTGGGATCCTTCCCTGGTTTGGGTATCATAGTAATCATGGACACCTTCCACTCTGCAGAATAATACTCGAGGCGTAAAATAGCGTTAAAAATAAAAAAGAAGAATTCTTCGAGCTACACGAGGTAGCTGCGCAAGCATTTTACCAGTAATTTTATCAATACCTGGAGCTTTCCTGGGGGTTGTTTTACAAATAACATTTTCAACATCTTTAAAACTAAGTCTCAAAGACGTAAGCGGTCTAACAGCGTATGACGGTAGTTTAGCTGAATTATTCGCTGTATCATTTGTGGTAAAAACATTTCTCAAATGATCGACACACAACATTCCCTTTTCAGAATCGCTTCTGGCCCAATCTCCAGTTGAAGTTCGCAAAGGTGGCTTACCTATTACGGGTCTTCTCAGACCTTTTGTCGCTTTCCATAGAGAATAGTCGGATTGAGGGGTACCATCAAGACCTTCCAGATAATGTTTAAGGGAAGCCATTCATTGGATTTCAAGCAGATTTCTTAATTGAGTTATGCACTCCCGTAGCCTGCTTTTAAGCTGGGGAGATCTGCGGAGTTGCCACTCTCTTCTAATTCTTCTTTTTTCTGACAAAAGTTGTTCAATTTCAGACGAATATGTTCTATTGCTCACATTTCTGAATCTTGTATGGCTAGTGGTAGCATGTTGTAAAGGTTCAAAGGCGACGAAACCAAATTCTTCGAACGATTATTGCAGCTCCATGGTACGTAAAAAACTCATGAATTCATAAAGATCTGTGTGTTCCTCTTGTAAAAAACGAATTTTCTAAGTACGCGACAAGGTATATCAGTAAGCAGGAACTTCAGCCAAATCCTTTTGAACGCAATGTACTTAATTTTGAAAGCCACTCTCGATTGAGAAGAAGGGATACTGTTGCCACCATCAGAACGTTGAATAGGTTATTTTACCGATATTTTTCGTGCAAAATAAAACATTTTTGTCTATTATTGGCTGGACTTATTTAATTTTGTGTATTTAGTATTAAGATTTGAATACTTATGGTAAATTCACCCTGTGAAGATTCAATAAATAAATGAATAGAAAAAAATGATCTCTCCAATTAATATAATTTTGCCCATTGAATCTCATACTCACTTGCTGAAACTTTTGTGCTCATAAAGGGTTTTAAGCAATCATGAATCACGGCAAATTTTGCTTGGGTTAGCGGATTACTGCATTTTGTTATTGAAAATTGTTTAAAAACTTTAAATAGCTTCATGTTTTCAGATAAACGGCACAACATTTGTAGTAAGAAATAATTGATCATGAATGCTTCGTACATCCATGTAATCAGACTGAAATTTAAGGTTTAATTGATTCATTTTGATAGTTATCGGACTTACGAATATCGAACACAGACGATTTGTTCCACACATAGTTTGTTATAAATCATTTGAGCATTCAGTATGGCAACAAAATATTGAATAAAATAGGAATACCAGATTTAAAATACAAAATATGTAAAAATAGCACACTATTTCGCCACATGATTTTTAAGTCGCCAAAAAAAATCGCCAGTCACCCAACCAAAAATTTTGTCGGCATAGTAGAGTAGAGTAGTTTGGCGAGAAATCGCCACATCCGACAACTCTGAGCTGAATATGTATATATTTACTTACTCTTACACTCTTATTCAGGATCAACATTTTCGAAATGGTATTTACTTCTGAAAACCTTTTTACACACAAATTTATTACTTTTGAGCTTCTCATCTTTCATATTGTTAAAGATTTAACCTTTTTTTTGTCAAATTGTTACTTTTGTTTTCTTGATGCCATTATTTATGTAGGTATATTGTATTGCATCAATTTTTCCTAAAACGTGAGCTGAATCTGTTAAAAGGGAACGTGAGTGCTAAAAAATAAAGGATAACAAAACCACCCCAAACAAAATCTTAAAATTCTTTGGTAAGAAAACTAAATACAACAGGGAAATAAATTTAAGATGATTATCTCTTAAGCGGCAAAAAAAACATGCCCCAAAAAATCAACCCTAATATTCCAAGAAAGTAGAGAGTTTCTTACAAGAATAAAGGACTATTATTAACAAAACATCTTGTTGCTTGCGAAAAATGCTCGACTCCTGATAAGTTCAAGACATTTTTTGAAATTGAAACCTTTTAAATGAAAAAAAATGCTTGAAAATAATTGAAATTTATTTAAAATTTGTTTTTATTTGCACACATACGAGTATCTTCTAAAACGTCTTGATATTTTTCCTTGTAATCTATTGACCTGATCTAGACAACAATATAAAAATTAAGAATAAATACTTATTTTCTTCTTCTTTTCCAATTTTTATATGTACATATATAGATACATACGTATATTTTGCTGTTTAACTTGAAGCCTGCTACTGAAAAGACGTAAAAAATCTTGGCTTAGATCATAAAAGAGAGCAAACACAAATCGTAGAGAATGAAAAATAAAAGAAATGGGAAGACAGCAAAAAATATTATTTTAAATACTCGCAGAAATTCTGTTATTTGTTTCAAGGTGCATTAACGTCTACAAGGTGGCAGCGCTACCTCATGTGACAATTTTTACGTCAAATGTATTTTTTACATTTTTGAAAGTGAATTTAGTATTTTCTTCTGAATTAAATATTTAAAAACTATTTTGTGAACATACAAATAATTAAAATAGAAAAAATGATGGATTGAGTAACACAATTTTTCCGAAAAATATGCCAGAAGATCACTAGTAGAACGACCCTTATGAACTCCATATTGACGATCACAAAGTAATTTATGCGACTCTAGAAACCTCATAAGGTGATAGTTGACCATAGTTTCCACTACTTTGGAAAGCACAGAGTAATTTGAAATTGGGCGGTAATTTTCAGGGTTATTTGCCTCACCTTTTGTGGGAATTGGCGTTATATTAGCAGCACGATGGTAAAGTATGCTGAATAGATATGCCAATGGACGCGCAAGAATAGAAGAACACCAAGACCAAAGCTGAAATACCTTCCGGTACAGCCATTGTAAGGACAGGTTTTCCCCCATAGGCTGGGATAGCTCAAGGCTGCCAGGATTCATTACAAAGATTTATATTTGTGACCAGAGAACAGGAAAAAAACACGACACACTCATTTTTCTATACAAAATGTGGTTTATTGCTTAAAAGTTATTTCTGCGTTATACGACGGATCGCAGTGCCAACACTAATACATCGCCTTTGGCCGACCGTACATGTAGAAGTCTCAGGGGTTCGCGCAAATCGCGGTGAGGGGAGATTAACTCAAACCCTCGGGGAATTAGACGAATCCCGAATCATATACACGACACGAGGTTGGTTGAGCGTAGATTCGAGAATATCCGGAGGAGAGCTTTACTCAAAATCCTCCGAAAATTTCCTTTTAACAAAACCGGTTTGCGCCACAATTACGGTGAGGGGAGGTCAACTCCAAACCCTCTGTGGGTTAATGGGGCGCAACGTACTACGCGTGGTTGGTTGCAGAGGAGAGCTCTACTCTAAATCCTCTGGCTTTTGGCCAACCGGGTATATCGAAGTAAAAGAGGTTCGAACAAAAACACGGTGAGGGGAGATTAACCCAAACCCTCTTGGAATTAGCGGAACCCTATATACGACACGAAAAATATGCGGGCATTGTGAAAAGTGCATGTGCAAATGGGTGCAGAGAATACCTAGAGGAGAGATTTAACTCCAAGCCCTCGGTGTATTCCCTTTTCACGAAGGCCAGATAACCCTGAAAGGAATCTCTCCCTCTCAGAGCATCAATTCCATCGTGCAGCAGAGCACGGTGTCCTGGTGTGGGGCAGAGAATACTCCGAGGAGAGATTTCACTCCGAGCCCTCGGTGTATTCCCTTTCCACGAAGGCCAGATGATTCTGAAGGAAATCTCTTCCCCTCAGAACCATCTGGTTCTTCATGCCCCGACAGCCAGTCAGACATGGAGAATACCCTGAGGAGAGAGCCCTCAGTATATTCCCCTTCCCACAAGAGTTCACCTGAACTGAGAAGCGATGAGACACCTCAGGTCAGTCGACGTCTCGTGGTGCCTTCCGGGTGCCGGGGCAGCCTGTACAGTGCAGAGAATACCCTGGGGAGAGTGTTATTTATGTCGAGATCGGCCGAAACCATTTTAACTGCTCGAGGTCAGAAAAATATCTTTGGCATAGTTACAGATACTCTTTCGAGTTCGGGAAGTGGTTGACTAGCAATATTATACAATATTTTGTAAACGTAAAATATGTAACACTTCTCAGTCGTAAAGCAGATCTGGGCTGAAGAACAGCTCTCGCGTCATCGTAATTATTTTTTAAGTGCGGTCAGGCTTGTCGTTTCTGTTGTTCGGTCTTCGAGACCGTTTTGCGTCTCACTAATTAACGGTTTGCCTCAACTATTATTGGTTTACAGTTTTTTTTAGATGTTATTCATTGTTAACCAAGTGGAAACTTCCTATGTGAAGGCATAGGTCGTTATAGTTAGTCACAGCAACGCTACAAAAGTACTGTTAATACCATCTTGGGTCTTTGTCACCCCGCCCATGCTGTGAATCCTGTACTTTGCAAATTTAAACTGTATAGTTACTAAATAAATAAATAAATGTAACACTTCTTATATGTATATCAGGTTAGCATGTCTAATCACATGTAACATTTCCTTTTTTTAGAAAAGAAATGTAATGAGGTTCGAACGTAAAAGTAATTTTTCTTCCTTTTTAATTTTTTCTCCCCTAATGCAGTTAAGAAAATGCTGAAAAAAAAACAAATTTTGGTGCATGAGAAGGCTAAAAATACCATCAAACATGGGGAAAAGGTTGTTGAGTGCATAAAAGATGGCATGACAATATCATCCTTTTTTTTAGAAAATAATATAATAAAATTCTCTTCGTTGTTAGCTAAAGAAAATCTATAATTATCATGCGCGGCCTTCAAAGATGTCTTAAAAATACGTTTGTTCGAACAAAAAATTTCCCAAAAATACATAATGAAATACTTATATGTATATGTTATGGATATACTAACATATATACTTACATATGTGTGCAATTATATTACTTTTTACTTGCGCCAGAATCTGTTGGCCTAATAAATTTAACAAGTTGACTGGAATACTTCTGACGTACAATGAATACGTGATATACATATGTATTATATGTGAGTAATCTTTCTTCAGTTTCATTCATATTTTTAGAAACTAAACAAAAATTTAAAAAATGCAAACAAATATATATTTTTATATGGAAAAAAGACTGAGCCCCTGTGATTTAATTGTCAATGGTCCACATCTTCTTTCTTTTCCAATTAAATAAACACCAAACAAAACACATGACGGTTTGTGTGTTTGTTTGGTAAGATCAACATAAATAAACAAACGTATGTTAGTTATCATCTCATTTAAAATTCTTAAAAAAAAATATATAAAAATATTTTAAAAAGTTAAACCTAATTTTTAACACGTTTTTTTAATCTTTTGTTGTTTTTTGTTTTCTGGCAAACATTAGAAAATTTAAGTAAATACCATTGTGTGTATACATATGTACGAGTATATACATAGATATAGCTGTTTGCTTTAAGAAAAATACCCTACAAATACGCTGTCACCCTGAGAAAATCCACCACCAAAAAAGGTTAAAAAGATATTATTTTAACTCTTTGATTTTTTTGTTCGTCTGTTGGTTGCTTCTACCACCGTGCGGTGCAGTAGCAGCAGCAGTCTGGGAAAACAAACAAACATTCCACAACTTGCACGTTGGTGTAGGAAAGATTTTAAAGTGCTGGAGTGTTGGATGTTTTTCTAATTTCTCTGTTCCCCTATGAAAAACCTCCACCAAAAGTTGTTAATAATACATCTTCTTTACTTACATACCTACTTACTTACTTAATTACTTAACTACAAGGAGAAAGGAAAAAAAGTATTTGAGGACAAAAAATAAATAATTGAAAAAACTTGATGATAAAAAAAATTTTTTGTATAAAAATCGTTAATTGAAGTTTTCGCAATCTGGATAATTCAATACCCTGAACTAGAACTAAGAACTAGAAACGCCGTTTTATGGTACAAAATATTTTTTTTTTTTTGTTATTCAAGCGGCATGAGGAAGATAAGCACCAGAGAAAGAAAGGATATATGGTAGACGCGTTAATACTTTATGGCTGAAGGCCCAAACCACGCATTACACGCTTTAACGCGTTCTAAGCGTCTGTCAAAAAAGTAGAACAAGTGCAATTGTATGAGACAAAATACACATCACAAAGTATGGGACACGTATGACGCAAAAAGTAGGTTTACTTTCTACTTTTGAACGCGTCATAAGCGTTATAAAAACAGTCAGTTGTTTTTGATAGCCACAGATCACAATACATTTTATTTTTTCAAAGTTTTCGCCAAGAATATTTGTGCCGTGGTTTGTTATTTTGTGTTTTTGTGTTAAAAATATGTTTTTATATAAAAAATAGTTCCAACGTAACAAGAAAACCTATCGAAAAGCGTTGCTTGTAACTTGAGTTTAGAAAAGTGTAGAACGCGTAGAAAGTAAAATGAAACGAAAGAAAAATGTACCTTCAGGGCAACATAATATTGTTCGTGCACGTAGAAAAAATTATATGGTTGAGATAACAATATTCTAAGGGCAACATCCTATTGTTGAATTATATGGTTGAAAACAACCAAATAACATGGTTTCAGTCTGAAATGTTCTTTGCTAAACTAAGTACATCCAAGAACCATATTATATCATTCAACAAAATGGATTTTGTCTTATTTGTCAAATAGAAAACAAAAAGTGTTTTTTAAAAATAAATCATCAAAGCCACTAGACGTCTTATCTGGTGTACCTTAAGCGAGTCACCTGGGCTTGCTTCTTTTTTCTTTACTTATTAACGATTTGCCAAACGTTATTAAGCATTCAAATATCCTTATGTATGCAGACGATGCCAAAATATTACCCACGCCCGAGTGTCATGCTGATTTTTCGCTGTTGCAGCTTGATTTGGATGCTTTAAGTTTTTGGTGTCGCCTTAATCTTATGGAACTTAATCATAAAAAATGTAGCAGTATGTATTTTTTCCGGAGATCATATATAAATGTAAACTTAGTATGTGCTTGATGGTCATGTGTTAAACAAGGTGAATGCAGTTAAAATATTTTTGGATGCGAAACTGAATTTTATTCAGCATATATCACTGATAGTAAATAAAGAACTTTCCATATTAGGATTCATTAAGCGATGGGCAAAGAAATTTACTGACCCTTATATAACTAAACAATTGTACACATCACCGGTAAAGCCAATTCTTGAATATGGATCAGTTATTTGGGATCCTAATTATAAAGTTCATATTGAAACCGTTGAATCTGTTCAAAACCAGTTCTTGCTTTTTTGTCTTCGTGGTCTGCACTGGAATATGCTAAATATACCTTCATACAAGTCGAGACTTGCATTCAAAAAACTTCCCACTCTTAAAAGTCGCAGAACAATGTTAAATGTCACTGTGAATTTTTGATACGAAATATATTTGGAACATCCCAACACGACCTGCACGCATTTTCGTGCCGCTCTCCATTCAGGTTTTCCGAGCTAACTACGCCAACTGGGATTCATTAATAAGAATCTGCTCTGAATTTAATAAGAATTATAAATATGTCTACTTCTGTGTTAATACTAATTATATTAAACGTAATATAATTTTAAGTCTTAATAATTAATGTATTTACTTCCTTTGTAATGGTCTGATGGGATTTCATTTATCTTTAGACTTTAATTAATTAAATAAATAAACCATAGATTTGGTAAAACTTTTAATAATATTAGCATGAAAACCATATTATAATTATTATCATTGTCATCTCTATTGTTGTGAATGGAAGTTAAAGTACTTTGATGGTTTATAGCTTTAAACACATAGACCACAGCAGACTTCACAACTTCACGACAGCAATTGCTGCAACCGGCAATTGTAGTTGTGTAGGCGACTACTGAAATATTTTGAACATGGCAGCAACATAAATTCATTTGAATAAAAGTATACTTCCACCTTAGCCACCTTAGAACTTTTAGCTTTACAAAATTCCATTGTTTTACAGAGCGAGTTCTGTTTATATCAATCCTTAATAAAAAAAAGTTCTCTCTGAAAAAGGGCTTAAAATCTAAAAAAACAAATTCAGATTAGGCGGGTCTTAAAAGTTGAAAATATAATCTTTTGATCTACAACGAGAACAATATTGAAGAATTGAAAATTTATACCGAATTTTTCAGAATTTGGGCAAAAATAATTCGACTCGAGAAAGAAAAATCTAGGTATATAAATTACAAATTAGTCAAAGATATGCAATTAAAACTACTCATAAATGAAGTAACTAGTATGTATATATCTAAAGAGGCAAATAAACTATGCAAACCTTTCGGAAAACACGCGCTTTCCGTTTGCTCATAACGATACAAACACAAACACAAATTAATAAATATTTTTCAATGAGTACACGGCGATTATGCTGCGGTAGTTTTCTCGCCATATGAAGTTTACAACACATAAGTCATTTTATAATTTGTTTTAGGCTGTATTTCTTGATACTCTGTTTCTATAATCTTTGTATGTTTTTTCAATTTCTACAAAGAACGTAAACTTTAATACAATACTAAAAATGCTAACAAGAAAACGTTTTGATAATTCATTTTGTGTGCTTCTTCTTCCATCACTTCATTATGCAAAATTTTCTTTAACATGACAAAATTTTGGGTTAGACAACACAAACATTCAAGATGTTTGCGCAAAAATCTTACAAACATGCTTCAAATATATGTACAAACAAGTGAACACCCAGTTAAATAACTCTAAATGATTGTGCGAATGTTTTTGCATGTTTGTTAAGCTGTTTGTGTAGTTTGTTTGGCGCTTAACTAGTTCTTTTATAAAATTATTCTTATTTTGAACTTTGCCCATATAAATTTTATTCTTTTCTTATGCTTTACTAGAAAATAAAATCTTGGAAATATTTTATGTTTTTATTAGATATTTTGTTTTATACTTTGGTCACACTGTTTTTATTTTGTAGTCAACAAAGATAGAAATTATAGTGAAAGGCCAATGTAATCTGCTTGCGGCAACGAGCGGCAACCACCTGTTCTATTTGCCGCTTGAGTTTATTTGTTGTAGGCAAATGAACGCGGCTAATTGAAGAAAAATTTGTGCTTCGAAGATTAAACAAAAAAACATTTTGATTTTTTTTTTAAGCCAAAATAAATAAACAAATTCAATCGTTAAACTTCCAAACCCGAAAATTAGTTTCTGTCTTCTATTTTTTTTTCCTTTACTTTTTGGTTTTGACAAATTGAAGCCGTAAAACAAAAAGTTAAACTGAATTCAACATTCCCACTCGGCCTCCTTTAACGGCATTGCCAAATTAAATTAAATTCAATATGTTGAAATTTATGTACGAATATTTAAAAAATATATATAATTTTTTGTAAATGGGTCACACTGTTGCCGCCCGCTGCCGCATGCCGCTTACATTGGCCTTTCACTATTAGTTTAATTCGAGTGCGGCAAAAAAAAATCAGCTTGGACAACAACCTGCAGTCGTGTCGGCTTGCTGTTGTTTAAATAAACATTCGCATTTAAATACATGTATTTTATATTTGACATATTGAAGTCGGTTATCTGCTGACTTCAATGTGTTTAATGCTTATGGCAACAGAATTAAATACAAACATACAATTTTTGCTATAAAACATAATTTATTTTAAAAATGCTTGACTTTAATTAATATACAAAAAGGCAATAAGATTTTGCAACTTCGTGGTATCTTGGATAGATTATTGGGTTGCAGATCTGTAAAATAATAATTTATTATCAGCATGCAAACAGTTCTAAAAATAAAAATGCTAATACAAACCTCTTTGTCTTCATATAGTATTGTGTATTTATGGAGATGTTTCTACAAAATGCTCCTGACCGGCTTAATTGACCAATTATATAATATATAAAAACTTTTTCTTTTTTTTCTATTTATCAATAATAAAACACACAAAAAAAATTTGCTGCTTGACAAGGCAAAAAAAAAAATAAAAAATAAATAAAACTGAAATAAAATTGCATGTCAATGCCTTGAAAAAAAAAACAATAGTAAGTTTAATCTGTAAACATGCATGTGTTGCCAGTGAGTAAGTCTAACATACATATGTTTAAAATTAAAATGTTTTATATACATATAACAATAGTTATTATCGTATTCAAACTATATATTTTAAATTCTATTATTCCATCCAAAAACATTTAAAATGAATAGAACCGTAATAATGGAGACTGTAACATTTTTCCAATAATATATTTATAAAGACTTAAACTATTTTAAAAACGATAATACGCATTTTGTGGCAATAATACAAAATGTTACTTGGGGTCTCCAGGCGCAATAAATTTGGAAATAATTATGTTCTCAGCTGTCAAATTCTATTGCCAACACTATATGTCCACGTGTGGACCGCAAAAACATTTATTTGCAATTATATTGCGAAATAGTTGTTAACACTTTTTTATAAGAAATAATATTCAACATAAACTGTCAAATTTAGTTGTATTTTCTTCAACATTTATTGTTCGGGTATAAAAAAATGCTTGTGGTTATGGAATAATTATAAATTTGTTTAAATTAAAAATAAAAAAATAAAAAAAAAATAAAAATGTCTGTTTAATTATGATCCAAGTGAATATTTATTTTATTATAAATATAATATAAATTACAAAATGTTTTTATTTATTTATTGCAAACATGGTAGTTTAAATTTATAATAAATAAATTTAATATTTTAAAACAATAAGTTTTATTTGTTTTCAAATTTACATTATTTTATTATTGTTATTAGTATATTGGTCATGTAAGTCCATCTTTACGCGTTCTTTTAAATTTATGTCCAACACACAATACGTGTTCCACACCTAAGAACATAAGCTTGAACATGAACATATTTTTGCTGTTATTCTGCCGACGTTATTGCTTGTGTTCGAAAATAAATATTGCGAATGGAGACGTGCAGTTATTGAGTACATACTAATGTTGGCATAACAATATGAAGAAATGTGTTTTCTCTGCGTGTGCTCATGAATCAAAAATAATAAATTACGCTTTGCGCAGTTCCGTTATGTTGTTTACATCCGTGAGCTGTAGAGTGTGACGTAAAAAGTGATCTTTGCATATTATTGTAATAAAACAAGTAAGGGTGTAAATATGTAGGGCTATAACTATAGTCAAACACTAAAGCCGGTTTTTTTAAAACAACTTAAATTTTGGCACCTGCTGCTAATTTTTTTTTTTTTTTTTCAAGTGTAGTCAAAATCAAAGTTGGTTTTAAGTTGAATTCATTAAACATTTGCATACAACCTAGTATAAAATATAAACGAGTGGCATCTCTAAACAGCTGACAGGCAAAGTGAAAAAAAGGAAAACAAACTGTCAAAAAATTTGAATAAAAATTAAGAAAGAAGGAAATTTGTAAAAACTATTATAAATTAGGAAATGGAAAAATAGTTCTGTGTGTTATAAACTGTTTTGAGGCTGTATCACGAAAAAAACGAAAAGGATCAAACCTTTGCTAATATAGGGTGTTTTTTTAAGCCCGATAGAACTTGAAATTGTAAAAAATAACACAAAAAATTAAATTGTAATCAAAATTTTTTTTTATTCGAAAGATCAATACGTGACATTAACATTTGAAAATGATTTCGGGCATATGGGCACCGCGGCTGTTCTTGGCGAAGCGCATTCTGGACGTCCAATTTTCGAGCACTGCTGGCCTTATGTCACGAACAACACGAACAATGCTGGCCTCCAAGGCGTCAATTGTTGCTGGTTTATCAGCATAAACCAGTGACTTCACGTAGCCCCACAGGAAATAATCGAGAGGTGTCAAATCGCACGACCTTGGAGGCCAATTGACAGGTCCATTTCTCGAAATCAACTTATCGCCAAATTTTGATTTCAGTAAGTCGATGGTTGCGCTCGCCGTATGGCACGTAGCGCCATCCTGTTGTCACCACATCTCCTCCGGATCAATGTCATCCATATTTTCAAACAAAAAATCATTGATCATGGTGCGGTAACGATCTCCATTGACCGTAACGCGAGCTCCGGCCTCATTTTTGAAGAAATAAGGTCCGATGATGCCACCAGCATGAAAACCGCACCAAACAGTGCATTTTTCTGGATGTAATGGAGTCTGTAGGGTCTCTTGTGGATTGGTCTCACTCCATATGCGGCAATTTTGCTTATTAACAAACCCGTTAAGCCAAAAATGCGCCTCATCGCTGAACACAATTTTGCGTCTATAAGTTGCGCGAATCGACGACTGATTTTCAAAGTAAATTTGGATAATTTCGTAGCGTTGTTCAAGCGTGAGTCTATTCATGATGATTTGTCAGAGTATACTGAAACAAATAAAAAAAATGTTTCATCAAAATTTAATTTTTTGTGTTACTTTTTACAATTTAAAGTTCTATCTAGCTTAAAAAAACACCCTTTATATTTTGGGTCTTCCTATGATTGACGTCAATTTCTTCAATGTAGACATTATATATATATATTTTTTTTAATTTTTATTTTTATACCAATTTTCACTTAATTTTCACAAAACTAATTTCTTTTCTTATTTTTTATCTTTTGACGGCGAATAGCTTAATTATTTAGACTTATGCTAATTTACTTAAAAACAGGTTTTTCTCTGTTAACTCTGTTTATAGTAGATGTTTTGACTCAGCTGTTTTGATGGTCGGTGTTGGTTCTGCGGGCGGAGTCACCGGGACAATTTGGTTTTTAACACGAGCACTTAAGCTCGGTTAATAATTTTAGTTATAACTCTAGCACATTCTGCACGAATGTCTTGATTGCTTACTTATTTCTTGATTTATTTTTGATTATTTGTGAACTTAAATACTATTTTATTGCTAAGTTGCAATAATTTCTAATTATTAATATATTGTTGGGCTTGTGCATTTTCACACGCATGTAGAAAATTCCAGGAAATATGAACTCCAGACAAATGCAATGAAAATAATTTTTTTTAACGTAAAAGAGTTTAAAATAAACAAAAAACAAACTTGAAACTTGATCAGAAGTTCAAGGTGTTTATTTTTTGTCATAATTTGCATTACGTTAAATTAAAAATTAAAGAAAAATGCATAAGCTCAACAAAAACTAAAAATTAAATGATATTTAGCAATTCCGGGTATAGATATACAATTATACCTACGCATATATGAAAGAAATTCATTGTGAAGATCTAAACATTAGGCGAAAAGTATACTTTTTGTTAAACATTACTTTATGTTTTTAAAGTATAGTTTTTTAATGGTTATTGTTATAGACCATAGTATATATTACAAATTTAAGCTAAATATGCTCGGATATATATGAACCGATGTCGGGGGAAAAATTTTTTTGCCTTGTAATCGCCAAGGCGAAAAATCGGCTTAGACTATATCTCGGGTATATATGGGCCGATATTGGAAATTCTCATTTTCTTTATTTCAGTAACTTCCTCCGACAAACACTACTTCCTCTTTCCTCCGCATTATAATTTATTTCCCTAGTAGGTGTAAAAGGAAATATTTGGTAGACAACTCACGAGTCAGAGCGCAACCACCATATCTCAAAAATCATAAAACCTGGATTTCGCAGACCCATAGTTCCATAAAATTTCCTTTGTAAATGGTATCTCATTGATTTTGTTATATACATGCGTGAAGATAACTTGGGCACAACGATATGGCATTGACGGCGATATCACATTGAGCAAATATTTGAGGAAATAAGCATAACTACTTCTATCTTGTCTTACATACCTTAGGTTAGGTAAGCAGCCCACTGGATTCTCCAAAAAGTAGCTTAGATTCTCCAGCTCACTTGGGTCCTAAAGATCGTTCGTTTTGTGATTGCCTGAGGAGTAAAGAAAGAAGTTAGAGGGATATAGTGGCCAGCGGCCCAAGTTTCGCTTACAGAAACGATGATCCGATGCTCACTTGTAAGTAGGTAATGCACACCATCTCATACACGAATCTAGTATACATTTTCATACACATTGTCGCATTTGTGGAGTGAACGCCTACCACACCTGCACACAAAATAAGCGAGATAGTGAAGTGTTCATCTAACAAAAGCGCATTACTACCTAGCATACGTTGTAAGTGACAAGTAGCTTGCTCGTATACAATCTCGCATACATTGTAAGTCGGAAGTAGGCAGCTCGAATACAATCTCGTATACTTCGTAAGCCGGCGGTAGGCAGCTCATACGTACTGCGCACCTCAGTTTTTTGGGAATATTCCATTAAATAAATTTGTTCTGTTTTTTTTGTTTACTGCATTTAATTTATTTTTTACTAAATGTTTTATCTTTCTTGTACCTTTTTTAAAATATTTTCTCGGCACTTTTACCTAATTTTGTTAATTAAAATTTTTGCAACGTAGTCTGACAAATACGACGAACGTTTGATTTACAACTAAAAAATAAAAGACGTACTTATAAAAGTGATGTAAAAGATGAACGTAATTTATTTTTGGGAACTCCATATACTGCTGTCATACACTTTGTAAGTTAGCATTCATTGATTACAAAGTGTTGCACACATCATTGAAGAGAAGTAATGCGGTAGGCAGTGTTCGCCGTTGCGACTTTTTCTTCGGGCTAGTTTGGGCGAAATAAACAATAACATACACGCAGAGAAAAAACATTTTGAAATATTGTTGTCGCAATACTATTTTATTTTCTTTAACAATACAAATTGTTGGTGACAGCAGTGTATTATCATTTTAGAAATAGTATATTTTACCATGAATATATTTTTATTTACCTTTTTCTAATTTTATTGTCACCGTCTACAAGTGGTAAAATATGATTGGATAGAACAACATTATTTATAAAAAAAAACAGTTTGTGGCTAAAACAATAATACGTAAAACATAAAGTAAAAATATTATTGTAAACTTGTGAATGGTTGGATTCTTTCCTTGCAACATAAGTTTATTTGCACAATAATTTTAGTATTTTCGTTGTTTACAACATTTTTTATTGTAGTCATTACAATGACTGTCATTGTATTGACAACAACTCACCTATTCCGCAGCACAGTGAAGTCAAGTACCTTGGTATACAGCTCGACCGCAGGCTAACGTGGAAGTCTCACATTGAAGCAAAAGTCACTCAGTTAAACCTAAAAGCAGCGCAGCTAAATTGGCTTATGGGCAGAAATTCTATATTGAAACTAGATTGCAAACTTCTGTTATACAACGCAATACTAAAGCCTATATGGTGCTACGGAATTCAGTTATGGGGCACCGCCTCAGCGTCAAACATTGAAAAAATCCAAAGGCGACAAAACAAAATTCTTCGAACGATTACTGCAGCTCCATGGTACGTAAAAAATTCTCGACTTCATAAAGATCTGAGTGTTCCGCTCGTAAAAGAGGAATTTTCTAAGTACGCGACAAGGTATGTCAGTAAACTGGAACTTCATCCAAACCCTCTTGCGCGCAATATACTTAATTTTGGCGGCCACACTCGGCTTAAAAGAAGGGATACCGCTGCCACCATCAGATTGTTCAATAGGTGATTTTACCGAAATAGCTCCCGCATAATAAAACTTTTTGTCTAGCAAGAATCACATTTTTTAATTTTAAATTTAGTATTAAGATTTGAATACTTATTGTTAGTTCATTTTGAAGATTCAATAAATAAAAAATGTATTGACAACAATAAGTATTATTTTCCGTTTGTCTTTTGTGTGTTTTTGTGAAAAAATGAATTAAATATAAAAATAAAATTTGGAAGATATGGGGGATATACGCGTGGATCAAGAAAAAGTAAAAGAAAAGCCATAAAATTTTAGGTATGTATTACATATATGAACATATGCAATAAAAACAAAGCTTTAAATAATAACTATAATGGGTGATTTTATAAGAACTATCGGAAATTAAAAAAAAAACACATAAAGTTCAGAAAAATGCATGAAATATTTATTTGGATCGATAGTTGGGTCGATATAATTTAATGTTTGAAGATTATTATTGGAAAATGTCCGATTAATTAAAACAATAGTTCGTTATACAAAACACAAGATCGAAGTAAGTTTTTATTGACAAAATTTTCATTTTATAGTGTATGTATATATCAATGGCAACTTGAAATTCTAAAGTAAAGTATATAATTGAAGTAACAAAATTCATATTATGTTGGAACCCAACATCCCCTCTCAACATAATATTCTAGCAATTAGATTTCTAAATGTTGGCAGTGATAAAGGTTTGGTAAGAAAATCAGCCAGTTGTTGGCTTGAAGGGCAATATTTCAAATCAATTACTTTATTCTCTTGCAAATCTTTTATATGATGATATTTAACATCTATATGCTTTGTTCTTGCGCTCATCTTCGATGATGTTGTTATTTTGATGCAACTTTGATTATCTTCGTACATTGAAATGGGTTTCTTGATAGAGATATTCATATCTTCTAATAATTGTAGCAACCACACTAATTCTTGTCCAGCATATGATGCAGCAACAAATTCGGCTTCAGTTGAAGATAAAGCTATAGTGGATTGCTTCTTTGAGCACCATGATATTATGTTATTGCCCAATAAAAATATATATCCGCTTGTCGATTTACGATCAACATCTCCTGCCCAGTTGGCATCTGTAAAACATTCAATATCTAAATCAGAATTAGATTTTAACACTAGCTTCTTATCAATTGTTGTCTTAAGATAACGAATAACTTTCTTTACTGCTTCCCAATCACATTTTCGGGGTTTTGCTATTCTTCTACACAATAATGATACAGCAAAAGCTATGTCTGGTCTTGACGTAATAGATATATGGAGTAACATCCCAATGACTGACCTATATTTTGTATTATTTGGTAGAAGATTGTCTTCAGAAATGATTTTAATAAATTCTGGATCCATTGGTATGTAGCTTGGCTTAGCTTCCCCTAATTCTGTTTCCTCTATCAATTTTCGAATTTTGTCTTTTTGGTGTAGCAAAAACTCTCCTTCACAGTTTCTTTCAATTTGAATTCTCAAATAGGATGATACTAGACCCAAATCTTTAACTTCAAAGTACTCATTCAGGATTTTATGAATCTTCCTAATAACAGCTTCTCTTTTACAACAAATTAATATGTCATCGACATATACAAGTGCATAAACAAAATCTGTCTCAGTCTTCATTACAAATAAACAGTTATCTGCTTTACATCTCGTAAATCCAATTTCGTTCATAACTCCTGAAATTTTATCATACCAAGATTTTGCTGCTTGTTTTAAACCATAAATTGATCTTTGTAATTTACAAACTAATCTTTCCGTACCCTTTTGTACAAATCCTTCGGGTTGTACCATATATATATCTTCCTTTATATTTCCGTTCAAAAACGCAGACTTTACATCAAAATGTTTCACCACATAATTTCTGGCAGCACTTACTGCAAGCAAAGTTCTCAAAGTCACGTATCTACCCACAGGAGCAAAGGTTTCTTCATAGTCTTCCATAAAAGTTTGTGTGTATCCCTTGGCTACTAAGCGCGCTTTATATTTTGGTTTGTTTGACGTATCGCTTTTGAGTTGCAAAACCCATTTACATCCAACAACCTTTTTCCCTTCGGGTAGCTCTGTTAAAATCCATGTCTCGTTTCTTAAAAGTGATTGATATTCATCATATGCAGCCTTTTGTCAAAGTTCTCGCCCAGGCGATTTTAAATTTAACATTTCTTTCCAAGAACTCGGTGGAATATCATAATCAACATAAGAAGCTAAGAATAATTCATTCAGTTCTTCAGACCAATTCTTGCGTTTAACTTGTGATCTTTCTTTTAAACGTTCAGATCGACGAAGTAACTTTATACCTTCATTATCACGCCCCTTTTGAACCGAATTTATGTCATCTACACTATTATTTACATTTTCAAGTAAAACAGCATCATTTTCACCACTACTTGAGTTTTCAATTCTGACATCCTGGATATTTTCATTTTCAATAGCATTTATTCTATTTATATTAATTGAGATGCAATCTTCCTCAGCCTTACATTTTATTTCATGTGTATTTAAAGAGAGTTCTTCAAACTTAACATCTCTACTTATGATTATCTTATTTGATCTATTTATCAGTATTCTGTAACCCTTTACATTCTCTTCATAACCAACTAGTATTCCTTCTATAGATACATCGTTATGCTTCTGACGTTTGCACTTGGGAACCTGGACAAAAGCTTTGCATCCATAAACTCTTAGATGACTTACATTTGGTTTCTTGTTGAACCATAATTCAAAAGGAGTTTTACTCACAGATTTACCTGGCAAGCGATTTTGAATATAGTTTGCAGCCATCACACATTCCGCCCATAATTTCTTTTGTAGATTTGAACCATTCAACATAGCACGAACCATTTCCACCAAAGTTCGATTTTTGCGTTCAGCAACCCCATTCTGTTCAGGGCAATAAGGGACAGTGCATTGTAAAATGATACCAGATGCCCTTAGGAAAGATTTCATCTCATTATTGATGTATTCTCCCCCATTATCACAGCGTAAAATCTTAACTTTTTTATTTGTGAAATTCTCCACTTCTTTGACAAACTCTTTAAATTTTGAAAAAACTTCATTTTTCTTTTCTAAGACATATATTTTCGTATATCTCGAGTAATCATCAACAAAAGACAAAAAATATCTTTTTCCACTCTGAGATTCTATTTGAAAAGGTCCACATACATCCGAATGGATAATATTTAGCAATTCTCCCGCTCTATTCAAACTTTCTTTGGGAAAAGGAGTTCTAGACAATTTTGATTTAACGCAAGTGTCGCAAAAATCTTTATCATTACATTTATCAATTCGCATACCATTACTTAACTCTTCTAATTTCTTTATATCAGCAATATTACGATGACCTAACCGACAATGCCAAATGTATATATGCATTCATAACAAAGTGCCGGTCTTTTGTACTCATTTCCAGATTTCTCGCATAAGATATATAAATTTTCGTTAAGAATGCCATCAGCTACTAATTTATCTTTATTGCGAATAAAACACTTGGAGTTTTTGAAATCTATTGTCAAACCCTTTTTAACAATTCTTTAACAGATAAAAGGCTTCCATTTAAATCAGGTACATATAGTACGTTTTGAAGGAATAATTTTTTATATTTACCTTCTATATACCCATTTCCAATGCCAATTGCATTCAAAAATTTACCATCAGCTATAAATACCTTGCTATACGATTTTTCAAATTTGTTGAAAAACTCACGATTACTGGTCATATGTATTGATGCACCAGAATCAATAACCCAACCACGATCTTGAGCAACTTGCAAACAAACTTCATAATTCCCCTCGTATTCTTCAGATATTGTTGCATTTTGTTTCTTCCACTTGAAACAGTTTCTTTTCACATGACCTAACTTGTTACAGTGAAAACACTTAATCTGCTTCTTCTTTTTAATTGATGACCCTTTAAAGCACTAAAATCTTCATTTTCTATACCATTACCCTCACCACACCTTTCGAATTCATCCATCAGCTTCTCCATTACGTATTCTAAGGAAATTGACTCTTCTGGTTGTCCTTCAATAGATGTCACTAAAGCAGGATAAGTTTTCGGCAACTCATTAAGCATTATAGCAACCATCGAACTGTCCTTGATATCTTCACCACGGTCTAATAACTGCGCACGCATTACATTAAGGCCATCTAAATGCTGCTGCATATTTTCCCCATCAGACATCCGCTTATCATATAACTTCCTAAGTAAATGTAGTTTTGAAGTCATCGTTACACGCTCATGGGACTTTTGTAATTTCTTCCAAATTTCTTTTGCTGATTGTATATTTCTTATTAGATGAATTTGGGAATTTTCCACGCACATAGCAATTGCAGCCAACGCCTTCATATTTTTCTTATTGTAAGCTTCATTTTGTACTTCTGGAGTTGGTTCGGCAATTATATCCCACAAATCCAATTGAACAAGGTGCATCTGCATCTTAAACTTCCATGTAAAATAATTGGTATTGTTAAGAAGATGAAATATAGCTTTAGTTTCCATTATATTTATTTCAAATATCCTCAGTTCTCAAATTACAAACGGTGCTGGGCACATAACCTATTGGAAAATGTCCGATTAATTAAAACAATAGTTCGTTATACAAAACACAAGATCGAAGTAAGTTTTTATTGACAAAATTTTCATTTTATAGTGTATGTATATATCAATGGCAACTTGAAATTCTAAAGTAAAGTATATAATTGAAGTAACAAAATTCATATTATGTTGGAACCCAACAATTATTTCATGCAAATGTTGGCCGCGGCTGCGCCTCAAATGGTCCATCCGCTTAGTCCAATTTTGGCATACTCTTTCCAACATTTCGGCCGGTATCTCACGAATAATGTTGGCAATGTTGGCTTCCAGTGCGTCAATCGAAACGGGCTTGTCGCTATAGACATTAGCCTTAACATAGCCCCACAAAAAATAGTCTAGAGGCGTTAAATCGCATGATCTGGGCGGACAATTGACTGGTCCCAAGCGTGAAATAAACTGTTCACCGAACTCGCCTCTCAATTGGTCCATTGTTTCGCGTGCTGTGTGGCATGTGGCACCGTCTTGTTGAAACCACATGTCATGCAAGTCAAACTCTTCCATTTTGGGCAAAAAAAAGTTTGTTATCGTCGCACGGCAGCGCTTACCATTCACAGTAACGTTGTGATTCGCATCATCTGTGAAGAAATACGACCCAATGATGCCGCCAGCCCATAATCTGCACCAAACGGTTGTTTTTTGTGGATGCATTGGTAGCTCTTGCAATGCTTCTGGCTGCTCTTCACTCCAAATACGGCAGTTTTGTTTGTTCACGTATCCATTCAACCAGAAATGAGCCTCGTCGCTGAACACAATTCTTCGATAAAAAATTGGATCTTCATCTAACTTTTCAAGAGCCCATTCACCAAAAATTTGGCGTTGTGGTAGGTCGTTTGGCTTCAATTCTTGCACCAGCTGTATCTTATAAGGCTTCACACCCAAATCCTTCCGCAAAATTTTCCACGTAGTGGAGTAACAGAGGCCCAATTGCTGTGAACGGCGCCGAAACTCGTTATATGTACATATATAGTTATATAACTATATACGTACATATATGTATGTATACTGAGTGTGTATGTACATATGTACTCGTATGAACATATTTTCTTTTCTATTTTCAGAACTAAAACAATCAAGAACCTAAATGTAATCAAAATTCTTATCAAGTCCAAAATATTATGAATAATCATTTTTATTTATTTTCAACTTATTTAAACTGATATGCACATATTTATTGCAATAAAATAACCAACTACATTATAGTATTGTTACGAGTAAAATACTATTAATAATGTTTTTTTCTTTCATTATAATATGGTTGATAAAAATGGTAACATGGTTCAATAAGATATTAGTATGTTAGGAAAATGCTAAAATTAACATGGTTACAAACAGTAATATTGTTGTAAGTCTTAACAATACTTTATGTTACTGAATTCCCATTATTTTAAAATTATAATGTTGGATATAACCACTTAATATTTTTGTATCTAAACATATAGTGGAACAATAGTATGTTGCCCTCAGAATATTACTGTCTCAAGCATATATTTTTTTCTACGTGTAGAAACAAAGTTCATTTGAATAAACTCGTATACAAATCATTTCGTGTTTTTATATAAATATTAAATAAAAAAAAAGAATTTGCAAAAGACTTTAAAAGCGCAAAAGTATATAAGATTATAGTATTTTTTCGTAAAACTAAATGCCAATTTTTGTTGCCACATCAAAACTCAGCATATGTTTCTTTTTGGGCTAGACATTTGTATTTTTGCGTTCCCGTACTTTAGGTAAATTTTATCTATATTTGAGAGAAACTTATGCATGCTCCCTTTTGCCTGAAACTTGCCTGAAGAGTAAAGAAACCCACCTAATATTAAACAGGCAGATCATGCAATTTATGACAAATTAAGCTTCTTTTCTTAAGCTGCCTAAAAATAATTTCTCGTTTCATTCGATTTCATTAACAACGAATGCAATCTTTCTTATTCTATATGTGTATATGGTATGTTTCAAAGTATCTATGTTTTCGTGTTTGTGTGTGTGTGTATAAGTAGGTATTAATCTATAATAAAAAGTTGTTAACTGAAATCCTGTTACATTTGGTAATGTTATAATATTTTTGTGTTTTAAAAATTAAATCAAAAGGCAGCCAGCCAGCCCAGCCCGCTCGCCCGCCAATAAAGCAAAAGAATTTATTTAATTGAAGGCAAAAATGTTTGCAACCCCATTTAATGACTGCAAGCCTGTTATAAAAAAATGAATAAAATAAAGAAACTGAATGCCCAGTCAAATTATATTTTCTGTCTGGCTGACTGACTGGCTGGTGGTAGGTTTTTTGTTTGGTTTGATGTTTGTTCAGCAGCAACAAACAATATTAACAGCAACAGGGATGGAAAGTGAGAATTTTAGTTACAAAATTATTGACGATTATTTCGCAACTATTCTTTTTTCTTTTGCAGAATAAACAAATCTTGTTATCACAATTCACACAAAGACAATCTTAAAGCTGACCTGATTGGAGACAAGGGAAAATTTAGTGCGTACAGACTTATACATGCATATGTTCTTGCTCTCATATTCTTTTTTAAATTTGCATACTTTTTTAAGCAACATGAAGCATGATACAATAGTTAAGCTTAATGACAAAATCTCCGAAAGACTTAATGTTAAAAGAGGTGTTACACAGGGCTATAGCAGGATTAATAGCGACCTGGATAAAATTAACAACTGGGCTGTGGCAAATGGTCTGAGTATAAATTCCTCTAAATCTAAATGTATTATATTATGCGTATCTAAATGTATTATATTATGCGTGAGAATCTTCACATTACAATCCATAATGACGAAATCGTCTTTGTTACTAAAGCAACCAATCTAGGAATCGTGTTCCATGAGCGGTTGACATGGTCTTCACATATTGGCATTGTTGTAGGTAGAGTGTATAGTATGCTGAGGAATTTGTGTACTGTCAACGACTCCACCCCATTTAACACACGTATGCTACTAGCAAAAACGTATCTTATTCCTTCTCTTTTATACCGTTGTGAAATCTTTGCAAATTGTGGCAGCGAAGACAAGCGTAAACTAAATGTTATTTATAACAATATAGCACGGTATATTTTCCAAAAGCGGCGTCTTGATCACATTTCACAATACTCATACCAATATTTCACCTGCATAAAATAATTATTTCTAAGCAACCGTCATATATCTATGAAATAATAAAATTTGCTAGATCGAATCGTGGTACAAAAAATTATTTAAATATATTATATCGCAACGCCAATATTTAATTCATGTATTTAGTCTTTGGAATGTATTGCCAAATCATATTCAAAAGATAAGCAACGCTAATAGGTTTAAAATTGAATTAAAAAATGTATTTTTGTAAAATAGTATATTATCATTGTCTGTCGTTATTACTAATACTGTCATTTATAAGATATTATATCTTGTTGCGTTAGTTTATCAAATAAATAAATATACTAGGTAGTGTTAAAGTGCCAGCTGATTACTTTCTCTTTTTTATACCCTAAACAAAAATGTTTATATTCATATTCTGAATCAGCATTGATAGAAAAGTCGATTAAGGGATATCCGCCTGTCTGTCGTTGAAAACCCGTTTCTGAGAAAACCATTATACTTAAAAAAATTTTTCTTTTACCATTCTATTACTTCATCAATTCATGGGCTTGCTATTGAAATTCATTAAAATCGGTTCACATATAGCTGAGATATATCCAAAATTCCAAAAAAAAAACAATTTTTGTTTGTAATTTTGTATGAAAATTTTTGAAAAACAAGTATATAGGAGTGTGGTATATTTGGCAGAGCCGAATCTATAATACCCTTCACGTATATGTATAATATATATTAAAAATTTGAACTAAACATGTAAACATGTTTGCCTTGCAATCACCATTCCAAAAAATAAATCTCTCATGGAAAAATTTGTTTAAGCTATATCTCGGTTATATATGAACCGATATCGGAATTTTCTATTTTCTGTATTTTAGTAACCTTCTTTTATAATGAGAATTTAATTTTCAGTAAAAAATTTTTAAAGGAAAAATCGGTTCAGGCATTATCTCGTGTATATATGGATCGATATCGGAAATCCTTATTTTCCATCTTTATATAACCTCATTTTATTACCAGAACTGCTTTAGAGCAAAAAAAGTTAAGTTATCTTACTCGACATTTTCATGAAAACCCCGGTTTAGGCAATATCTCGGTTCTCCGGTATATATGAACCGATATCGAAAATTTTCATTTTCCATATTTATATAACCTTATTTTATTACCGGAACTGCTTTAAAGCAAACAAAATTTTTAAATTCGCTTACGCAACATTTTCATGAAAAACCCGGCTTAGACTATATCTCGGGTACACATGGACCGATAACAGAAATGTTCATTTTTCATATTTATATAACCTCACTTTAGTACCACAACTGCTTTTAAGCAAAAAAAAATTGTTTCATTTTCATGAAAAACCCACTTTAGGCTATATTCTGGGTATATATAGAAAAATTTTTCCCCGATATTGGTCGATATATACCCGAGATATAGCCTAAGCCCACTTTTCAATGGAAATGTAATATAAGGAGGTTACCGTGTACTGATCAGTTTTAACTAATTTAATTCCAACATTTCAAATGCTGCAATAGAGTTTGTTTTAGTCTTTCGTGTTGTTATTATTTAAGTTAAACCTCCACGAACACTACTCCCTCTTTCCTACCTCATCATAACCTATTTTCCTAGTTCCAGTACAATGCACTACATATGTAGGGGTCATCCCCTGAGTACTGGTCCAAGATAAAAAAAAAAATAAAAATAAAAAAAACGGTTGCGATAATAAAATTAAGTTACTATAATACAGAAAATAAAATTTTCCGATATCGGTCCATATATACCCGAAAATAAAAGCAAAAACAACTTTAAGAAGCACAAACCTATAAAATTTGCAAAATTGCTTGAAAACATTAAACTATGCAATCATAACAATATACAGCAACCGCTGGAAAATGTTCGCTCTGCGAATAATGCAAGAGTGTTGCAATTACCATCTCTGATTTGTTTTCTTCACAACAAAAAGAATCGAAAAAACTTAAAATGACGTACAAACATGAAAACATGCAAACAAGCAGTAACGATCGTTAGTTTTGTTTTTGTGCATCTTAAAATGAATGAGAACGCATGACTTCATCAAAAAGTTAAATAGAAACAAATTTGGAAACGTGATCATTTTATTGCAGGTAGTACACTGAAAAAAAATGTTATGCCTTGTACATACACAAAAATTACATTAATGTGTAATTTTTATTTGTTGTCTAATCGTCCAATTTTATAATATTGCATGTTTGTTGCAAAATAGTGTTCTTATTATACGATTGAATTTTGAAAAGTGTATTTACACTAGGCATTCTACCTGTTTGATAAATTTTTGGAAACCTTTTAAGTAAGTGATAATTAATGCTCATAATTTGGTATAACTCAGTAATTTCAATTGAATTTTTAAAATGTTTGCAGTTAATTGTTTGTAATGAAAAATGTATTATATTTATTTCGTATCAAATTAATCACATAGGTACCTGACTTAATTTCCATTTTTGATATGTGGAAATACAATTATAAAACGATACAAACACATTTGACTGTTCATGAGCGCATCTATATATATAAAAAGAAATGTACACTCAGATGTCACCACTAACTGGCGAAACGGGTAGACCAATTTCCACCAAAATTTATAGGCGCGTTGGCGATGAACTGTAGATGGTTTATGTGAAGTTTCCACAAAATCGGCTCAGTGGTTCCGGAGATATGCCATTTAGATTTTCTTATATATTTCCATACAAATATCAACAAAATTCCCTTCATTTTCCATTTTATAATTTTTTATTATCACTTGAAAAAATACCAAGTCATGTAACGTAATGTCTTATCTTATCGGACTCTTGACCTGAATCTTTTCACGCGTTGTTTCGATCATCATTTTATTTCTACGCTGACCATTCGATTTTTCACTTGCTATATACGATTATTGTATCAAAGGTAACGCCATGAACTGCTGGATTAAAAATTTAAAGGAGATCGCAAGCTGAACGATTATCTCAAACCCAATTGCAATGCGATGCACGATGTCAAACAACATCTGTGGATAGAAGTCCAAGAAATTGAACATTGCGGCGATTAACACGACTTCCACGTCATGTTGCACAATACATGAAATATGCTGATTTTAATTAAGAGCGCGAAATTGATTGCAATCTACATGGATGTATCGGTAGAGTGACGTTGAGATGGTCACATTTCCAGATGGAACCACTGGCCTGTGTTGTGCTAACGTAAAGTGAATTAATACAATTTAAATCTCCTTCCGATCCGCTCCATTCACTGGCTTTTGGAAGGTCACCAAGCTCTAAACATTTTTGGTTCATATTCAACAATACAATTTGACGTTTCAAATGATTTCCTTCGGTGTGATAACAATGATGAGAGATAAATATAAGCCGACGAATATTTTTATGTAACTTTTATGGGCCATAATATACAATACGAACAATGGATAGGCATTCATTTGACTTACACAGCGTTTTATATATTGAAGCTAACAAAACAGTAAGTTCAGGTTGTTATTATTCCTATCGGACTGATAGTTTGTGAAAATAAGGACAGTCACATCTTGAAATATCGCCGTCTACGAGTATTCGACCAATACGCAGGTAATATTCGATTAGCAGTCCCTTTTTGTTATTTTACCGAATAAAAATCTGAGCTCATTAGCAATGTACTCTCAAATAGTTTACAAAAATCATGTTTAGTTGACCGAATGTGATGTCGTCGATTTGAATTTTCGGATTCAAAGCTAAAACTGCTTACGAATAGAAGATGTGGAAAAAGTTGGTAGCTCTCTTTACTTCCCAAGATAAGGTCGTCAACTCTACAACCCAGTTTTTCAACTCGCTAGAATTAGTTAAAGTCAGATCGGTAACCATAATATTATGAAGTATAAACTAACTATGTCTGTGTAATGTCATTTGACTTCCGGTGAAAAATTTGATGATCAACGTTTTAAAAAAAGAGTACTTAAAGGATAGTTTAAAGGTGAGGACGTTTTGATACCATGAGTCCTAATGGTTGCGATAGACATAAATTTCCATTTTAAGCATTAAAATTAGACAATTTAGTCATGCATATCATGTAAATAAAATTTTAAGGCAAAACAACGTTTGCCTGGTCAGCTAGTATATATATATAACAATCTAAATAAATTATTGAGAATTTTGAGCTTTTCTTCTACACACGTCTCTAATTTTATTTTTTGATTGTTATCAATATTAATGGCTGATATGGCAAATAAAACTCAATTGTTCACAATTTTTTTTAATTAAACTATTGATTTTTTATACTCAAAGCCACCAAACAATTTTTGAACGTGTAAAACTTGTCGAATAAGAAATAAATTTGACGTTTATGTGTTTACTTTGGAAGAGTTATTGTCACATTTTGAATTAGTTGCACATGCGAATTCGAAAGACTTACCAAATATCTTTCGCATCGCAATTCATTTGCGCATCGCTATGACTTTCGCATCGCAGTCCAGAATAAGCCTCCAGGGCAGAACTATAATTATTTTCTTTAAGTGTTTCACAAACATGTACGGTGGATTTTTATTGCTGTCGTTTTTGATAAACAAAGTATGCGTGTGGTGCCTTCGCATGTTTTATTTAGAACAAACGTGCCAGATTAAAAAAAAAAAAAACTAAACTTTGAAGACTGTAAACAAATGAACTAAACTTTTTTAGCGAATGATGAAGGGCCTTAAGTCTAAGAATTTATTTATATACTTATTTATGGCTGTATTCATAAAAAACTAAAATGCTTTTGAAATGGATTTTAGAAAAAATTTGTTTGGATTTTTCGAACTAAAACTCATTTCAAATTCATTTTAATTTTTATGAATACACGGCCATTATTAGTTTTTTTTTTTACAATTTTTGTATATTTTATAGTCTGGCAATGTTGGTTTCCCAAAAACAACTTGTTCTTAAAAATGTTTTAAAAGCCCTGTGGTTTCAAATTACACTTAATGCTATTCTGTCTGTTTTCATTCAGTCCGCCTGTTTGACTGTCTGTCCGTCCGCTTTATATTTTATGCGTTAATGTCACGATAATTTCGTGAATTTTTATTAGGCGAACAGTAATATTAGTAACTATGTAGTAAGTTTAAAAAAATCCATTATTTGTCACAAATAAATAATTTCGAAATGAACCCTCATTTAACAAAAATAAATAAAAAAAAAAAGCAACACATTGCTTACGAATCGTAAAGTATTATGGGTCGTCTTTAAAAGAAACAAAAAAATACGCGCACAGGCACAGTTTTGGAATAAAATTTGAAACTTTTTACTAAAATTGCTGCTTGCCTATTGCCAAGCATTGATCAAATATTGATTTTTTGATGCGTTAAAAACTTGAAAAAAAAAAATATTTTTTTTAACAACTTTCGTTTTCTTTTTATTTTGAGCACCTAATGAAAAACATAAAATTATCTTGACACGATCAATAAAATAAAAAAACAAACAAACAAAATTTATGAAAACGAATTTGATCATTTTTATTAATGATCATCTTTGTGAGTTTAAAGAAATGGTATTTTGTTTATTAGGACAATAAAAAATTTTTTATTATACTTAAAAAACAAACAAAATCGATCGATCCATCGATCGACAACCGCTTCTCTCTCTTTAATCAACATTTTGGTTAAAGTATATCATGTTAATAGAATACCATAAAAAATAAGCAGAAACTTTGCCAGTATTGTTTTATTTTTCGTTTGAACGCTGCTGAACACAAGTTTAGAAAGAAGGGAGGAAATAAGAAGAAAAGCTTTATATGAGTATGTGTATACGGGTATGTGTATTATACCCTCATTTTAAACGATCTTTTAACATTTTCTGAACCATTTAATTAATAAGCCTTAAAGGCTCAGTTAGCCAACTGGAATGTAATGTAAATGCAAAGCAGCTTTATACAGGTAGTGGCAGAATTACATAAATACAACACCAACAAACATCAACATGTATTTTGTTGATAGAATTTCAGAATAGTTGTCAAAATTATGACAACTATTCGTAAATTCTACCAACAAAATACATGTTGATGTTTGTTGGTGTTGTATTTATTGTAATTCTGCCACTACCTGTATAAAGCTGCCTTGATGTAAATGGAATGTGGTAGTAACGTAAAGTAAACTTAAGACGTAAGTGCGATTATAGAACGTAAAAACTTAACATATGTTTTTGGAAAAAATTTAACTACTAATAAAAGATTTATGGGCATGTACACAAAAATAAAAATGAATTTTAAATAAACTTTAATTCAAATACTTTATGCAAAAGTTTATTAAAACAAATTTGGATTTTTATGAATATAAAAATGCATTTATGTACATAGGTACATCCTATCCAGCAAACACTAATTGAGAATGATTTGAAATCAAACGTTTTCTCAAACGACAAACGTTTAATACTGATTTGAGTTCAAATTAAAAAACCTAGTACTGTCAACCAGAAGGGGAAATTATTTTCAAATTTAGAAATTCATTTATTTCAAATGTAATTCTCGAATGTTTTTCAAATGTGGATTGTGATGTGGAATTTATATAAAAATTATTTTTTTGCTTTACAAATCATTTTTCTTTTAATTTCAATTTTCTATTATTATAATTTTTCCCCCTTAGTCTTGAAATTCTCAAAAAGGCGAAGTAATTGGTTCATCTTGATTCTAAATCTCGCTGAAATCGGGCAATCTATTTATATCTTATTATTTCACTTCTTTATGTTTTCCTTCATGCGTTTTTACTTATTAAAAAAATTTTTGTGCTCACATTTAATTGCATATTGCTCACAAACAAATCACATTTATTAATCTTTTCCCTAATTCCAAAAAAAATTTTTTTTTTTTTTTTTTTGTTAATGAATTTAAAATGTTGATATTTTTTCAGTAATTGGTGACACATTTGTTTCATGATTTGTAGTTACACTCAATATCAAATTAATAAAACATTGAGTATCAAATGTTTATATTCAAATGATTTTTAATTTAAACTCAAATCTTAAAATCAAACCATTGAAAAATATTTGAAAATTATGGTTGATATCATATGATAGTCATTTTATATCAAATGTTTGATTTCGTGTTTGTTGGGTAGTAAAGAAAGAGAAAATCGAAAAAATGTATACAAAAAAAAAAAAAAAACGTTTGAATAGTGTTGCTACTGAAGCGTAAATAATTACGTTTAAGCGATTTATGTAGGCAATTTTGTTTACTTTCTTTTACTACATATGTATGTATTTAAAAGTATGTATCTTACATACATATGTATATATATTTTTAGAATACATTGATTTAGATTACTTAATAGTTTACATATACATATGTAGAATATACTATTTTTAGAATTCATTGATTTTAATCACTTATTAATCTGATATTTGCAATAAATTCTTTCACCTCAAGGTCCTTTTTGTTTTTTTTTTTTAATTTTATCATTTTATTTTTCAATTTAACACATGTGAAATATATGTATTTCAATCATAAATGGGCTTCGCTCTAGTCATTACACGTACAACGCTCACGAATATAACCAATGTGAATGAAGTAAATTTATTCGACCACCGAATAACATGTTTTGTGCTGATTATGCACAAAAATTAATGAATTAAAAAAATGAGAAAGATATCAAAATTGTAACAATAAAATAAAATGTTTTTTTTTTTTTTCTCATTTATTTGTTTATTGAATCTTCACAAAGTGAACTAACAATAAGTATTCAAATCTTAAAACTAAATACATAAAATTAATTAAGTCCAGCCAATGCTAGACAAAAATGTTTTATTTTGCACGATCAATATCGGTGAAATCACCTATTTAACGTTCTGATGGTGGCAAGGGTGTCACTCAAATGAAAATATGAATCGTCACTTATTATGATTTTTTCAGCAAAATCGTTGATTGATCAAATGTTTAAACGATTAAATTTTCCACGTGTCAACTTCGCGTCTGCCAAATATGAACTGTAAAAACTAATGCTTACCAAAATGGCGGCAAAACAAAGTAGTATACCTTCCCGGCGGACAGCCTGGGAATACATGTTGTAGTCTTATGAAATACATGTTGTAGTCTTATGAGCTCGGTCACATTCCGTACTTCTCCCTCAACGCAAAGTATTAAAGTTGGGAACTTTGACAACTATGCGGTAATATTTTTTTGTATATTTTGATTTAGTTTTTGAAAAATGAAAAACAAATTGTGTTAGATTTTTTGTGCTGTGTCTAAAAAATAAATCAAAAGATTTTAATAAAATTAAGGTAAAATGCAGTTGAATTTATATCCGTTAACAAAGCACCGATTGTGCAAATTTCATACTTCGTATACGTTAATGTCAGTTGAAAAAGGTGACGGATAACGTACAATGGATTCTATGTTATGTCACATGAATTAGTCTCGTGTGTGATGGATTAGAACACAAATTGTGCCACTAAAAATTGTTTTTATGTGCTCTAGTCCAAGGCAGTTTTACCCAGATAGTGATATAAGCACAGCTGTATTTCGTTTCTATTGCGTAAATTCGTCAAAATTTTGTGTACAAAATACATAATTCTAAAAAACTACAAAAACAAACAAAAGGAAAACAAAATTTTAACAATTATTGTTTCACAGCAATTATTGTTATAATTAAAAATAATTCTTCTTCTTGACTGAAGTTGGACTCGAACTCACAACTAGTTAGTTAATATCATACATATGTATATAACTAAAAAAGTTCACTGATTAATAATTTACATACAAATACGCCTCACAGTTAGGAGAAATATTAGTAAATAATAAATTAAAAACTGGTTGTTCAGTGACAGAAAATCCTGTACAAACAACTGGGGTTATAACAATTGCATGTATCGTTGGTCTCATGTAGAAAGGCCCTAACAAACATAATTACAAGTTTATAAGAGAAGGAAAAATTGTAATGGAAACTGTATAAATAGGTACATCTAAAAGTAATCTTTTTTGCTCAATTGCTTGTTAGAGCGATATGTATGAAATTGTTTAATTAAATCTTTGTGACACTGTGTACTTATGTGAAACGTAGTAGAATTCCTAAAAAAAAAAGCTCAATTCAGTGAAAATGCGAGTTAGGGCCTTTCTACATGAGACCAACGATATGTGATCAATATGTGGCAAACATTAACGTAAGAATAATTAAAGAGCTCGGTGGCTGAGTTGGTTAAGCGGCCGTATTAAAAATACATCATGTTCACATGATCCCGAGTTCGAATCCCAGTAGGTGCTGACGAGTAGTGTAGCGACTACGAAACAGCTAGTTATCCCCCAGCTAATATGATATTCAATTATTTTTCTGTTCTTCTTTGGTCTTATTGTTTCACAGCAATTATTTTTATAATTAACAATAATCCTACTTCTCGAACTCACAACTACGAGTAGTTAGTTAATATCGTACATATGTATGTATAAAATTTTTTGGTGTCGTATTTATTGCAATTCTGCCACTAGCTATTAAAGCTGCCGTACTCTAGCCCATTTATAGCGGCAATTTACTTTAATATTTGTTAAATTATATATATATATATATATATATATATATATATATATATATATATATATATATATATATATATATATATATATATATATATATATATATATATATATATATATATATATATATATATATATATATATATATATATATATATATATATATATATATATATATATATATATATATATATATATATATATATATATATATATATATATATATATATATATATATATATATATATATATATATATATATATATATATATATATATATATATATGTATTTGTGTATTTTCATTGAGTTTTGACAGATCGTTCGCATAAAAAAAAGTTAGATGAACCCAAATCAGTTTTCTTTCGCTTAGATTGCGAACGCAAGCAGGCTGCCGAGATTGGTAAACTGGCTGTATATCTCAGATATACAGTGGTAGCCATATAATTAAAACATTCTTGATAGTAAATTAAATTACTGTTTCGATGGTATATCTTAGATTGTATTGTTGGTTAACTAGACGCCGTACATAGCGTTTTACCTCTGATCTCCATCGGCAAAACTTGGATTCGTCACTCCATAAAATATTTTTCTAATATGTAATTGGTTTCTTAATGTTTTTCTGACAAAATCTAATGTGGATTTAAAATTACTGTTTGGAGACGATAGTTTCTAGATAATATTTAGAACTTTGAAATCGGGCAGATTTTGGATACATTATATGAGCTTCCAAGGTTATCAAAATTATTCATTGCATTATAAATTTTTCCTCTAGAGCAAACAAGTAATTGAGAAAATTCATTCACCGTCTTTCCGGAGTCTCTGATATTAATGATTGTCTTCCTTTCTTCTTCAGAGCAACTGCGTCTTTTTGCCGTAATTGGTGACTAATAACAGTTCATAGTTTTGCTGATATCATTTAAACATACTTACCTATAAGTTTTTACAAAAAATAAATAAAATAAATTTGATATTAAAATAACGTTATTTTAAAAGCAAAACTGGAAATGTTTTAATGATGTGTCCACCTTATTAAGAAACCTGAACAGAAAATGAAAGAAAAGAAAGAACCAAGTACAAAAGCGATCACTCAAACACCATATTTGCAGAGGAAAAGTTCCATTGAAATAAGAATATATCATATAAAATACCAAAAGAATAAGAGATCACATTTATGTTTTAATTACATCTACACCACTGAACGATATCGGAAATTTTCACTTTCTGTATTTTATTAACCTCATTTTATTACCAGAACTGCTTTTAAGCAAAAAAAGAGTTGTTTAAGTTCGCTTACGCGACATTTTCATGAAAAATTCGGTTTAGTTCATATCTCGACATATATGAACCGATATATATGGACCGACATCGGGATTTTCATTTTCTGTGTTTAAGTGACCTCCTTTAATAACCATAACTGCTTTTAAGCGAAAAAAAATTGTTCATTGAGAAGTTGGATTAGACCAAATCCCGGGTTTATACGGACCGATATCGGAAATTTTCATTTTCTGTATTTGGTAACCTTCTTTTATTACCAGAACTGCTTTTAATAAAAAAAAAGTTGTTTAATTTCGTTTAAGCGACATTTTCATGAAAAAATCGCTTTAGGCTATATCTCGGGTTATGGACCGATATCAGAGTTTTTCATTTTCAGTATTTGGTTACCTCCTTTTATTACCAGAACTAATTTTAAGCAAAAAAATTGTTTAATCTCGCTTACGCGACATTTTCATGGAAAAATCGATTTAGGTTATATCGCGGGTATATATGGACCGGTATCGGAAATATTCATTTTCTGTATTCTAGTAACTTTCTTTTATAACCAGAACTGCTTTTAAGCAAAAAAAAAATTTATAGAATTATATACATACATACATGTTTAGGCTATATCGCGGGTATATGTATATGAACTGATATCGGAGATTTTCATTTTCTGTATTTCGTAACCTCTTTATATTAGCAGAACTGATTTTAAGCAAAAAAAGTTGTTGAAGTTCGCTTATGAGACATTTTCCTGAAAAATGGGTTTAGGGTATATGTGGACCGATATCGGAAATTTTTATTTTCCGTATTCTAGTAACCTCCTATTATAAACAGAAATGCGCTTAAGCAAAAAAAGATTGTTTTTTGAAAAAATCGGCTTAGACGATATCCCGGGTATATATGGACCGATATCGAAAATTTTCATTTAAAGCAAAAAAAAATTTTTTTCATGAAAAATCGGTTATAATACTATATCTCAGGTATATACGGAGCGATATCTGAATTTTTCATTTCCTGTATTTTAGTAACCTCCTTTTGCAACCAGAACTGCTTTTAAGCAGAAAAAAAAATTTTACATGGAAAACCCGGCTTAGGCTATATCTCTGGTATACATGGACCGATATCGGAAATTTTAATTTTCTATATTTGGTAACTTCCTTATATTACCAGAACTCCTTTTAAGCAAACAAAGTTGTTTAAGTTCACTTACGCGACATTTTCATGAAAACCCCGGTTTAATCTATATCTCTAGTATATATCTACCGATTTCGGAGAACATTTTTTTTTTTTTTTGCCTTTTAATCGTCATGTCTAATAATTGTGTCAAGTTTGAAACAGAACAAACAATTTTTTTTTTCAAAAATGTTCATACAAAATTGCAAAAAATTGATTTTTTCGGAATTTTGGATATATCTCAACCATATGTGAACCGATTTCATGAAACCGAATTATGGAATTACTCCATGAATCGATGGAGTAATAGAATGGTGGAAAAAAGAAAAAATTTTCTAAGTCTAATGGTTTTCTCAGAAACGATATTTCAATGGCGGACAAGCCGACATCGCTTAAACGACTTTTCTATCAATGCGGATTCTGAATGTGTATACGTTATAGGGTCGCAGATGAAAATTATAGAATTTACAAACGGAATCACAAACTAATATACATACACCTTTAACATTTTTGTGAAAGGTATAAAAATGTCAACGGTTTAAAAACCAGACAGATAGACATCTTAAACCGATATTGAACACAACAACAAATCAGTCATCAAGCCCCCTGAAATTAAAAAAAAAATCCATAAAATTTAACAAAATGTAAATTCGCCGATAACAACGGCCAGCCAGCCGGTCTGAAAGAGTTTTTTTTTTTTGTCTGTATGATTCAATCAATAATTGCTTGTTTTTCAATAGGAGGCCAGGAAAACGAATGAAGGGACTGTTTTTTTAAACACTTGGGATTTCTAAACCGACTGACAAAAAAACTCGAAAGCATTTTTTTAAGAACTAACTTAAAAAAAAAAAACAAAACAAACTAATGTAGTGTTTATGGGACACGAGTGAGATATACGCCTAGAAAGCACCCAAAATATTTCATATAAACTTCCTAGACGTAACGTGTCCTATAAACACCACAAATTATGAATATAATATAATAAATAATTTGTACAAAATTAAAATCTAAAAAGCCATTAAAAAATATTTTAAGAACCCCCGAAATGTTTAAAATTTCCATCCAGTTCATATTATTTTTTATTTTTTGGTCAGTAAAATTTCAACAATAATTTAAGAAAACGAAACCATTTGTTAGAAATTATTAGGTAGGATAAGTAAGTTTTAATGAAACTATTTTGGAATTTCATTCATTCAAATGCCCTACTTTATTTGGTAGCTTATCAATCAACTTAATTAATTAATTAATTTTCGTTTTCTCTCTCATTTCCAAAACAATAAACAAATCAATAATAACAAAAAAATTGCCATTTTTCACTAGGAGTACATAAAATTTAGTAGCAATCATTTAGACTTAAATCATAGAAAATATTATTCGTTACGGAGAAACCCTACGCTAAACAACCATATTAAATAAATAAATTAAATACATATGTAAATATTTACACTCAAAAGCATGAATGAACCAGCAAGCGCGCACAAACTTTACATTTCAATAATGCTCTATTTCAATATCTCAATTAGGGCGTTCCAAAGCTGAAAAAGAACAGAAGTGGAACAATATAAATATAAATCGTTTATTTTTTTTTATTGTAATCATGTCGTTAATTTATACAATAAAGCAAAATACTGGAATGGTAAAGTATTTATGGTCCTTCGAACCAAATCAATATATGTAACAGATAGACTTAAAGAAGAAGATATGAGCTCGCTGGCGTTAAATTGCAATTGATAATAATATTACTCTTATATCAAAATAATTACTCTTATATCTTAGGCTCACTTTTTAAGAATTTGGGAAGTAAACTTCATATCTGGTTTTCAGATTTACTGTGGTTCAAAAGAGAACAAAATTAAGCATGATTCACAGCATTTTTTAGCCACCGTCCAAAGCAGATCTCCTACAATTTCATATCAAATCAGCTAGGAATGATTCTTATATTAAAAACTTTAAGGCTGGCCAACTGTTTGGCAGACATTCAGTGAATTATATTAGAGCAAGTAAAAGCTGGGCCGAATCTAAAATACCCTTCACAATAGTCGCATAAATATATAGTAACATATACATATATATTACAAATTTGGACTAAATATGCTCGGATATACAAATATGGACCGATATCGGGGAAATAATTGTTTGTCTTATAATTGCTATGCCAAGGAGGTCATCTTTCATAGCAATTTTCATGGAAAAATCGGTTTACACTATACCTCGGGTATATATGGATTGATGTCGGAAATTTTAATTTTCCTTTTATAATCAGAACTGCTTCCTTAAGGAAGAAAATTATTTTTCAAAGTAAAATCGGTTTAAACTATATCTCGGATATATATGGACCGATATCAGAAATTTTCATTATCGATATCAGAAATTTTCATTAACTGTTTTTAGTAACCTGCTTTTTAATCAGAACTGGTTTTAAGCAAAAAAAAAAAACAACACTTTTTTTCTTGGAAAAATCGGTTTAGACTATATTTCCGGTATATATGGACCGCTATCGGAAATGTTCATTTTTTGCATTTTAGTAACCTCCTTTTACAATCAGAACTGATTTTAAGCAAAAAAATTTTTTTGTTCATGGAAAAATCGGTTTAGACTATATTTCGGGTAAGTATGGACCGATATCAGAAATTTTCATTTTCTGTTTTTAGTAACCTTTTTAATCAGAACTACAAAAAAACTTTTTTGGCCATGGAAAAATCGGTTTAGACTATATTTCGCGTATATGTGGGCGATATCGCAAATTTTCATTTTCTATATTTTAGTAACAGCCGTTTATAATCAGATATGATTTTAAACAAAAAAAAAATTGTTTATGTAAAATCGGTTTAAACTATATCTCTGGTATGTATGGACCGATATCGGAAACTTTAGTTTTACGTATTTTAATAACCTTATTTTATTATCAAAACTGCTTTTAAGCAAACAAAAAAAACTTTTTTTCATGGAAAAATCGATTTAAACTATGTCTCGGATATATATAGACCGATATCAGAAATTTTCATTTTCTGTATTTTAGTAAACTCCTTTAACCAGAACTGATTTCAAGCAAAAAAATAATTTTTTCATGGACAAATCCGTTTTGGGCTATTTCGGGACTAATTCTGGAAATTTTAATTTTTTTGTATTTAAAATCGGTTTAGACTATATCTCTGGTATATATGGACCGATATCGGAAACTTTAGTTTTGCGTATTTTAGTAAACTCCTTTTATTATCAAAACTGCTTTTAAGCAAAAAAAAAAACAATTTTTTAATGGAAAAACCGGTTTAAACTATTTCTCGGATATATATGGATATACCGATATCAGAAAGTTCGCTTAGGCGACATTTTCTTGAAAAAATCGGTTTAGGCTATATCTCGAGTAAAAGTTTTTCTTGCATTTTAATATTTTTAAGCCATAATGATGAGATTTCAAAATAACATTGGCTTTGTAGGAATTAGAGGGGAAGAAAACAAGAAAAATAATAATCAAATCTTTAGCTGGAGGACAACTAGCTCTTTCGTAGTCGCTACACTACTCATCAGGACCCACTGGGATTTGAACTCGACTCATGACGTATCATGATCTGCTGCTTTAACCAATCAGCCACTGAGCCATTGAATTATTCTGTTTCTACATTCATCCCATATTGAATCACATCAGCATTTTTTGTTAATGGCACGCATTGTTAGTACAGCGTTTGATGTCTCTGAACAAGCGGTGTTTCTTTTTTACTTAGTGTCCACACCTGCGATAATATCTAAAGCACCCCATACACGTTTCAACTCAGTTGGTAACTGAGTCGGTTGTTGCCCAAATCAAAGCGTGTGTGGCTTTGTCAATTGATTAGTTTGGCAGTTGTCGAGTTGGTTGAAGAAACAATAAAATGTTTTGATTTTTTCAAGTTGACTAGCAAGTCTTTCAATTTGATTGCGATGTGTGTGCTCGAGTCTTTTGATCAGGTCCCAAAATTATTATTTGTACTGTTTTTGCAAAGAGAACATTATATATTTTTAATATTGTCTAAAATTTCATTGAATTTAATAGTTGAAGGAAAATCTTTCAATTGAGTTTATGAAGTGTGTGGGCATTAATCAATTCAGTTGAAAGACTCAATTCACAATTGAATGTGTATGGGCCGCTTAAGATGAGAACATCAAATTCAATCGCAGAGAGAATTCTGTTACGTTACAAATTAGTGTTATCGCAGTCTTATAATAATTTTTATGAGCGCGTTCTTATGAGAAATCTCATGGCAACGATTTTATAATAAGAGCTGTCAAAAAAGTGATTGTGTGTGTGTTGGTTTAAAAAAAGTTGCCATTGCAGTTTTTCCGACTATTAGTTTTGCAAAATATGTTTCAAAAACCCCTTTTAAATGGAAAATAATTTGGTTTATGCATCAAATATGTACTATAAGTGATTATTTTTGTACCAAATGTGCACATATACAAAATTCATACATATTCTCTTGATCGCCAAGATGTGTTTTCTTCTCGGCTTTTAATAATTTATGAATTCTTATAAGACTAACAACGACGTGTATACGCTTGTTAGATATGAAGAGCGACATAGAGAAATTCGCTCTCTCATTCTGCCGAAGTTTTCTCAGATATTTTGTCAGAGTTAATCGCAGTTGTAGACACCAGGTTAGTTATTAACATACATATTTTTGTATTTTAATAAATTCTTTGTACCCAGAGATGTAAATATCAATTTATTGTATTTTTGTTGAACTTTTTATAATTTTTTAAATTAGATTTTGTACATTTTTACATCGGGTTTTTAGTTCAGTGGCAGGAGATAAGTTTTAGGAAGGAGCATACGTATGTTAAAAGGGGTAGAATCCTTTACGGCCCCTAGTGTACGCAGCTTACTGCAAACTCTGCCAGCAACAGTGTCAATATGATTGGTCCATGTCAGTTTGGTATTAAAAACTATACCCAAGTTCAATGCTGAGTTTAGGAAGCCGACGGCATTGTCATTGATTATTATTTGTGAGCTATTGACAATTCTACCGGATTTTGAAATGAAGATATATTTTAACTGAGTCGGATTAACATGCAAACCATTTGCCCTAGTCCAACTGTTAATTTTGTTTAAATTGTCGCTGATTCTACTTGTACACAGAGTAATTTCATTTACGTGGCTAAAATTGTAAATTTGTACGTCATCTGCTACACACGCAAAGAAAAGACAGTTTCAAATATGATTACGGCAACATTAGTATATATGCCATAATATAGTGTATTATTGTTAAAAGCAGCTTATTCTCGATTTAATAATAGTTTGTTTCCCCATAAATATGTTTTCGTTGGCATTTCAGTAAATCTATTATTACCACCTAACAATTTGCAATACGGCGGTATTGAGAAGATCCTACGAGACAAGAAGCAGGTTATAGACATAGGCATGACACGTGTAATCAGGTAGGAACAAAGGGGGAGGGAGCCCCATCCTAAAGCAATGCGAAAGCGGTGCCGAGGTCCACCTCGCAGTTTTGGTTGGAGCAAGCCCCACATACTGGATACTGTGTGGTCACAGTATCTGACGATGCATTAGGCATTTCCCATCTCCAACCGAAAAAATATGTTTGTACACAACCTTAGTTTTGTATGTAATTTTTTTTAAACAACAACAGCTTTTATTACACCTAATATTAAAATATTTGTTTTTATTATATGTATGCAAAGTTTATTCACATTCAACAAATATAAGTTTCCAGAATAAACTTAATTAATATTGTCAGCATTTTTCATTTTAGTTGTTGACACAAAATTTTCTTTCAGTTTTGCTATTTTATGAAGAAATTAAAAATGTGCAAAAATACTTTCAATGTGTTTGCAAAAATCAAAAAGTACGCTTGAATATTAAGAAGTAAATATTTAAACTATAATTAAACATCAAAAGTATTGTTTTCGTGTTCAATAACGAAATTCGTTGAATCAATTAATAAATTGTTTGAATGCGGACCTGTAAAAGAATTCGTGGAATCAAACAAAAGTTTAGTAAAAATAATTATTGATCGAAAGCGACTATTTTTTTAAACAACAACAGAATACGGTATCCAAGGTTAGTTTTTTGACATTTATGTATATGCATACAAATTATTTTTTCAGACAAAAATTTTGTTGATTTTATTTCTACTGTATTTTTTTCTGTGTATTATTTATTTATACAATTGTTGACGAACTACGCAATAAATCCTTTTTATTTTATGTAATAGACAATAAAACCTCTTGAGATCCAAGTCATTTGCAATTATGAGACACCTTGCAGATTAATTTTAATTATTTTATTTAATCAAAATGTACCTATCAAATGCTTTTATTTTTATTTATTTTATGTAGGCACATTACATGAATAAGTAGTCGTAAATAAATAAAATAGTACTGTTGTTCCTTCCTATAGCGGTTTTTTTAAATTAATATGGTTGTGACCTAAATATGGTTATATACCAATAAGACTTTTTGTGACGTTAGCATGGTTGTTTAATAACAGTAATATGGTTGGTTGGCATCATTTTTATTATTTTTTTTGGGTTGGAGAGGGGAAATGCCTAACATCATTAGATACTGTGACAACACAGTATCCGGTATGTGGGGTTTGCGCTCACTAAAACCCCTCCCTTTTCTTTGAGCTTTGTTTCCACCGCGCTTTCGCATTGCTTCAGGATGGCGTTCCTCTTTTGTTCCTACCAGATTGCACGTGTCATGCCGACGTCTATATCCTGCTTCTTGTCTCGTAGGATTTTCTCAATATAAGTCGCTATTTGACTCCATGAAGTCTCATAACTTCTACGACGTTTTCCGGTCTTATTTCACCAACATTCTCCTCTAAGTCATGTCTTTTCTGCCTCCACCTGTCACATCTGAAGAATGTGTGTTCTGCATCGTCCACGCAGTCATGTAAAGGCACATCGATGTATCTGTCTTTTTTTTTATCTGGGACCAGTACTCAGGGGATGACCCCTACATATGCAGCGCATTGTACTGGAACTATGAAAATAGGTTATGATGAGGAGGAAGGAGAGAGTAGTGTTCGTGGAGTGTTAACAATAGCAACTCGAAACACTAAAACAAACTCTATTGCAGCATTTGAAATGTTGGAATTAAATTAGTTAAAACTGATCAGTGCCCAGGGTATATACCTTCGACACTGCTCAGATTAGCAACATATAAAGAAAACACGGACAACGGTGAAAAAAAGACAAAAAAAAAACTCGTGTACACATACTGCTTCCTATGCCGGTGCACTTTGATTTCATACGAAATTAGTATTGAACATACATATAAAGAAAAAGCGGACAACGCTAAAAATAAGAGAGAAAACCAAAAATAAACATGTGTACACAACTTGCTACCTATTCCGGTGCAATTTGGTTTCATACGAATTTAATTAATGAACATACACATATAGAAAATACGGACAGCAATAACAAAAGACGTGTGCACATGATGAGAGACGAACCCCTACCCCCATTCTAGAAAATACCCGTGTCCAGAAAGCATCTGTGTTATATAGTAATCTATCTCACCATGCTTTCTGTTTATCCACTTGTCTATATTGATGATCAAATTCGCTGTCCACCTGCCACGGGGTTCGTTGCTCCATCTTTCTTGCCACTTCCGCATAGTGTCCGCCAAGGGTTGGCATAATATCATGGTTAGGTATGATATTAATATGGTAAATTTTATTAATACTATGTTTGATTCCAATTATAGCAACGTGGAACATTTTGCTTACAAAACTATGGTGACGCAAAACAATGACATTATAATATAACCCTGTATTATTTTCAGTACCAACCATATAATTCAACAATAGTATATTGTCTTTAGAATATTGTCAAAATAACCATATATTTTTTTCTACCTGTACTATCAATGGCTATATCTGGCAAGTCATTAATGTAGAGACTGATGAGCAAGGGCCCAAGTATTGAACCTGGCCTTATTAACATTTAGATGGTCATGGGGGTTACTCTCAATTGCGATGCGAAAGAAAAATCGAAGAATTTAGTTTTCTCTTTCGTACATTTTACTTTATCATTCTTCGCTATTGTTTATTTTGTGATACCAGTGTTACTTCATTTTTAAACTATTTCGCGAAAAAGTTTGCGCAAACAGCACTGAATACCAAATTGTACTCTTATCGCATCTACCTTTCGCTTCGCAATAGAGAGTAAACCCACAGATAGATTTACTATTTGGGAACGGCTCACAAGGTAAGGTGAAAAATAACTTCTGAAGCTTTTTTATTAAAATGAAGTAATTAAAAGTATCAAAAGAATTACTGTGATCCAAAAGTTTCAGAAATGCAACCATATTATTGTCAAGCTTGGATCTTATATTTTCCACTACAACGGCTAAGGCAGTTATACAACTTCTGCCCTTCATCAAACCAGATTGCATTATCAGCTAGTTTTTTATTGGCTTCATAGCAAAATAAATACAAAATATAAGCGATTTAAAATCTGCAGCCATTTAGCTGATCGGTTTCAAATCACAAAATTTTGGGCCCAGAACACCATTTCATGGCTTTCAAATCACTTCCGTGAAAAGTGATTTGCAGATATTATATTATTTTGCGAAGCAATTCTGTGAGCTGCCCTAATAAATTCTTAGTAAATTTCTCTGTAAAGAATTATTTTTCTAAAACTACTGCAGCCCTGTTAAAACGACAAAACGAGTTTTCATTTCAAACAAACATGTTCTCACAAAACTACTCACTCGTCTGTCAACAATGAAAGAAAAGAAGACACAACACCAGACAGAAATGTGTCACTATTTCCGCTCCAAAATATTGCACTTCCGCTTATGGAAAGAAAAACAAAACGAAAATGAAAAAAAGTACAGGTGTTAAAAATTGTGGCTGCCGTGACTGCCAAAGAATTTTCTGTCAATACTTTTTTATTCAGTAGCTTGTTTAGTTGTTTCCCTAAAACAGAAATAAATTTGCAATTTGTCTGTTCTTATTTGTGTAATTGTAATTGAGTACATGCATGCATACCCAACAAACACGAAATCAAACCTTTGATATAAAATGACATTATCATTTGATATAAAATGACATTATCATTTGATATCAAACATAATTTTCAAACCGTTTTCAATGGTTTGATTTTAACATTTGAACTCAAATTGAAAATAAACATTTGATTGTTAATCTTTTATCAAATTGTTTTTGATTGTATTTCTTAAGCTTAAAATAAATGTGGCAGCACGAACTGAAAAAATGAATTTAAACAAATCAATTAACATGGTGATGAAAGTCAGTTAAACAAAAGTTTTAAATTTATTGAATTTTTGATGAACTTTTATAATTTTTAAATTAAATTTTTGGTTTGTACATTTGTGCAACGGGTTATAATTCAGGTTTTTTCTTTCTTAAGTTTTTTCTTAAGAAGGATTTTTTACAATACAAATCTGCTGTGATCAATAATTTTGATTCAAGAAGACAAGAAAAATAATAATCAAATCTTTAGCTGGGGGACAACTAGCTGTTTCGTAGTCGCTACACAACTCATCAGCGCCCACTGGGATTTGAACTCGGGTCATGACGTATCATGATCTACTGCTTTAACCACTAAGCCACCGAGCATTTAATTATTTTCTATCTATATTCATCTCATATTGAATCACATATGCATTTTGTTAATTGCCCACATTGTTTGTACAGCGTTTGCTGTCTCTAAACTAGCGGTATTTATTTTTTTATTTATTAACATACATATTTTTGTATATTAATATTCTCCATACCCAGAGATGTAAATATAAATTTATTGAATTTTTGATGAACTTTTATAATTTTTAAATTAAATTTTTGGTTTGTACATTTGTACAACGGGTTATAGTTCAGGTTTTTTCTGTCTTAAGTTTTTTCTTAAGAAGGATTTTTTACAATACAAATCTGCTGTGATCAATAATTTTGATTCAAGAAGACAAGAAAAATAATAATCAAATCTTTAGCTGGGGGACAACTAGCTGTTTCGTAGTCGCTACACAACTCATCAGCGCCCACTGGGATTTGAACTCGGGTCATGACGTATCATGATCTACTGCTTTAACCACTAAGCCACCGAGCATTTAATTATTTTCTATCTATATTCATCTCATATTGAATCACATATGCATTTTTGTTAATTGCCCGCATTGTTTGTACAGTGCATGCTGTCTCTGAACTAGCGGTATTTATTTTTGTTTATTAACATACATATTTTTGTATATTAATATTCTCCATACCCAGAGATGTAAATATAAATTTATTGAATTTTTGATGAACTTTTATAATTTTTAAATTAAATTTTTGGTTTGTACATTTGTACAACGGGTTATAGTTCAGGTTTTTTCTTTCTTAAGTTTTTTTCTTAAGAAAGATTTTTTTACAATACAAATCTGATGTGATCAATAATTTTGATTGAAGAAGACAAGAAAAATAATAATCAAATCTTTTAAAACTTAAAGGCAAGATATTTAAAAAAGATTTGTGTGTGAAATAGAATAGAATTAAATGTGAGTATAGTGAATAACAACGCGAGTGAGGTTAAATTGAAACGTCTAGGTGAAGAAGTAATAAGTTTATTGTATGATCGTGGTGCTACGCAGAGTCAAGAGGAGCCAACTACTTCGTCCTTTCGAGAATTTGAAAACCAAGAGAATGATTTCTCATCTTCCAGCAGCAGCGAAAGTGATGAATAATTAAATCACAGTTTAGCTCTAAATTTGTGTAACTGGATGATAAAACATAATATCATAATTTGAATTGAGCCAGACGATACCATCATGTAATATTAGAAATATTAAAGTAAGTTCAACTATTTATCATTAACACATATGTACATAAACATAAATGTATATTTTAGTAAATAAGTGGTTTGATATATTGTAAATAAAAAATTCGAATTAAAAAAAAAATAATAAAACTTTTCATTTGCGTTCCATATTGGATTACAATCCACATTTTAAAAACCTTTGAGAATAACATTTGAAATCAATTTGAGAATAAATGTATTTCTCAATTTGAAAATAATTTCCCTTTTTTGTTGAGAATACTATGTTTTTCAATTTGAATTCAAATCAGTATCAAACGTTTGATTTCAATTCACTCTCACTTTGAAATCAAACCTTAGTGTTTGTTGGGTACATACTTTACATATAAGTGTGTGTGCGTCATCCATTCGTGGAAATGTTATTCGTAGCACGTGTTGCAATGAGACACTTAGCAAGCAATTTACATACATACATTCAGACATGTAATATACTCGTACATATAGGGAAACACTTTTTAAGCAGTCAAACTGCTGTTAAGCAATTTTCTACTCTGTTGCATTTTGTTGTTTTTTTTTCGATGTCTCGTCGTTATATTGTTATAAAAGACAATTTCATCACATAGTGTGCTCTCAGCTTAAAGGGTCAGTCAGTCAGTGCCATTCTTATACTTTTTTGTTTTTTTATGGCAACTTTATCATGTTGTCCTAGTACTTGACAAGGTTAAAATTATATTGAAAAACGAAATGTCTGTCATCTGTCTTCTTTTTATCTTTCTGTTAGCCCACCCACATCACATACAAACATTTAGAATTTCTTTTTAATAATAATAATAAATTTTAATGCAAGTTGGAATGGACAGACAGGAAGGACTAAAAACGAAATTCTGTAGACATCTCTTTATATCTGCTACTTGTTTGTTTTGTATGCGAGCGATTGTTTAAAAGAAAATCCAACAAAAATGTGTCCTATTATTTTAATTTTATTTTACTGTTAAATAATGTAAACAAAACAGACAAATATTTCAGCTGTTGTAAAAGGAAGCATGTCTTTTTCTAAATTATCACGTGAGCTGTTTAAATAATTTGTTGGAATTTGTTGACATTAAGTATTTTATACTGCTCTCCAATTTATGTTGTACTGTTCCTTAAACGTCAAATATTCAGCAAATTTGGAAAAAACCGTTAAGCAAGAAAAATTACACAAACAAATCAAATGAAGCGACATTTTCAAACTAGTTTAGTTTTGTATTTTTTTGTTGTACTTCTGAACTCCTTTTAGTCAAAAAACAAAAAATTCCATAAAACTTCATACCAATAAGAAAGTAATTTTTTCAACATTAAAGGAAGAAATATGATGTATGTACTCGTATGATGATATAATAACAACAAAACAAAATTAACCCCTAAACTAACACATATCGCTCCTTTATTGCAGCAATGTCACAACTCACAAAATAACACTTTTGAAAGCAGAATTGTTAGCAATGTCACAGTGTAGTTAGTACCTCATTTCTGTAATTATATAATTATAGCGCGAAGTTTTTACACTGTGAATCTAAAAATTCCATAGTTTCTCGTCTAGAGCGAAAGCAGCGTTTTGCTTTCCATATTTCAATGAGAAAACAGGAAAGAAGAACAGAAAGTAGTTTTGCTTTTATTGAAATCAAGGCGAATTCATAACAGGTAAATTCGGGAAAATTCAGGGGAAAAATATAAGCACAAAAAAGAATTGAAAAAATCAAGGCAGCTTTAACCGTTAATCGATCCTAGTAACAAAAATGTTGCATACAAACTTTGTTTAAGTTTTGTCTACATTTTTTTGTCAGTGATTATTTCAATTCAATATTTTTTGACTCTGTAACTAAATCATGATTAATTAGATATTTGTATTATAATTATTAGATATTTGTATTATATTAGATATTTGTATTATATTATATGTATGTATATGGTCTGATAAAAAATAACCGTCATTTTCAAATTTCGTGAGATACGTATGTTCGATTATCGCATTTTTTTATACCCTTCACAAAAATGTTAAGGGTATTAATAAGTTTGTGATTCCGTTTGTTATTACTACAATTTCTATTTGCGACCCTATAAAGTATCGGTTCGGAAACTTCTTAGCCTATTAACGAAAGAGAATAGTTAGTTTTTCAAAAATATTTTTATTTTTCAATATAATCTCCTGAAACTTCAATACACTTAGTCCAACGCTTTTCTAGCAATTCTATCCCTTGATTAAAATAGTTTTCCTCAAGGTCTTCAAAAAAGTGGTTTACAACTGTAATTGGATCTTCATTTGAGGTAAAACGTTTGCCAGCAAGAAATTTTTTTTAGATTTGGGAACAGGTAAAAGTCACTGGGTGCTAAATCAGGAGAATAAGGTGGGTGGTCAAGCAACTAGTACTTTAATTCGTCGATTTTAGCCATTGTTAAAACACTCTTCTGCGCTGATGCGTTGTCTTGATGAAAAATTATTTTTTTGTGTTGTAAGCCAGGACGTTTTTCTCGAATTACCGTTGCCATAAGCTAACCAGCCGATTGAATTGTTTCTGCCTCCTTGGGGCACTTCCTCCAGCTTCAGTCCATTGTTTGGATTGTTCTTTTGTCTCTGGAGTACAGTGGTGAATCCATGTCTCATCAACAGTTATGAAACGACGCTTAAAATCCATTTTATTTCGCTTAAAACGATCCAAACGAGCTTGAGAAATGTACATTCTTATGCTTTTTTGGTCGACTGTTAACAAATGCGGCACCCATTTTGCAGAAAGCTTTTTCATCTGTAATTTCTTCATGCAAAATTAAATGGACTCGATCATATGGGATGCCCATGATATTAGCTATTTTACGCACTGTTATTCGTCGATCATTTAATACCATATCATGCACTTTGGGTACAATTTCTGTTGTTGTTGCTGTTTTTGGACGTCCACTACGTGGTTCGTCTTCAATGCTTGTACGACCACGTTTAAATTCAGCAACCCAATTTTTTACTGTTGCATATGATGGGCACTTTCACCTAACACATTCACCATATATATCATTATGAATTTCTTGCCCCGATAAACCAGTTTTATGTAAATATTTAATGACACCACGCATTTCTAATTTTTCCATTGTAAAAAAATCGCGGATGCGTCTTTTGTGAACACCTGTTTCTATATGAATGAGTTACCAGATCGAAACAAAATTTAACATGTGTTCATAGCAGAGATGGAAGTTTCCAAAACGCTTAACTTTTTTCTGTTTATACCGCGCTTTTTGTGCTAGGCTAAGAAGTTTCCGAGCTGCGAGATATTTCGATATTATATTAATGGAAAAGTCGATTGAGCGCTGTCCGGCTGTCCGTCGTTAAAATATCGTTTCTGAAAAAACCATTAGACTTAGAAACTTTTTTCTTTTACCAATCTATTACCCCATCGATTCATGGGTTTGCTATTGAAATTTAGTAAAATCGGTTCACATAAAGCTGAGATATATCAAAAATTCCAAAAAAACCATAATTTTTTGCAATTTGTAGGAAAATTAAAAAAAAAATTGTTTGTTTTAATTCAAACTTCACAAAATTATTAAACATTACGATTACAAGGCAAAATAAAATTAATAATAAAATAAAAGATATAGCCTAAACCGATTTTTTTATGAAAATGTCGCGTTAGCAAACTTAAAAATTGTTTAGTTTGAAAGAAGTTCTGGTAATATAAGGAGAAGACTAAACTTTCCGATATCGGTTCATATATACTCGAGATATAACAAAAACCGATATACCCATGAAAAAAAAATTGTTTTGCTTAAAAGCAGTTCTTGTTATAAAAGATGTTTACTAAAAGAAAATGGAAAATTTCGATATCGGTTTATATATAACCGAGATATAGCCTACACGGATTTTTCTATGAAAGACTTCCTTTTTGGAATGGTTCTGATATCGGTCCATATGCACCCGAGATATAGCCTAAACCAATTTTTCCATATAAACAATCTTTTTTTGCTTAAAAGTAGATCTGATTATAAAAGGACGTTACTAAAATACACAAAATGAAAATTTTCGATATCGGTCCTTATATGTACATCCAAGATATAGTCTAAACCGATTTTTCAATGAAAAAAAAAATGTTTTTGCTTAAAAGCAGTTCTGATTATAAAAGGAGATTGCTAAAATATAGAAAATTAAAATTTCCGATATCGGTTCATGTACTCGTACTCGTATACCCGCGATAAGTGAGAATAACCGAAAAAAACTACTCGAGTTTGTCAAAAAGTAGCAAAATCTTACGGTTGAGGACTTAATGCGTGTTGCATGGACAGATGAAACCAAAATTAACCTAATCGGTTCAGATGGGCGTCAATGGACATGGGCTGACAGAAATGTTAGACCAAAGGAACGAAACATATGCCAAACGATGAAATTTGGAGGTGGATCTTTGATGGCTTGGGGATGTTTTCGTGGTAATCAACTGGGGGTACTTTGCCGTATAAAAGGCAAAATGTGTGCAAAGGACTGCATTACCATTTTGGAAAACTCATATCTAAAAAGTCTCGATATATTTGGTTTGGAACCGGGTAAAAATGATATATTTATGTAAGACAACGACCCGAAGCATACAGCAAAAATAACAAAGGAGTGGTTTGAAGAAAATGGTATCAAACTTTTAGATTGGCCACCCCAGTCCCCAGACTTTAACCCAATCGAACATCTGTGATCCATCCTAAAAAGGAAGTTTTTTTCGACTAAAGAACCACCTAAATCCGTAAACGGTCTTTGGGACCGTTGTGTTGAAGCCTGGGAGAGAATCGATCCGGAAACTCTCAGTAACCTTGTAAAAAGTCTGCCAAAGAGAATCAAAGCAGTAAAAAAAGCGCGGGGAGGGCATACAACCAACAAATTTCTTTGTTTACATCTGTGATCTATCCTAAAAAGGAAGTTTTTTTTCGACTAAAGAACCACCTAAATCCGTAGACGGTCTTTGGCACCGTTGTGTTGAAGCCTGGGAGAGAATCAATCCGGAAACTCTCAGTAACCTTGTAAAAAGTCTGCCAAAGAGAATCAAAGCAGTAAAAAAAGCGCGGGGAGGGCATACAACCAACAAATTTCTTTGTTTACTTAGTTTTTTTTTATTTTATATTAAAATCAAATAATGTATTCAATTTAATTAAAAAGTTTGTTAGTTCTCAAGAAATTGAATTTCGTGAACGATTTTGTCTGTAAGTTATATAATTAAAAAATCGCCACGAAATACTTTATAACTATATTTGCTTTATTACAGCTAGTGGATATTTCAACTTCCAAGAAGAAATTTGTGCATTAATTCCGTTGAGATGAACCTGATTTTTTTGTTTCGATTATTTTACAAACTGTTTATATTGTTTTGATTGGTATCAATATTAAAATCTAATGGATTGAACAAGGCGAATTCATTACCAGGTGAACTTAACAGCACAGGTGATTATTTTTTGCTTCTCGCGTTTTTTCCAATGAGACTGTCAAATTTTGTTTCTTTTATTTACAAACTTTTTCCCGCCATTTTAATCTGAAGGTTTTTTTGCATGAATTAGTGCAATTTCAAGAAATTTGTGTGAATTTAAAAATGAAAAACTAATATAATCTGTGATTTTAATTACAAACAATTATAAAAGCTTATATTTAACGTTTATATAAAATCTTTTCTCTGCTGAGCAATCTTAGGCGATTTTAGATTATGACATTCACGATATGTTTTACAATAACAAAATACATAGTACTGAATTCGCCTTTCCGCTTGCATTCACCTGTATAAAGTCGCCTTGGAAGTGAATAAACTCAATGGTTTATTTGAATCTATTTTATACAATAATTATTACAAAATTATGTTATATACTGTCACTTTTATAGTTAATATAATTAACTATGTATATGAATTAGTGTAAATTATAAGAAAAATAAGTATGTTCACAATAAAGCTATTTACCAGATTAGTATGGTTACTTAAGGCCCAATCAGACTATTATACAAGTAAAAATACTTTCATTAGATTTTGTGAGATAAAAGTCTAAACACATTTCTTGCGACTGTCAAAAAGTCTAACGTAAATTAGATTTTGCATTCACACCATCACACTTGATATAAACCAACATAGATGTGCCATCACAAAACTTTTCACGGCGGCAGGTGCGCGATTCGTCGTAGGCGATAGACGGGCCGGCGCGTGAAATTCTTCAACAGTTAAAATAATAATTATGTGTAACACATCCAAATTCAATAGCACAAACATATTTTATGTTCTAAATATAGCATGAGCAAAATACATTTATAAATGACAGCTAAATTCCAAATTTCGAGCTTTTTTATAACGACAAAAAATACTATCAGTGACGGCACCCCATCGGCTACGAAATAGCCGACTACTCAATTTTTAATTAGCTGATTTGCTAAAAAACACAACCCTGATGAAAAGTTTCAAAAAACAAAGTCGTATGGGATGTCAAATTTTTATCGTATTATTTTTCGTATGTATGACTGATTACATTCAGACTATCAGACTTGCACATATTATTTGAATTTTTGACAAGTATTAATACAAAGTATAATAGTCTGAACTGGGCTTTAATGAAGGTATATGAGGCTGGTATAATTATATGGTTGAGTATGACAGTTACTTGGTGACTTTATTTAATACCATGGTTACTTGTTATTATAACAACTTTAAACCCAAATATAGTATGGTTACTTATAATATGTTTTTTACAATACTTTGGTATGTTTTGACGGTTTAAATATAACAATATACTCTTATTGGGTAAAACCATATAATTCAGCAATAGTATGTTGCCTTTAGAATATTGTCGTATCAACCATATTTTTTTCTAAATGCGAAGAGTCAAAATGAGCGAAATGCGCAGATCTTTATGCTTATTGGATACCTGTTTTCCATCGCATTCGCTTTTTAACTTTGTGACTGTAGACTTTATATGGATTTTAATTATAAATAAATTATATATAGGTTTTCATCATTTATAGTTATTTATAGTTCTTTAGACATAATATTTTTTTTTACAAAAAGCACAAAATTGCGAAGCCGAAGCATTTAGCTTGTCTGCAGTAACACCCAGTGTCTTTGGCAGGAATGGAACTTGCGACTTTGAGACTGCAAACAACCAATCAGCCATCGAGGCAGCCAAAAATTGTAAATAAGTTTTTCTCAAAAAAAAAAATAATAATAAAAAATGTGCTATTAATTTTTGTTTTTGAGTTATTACATTGTTGCAGTAAAAGAGCGCTACTAACAAAATATAATTCTTAACAACGAAATTACAAAAGGATTGCTAATTCGCTTTTTTTCAGTTTACTATACATCCAGTGAAACGATTATGGTCTCCTGTTGCTTGAGAAACTTAAAATTCTATAGATTTCAATTTCGATAAGCACTTGATTGATCGATCATCCATTCATCAATCAATAGGACTACGTGTTTATTAAATTCATGGTAAAATAATATCTTTAAACTTCTTATGCTTTTAACTAATTTTGTATTCCTCAACTTCCTTTCCTTTTTACATTTTTTTCTTTTATTGCTCGGGCATGCGCTAAAATCGCATTTCCGGGTTTTCTTAATTTTGCAAACTTTGTTCACTGCTAAAAAGAAAATGTGGCCTTGAGTTTTGTTATTTGGCCTGACTGGCCCTTTATCATTGTCTGAGGGAAAAATGTTTAGTCGACATTTGCAAATCCTGAATGCCTGCTAAGGAAATATCTCAGTTTTCACCTGAGATTAGAAAAAGTCTCCGAATTTCATTCATTCAGACTTACACAGCATTGATTTTTTAAAGGAGCCACGAACGAACAAACGGCGCACTTTGTAAACAGAAAGAGAAAGCATTTAAGTTGGGGAGGCGTATTGAATTTCATATATAAATATTTTGTACAACTCAAATGTTTTACTTGCTTATTTTATACTTTGTATTTTAAATCAAGTTAGACTATGAAAATTATGTATGTGAATAATTTTGTTATACATTTTACTTTTCTCTTTTCAAATAACTTTTGTACAATAAACAACTAACAATAATACAATTAATTAATCAACGGTTTAACAACAATCGTTCGAAGAATTTGGTTTTGTCGCCTTTGAATTTGTTCAATGTTTGACCTGAGCCGGTGCCCTATAATTGAATTCCGTAGCACAACTTTAGAATTGCATTGTATAACAGAAGCTTACAATAAAACTTCAATGTCGAGTTTCTGCCCATAAGCCAATTTATTTGCGCTGCTTTTAGTTTTAACTGAGTGACTTTTACTTCAATGTGAGACTTCCCGGTTAGCCTACGCTCCAAGTACGTAAAAAATTCACGAATTCATAAAGATCTGAGTGTTCCGCTGGTAAAAAAAAAGAATTTTCTAAGTACGCGACAAGGTATGTCAGTAAACTGGAACTTCATCCAAACCCTCTTGCGCGCAATATACTTAATTTGGCGGCCACACTCGGCTTAGAAGAAGGGATACCATTGCCACCATCAGATTGCTCAATAGGTGATTTTACCGAAATAGCTCCCGCATAATAAAACTTTTTGTTTAGCATTGACCGGACTTTAGCTATGTACACACGGTTGTCAGATGTTACAATATTGTAAGATCTGGCAACATGCTGACAATGTAGTGATAATGAAAAATTGTCCCGCAGAAGTAAATTGTGTGTTCAGACGATCGTAAGAAAATCTTACAATTTCATTGTCAGACTATGGTCTTACAAATGATTCATCTGACAACAAAAATTGTCACTTCACACGGTTGTCAGATTGTTAGATGAAAAAAATTGCCAGACATGTTGTAAAGCATTGCCACTTATGTATATCAACAACCATCTGTTTGGCAGTGTTGCCCATTAAACTTTTTCTGACAATGATGCCATTGTCAGGTGAACTAATTTTATACATCTAACAATTAAAACTGAGCTTACAATACCAGCCAATTATCTGGCAATGCCGACGAAGAGTGTTCTCACGATTGTCAGATGCCTGACAACATTGTCGTCTTACAATTGATTGACAATGGTTTTTTTTTTTGACAACGTTGTAAGTTAAAAATTGGCAGTTCAAACGATTGTAATACATTTTCAGACAATGTTGTAAGATCTGACAACCGTATGTACGTAGCTTTAGGTAAAAATCACTTTTTTTTAATTTTAAATTTAGTATTAAGGTTTGAATACTTATTGTTAGTTCATTTTGAAGATTCAATAAATACAAGATTCAATATTTATAAAAATTTTGGAAGATTCAATAAAAATAAAAGAACAAAATCGTGCATATCAGAAATCTTTAAATGATGAATCTACTTTTGATAATTTAGCACTGGATGCTCGTTCGGAGCTGATAATATCAATGGAACCCAGTGTTGTAAGCATGTTAAAGAATTTGAAAGCAGCTGATGATATATGGTGTTATCTTCAAGAAACGTGCGACAGAAAACCAATAAAACGAAAGGCTGAAAGTTTCCGTAAGTTACTAAGTTTAAAAAATGGATTCAGTTGGCAAAATAGAAGATTATTTAATTAAATTTGATGTCTGTCTGTCATCCTGTCATCTGAAATGGATGTAAATCTGGATGAAAGTCTGCTAATAGTTATTTTACTAGATGATTGATTTATTTATTTTTCAAAATGTTATTATCACATACAACAAGATTATAATCTTTTAATTTACAGTATGTGATTAATTAAATGTAATATTGCAAAAAAAAAAAACTGCAGCAAAATATCAACATAACTTATAAATACAATTTGTATATAAAAACAAAGAAAAAATATATTAAAAACTTGGAAACAAATACATATTTTTTAAATTGATATCGGCTGCCTGTTAATTGTATATAAGATGGTAGTGAGTTCCACAGTCGTTTTGTGCTCGTGAAAAACGGCCTTATTTTGATTAAATCCATGATTTCTACACCGTATAATGCCTTAGAATATTGGGAAGTACCGTCATGTCTTTTTATCCTGTATACACAACGTAATATTGTATTGTATGCTACAACCAATCTACTCCTACTATATGAGTCGCAGAAAGCAAACACTTCGCAACTATACAAAAGTTTTTTCATTAAAAAACTTTTAGCAAGAAGGATACGAATCTTTAAAGGAGCGTAATTTTGTGTAGAATAAAGTGTCCTCAGCATTTGATGTCACAATTAAGTGTGTTTTCCATTGTAGCGATTTATTGAAGATGACACCAAGATTACTAGTTGATTCTACAAATGAAACGTTTTGATCACCCAATACCACAGGTACTTCCACAATATCGTTTTGGTTCCTCTGAAAAAGTAAAAGGCACTTGGATTTTGCGGGGTTTAAACTGAGATTATTGGATGAAGCCCACAAATATATTCTACCTTAATCCGCATTCAGCTTTGAAATACTTTCGTCTATTGAGTCTCTGTTGCTGCTTATGTACAGTTGTACATCATCAGCGTATATATGAACATTGCAGTGTGAAGTTTTACTAGGTAAATCATTGATGTAAAGTGTGAACAGTAGCGGACCCAGAATGGACCTTTGTCGAACTCCTCTGGCTACAGGGAGCACACTAGACGTAGTAGTACCAACGGATACGGACTGAGAACGATCAGTAAGATAAGATGACGTGAGAGCAGCAGCAGTTCTTGAAAATTTAAAGAAATTTGTTAAGTTGTACAAAAGTATTCTATGGTTAACAGAATCAAAAGCTTTTGAGTGGTCCAACAGCAATAAAAATGGAATCAAGCCATTAGCCAGATTTGACCGTATGTCCTCAGACACATTTATAAGAGATGTAGTACAGCTGTGCATTTTTCTAAATCCTGATTGATTTTTAACCAAGAGGCGCTGTTCATCTAAGTACCTGCTTATTTGCTCGTGCAATAATTTTTCAAATACCTTAGACAAATAAGGCAGGATTAATATTGGGCGATACTCGTTTGTTTTTTTTTTTTTTTGGGTACAGAAATGACTCTCGCATATTTCCGGCAACTTGGGTTTTAGTGAAGAATACAAAGAAATTCGTGCTGCATTTTACGCATCAAGTGAATTTCCCACTCTTAATGTTTTGAGATCAAGATTACTTGAAGTTGGAGATAAAGCTGTATGTGAAGAAAATAAAGAAAATGCTATGAAGCTGAAAAAAATGGTAACATAATCAGTTTAGACCTAAAAAAGAGAAAAAAGGTATGTCGTATGATAAATTTCCTGATAGATGCTATGAGTGTGGTCGCAAGGGGCATAAGACAAATTATTGCCATACCAGAATAGATCAGAATTACGTAATTAAAGAAATAAAAACTAAACGAGATAAGGCTCATGGGTTGCACTCAGTATAGAACTGGTACTGTTGACAATAAAAAATAAGTCAGTTGGTGTATTGATGGTTAGGTTAGGTAGGCAGACAGCTGGATTCTCCAAAGAGTGCCTGGATACTCCAGCTCACTTGGGTCCTGAAGATCGTTCCCTTTGTGATTGCCTGAAAAGTTAGAGTATAATAGAAGAAAAAATAAAAGTTATAAGGATATAGAAGGAGTGAGGAAGAGGGAAAGCAAAGGAGGGAACTGCTTAATGTGGCATTACTTGCTGATTTACTAGCCATCCGCTACTTCTTATGAAAGAAGCTATAGCAGTCGGTTTGACCAAGGCCAGACATGATAGGCTATTGAAGCTCCTCTCGCCTAAGCATCTTAGACGATGATGCTGCAATGCCGGGCATGTACCGAGGAGATGAAGGATCGTCTCCTCCTCCTCCTCGTCTTGGCAACTTCTACAGAAGTCGTTATAGGGTAGGCCTATTCTCCTGGCATGGTTCCCAAATGGGCAATGTTCAGTGATGACCGCTACCGTCATTCTTAGGAGAGATCTGGGAAGTTTTAATAGCTCCCCCGTTCTCTTAGAGTTAATGTGCGGCCACAGGTTCCTTGATATAAGGAATGTGGACTCTGTAAGCCAATTTTCTTGGGCTTGTTCCATCGTGTGGAGTTTTATTCTTTTCCAACACGCTGATATGGGTTGTCCGCAAAATGGATCTATATCCCTATCCTCTAGGGCTGTCCCTTTTTTGGCTAATTCGTCAGCGATGTTGTTGCCATTGTTTTATTGTTTTAATGGACTGCTGCAATTCAGCCACATTTCTTGGTTTCGTTATCTCGCCCTCTTGCTTGGCATAAGCCTATAAATTAAGTCTGCCGAAGTCAGTAAAACTGACCTTTAGAGTCTAGTTGGGAATTTTCATTGGAGCTCAAATACTTGAAACGGATACTTCTTCGGCGCAGTTGTGGGCAAAAGCAGTTGCTCCAACGTCTTTAAATAACGGCATAAGTCTTTTACATTTTGCTTTGTAGGACGATTCGTCAGCCATTGTGTATTAAAAGCTGCTGCTTAGAGAAAGCAAAAAATTATTAATAAAATTTGGCTGCAGAAACATATTATTACGCTAACCCTAAAAATATACTTCGATTTTTTATTAGTTTACTAGTAATACAAAAAGGATATCTGTTTCGTATAACTTGTATGCGAAAGAGAAATCGAAAATGAAATCAAAGGTGATTTCCCACCAAACTATTTTCATATGAAAAAGATAATTTATTAAAAAAATAATTTCCATAATTTTGTTTCTTTTTCGTTGCACTGGGATGCAATCAAGTTACAAGTTCTGAAAATTTTAGGTGAGAACTGTCGTTATATATAATTTCAAATAGAACATTAACAAATTAGCTCACATCACAAAAAACATTAGTTTCAAGAAACTTCTTACAACACATTCATTCTTACATTCAACATTCTTTTTATCTGTCTGTTTAAGATGCGTGAGAATTTCTAGAAATTTGAAACTCATTTTCGAAGCCAGAATTAGGTAAGCAGAAAATATTGAAAGAATTCCATGTAAACGTTTTCAAATATTTGTTGGAAAATATTTAAAACCGAAAGATTTTCTTTTATTGTTTTCTGTATCGCGCATATGACGGCCAGGTAGACAAATTATTTTCATGGAAGAGCGATAATTTGGAGACGCAATGATAATTCTTGGAGAAACAATTAAAACAGCCTTTAAGAGGCTGCATTTCAAATCATTAACTGCTCACGTGTGTGTTACGTTTTTTATATATCTGCATAATTTATGTAAATATTCTTTAATTCATTTTGAATATAAAGAAACTTTGTTATCGGTTTTTGAATTAATTTATAATATCTTATAGGCCAAGTCTATCAGAGATCGCTGCCAAGAGGCTATATTTGAAGATTTACTGAATAGTGATCCTCTTTTAATCTCCGAATAGGGTTGTAAAAGAAGGGTCGCCTATTAACGCACAAACAAACGACCGCAAGTGCTGCTTCATCTGTACTAATGGGTAGTATAAATATTGAGGAATCGGATACTCTTAATGTTCTTGGCATGAAGATACAGTGTGATGTTCTTTGGACTGACCACATTTTTCACGCAACTCGCACATTTTTACGTAGAACGCATTCATCGTCCAGACCTCATCCATTTGTGATCGATTACCCGGGGAATCGTACTACGCATTACAGAGAGAATTCGTTTTTCAGCCGTACGCTTCGTTGACTGTAGACGTGTTTCCTGTCTGCTATAACGTTAGAAAGTTCAAGTCATATGTTCACAAACACTACTCCCTCTTTCCCTCTCCTCATAACCTATTTTCCTAATTCTGGTACAATGCATTGCATTTGTAGGGGTCATCCCCTGAGTACGCGAACAAAATATAAAAAAAATGATCTGATACGTAACACACAGTGCGTAGACTTCGTTACGACAGCCTCAAATTTTGTCTATCTGTCCAACGCCTGTCCAAATGTAAAAGGGGACTAAGTAATAATATGGAAATTTTGCGAAAATGCTGAAGAGCTGATACAAGATTATACATAGAAAAAAATTTATTTCATGTTCAATAACGAAATTCGAAATTGTTTGAATAGTAAAAATAATTATTGATCAAAAGCAACTATTTTTTTCCACAAAAATAAATGTGATATTCTAGATCATTTTTGTTTTATATAAATATATAAACATGCAAACTATTTTTTCAGACAACAATGTTATTGATTTTTTTACTATAATTTTTTCCGTGATTTGCAAAATCATTTTTTGTTGAATCGGAAAACATATTTGTCGAAAAAAAATTATTTTTGTAGACAAAAATTTTTTACTGTGTACACTGCCCTTCATTTTCCATATTATAATTTTTTATTATCACTTGAAAAAATATCAAACCATTTATCGTAATGTCTTATCTTATCGGACTCTTGAGCTGAATCTTTTCAGGCGTTGTTTCGATCGTCATTTTATTTCTACGCTGACCATTCGATTTTTCACTTGCTATATACGATTATTGTATCAAAGGTAACGTCATGAACTGCTCGATTAAAAATTTAAAGGAGATCGCAAGCTGAACGATTATCTCAAACCCAATTGCAATGCGATGCACGATGTCAAACAACATCTGTGGATAGAAGTCGAACATCGCGGCGATTAACACGACTTCCACATCATGTTGCACAAGACGTGAAATATGCTGCTCTTAATTAAGAGTGCGAAAGTGATTGCACTCTACATGGATGTATCGGTAGAATGACGTTGAGATGTCCACATTTCCAGATGGAACCACTGGCCTGTGTTGTGCTAACGTAAAGTGAATTAATACAATTTAAATCTCCTTCCGATTCACTCCATTCACTGGCTTTTGGAAGGTCGCCAAGTTCCAAACATTTTCCATATTCAACAATACAATTTGACGTTCCAAATGACTTCCTTCGGTGTGATAACAACGATGAGAGATAAATATAAGCCGACGAATATGTTTATGTAACTTTTATGGGCCATAAATCGTGTTGCTGTGTTTCACGTTTGTTTGGTGGATACTTGTGAATTTTTCTTAGAAAAGAAAAATTAAAGTATCACGTAAAAATTTGTTTTTTTTTTTGTGAACCGAGTCCATAATATACAATACGAACAATGGATATGCATTCATCTCATATACTGAAGCTAACAAAAAAGTAAGTTCAGGTTGTTATTATTCCTATCGGACTGATAGTTTGTGAAAGTAAGCACAGCTTGAAATATTGCCGTCTATTCGACCAATATTCGATTAGCAGTCGCTTTCTGATATTTTACCGAATCAAAATCTGAGCTCATTAGCTGTTTAGTTGACCGAACGTGATGTCGTCGATTTGAATTTTCGGATTCAAAGCTAAAACTGCTTACGAATAGAAGATGTAGAAGAAGTTGTTAGCTATCTTTACCTCCCAAGATAAGGTCGTCAACTCTACAACCCAGTTTTTCAGCTCGCTAGAATTAGTTAAAGTCAGATCGGTAACCATAATACTATGAAGTATAAACTAACTATTTCTGTGTAATGTCATTTGACTGCCGGTGAAAAATTTGATGATCAACGTTTTAAAAAAAGAGTACTTAAAGGATAGTTTAGAGGTGAGGACGTTTTGCTACCATTAGTCCTAATCGTTGCGAAAGACATAACATTTCATTTTAAGCATTAAAATTAAACAATTTAGTCATGCATATCATGTAAATAAAATTTGAAGACAAAACAACGTTTGCCTGGTCAACTAGTTTTATACTAAAAACATTGTACTAATTATTATTTTTCAATTTTTTTTTTTCTTTAACAATTAGCAATAAAATTCACAGCAGGCAAATTACAGAGCCTCACTCCTTGGCAGCTATTCCTCTTTTTCTATCTTTTAAACCTCCTTTTTTTTTTGCATACAACTTGCATCCAGTTTTGTATACTTTTTTCCTTCAATCTTGTGTTTATGCTTCATATATTGCCCTTTTTCATGCAGCATATTTAGAAAAGAACATGTTATTTCTTTAAACTGTTGCCTACTTTTTAGAAAAGAACATAAAAACGGGCCAAGGGTGGAATAATTGTACCATATTTGTTAGAAAAGAAAACACCATATGTTGAGAAATAAATGGTTTTAGAAAAAAAAAATGTTTGTTTCGTACTTACGTAGCTCTAATATCAATCCGCCCTCGTATACTTCAGTGAAAGTAATTTAGCTGATACTCAAACACTTGATTTCTCACTATTTAACAATATCTTCCTAATTAAAATAGTTTATGTGTATTAAGGCCCTAATAATGGTGACCAGGTATGACTTTAATTTATTAATGTAGAATACTACATCTAAGTTAACCGTAAATTAAGTGTAAATTACCTAAAGCCGAACCACACATGAGTGACAATATTTTGTTGAAACCCACACTTTTGATTTAAATACTAAAATCCCTTTTTCAGATATCTTGCTTAATTTCTACAAGCCTGTTAAAAAAATGTTAAAAATAGTTGAGATTAAGCGGCCGTTCTCACGCTCGATCATTAAAGGAAAGAAAGAAAGAAACATTTTGAAATTTTCTCACGCTTCTACATGAGAATTTTCAGAAACACGAGACAAAACGAAATGAAATTTAGAAGATATTTTTTCCCACGACTTAGAAACCTGGCTTGGCTTAAATCCTTTTTCCCAGCCTAAATATCCTGTTAAATTTGCTGGAAGCCTAATAAAACTTGGTTTAGGAAAACTCGTTACATCAGAAAATTCCCACGTTCTTAGAAGACGCATGAGAAACAAAAAATGTTAAGTGAAAAATATTTCAAGGAAAACAGTTTAGTAAAAGAAAACACTAAAAAACCAAAATAAAAAATGAAAAAATTCCCACGTGCTTTGTGTGGGAATTTTCTTTTTTCCAACAATTTTAAGAATTTTCTAGAAAATTGTTTTTATTACAATACTAAACAAACAAAATACGAGATTAGAGGACGCTCGGGCTCATAAAGAAATAGGTATATGTACAAAAAAAACAGCAAATTATAGAAAGAATTTTTTTTAATGCAGGCGCACACTCCTCCTTAATGAATTTTCCATTTCAAAATGCTTTCCTCTATTGAAACAGCAACAACAACAACACCAAAAACAACAAAAAAAGAAAAACATTCAACAAGTTGTTAAACGAGTGCTGGAAAATGTCTAAGCATCTTTTTCTAATGTTTATTTTTTCTGCCTGAAAGAAAAACCAACCCCTAAAATTTTCCATGCAAAAGGAAAACCCGCATGCAACAAGATTCTTTTATATGAGTGTGTGTGTGTGTGCATATGAGTGTTTTCTCTGCCACGTTTGGGTTGCTTTTCCACCAATTTTCCTTGTGCTGCAAGGTTATTTTCTAATTTTCTTCTACTCTAACTAAAATATATGTGTACCTGGTAGAAATAGTGGAAAATTTACGAAAACATGTGTCACAATTCACACGCATTTAAAAATAAAACATACGAGTACACACACACACACAAAATAGACGTGAGCGAAGAAAGAAAAACTATTTGAATGAAATATAAACGATGACGGACAGACGACATCTAACAAATATGCTGATTTTGCTAACAAATAAGAAGAATATTAGACAACATACCTAAAAGAAAATAATGATCACATATTTCTTTTTTTTTTAAATTTGCTATTGGAAAATTTGTTTTTGAGGGTTGTTGAGGTCTTACAGTTGCTGAAATCCTGATGAAATTATTTGTGCAGCACTTTCTAATACTTTCTTTCTCCTTTCTTTTCCTGACTCAAATATTTTCTAATGCCAGCATTAGCAGCGTTGTCAACTTTGAAATTTCAAAACGCCTCTAAATGGAGGAAAAAGCGCGTTATTGCCACAAAAAAACGCAGCAAATTTAGAGTTTTTCTTTTCATTTTTAAAAACACATTTTGTATAACAAATAGTATATTTTATATTAAAAATACGGTAACGAAACAAACTCCTTTTAAGCGACTATTAGACGACCGACTGATGTCATGCCATCAAAATCGTAAAAATTGACCTCTAGTGCGATTCTATTACTTTTATTAAGGCAAGTATCTTTACAATAAATAAAACAATATTTTGTCAAATTTGTTATTCAGCAACATTATTTAATTATATAGCATTCGATGTGGTCCGAAATCAGCTGTTTTACTGCCTGTTATCAGGTACACAAAACTACTATATAAGCTGAAAACTCCCGGGCCTAACATATAGATGGCACTAGTTTATTGCAGCCACTTCTTTCAGTTAAACTTTAAAAGACAGCTCCTTATTACACAAGCTATATATATATAACTAATTCCTTACAAAAGGGATTTGTCCCACCAGGAGCTTCTGTATACTTAGATAGTAAAGGCGTTATCCAAAATGACATTGGCGTTCCCCTCATATACCATAACTTTAGACGGGCTAATATGGCACACAACACAAGTACATCAAAAAAGGACCTAAAATTAGCGCAAAAATTAAATGCCAAAATGTTTTGGTGGTTAACAAAATAAAGTTTTTCTATTTTTAGATTACCCTCTTTTACTTCCTTGACTAACCTCCAGAAAACTTATTTTGATATACAAACAATGTTTTCGTAAATACTTTTCATTGTACTATATTTTAATATATAATTATATGAACTATTTGTAAATATACATAATTTTTTATATGTCTTTTGTAAAAAGCAAATTAGTAACACGTTATATGATAATACTAGAGCGCTCGTTTTAGAGACATTGTATAAATTAATCAGTGAAATTGATATTGTTAACTAGTGTTTATTATAATTACGATTATCGAATCATTAAGAGTCGCACTACAAGCCACCAAACTCGATTAATAGCAATTCCATCAAAAAGAGAGTAAATTTAATTTCTAATTTCATAAGCGAACAGCGAAAATCAGTTGCCTAGAGTGGCAATGAAAATTTGCCAGAATTGTAACAACAATAAATTTTCTTATCGTTTTTTATGAATACGAACATCACTAATCAGTGTCTGCTGTTATCGTGATATTTAACAAACTTGGTTTGATCGTATAATAGCAAAACACTCTGGAAAAGCAGCAAATTGTATAAATCGAAATGTTTCTTTTTCTTTCGAGAATGTGTTAATATAACACATGGGCTGAAAAGTCCCGGGCCTAACAAAGAAAATTAGCTTTATTCATCAACGTAATCTCCATCAAGAGCAACGCAATCATTCCAGCGCCGCTTTAACATTTCAATGCCACTTTTGAAGAACGATTTATGTTTTGCCTCAAAAAAGGACTCAGCTTCAGCGATAACGTTTTCATTCGTGCGAAATTTCTTATTGGCAAGCATTTTTTTCAGGTCTGCGAACAGCCAGTAGATGCTGGGAGCCAAATCTGGCCAATACAATGGATGTGGGAGCAATTCGAAGTTCAATTCATGTAGTTTTGCCATTCTTTTGTTTGACTTTTGACACGGTGCGTTGTCTTGATGAAACAAAATTTTTTTCTTTGCCATATGCGGTCGCTTCTTTGCAATTTCGGCCTTCAAACGTTCCAACAACGCTATATAATATTCACTGTTAATGGTATTTCCTTTCTCAAGACATTCGACGAATATTACACCACGCACATCCCAATATACCGAGGCCATAACATTTCCAGCCGATTGTTGTGCTTTCGGGCGCTTTCGACGAGGTTCACAAGTTGCTGTCCACTCAGATGACGATTGTTTTGATTTCGAAAGGAATTGATGGATCCATGTTTCATCAATTGTCACATATTAATGTAAACATTCCGGATTGTTACGTTTAAACATGGCCAAACATTGCTCAGAATCATCAACGCGTTCTCGTTTTTCGTAAACAGTGAGCAAACGCGGCACCCACTTTGAAAAGAGCTTTCTCATAGTCAAATGCCAAACACGTTCTTTTGATATATTTACGATGTCAGCTAACTCACGCAACTTCACTTTTCGATCATTCAAAACGATTTTGTGGATTTTTTTAATGCCTTATTTGGACGTCCACTGTGTCTCTACGACCCCGTTTGAAGTTAGCAAACCAACGTTTTATTGGTGTTTCTGATGAAACGGAGTCCCCATAACACTTTTTAAGCCATTGCTTCACTTGAACGGTATATTTTCCCATCAAGAAGCAGCGTAAAATTAAAACATGAAACTGTTTTGATCCATTGTTTTGAAAATAACAAAAGTAGCGTCTTTTTTAGCACAATAACTCACAAACTAATGAATAGAAAATGTTGAAGGTTAACTGAAAAAAGGTGACTGCAATAAAACTAGCGCCACATATGTGTTAGGCCCGTGACTTTTCAGCCCATGTAGTACAACAGCAAGATTGTCTCACTTGGTGCATATAATGTTATACATTTTCCATTTTTTGCTTTTGGTGTCGGTGATGACTTCTCTCGGTTTATATCGAGCTTTCTCAGAGACCGCTCTATACGAGTTGTTATAGATGGGGTCTCATCAAACGAGTTCAAGATTAATTCAGGGGTACCGCAAGGCTCCGTTCTTTCTCCTACTCTATTTCTTATTTTCCTCAACGACCTTCTCTACCAAACTTCCAACCCTATCCACTCTTTCGCGGATGACAGCAGCATTTGTCACTCGTACTCTTTTAGTTATAGGCCCAGCCTATCAGAGATCGCTGCCAAGAGACTAAATATGAATGATTCACTGAATAGTGATCTTCTATTGGTCTCTGAATGGGGTCGTAAAAACAGGGTTGCCTTTAATGCTCGTAAGACCCAGTGTTGCTTATTGACGCACAAACAAACGACCGCTAATGCTGCTTCATCTGTACTCATGGATGGTATAAATATTGAAGAATCGGATGCTCTTGATGTTCTTGGAATGAAGATACAGTGTGACGTTCGCTGGAATGAACACATTTTTCATATCTCTAAAGAAGCATTCAAGTGCCTCGGTTTTTTGAAACGGTGTAAGATGTACTTCACTCCATCCGACCTCCTTACTATTTATACCACCTACATCCGACCGAAAATGGAATACAACTCTCATGTTTGGGCCGGTGCCTCAAAGTCTGTTTTGGGGTTACTCGACCGTGTGCAGGAGAGGGCGAAGAAGCTCATCGGTGACAGTAGGGTATCCAACTCTATTGACTCACTGGAGCATCGACGCAGTGTGGGATGCGTTACTCTGTTCTATCGATACTACAATGGATTTTGCTCTGACGAGATTAGGGATCTTGTTCCCGAAACGCGCACATTTTTACGTAGCACGCGTTCATCGTCTAGAGCTCACCCATTTGTGGTCGATTGCCCGGGGAATCGTACTACGCATTACAGAGCGAATTCGTTTTTCAGCCGCACGCTTCGTCTGTGGAACAAGTTGCCTGCAGAAGTGTTTCCTGTCTGTTATAACGTTGGAAGATTCAAGTCAAATGTTCACAAACACTACTCCCGCTTTCCCCCTCCTCACAACCTATTTTCCTAGTTCTGGTACAATGCACTGCATATGTAGGGGTCATCCCCTGAGTACTGGTCCAATATAAAAAAAAAAAAAAAAAAAAAAAAAAACATTATTACTCCGTGTTCGCATTGTGCTCTACGAAATGAAAGGTACAAATTTTTGCCACTTGAATAAACTTTTTTTTTTACAATATGAAAAAAAGTTGTATTGAATATTATTTGGTGCCACCGAAATTTAAAAAGCCCACCGACTGAAGAATTTTCCGCACAAAAAATTTTAAAAAGCACCAAAAACGGTGCAAAACGCACCAAGTTGACAACGCTGGTCATTAGCAAAAGAAAATTTTCAAATTTTTCACAAAAAAAAAAAACAAATACTTATTTACTCATGGAAATGTTTACAAAAGGAAAACTAAACTGTTGGAAACGGCTTTGCTTGTATGAAGTATCTCAGCACCTTTGAATGTTCGTTCATACATACAAACATACAGATGCATATTTATGCATGTCTTTATCACAAAACGATTGATTTTTCTTTTGAATTACTTGTTGCATGCAAAAGGTGTTCAATACGTGTAAGGATTTCGGATATAAGAAATTGTGTCCCTTCAAATTTCTGTCTTCCCATTACATTTGTTTACAAAACTCTTTTTTTCAAGTGTAATATTTCACACGTTTGTGAGAAAGGAAAAAAAGGATTATTCTAGTAACACTATTTAAGTATTAACAAAACTGCAAACAAACGATCGATTTTGTTTTTTTGGTGTAGTGATCATGACATCACAGTTAGTGTGTAATCAATTGTTTACTTGCTATTTGTTTATCAAATTCCAATTTTTCATACGATTTCCCCTTAATTAAAAAGAAAATTATGTATATACAAGAATTTTACTCCTTTTTTTTTTGTCTTAAATATTTTGCCAAAGTAGCTGCGATCCCATTATAATCGTTTCATAAAAGTCAATTTTTCTCTGCTGCTGGAAAAAAGGAATGAAATGGAAAGAAAAAAAAGGAAATGAAAAAGGCATGGGAAAGGGAAAAGATATTAAGAATCCAGTCGAGTTTTTATGTCGTTTTCATTTCTAACAACAATATTAGATTTGTTGTGCCCTTTGCTCGTTTCTATGTTTTAGTAGTACAAATACAAAACTAGCTCGCGGTTTAGTTTCTACGCCAAAAATATCCTCCTGTTAGAATTTGCCTTCCTAGCAGCAGAAATGCCATTTGTTGTTTGTCTGCAATAAAACACAAGTAATGCTTCTTTATTAGAGCTGTGCTGGGTCGTTCATTTTAGTAACCAGTCGTTTCGTTCAATCGGTTATTTTGAACGAACGTCACTGTGCCCACATTAAAATTTTCCTTTCATTTATAATACGTTTCCATTATAAGAAATTAATAGCCTGTTCATATATATGCACATATTTTATTGTTTCAATATTTTTTTTTATCTTGATTCCATCCGATCTCCTTACTATTTATACTACCTACATCGGACCGAAAATGAAATACAACTCTCATGTTTGGGCCGGTGCCTCAAAGTCTATTTTGGTGTTACTCGACCGTGTACAGGAGAGGGTACAGAAGAAGCTCATCGATGACAGATATCTAATTCTATTTAGTCACTGGAGCATCGACGCAGTATGGGATGCGTTAATCTGTTCTATCGTTCCTACAATGGATTTTGCTCTGACGAGACTTGGGACCTTGTTCCCGAAACTAACACATTTTTACGTGGCACACGTTCATCGTCCAGAGCTCACCCATTTATGGTTGATTGCCCGGGAAATCGTACTACGCATTACAGAGGGAATTCGTTTTTCATCCGTACGCTTCGCCTGTGGAATATGTTGCCTGCAGAAGTGTTTCCCGTCTGTAATAACGTTGGAAATTTTAAATCAAATGTTCACAAACACTACTCCCTCTTTCCCTCTCCTCACAACCTATTTTCCTAGTTCTGATACAATGCACTGCATATGTAGAGGTCATCCCCTGAGTACTGGTCCAATATAAAAAAAAATTGACGTGGGCATTTTTCCTATGCTCACGTAGTTCAGTAATTTTACTTGACCACATGTCCAAAAGTGCTGCCTCACTGGCCTCATTCCAGCCCATCCTTTTTTCGCATAGTTTCTTGGCTATATACTGTGAGCGTCAAAATAAAGTGTACACAAATTTTTCTTAAAATATTATTTTTTATTTCAGTCTTTATATATATGATAAAATTTTTCAGTTCTCTATCTTATTCTAAACAAAACAGCAAAAAATATTTACAACAACAAAAGTTTTACAATAAAAATGAGAAATAGTTCATTATTTACGCGTCAAAAAAAAGTATACAAACTATTTTAAAATTAGAATAAAATCGATTTTGTATTTCTTGATTTTCCTTTTGCCTTAGTTTGCCTTAATTAAGGCATTTAGTCTTCTGAGCATCGATTCTACTAATTTTCTAGCTGTATCAGATGAAATTTTCTGCCATTCCTCCATTATACAAGATTTCAGCCCTTTTTCGTATTTTGCTGTCCAAATGTTCCCACAAATGTTCAATTGGATGTAAGTCCAGTGATTAGAGAGGATGATGCCCTAAATGTGTGCGATACAGGATCCATTCTCTTACTATATCGTATGAATGCTTGGAGTCGTTCTCCTGTTGAAAAATCTAAGATCTTTCCAACCCCAATTTCTCCACACTGGGTGGCACTTTGTTTTGGAAAATGTCCAGGTAGTCTATCTTATTTATTATACTTTCAATAAAAACAAAATTTCCAACTCCGCTTGCCGCTATACACCCTTACACCATCACCCAACCTTCACCATGCTTAACTATGGTTATTAAATTTTGGTCAGTACATTCATTATTTTTTGTTCGCCATACTTTAACTGGTTTTTTCTTGGCAAACACCTCAATTTTACTTTCTAAACTAAAAAGCAAATTATTCCACTAAGAAATATCTTTATGTTGATACTTTTTGGCGTATTCTAGGCGTCTTTTTTATTTAGCTGGCGATATAAGTGGTTTCTTTAGAGTCGACCATATAACTCAATTTCGTGTAATGCTCGACGTGTTGTACTGGCATTTAAGATAGGTCCTGATATTGCCGAAACTTCCTCTTATATTTTAACTGCACTTTTAAAAAAATTATTTTTTGCATCACGCACTGTAGATCTTATTTCAGCCTCTTTCAAAAGTTTTAATCATCCCGGCCCTGGACGACTTTCTATTTTGCAGTATTTTTCGTATTTATCAACAATTTTTTGGCAGTATTGTGGCTTCTGTTTATACTAGAGCCAATTTCTCTGAAAGTTTTTCCTTCATTTCTAAATTATATTACTAATTCTCTGATATCACTAGAAGTTTGTGGGCCCATTACAAAACAAATAAAAATTTACTTCACACGATCACAATTAATCCACATAAGACAAAAAAAACATTGCAGCAGAATGCTTAAATAAGCAAATAATCAAATATAACGGTATTATTTTACAGAAACACACCGCTGATATGATGCACTTGCAACATGTACACTTTATTTTGACGCGTAATTATGCACTCTAATTTGTTTTTGCTCTATAACTTATATAATTATAAGTGATTGCTCATTATCTTTTTATAACTCATTGGAGAATAGTACACTAAGACTAAAAACCCTAAAGTTATAATTACAGTCATATCTTAAAGGACTACAAAAGTTTTTTTGTTGTAGAAAAAGTTTTTGTACACTTTATTTTGACGCTTTCTTTATTTTTTCATAAAATATAATAAAGGGTGGTTAAATTTCAAGGGCCGATGTTGATTTTGAATAAAACACAAACTATTTAGGAAATTATTGTAATTTTATTTTATTATGATATATTGGTATTACTCAATTATGTATGGAATAAAATATTGGCCAAATGGGCGCCGCGACTACGGCGTCACACCTCCATCCGATGGTTCAAATTTTCGACGACCCTGAGGCATAATGGAGGTTCTATGCCGTTAATGTGCCGAATTATCTCATCCTTTAGCTGTTGAATTGTTGCTGGCTTATCGACGTATACCTTTTCTTTCAAATAACCCCAAAGAAAAAAGTCCAACGGTGTCAAATCACATGATCTTGGCGGCCAATTGACATCGCCATTACGTGAGATAACACGGCCATTGAATTTGTTGCGCAAAAGAGCAATTGTTTCGTTAGCTGTGTGGCAAGTGGCACCGTCCTGCTGAAACCACATATCGTCTACATCCATATCTTCCAATTCGGGCCATAAAAAGTTCGTTATCATCTCACGATAGCGAACATCATTCACAGTAACTGCCTGACCGGCCTCACTTTGGAAAAAATATGGCCCGATGATGCCGCCAGCACATAAACCGTCACTCTTTGTGGGTGCATTGGTTTTTCGACAGTCACTCTTGGATTCTCATTCGCCCAAATGCGGCAATTCTGTTTATTGACGAATCCACTGAGGTGAAGATGTGCCTCATCACTGAAGATGATTTTCTTCGAAAATTGATCATCATTTTCATAATAAGTCTGGATAACTTTAACACGTTGTTGGATTGTGTATCTCTCCATGGTTCAAATTGAGTAAGTCTGAAATAGAGAAATGTGAAATAAAATTCGGAAAAAAACTTGGCGTTTAGGTGTGGTTCACATTCAACATCGGTCCTTGAAATTTAACCACCCGATATTAAAAATTTACCTTCAGATTGGGTTTCCAATCTGATTTATCTAATTTTGCCTAGAAATCACGTTTTTTACAGAGTTGTACTTCAAGTTTGTTGCAATATTTATACAATTTTTGTACTTATTACCAATTAACTTCATTTAATTTTTGTATGAATTATTAAGTTCAATATTGGTATTAATTGCGATAAATGTAAATTGCCCACATGTATGAACAGGCGAATACTTATTGTTATTTCATATTTTGAAGATTCAATAAATAAATGAATGAAAAAAAAAATGTATGAACAGGCTATAAATTGATTTGAGGAAAATATTTCGAAGTAATTTCAGTTTGACGTTTGTATTGTTTGATTGGTATTGATTTCTGAAAATAAACTTTTAGGGATTTATTTCTTAATTGCATTTTTAATCCAAAATGCATAATACGAATGCTGCTGGCGTTTGTAATTTATTTTTTTAGCAAATGAAGGTAAAACATGTGCTTTTACCTTTCAAATTTTGTCAACTCGCAAGTGTCACACCTTGGCGTTTTCAAGTCGCATGGCGTCTTTGAAAACTCAAAATAAAAACATAAAAGTTGAAAATAATGCACATTTTTACAATACTATGGTGTGCCATCTGAATGACGAATTAGACGTTGCCATGTGGCAACGGCTAACTATGTTTTATCAAGAGTCTCATATTGGGCCGTTAGGAATAAAATAGACTTTAATCCAAGCAAAACTAAAGCTATGTTTTTTGGTTCCGTTGACGACAACCTGCATAACTGTGCGCAAATCAGTTTTAACAATATTCCCGTACAATTTGTAGATAGTCTGAACTGTTTGGGTGTAATAATTGATAAGGACCTAAACTTTGGAGATCATATATCCACAATTGCTGCAAAAGTGGGTAAGTCTCTTCGCTCACTATACAACTTAGACATTTTTCTGCCTACCCACATTAGGAAAAGCCTGGCACACTCCCTAATCATGCCACATATGGTATATTGCGTTGAAGTATTTAGTTGCACTACAGCAAAAAATATTAAGAACTTGCAACTAATTTACAACCGGATTTTACGTTTTATCTTTCGAATCAAGCCTTCAGAATCAGTGTCTAATTTCTCATTCCAATTTACTGAATGTTCTTTTCGTCAACTCATTAATATGAGGATTTTGTTAGCTCTGTACCGCATTATAAAAATACAGAAACCACAACTTATTTCGAATAATTTTCGGTTTTCCAAATCAACACGAAATCCTATAATAATAATACCGAAAATAAATAATAGTACTTTTGAAAGGTCATTTTTAATACGTTCTTCCATATTGTGGAACAGTCTACCGAGTTGCCTCAAAACATTCACGCACTCATTGTCTACAATTCGGCTCAAGTATTTGTTATTTTTAAAAACCAATTAAAAGATATGTAGAATGGATATGCATTTAATTTCGTTGGAAATAAATAAAAAAAAATAAATAAATAAATAAATAAATAAAAAAAAATAAAAATATATATATGTATGTGTGTATATATGTATGTATATAGATATATATGCACCAAATGAAAAATAAATCAATTTGTATTCGAAAAAAAACTTGTCACTAGTTAAGTTATTTTTACTTTATTCATAATATTGATCATTATAACTATATGGAAAAATTATGTTAATCATATATGGCCCCATGGGCTATTATTGTTGATTGTTGTATCAACCATATATTTTTTCTAAGTGTATTCATAAATGGTACATTAAAAAAATCTTTTTGCGTTGAAAATGCCATGATTATAAATTGAAACAAAAAAAGTTTCTAATTTATTGAATTTTTATTCAACTTTATAATTTTTAAATTAGATTTTTGGTTTGTACATTTGTACAACAGGTTATAGTACAAGTTTTTTTCTTTCTTAAGTTTTTTCTTAAGAAGGATTTTTTTTTTTTTTTTGCAATACAATTTTGCTGTGACCAATAATTTTTGATTGAAAAAGACAAGAAAAATAATAATCAAATCTTTAGCTGGGGGACAACTAGCTGTTTCGTAGTCGCTACACTACTCCAGCACCCACTGGGATTTGAACTTGGATCATGACGTATCATGATCTACTGCCTTAACCACTCAGCCACCGAGCAATTTAATTATTCTCTATCTATATTCATCTCATATTGAATCCCATATGCATTTTGTTAATTGCCCACATTGTTTGTAAACGCTGTACAAACTAGCGGTCCCAGAACTAGCGGTATTTCTTTTTAGTTAAAAACAATTTTTGTATTTTAATAATTCTCCGTACCCAGAGATGTAAATCTTAATTTATTGAATTTTTGTTGAACTTTATAATTTTCATTATTATTTTTCTTGTCTTCTTCAATCAAAAGTTATTGATCACAGCAAATTTGTATTGCAAAAAATCCTTCTTAAGAAAAAACTTAAGAAAGGAAAAAACTTGAACCATAACAAATGTACAAAAGAAAAGATTTTATTTTGTAAATGTCTGTTTGGACCAACTTAAAATTTAAAAGAATTTATTAAGAACATTAGCAAAAACTTATTTTTTGTTATTGCTTTTTTTAGCTGATTTTTATAATAAATTCTTTTAGATTTTAAGTTGGTCCAAACAATGAGTGTAAAAGTGAAAAAGTGTGAGTGTATCGCAACTTTCATGAAATTACTTTTGTGTCTAAACGCTAGGTAACTCACGAAATTTGAAAATAACGGTTATTTTTTTATCAGACCTCGTATATGCGCTTTCAGGCTCGTTCAAATGTATTAGCTATAAATATTTAAAATGATAAATGACAGTGATTAAAACCTGTTCCGAAAATATCATGACGTTAAAAATTAATTTTTATGGAAGTGTTACTTTTATCCCAAAGTGCTTTTAGAAAGTCACATATACTCGTACTTCTGTAAGGCCTTTTTAAGAGATATTGCTTGTAAGAATGCATTTATCAAAAGTAACATTTATACCATGATTTGAAGTCATGTCTTTTTTATATTCACCCTTATTGTGTTTGGCGTAGTCGTAAAACGACAGCTCTCGTAGTAGCTGTTGCATTTACACTCTTATGTTACCGTCTAAAATTTTCGACAAGCAAAATTTTGTAAGTGAATCATACGAGTAATGTAAAAGATTATGCTAAACTAAACGATTGTGAAGCATCCTGTTAAAGAAGTGCCAAACAAATGTTTATAAATAACAAAGAGAATAAAAATAGTAATCATTAAAAGTTGCAGAATCGCACTACAAGCCACCAAACTCGATTAATAGCAATTGCACCAAATAGAGTGTAAATTTAAATTATAATTTCGGAAGTTTGATCGTTTAACAGCAAAACACTCTGTAAAAGCAGCAAAATACAAATTTTTTTTTTGGTTCGAAACTAGCTTTATTCATCAACGTAATCTCCATCAAGAGTAACGCAATCATTCCAGCGCCGCTCTAACATTTCAATACCACTTTTGTAGATCGATTTATACTTTGACTCAAAACCTCTTCATTCGTGCGAAATTTCTTACCGGCGAGCATTTTTTCAGGTCAGCAAACAGCCAGTAGTCGCTAGGAGCCAAACCTGCGAATACGGTGGATGTGGGAGCAATTCGGAATTAAATTCATGTAGTTCTGCCATTGTTTTGATTGACTTGTGACACCGTGTGTTGTTTGATGAAACAAAATTTTTTTCTTTGCCATATGCGGTCGTTTTTTTTTTTTTTTTGCAATTTCAGCCTCCAAACGCTCCAACGACGCTATATAATAAAATAATGAGAATAAAAATAGTATATATATATATATATATATATATATATATATATATATATATATATATATATATATATATATATATATATATATATATATATATATATATATATATATATATATATATATATATATATATATATATATATATATATATATACATATATATATATATACATATATATATATATATATATATATATATATATATATATATAAATGTAAAAATGTTGTGTTGCATTTTACTCATCCTCTGAATATAAAGTGGAAAATCAAACATCAAACTACCCAGCAAAAACTTCTATTGCAAAGTAATATGTTAAAATGTTAATAAACATACTCTTCACTACTTCTACTTTGGCATTTTAAGTCATTATTTTAACATGGCGATGTCATTGGAGGCAAATACTTACCATTCTAGCTTACGTATAACTATTCCAAAATGTCATTACAAAAAAGTCATTAAAAAGCTAATTGCTTATATGTCCTTGATTTACGAGTTGGTGACAACAAAAACTATCAAAACGGCTGAAGATATTTTCTATAAATGTATAAAATGTAATAGATAACTTTGTAATAATACAAAAAGACATGACTTTAAATCATGGTATAAATACCACCCTTATAAATGCTTTCTTACAAACAATATCTATAGAAAAAGCCTTTTTTCTGTGATTGTCCATTTCAAAAAGCTCTTTTCGACGATTACTACTTGTATTCAATAATTTTCTTAAAAACCTTTTCTATAAAATTTATTTGTTAACGCCATGGAATTAAATACTGGAACACTGTGATTTATTATTTTAGGATATTATAAATTTATAGTATAGCACCAGACTGGTAGCGCATATGTAATGTTAACATATCTTTTATGCTGGGTATTCATAAACTTGTAAGTCGTAATGATAGCAAAATATTCGACACTAATAGTAAAATTGCCAGAGCCGCAAAATTTATAAAAGCAAATATTTAGCTACTACATTTTTCATTTTGTAAAAATTTTTAATCCCGTTTCCATCACCTTATCAAAACCAAGTATTATTCAAATTCTTTCATTCAATTTTCATGGCAAATATTGTACATGTATGGAAAATTGCCAGGTACAACTACTTACATCCGCACATATGCAAGAGGTATTAAACAAGTCATTATTTAACTAATTATAAGTAATGCAGGCGGTAAATACTATGATATTGAAAAGTATGTTCTTAAGTAAGTGCAACACATTACCAAGTTTTCGCCGGGTAATTCTATAAAAAGCAGCCGCTTTCTAACAAAAAATGTGTTAGAAAATATTGTATTATAAATATTTGTTCACATATGTTTAAAATCAGTCCAGGCCTTCGTACAACCCTCCACGGAACGGGATGGTGGACCAATATAATTTGAATTTTCGCAAACGGTGTGCCGCCGATTTACTATTTATTTTTTTAAATAACAGCAATCATATGTAAAAAATAAGGTAGAATTCATATTTCGATTATTGTTATTTTTTATTTTATCAGATTTTATTTATCTGTCGTGAGCAAATGCGTTGACGACAAATTTGGTCTCTTTTGAAAGACAAATACGCCAAGCACGGTTGCATTTTAATGGTGTTTTTGTAATAGATTGGAAATTTGTTGTATTCACAGGCGTTTTTCACCAATCACGGTACATTTTTCAAAAACGGCCGTCTTTCGCCATAAAAACGCCAAACACAATAAAGGTGATTATATAAAGTTATCCATTACATGTTATACACAAAACAGCTTCAGACATATTGATAGTTTTTATCGACACCAACTCGTAAATCAATAAGCTTTTTTAATTACTTTTTTGTAATGAAATTTTGAAATAGTTGTTCGTAAGCGAAGCCATGTTAATATAATCTCTAATAATGCCAAAGTGGAAGTAGGAAAGAGTATGTTTGTTAACATTTTTTGCAATAGAAGTTTTCGCTGGCTATTTGCCATACTGCATTTATTAATTTAATTTTGCATATATTTACATATATGCATATATTTTATTTTTTGCGCCGCTAATGATTTGAATAATGCAAGTTGAACTAAACATAAAAGCAACTTTAAAAAAAATGTCATTTGAAATCCATTTACAAAGTAAAAATTATTCAATTGTAAATATTTCAGTGAATATTCTGAACTCCTCTTACTTGGAGTTACAATTCAGTGATTTTTAAAATTGATTATTTTGAGCGCATTTCTTTTTTTTTTTTTTTTTTTTTTTATTATTTTCACAGCCAACATGTGATTATTATATCTCATCGATTAATTAAATTAAATAAAAACTTTTCCTTGCCATTATCAAGATTCTAGTTCAGTGAATTTTCAAGTGAATTATATTTAATGAAGTGATGAAATGTGGTGACTGTTCGAAGGTCTTATGATATATGTACTCGTATATATCAATATGTTTCATGCAGGATTAAAGGTTATTGTGTTCTTCTGTGAGCCCGGTAGAAAAACTGTTCATGTTCCAAATCAATGACTTTTAAATATTTTCTTTTTTGTTTGTTTAGAAGAAGATGATAAAGAAAATTTCTTTGAGTACACATGTGATTTGAAATTCGATTCCAAGTGTTTTCCCAGAACACAGGCGTGCGAAATGAAACGTTATTTAAAATCCATTAGCGATTAATTGCTTGGCTTTCTTTCTCAGTGGTTATTGCTTTAATTAGACTTTTATTTTATTGCATGAGGAAAACTATTTGAAAACTAATCCCGTTTAAATCAAGAATTTTTAAGTTTTTTGCTGTTCTGCCAGCCTTGTAAACATCCTTGTTCAGCGTCATCAACACTGAACCATTTTCATTTCAATCGGCCATAGTTGGCAGTGTTAACACACCTGGAATTATATCTGCTCACACACACTCATACACACACGCTCATTTACGACTAAGTTTTTATTATATCCTGCTACCAGTATTGTATCGTTTAATTAAACAATTTGGTGTAATGTTACAAAATCCGTCAAAGTGTTTCAAGTTCAGTGATTTGTAAAGTGGTTTTTAGTGAAATATTTTTAAGGTTGAGGTGTGATATGACACTCGGTTTGCTTTTCTTTGAATTAATTTCCAAAACTTTCTGTTGCCCTAATACAAATGTTTGGTCATGTTCCAAATCAATGATTTTTCTCTTTGCTGCATGAGGCAGGCTTCCTTCCGTTTGTGCCGGCAGTGCTCATTCGTGATATCCTTTTATTTTCATACTCTTTATGATTTGAGTTTTCAATTGTTTGTTATCTTATCTGATCAAATCGAGTAGAAATAATATTTTTTTTATTTTTAGCTGTGCAGCTATTTCCGCTGCTGTCCTGTTAGAATTCAACAATTAAAGTTTACTTGAGTGATTTTTAAAATTATTCTGAAATTTTATTACAAAGCGCGCTTCTGCCCGCTGCTGCATTAGCCGCCTGGTTGCAGCGCTGAGAATGCAAAAAAAATCTGTCTGGCCCACGATGTCATTCGACATCGCTCGCTCGCATAGTACGCTTGAAACAAAAACAAATTTTAAAATGTTTTTGGTTTGTACATTTGTACAACGTTTTCAAGTTTTTTCCTTTCTTACGTTTTTTCTTAAGAAGGATTTTTTACAATACAAATTTGCTGGGATCAATAATTTTTGATTGAAGAAGACAAGAAAAATAATAATCAAATCTTTAGTTGGGGGACAACTAGCTGTTTCGTAGCCGCTACACTACTCATCAGCACCCACTGGGATTTGAACTCGGGTCATGACGTATCATTTAAAATGTTGGTTTTGGTTAGCATGCATGCGAGCGATGTCGAGTGACATCGTGGGTCAAGCAGTATATTTCACTTTCTTTGTGAGTGGGCCACCCTGAACTTGCGAAAGTTTTCCAAAATATGTTTTGGTTTTTTTATTGATTTTGAAGATTCAATAAATAATTAAATGCTTAGAAAATATATAGCAAAGACACCTAAACAATTGGCTAATGTAGTTTATGCTGATTAATATTTTTTAGAGCGCTACCCTAAAATATCGTTTGCCCAATTAACATGATTAAAAGATGTAATGTTAAATATATATAAATAAAATGTATAAATCGTTCAATCTTAAAGCAGACAGGTCACACATCTGCTTATTCAAACCAGGCTTGTTTTAATTGTGTGAGTGAGAATAAACTCACACCGCAAACTAAATTACGCGTCAAGCGTACTTTAACTGGCAAAAATCCTCTTGAACATACAAAATGTTTTTTTAAGCATTTAATTATATATTGAACCTTCAAAATGAACTAACAATAAATATTCAAATCTTAATACTAAACATAATAAAAAAAAATGAGCGTTTTACTTAAGTCCGGCCAGTGCTAGACAAAATGTTTTATTATTCGGGAGCTATATCGGTAAAATCACCTATTAAACGCTCTGATGATGGCAAAGGTATCCCTTCTTCTCAACCGAGTGTGGCCACTAAAATTAAGTATATTGGCCGCAAGAAGGTGTGAAGCTCCACTTTACTGACATACCTTGTCGCGTATGTAGAAAATTCCTCTTTTACCAGCGGAACACTTCGATCCTTGTGAATTCGTGTGTTTTTTACGTACCATGGAGCTGCAGTAATCGTTGGAAAATTTTGGTTTTGTTGTCTTTTAGTTTTTTCAATATTTGAATTCCGTAGCACCATATAGGCTTTAGAATTGCATTGTATAAGAAAAGTTTGCAATCCAACTTCAAGCAGCACCAATTTAGTTGCGCTGCTTTTAGTTTCAACCGAGTGACTTTTGCTTCAATGTGAGACTTCCACGTTAGCCTACGGTCGAGGTGAATACCAAGTTACTTGACTTCATTGTGCTGCGGAATAGTTGAGTTATTTTTTCAAAAACTTGGGAAATGTCAATGAATAGAGTTGAAAATACTTTTTGTCTTCAAAAGTCTGTCTTATAACTTTGGCTAGTCTGTGCGTTTGTTCTATGGTGCTGTAGCCCGAAAGCCAAATTTTTCATCATGTTGGATTTATCCCACATTGTTTAATATTGCACACAATTAACAACGCCATTAACAATTTTTCTGATAGTTTTAAAGTTGTTGGTAAAAGACTTATTAGTCTTTGTGATTTTACCTTAGTCGAATTCTTCCCTGACTTGGGTATCATGGTAATCATAGAGACCTTCCACTCTGCAGGATAATACTCAAGACGTAAAATAGCGTTAAAAATACATACATTATCAGGTTCTTATTGCTATATCTTGGTCCGACGATGTTGCAGCATGTTCTAGCTGGTTTCTGAACGTCAGTCTGGAATCTAGCCTCAAGCCTAGGTATTGGATCCATCTACTCGTTCTAGTCATCTGAGACAATATCCGCATGTCCATTGCTATTGGGATGTACTTATTTGTGACAGTAAGCAATTCAGTTTTTTCCGTGGCTAGTTTAAGGCTGTGAGCATCTAACCATGCTTTCGTTCTAAGCCTGGTTCAGCTTGCTCTGCACATCCGCCATGTTACGAGCCACAATGACAGCCACAATATCGTCTGCATACCCAACAAGATAGGAATCGTTTGACATCTCGGTACGTAGAATATTATCTTAAGTGATATTCCAAAGCTCAGGGCCTAGCACCGAGTCCTGTGCTGCTCCTGCAGTTATCTGCCTCTCATAGGTTTGCCCAGCATTTACGTATGTGAGCACGAGGCCCCTCAGATAACTTCGGACCATTCTCATGATGTATGTAAGCGCTCTAAATCGTACCTCTAGACCATCTATCATATCATTCCATGTTGTGCTGTTAAAAGCGATGCGTATAAAAAATGGCTTCCCGTTTCCGCATTACATCCTCTATAACGTCTTCGCTAGCATCTGTGCTTGACCTTCCAGACCTAAAGCCATGTTGCCCTGATCATAGTCCCCTAACCCTTTCCAACGCTGCGAGTAAGTAGGTGCCTAGGTTTCGGCAGCATTTCGTGCAGTGTCCAGCCTTCCGGAAAGACACCTTCCTGAAGGCAACGACTGTACATTTCCAGTAATAACTGCAGCTCTTCTTCTGCAATAATATTACGAATTTCCGCTGGGACACCATTCAGCCCAGATGCCTTTCTATTCTTAAGAGGCCTCGCTGCAGTTTGTCGCCTAGTAGATCCCCACTAGGTGGCGCACGCCTATCACGAACTAGCTCCCACATAGAAAAGAAGGTGCTGACAATAGTTTCCATAGCGGCATATCCATATTTATTGCTTAAATTACGATTTTCATGCTTAACAGACCCATGTTACTACATTAACAGAGGTATGTTAAAATAGTAGGTTTGTCGCTGAGGTTAAAAATTTAAAAAATTATCTTCACACATACATATAAACTTCCATGTTACTTTTTAAACACAAATAGGGCATTCTACCCAAATCTAGTGGATTTGAATGAAAATCTTTAACCAAATCTTAAGCGTTTACACTTTCGTTTTTTTTTTTCATCTTGCAAGATTTCATTTTCATAAAATTTATTTTTGTAAAAGGTTTGTCTTCAATGTAGTATAATTTTTTTCTATTGCAGTGTAGTATTTTTAAGTACTATTGTGAAGAAAATCACAGTTGTGTAATATAGTATTTACAAAAATCTAGAAGATTTCGTCAAAAACTAGCCGCAAAGTAGATTCATTTTGATTGTGATGTCACGTCAAAATCAACTAGATTTGATACAAAATATGTACTAGATTTGACTTAGGTGTAGATGCTCGAGAATGCAACTTGCCAGAAAGTTGAGTATTTATTCGACATTTTCGTAGATAACACGAACACAGCACGCCCATTCAAGCACTCGTCCGTCTAAACACAGTGTCGAATTTAAGCAAAATGCTGTTTGGAACATATTATTTCACACAAATATGTTTTACTAAAGTTTATCGATAAAGGCAAAACGGCAATACTTGATCCATATTATGTTTCTTCAAATATTACTTTGAAATCAAATATAGTTATTTTATCAAGTTGAAAAAATATATAAACAAGTAAGAAAGGCTGGGCCGAATATAAAATACCCTTCACAATAGTCTCGTATATATGTAGTATATATTACAAATTTGAACTAAATATGCTCGGATATATGTATATGAACCGATATCGGAGAAAAAATATTTTTGCATTGTAATCACCATTTAAAAAGGAAATCTTTCATCGAAATTTTCATGGTAAAAACGGATCTCGATTATATATGAACGGATATCGGAATTTTACATTTTCTGTATTTTGTAACCTTCTTTTATAACGAGAACAGCTTTTAAGCAAAACGCAAAAATATTCATGGAACAACCGGTTTATCCTATATCTCGGGTATATGTGGACCGATATCGAAAATTTTTATTTTCTGTATAACAGTAACCTCCTTTCATAACCAGCACTGGTTTTAAGCAAAAAAAATTTTTCAATGAAAAATCGGTGTATATATGGACCGATATCGGAAATTTTAATTTTCTATATTTGGTAACCTCCTTTTATTACCAGAACTGCTTTTAAGCAAAAAAAGTTTTTTAAGTTCGCTTACGCGCGAATAATTCAGCTGAACTACCGTCATACGCTGTTAGACCGCCTATGTCTTTGAGACTTAGTTTTCAAGATGTTGGAAATGTTATTTGTAGCACAAACCCCAGGAAAGCTCCAGGTATTGATAAAATTACTGGTAAAATGCTTGAGCATTTTAGCTAGAAGCATCGTGTAGCTAGAAGAATTCTTCTTTTTATTTTTAACGGTATTTTACGTCTCGAATATTATACTGCAGAGTAGAAGGTGTCCATGATTACTATGATACCCAAACCAGTGAAGGATCCCACTAAAGTAGAATCATACAGACCAATAAGTCTACTGCCACGTGGAAGTCTCACATAGATGCAAAAGTTACTCAGTTTAAGCTAAAAGCAGCGCAACTAAATTGGCTTATGGGCAAAAATTCGAGATTGAAGCTGAATTGCAAACTTTTATTATACAACGCAATTCTAAAACCTATATGGTGCTATGGAATTCAACTATGGGGCACCGCCTCCACTTCTAACATTGAAAAAATTCAAAGGCGACAAAATAAAATTCTTCGGATGATTACTGCAGCTCCATGGTACGTAAGAAACTCAGGAATTCATAAGGATCTCTGTGTTCCTCTTGTAAAAGACGAATTTTCAAAGTACGCAACTAGGTACATCAGTAAATTGGAACTTCATCCAAATCGTTGAGAAGGAGGGATACCCTTGCCACCATCAGAACGTTAAATAGGTGATTTTACCAATATTGACCGTGCAAAATAAAACATTTTTGTCTAGCATTGGCTGGACTTAATTAATTTTATGTATTTAGTATTAAGATTTGAATACTTATTGTTAGTTCACTTTGTGAAGAATATATAAATGAATGAATAGAAATAAAGTTCGCTTGCACAGGTATACGAGTATATGGACCGATATCGAAAACTTTCAAGTTCTGCATTTTAGTAACCTCCTTATATAACCAGAACAGCTGTTAAGCAAAAAAAGTTGTTTACATTCGCTTACGCGACATATTCTATATCTCGGGTATATATGGACAGATATCGGAAATTTGTATTTTAGTTACCTCCTTTTATTACCAGAAATTATTTTAAGCAAAAAATTCTTAAGTTTGTTTACACGACATTTTCATAGAAACCCCGGTTTGGGCTATATCTCCGATATCGAAAATTTCCATTTTCTGTATTTAAGTAACCTGCAGTTGTTGCCAGAATTGATTTTAAGCACAAACAAATTTTTAAGTTCTCACATCTTCACGACATTTTCATTAAAAAATGGGTTTAGCCTCTATCTCGGATATATATAGACCGATATCAGGAAAAAATTTTTGCCTTGTAATCGCCATGCTCAATAATTGTGTGAAGTTTGAAGCAAAACAAAAATAAAATTTTCAAAAATTTTCATGCAAAGTTGCAAAAAATAATGACTTTTTTCAACATTTTGGTTATATCTCATGGCTGTATATGAACCGATTTTACTGAATTTCAATGGCAAACCCATGAATCGATCGGGTAATAGAATGGTGAAAGAAAAAATATTCTAAATCTAATGGTTTTCTCAGAAACGGTATGTCAACGACCGACAGACGGACCTATTAATTCTGATTCAGAATATATATAAAATATAGGGTCGCAAATGAAAATTGTAGAAATTACGGTGCATATACCCTTCATATTTTTGTGAAGGGTATAACAAGAAATTCTTAAATTTATTCCCCTTTCGTTTCTATATATTTAACATTTTTAACTACAAACGTAAAAAAATTATTAAAAGATTTTTATGTTGTGACGATATTTTAAAAATACAAGTAGTGCTAAAAAACAAGCATTCTCAATATCGGTTTCAGAAATCGCCAAAATCGCCCACTTCCCCGGAAACAATATCGCAACTTCAATTTTCGAACTAAATGACTGTTAATAGTTCAAACACAAGTTCCACGGTCAAACTGCGCACCGAATATGAAAATTCGGTTCTAATTCGGTTAGCGAAGCGGTTCTAAGTTTTTTGGAAATTCCCAAAATTGGCTTCTGAAAATGCCAAAATCCCCCCTTCAGAAGCAATACGGTAAGTTAAATTTTCGCACTAATTCGAATGACCATTTATAGTGCAAATGCATGTTCTACGGCAAAAAGGCGCACCGAATATGAAAAAACAGTTCCAAAACGATTAGCGAAGTGGTTTCGCAATTTTTTGGGAATTCCCAAAATTGGTTTCGTGAATCCCCAAAGCCCCCACACTTCGCCGGATGCAATACGGCAACTCCAATTTATAATGATCGCAGCAATTATTGTTATAATTATAAATAAAAAAATTTATTGTCTTTAGCCAAGATTGAACTTGAGCTAGACGAAGATACCAACCCATCACCACATAATATTAGAAATAATAAATAAAAAATACCTACTAGCTCTTGCCCGCGGCTTCGCTCACCAACAAAGTTTCATGCTAACTTTCATCCCTTATTGTATCCTCTTGGGCGTAGAATTAATCAAAATCCTTTCTTAGCGGATGATCACAACATCTATCTGCATGCCAAATTTCAGCCTGATCCAGCCAGTGGACGGCTGTGCGTTGATAGAACACTATGTCACTCAGTCAGTCACCTTTGACGAATATTTTCATGTAACTTTTATTTTATTTTAATTTTTTATTTTTTTATTGGACCAGTACTCAGGGGATGACCCCTACATATGCAGTGCATTGTACCAGAACTAGGAAAATAGGTTGTGAGGAGGTGGAAAGAGGGAGTAGTGCTTATGGACATTTGACTTGAACTTTCCAACGTTATAACAGACAGGAAACACGTCTGCAGGCAACTTGTTACACAGACGAAGCGTACGGCTGAAAAACGAATTCTCTCTGTAATGCGTAGTACGATTCACCGGGCAATCAACCACAAATGGATGAGCTCTGGACGATGAGCGCGTGTTACGTAAAAAAGTGCGAGTTTCGGGAACAAGATCCCTAATCTCGTCAGAACAAAATCCATTGTAGTAACGATAGAACAGAGTAACGTACCCCACACTGCGTCGATGCTCCAGTGAATCAATAGAGTTGGATACCCTACTGTCACTGATGAGCTTCTTCGCCCTCTCCTGCACACGGTCGAGTAACCCCAAAATAGACTTTGAGGCACCGGCCCAAACATGAGAGTTGTATTCCATTTTCGGTCGGATGTATGTGGTATAAATAGTAAGGAGGTCGGATATATTTAGACATATGAAAAAATCACTCATATGGCATGGATTTCGAGTGTTGCAAACACACAAGCATACTCGTACATGTGGAACTAATATAAGCGTGTTAATGAACTTGCACTTGGCTGTGTAAACATAAAACTAAGTTGCCAGACATTCCATAAGTTTTTCGACATTTTCGATTGTAATATGTATATTGATCTTACTATAAGTTACTTGCATGTGCAAATGTAGTGTAAAAATATCTTGAGTTAATTTTGTGTACCCCATTATATGAATAAAAAGTGTTTGTTTGAAACAGTGATATTAGATATGTCAAAGGAGTTTTCGGTTGCGGTAATCGCGAAAATTCTGTTTCCACGTCAGGCCTAATTTCAATCAGTTGCGAAAATAGAGCGTGCACTGTAATACGACTAAACAATAAGAAATTCAATAAATAAAATGAAACCGAAACAAAATGAGTTCAATGCTTAGTTTATCGTATCTGACACCTTTTATACACTTACGCGTATACGTATGTATATGTCAATAATACTCGTATATAGATGATCCAGAAACATTCGTTTACGTTGTTCCAAATCAGTGGTTTTTATTGTCAAGCATCATCAATTATTCTGTATAAATTAAGTTTTGTCACGACTTGTCCCAACAATTTTTCATGTTGCATTATAACTAAATAATTTTGCTGTTATCCTAATAAAAGTCCTGGCCAACGTCACAGTATAGCGATTATGGCTGATAGCAAACATGCAGACAGACAGATAATAAAAACTGTGTGACAAAAGAGGAAACCAAAGAAGTAATTTATTACTTTTTATTTTGTTGTAGATTATGTTCAATTGTTAAATGACATTTATTTATAATAATTAGTTCAACAAAAGAACTTTAACTTGGTGAAAACTTAAAAGTTCTTTTCAAAACGAATGCTACCCTGTTCATGTTGCTGCTACACGTCATTAAACAATAAGTTTTTATAAGGAGCGTTCATACGAGTATAATGAAGTTTTTATGAAGACTGGCAACTTTTTTCTTGTGTAAAAATAATCCTGTCGTGCTTTTAGTTTTCATTATCTCCCAGCAAACGTTTTACTTCACTGAGTTTTACAAATGACTGAATTTGTTTGTACTTATTTCTCCAATGGCCAATGATAGTGACGATTATTTTAGGTTAAAGGTTGGGCGAAAGGATAATTTCAATTACTTGAACTAAAATAAATAGCATCGAAGGATGATCATAAAAGCATAAGCCTTTTTTTTTTTTTTTTTATCTTGGACCAGTACTCAGGGGATGACCCCTACATATGCAGTGCATTGTACTGGAACTAGGAAAATAAGTTGAGATGAAGAGGGAGTAGTGTTTGTGGAAGTTTAAATTTAACAATAATAACACGAAAGACTAAAACAAACTCTATTGCAGCATTTAAAATGTTGGAATTAAATATGACTGATGTTGAGCATAGTATTTTTTTCCATGTTCAAAATTCAGACTACATTGATTTTAAAAAAAGTTACTAATTTCATGATGACTACTCTTATAAAAATTTTAGATTTTTAGAGAACCACAAAATCTTCAAACAAAGTGTGATACTCTTTTGAAACAGGGGTATATTTTTTAATCTTGTTAGATGCACTTGAACCTTCAAAAATTCCTCCATTTCCTAAACCAAAATCATAAATACGAAAGCTGTTTCAAAACTTCGGGACTTTTTGAATTTCCCACTTACTAACTTTAAATGCAACACTGCTGCCGTCAGTCACAATCTTTAACAGGCTACTGTCAAATATTTAATTATGTTTGACAGTCATTACAAGCAGACAAGCCATCACCAAAACCAAGGAAAGACTTGATAAATACTATGGTAACTCTACACTATCATTTTGAATGTTTTAGAAGTGACTTACTGAGCTCCGTCACAAATTAAGCAGATATGAAATAAGTATAGTTTAAAAAATTAAAACACACGCCATCGATATCAAAACAAAAAATTTTCATTCGCTATTCAGCCATTTTCCGAGCAAAGCCCCATCTAAAACCGCAAAACGCTCTGAAAAACGCTTAATTGTATTTTTGGTGATCTAAGGAAATAATTGAATACCATATTAGCTGGGGGACAACTAGTTGTTTCGTAGTCGCTACACTACTCATCAGCACCCATTATTTGTGAATAAATTCCTCTTGCAAATTCAGTTTTAGCAAATTCAATCAGTTCACTTCAATATACGCATGCGATTTGTTTTTAGTGATATGCGTTTACCAGAACACCTATTTGGCGATTTCAAATCGAAAACGCTAAATTTAAGCGATTTGAGTTTTTCAGAGCATGACTGCTTGTTTAAGTTTCTTCTTAAATTATCCATATAACCAGATAATTATCCGTGTAACACGTTATGAGTTTTTTCTATTTTTTAATTCCTAAAATACGCTTCAAGAATCGCCAATATTCCGGACTTCCCCGAAACAATATGGCAACTTCAATTTCCGCAACTAAATGACCGTTAATAGTACAAATATGAAAAACTAGTTCCGATTCGGTTAGCGAAGCAGTTCTGCGTTTTGGGAAATTCACAAATTCGGCTTCAGGAAACGACAAAATCCCCCAACTTCCTCAGAAGCAATACGGTAACTTCAATTTTGGCCCTAAAGCGAATGACCATTTATAGGTCAGATGCATGTTCCACGACAAAAACGCGCACCGAATATGAAAAACCGGTTACAAATCGGTTTGCGAAGTGGGAATTCCCAAAATTGACTTCGTGAATCTCCAAAACTCCCCCATTTCCACGGAAGCAATAAGGCAGTTTTATATACCTACATATGTAATAATCACTCATATGGCACAGGTTTCGAGTCTTGCAAACAAAAAAAACAAGCACACATACAAGTGAAACTAATATAAGCGAGTTGTAAATGCAACAGAAAGGCACATAAAATCGTTAAACTATACTTGTATGTAACTTTTAATTTTTTTCTCTGCGCTTTCATTCTTAAATACCATATTTTCTAGCCCCAAAAGTATTTTTAAGTAGAAGATGGTAATAATACTGTTCTTACATCTCTCCGAATATTCCAAAACTCTGATTTTGTTTCAATCAAATGTCACTTTCTTCCTCTCTGTGTACTTTGTTGTTCAGTTTGGGTCGTACCAGCACAAGTGACGGCGTGAGTTTAGGTGCCCCAAAAAAGGTCATCACGCCAGAAATCTGCGTTAGAATTCATGAAATAATATTGAACAACCGGAGAATGGAAATACATAAGGTGATTGGGGCTGTAGGTATTTCAACTAGGTAAGTACATCATATTTTATATGAATACTTAGAAATGTGAAAGGCTTTCGTCAAGACGTTTGCCGTGATTGCTCATACAATGCCGTTTATAAACGCAATAGTGTGGTCACTTTAGAAGAGTGTTCGGCAGACGTTCAACCGCAATCTAGATGAGTTTTACGACGTGATATAACTGTAGACGAAACATGAATCTATTAGACCAAGAGACCAAGAAACAATAAAAACTGGCAGTTTTACAGGGTGAAGGTGCACTAAAGAAAACCAAGGGGGATCTTTCAGTCAACAAAGTCATAGATTTTCAGAGAATGGTAGAACAATCAGAGCTTCCGGGCAGATTCGATATTGATATTTCAGCAAGACAGTACACGAGTGCGTACGTGTGTAGTCCCTGTGGCAAAAGTCCATAAATTAATCTGTATACATTTAGCACCAGCTCACGAACAAAGAAGATATTCTATTGAAATGTTCGTTCGTTCGTTCGCACAATTACATTTAAAACAAAAACAACACTCAAAATATTGTTATTGCTTTAAATATTATTGTGCGAACGAACGAACAGCCTCGTTATCCATTAACTGGCCCAACGCGACTATTTTACTTTTCAGAACCTGAAGAAAAGACAGGGTGGTGAGAGATTTGGGTCAAGTGAAGATGTCATTTTGGAAGCAAATGGCTTTGAGAAGACTAATTACTTGGAAAGATTAAAAAACGGTGAGAAAACACAGGATTGGTCTAAAGTAGAACATGCCAAAAAATAAAATGTTTGTTTGCCACAAAAAAAAAAAATGTTGTTTAAATAGTCACGGAATTTTCAAACAGCCCTCGTATAGCGATAAAAAAAAAACTTTTCTACCTAAAATGAAAGAATAAGTTGAAAACAAAAATTATATTGTAAAAAAAATTATATAAAAAATTCTAAAAACTAATCATGCTTCCTACGCTTTGTTTTTATCTGTCTTGCTTTATGATCTCCTATTCAAAAAGGGGGTGGAAATGTTAACACTGATTTTCTTTTTAATTTTAAAAGGTGCTCAGCGGGGTTCCTCCCAAATATTTGTTTGCTTTACCACAAAAGATCCACTGATCAGACCGACTAAAAGTCTGACAAGTGACAGTTAGAGAGACCATGAAATTGAAATCAAGTCATTAATTATCATGGTTGAAAGAAAACATAGATAGATATTTTGTTCTTTTTCTTACAGAAATATTTTCTGCTAGATAATATCCTTAATAATAATTTAATTTAATAAATTTGAAGTGCTTTACCTAAAAAGTCATTTTCGTCTCTCTCAACAGCCAACTCTCTTCTTCTTTTACACTTTTAATACGATTTTAAAATATTTTCACGCTATTTAATAATTTACTTTTATAGTCGAGTGGTTTTTCTATTAAACGTTTTACATTTATGGGTATATCGCTCCTTCATTGCAACATAGTCATATCGCAAAAAAAGCTCGTTTCGAGAAAAAAGCATTTAAAAGTTTTTGTTTCCATACAAGTCTTAGCAAATTGTTTAAGGAAATATCTCCTAAAGGAAACAGTTTAAAAGCAATTTGAATAAATTTTTGGCACAATATAAATGGTAGTACTGTTAACAATTCTTCATTGTTAACTCGAAAAGCTCATTTTATGAGATATGACTATGTTGCAATAAAGGAGCGATATGAATTCTCAAATTCCAACGATCGATATTTTAATAATGTTTAAAACAAAAAAAAAAAACAAAATAATTGTTTAAGCAAGCTTCTACATTTTTATGAAATACTGGTTAAAAAGTGCAGATTGTTATGCTACAGTAATCAATGTTTATTTTATTTTTATTTAACAGTTGCAAATAAATTTGCTAAGTAAAGGATACACAGCATGGGCGGAGTAACACAGACCTTATGTCCACGATGGTATTAATAGTACTATGGAGCGCCGCTGTGACTAACCATAATGGTTTATGCCGCGTGGTTAACAAAGAAATACCTATAGAAAAAAAACTGTAAACTATTACAGTTAGTTGAGGCAAACAGTTAACCAGTGAGAGTGAGAAGCAAAGCACGGCGGCTACTGTAGTAAAAAAGATTTACATCAGCAACTGCCTTTACGGCCTTCCACGGAGTGAATTATTCACGATTCACCAGCGCAGTTTTTGCCACAGTTTGTAGTCATATGAGCAATTTCTTGTTGAGGAGTTGGGGCCTTCTATTCTGTATGCAATTTTCCAGCAATCAATGGAAGACAAGACTTAATGAGTTGATAAGCCGAAGCCCACTAAGATTATTGGCCCTTAAACCAACTCACCCGTCAACCAGCACCACTGGTTCCACACAATACAGGTATCTGTTGTAAAAGCAACAGACCCTCTGGAGGTTGTTAATCCTGGAAAAAAAGCCACACACCAAACAATTATCTTTAATACTAACTCCCCCTTCCTGCGTTTTAGGTTTAAACCACAAACAGAACATTCCAGCGGAGGTAGGCACCTCAACCATGATCAGCCCGGGTTGAACTGCAAACAGAACCTCCCGGGATCAATGCTGATCTCCGTTTTGCCAATTTATATTCTTAGTGAGGGTTCGGAAGCCTACACAATATAAATCATGCGTTTTCCTAGAGTTGTATTTGCTACAATAAACGAGGTACTCCTTCCCCTCTTTACCCGAAAACAGAATGCCCTGGTTTGGAATATCACAAGGCAAAACTTGTTCTCCGGGAGGTTTCCGACGGCTACAGTAAGTAATTTTGGAACGTTATTATGAAACAAATAAGAAAGTAGTACATTCAGCAGGGCCGAATCTAAAATACCCTTCGCGATAGCCACGTAAATACATATTACAAATTTGAAGTAAACATGGTTGGCTATACATATATGGACCGATATCGGGGGGAAAAAAATGTTTGCCTTGAAATCACCATGCCAAAAAGGTAATCTCTTTCATGGAAATTTTCATGGAAAAATCGGTTTAGGCTATATCTCGGATATATATGGACCGATGTCGGAATTTTTCATTTTTTGTATTGCAGTAACTTGCTTTTATAACCAACTTTTAACGATCCGATAATCGGAACTTTTGTCACCAAATTTGATCACTTGTACTAATGATTGAGTGGTTCTGTAATTTATTTCCAACGATGGTAAACAGCTGTATTTTTCCGTTCATTCATATAAACATTACGTGGCATCTCTGTCAAAAAAAGAAAATTGAAAACCACAAAGAAGAAAAGAAAAAACAATAACTTTCCCCATAATTTTTTTATGAATACGGCCGTATATATTAACGTGACTATTGTCAATGGTATTCTAGATTCAGCCCAGCCGAATACACTACACTCTTACGAGTACTTGTTTATTATATATTTTATAATAAAATTAATTTTAACTTCTCTTGTTTATTTTTGCCATTTTAAATGGGTCAAGTTCAATGACAAAAGTAAAGTTTCTCAAAAAAAGATTAGGTCTAATGATTTTTCCCAAAGGTTGCTGTATGTGTTCATGTTTTTCATGGGAAGATGCACTTCAACGTGAATGGAAACATGCTGCAGATTAAGTTTTGTTATGAAAACCTGTTAAGAAAATTCACAATTTTACACAACAGCGGTTTTAAGACGAATTCAATACCACCACCATCGCACAGGAGGCTACTTTATGGTTCCATTTTTTTTTTTTTTTTTTTTTTTTTTTTTTTTTTTGAGAAAATTAAATAGGTAACAGTGTAGAAGTTTTTGACATAAATAATATATTGCATTAAATGTGAATAATACAAAGGGATACTATAATGCACTATACAAATAGCGGTTTACCGACCAATGCGAATTCATTATCAGGTGGATTCATCTGCGAATTCGGGTAAATTTCTTGCTAATTCACCAGTACTCTACTTGTCAAATTTTATTCTACATTACTCTTGGCTCGTGTAGCGGTGTTGCCGTTAAAATATTATTTTTCAGATAAGTATATGCGCTCTATTTGACAGGTTGTAGTCGGTAGCATGATACAATAAACAAGGTATACTTTTTACTACAATAATATAAAACTAAAAAAAATAACCGGGATTCTGTTTATGTAAACGGCGATTTCAAATGCTGAGCTGTCAAAAATAGCTGACAAGAAACACTTGTTACACTGCTTGTACTCAGCAATTTGTTTTGTTCGAACATCCTTATGTTCTTTTGTTTATTTTTGGGACCGTTCAAAATATTAAGAAAATTTAAGTAAAATCAAATGAAATTTGCACAACTAAATGGCTGTATGTGAACATGCTCAAAATAAAACAATAAAAACAAAAAATAGACTTTCGCAACTAAGTAGCCAAATGTGAAGGCGTTCTAACTGGCTACACGGCGACAATTGTTGCTAGCGACATTTGTGACCAGCAGCCTGCTGTCTTCAGTGTGTTTAAATGTGCTACCTAAATTCGGACGTAAGGTAATTTAACGCCTTGATTTTACGCTGTAGTAAGTAACTTAAATATAATCGTTAACGCTGTGCCATGAACAGTATTGCCCAATAAACTTGTTTAATAAAAATCATTAAATAGAAACAATAAAAAGTGATGAAGTCGCTAAGTTAGTCTGAAAGCGCCGAAAGTGTGACTACTAATGGCCGCAAAAAATGAGTAACATTTGTTTTGAAGCGAACTTTACTGAGAGGCTGTCAAAATTGGATTTTCGAATTGCAAAGCGTTGACGCCGCGCTATTTGGGTTGGTCTCATACATTTTGTATGTGAATGAGGATTTTTTACAGATAAATTGCGCTTGACGCGCTAATTTAGGTTGCATAGTAATGCATAAGGTGACTGCGAATTCAATTTGTTTTGGGCGAAAAATATCTTGCTGGATGTTAAAATTCGTGCGAAATAAAAAAGTGCTACTGACAGAGAGATTAATAAAAAAAAAAATAGAGAAAGCAATCAGCTGCAGCCATGGGACCTTATAAAATAACTTTTTTTCCGTTGAAGCCTTGAGACTAACTTGCGCTGCACTTGCTTATTGTATCTTTTTTTTAAGAATTCGAATCAGTTTGTTATAAAAGTTTTTCAAAATATTTTGAACTTTTGAATTGAAAATCCGTTTGGTCAAGTAACTTTTAAGAAAAAACTAAATATATTCATTGAAAAAAGTTTCTTAACTTAAAAAAATCTTAGAACGAAGAATTCTTTTTAATGTTTTTTTTATATTAAAAAAACCCACAAATAAAATTTCTACTTTTTTCTAAGCACTTGGAACTTCGACACTTCATATTTTTTTTTCATTTTTTCTGTTTTTAATGTCTTTTAAAGTTTACACACATTCATTTACTTCAAAATAATTAAGCTCCATGAATGTTGTCTATTGTCAATTATGCAATTGCAAAGACTTTGTTGACCCATATCCCTTTCTTTGGCTCCATATGAAACTGTTCTCCTAATAGACGGTTCCACTGGCTTAACTTGCTATTTAATGATGAGCATCATCTTTTACTTTCAAATAATTATAAATGCAATAAAAGAGTAAAAATGCTTTAGAAAAGTATTTGACTTTTTTCGTTCATGATTCTATTAATTAATTGTATTGAACTCTTTGTTATGGGAGGATGAGCTCAAAACTTCCCACAGTATGCACTCAAGTGATAAGAATGCTTAGAAATTACTATAGAAGTGGTGGCAAATTATGAAGTCCTATTAGAAAAAATTAAATAATTTACACAACAGCGATTTTTATTTATGAATGAATATTTTTAATAAAATTCCGCAATAAAAAACTTTATTTGCCTAAAATATTTAGCAGTAAATAATAATTTTCTGGTCGCCTGTTACCAGTCCTGAAAATTGTTACACTCTATAAATTTCTGTGTGAATTTCCTCAACTGACTGACTGCAAATTTTATACAAACAAAACCACTAAACCAAATAGTTCTAGTTGAGTGATATCCTTTTCTGTAAGAATCCCTGTTATACAAAATGTTACACGTCAATAATTACGTTTGTTGTTAAAAATTGAAAAGAACTCGAATGTTTTTGAGCAAAAGTTATGTTTGCTTGATACTGAGTTCCACTAATTGAACACAACAAAGTAGATAAGGGGGCTGGCTGCTTTTATAAATTTATTTTTTGTTAATTAATTTATTTTTTATTTAGCATTTATTGCGAGCAACCTTCAAAAAGCAAAGGCACGTGCCATAATGACGAATATTAACGTTTATAAGCGTTTAACATAGACCAGTGATCCCCACAAATGGAACCTTCCGTATGTAAGTGTATAAGCGCGATTACCCTTGTGGGCACTGCTTGGTGATCAATCATTTGAATATTAAACTACCCACTAAGAGCAAATAAACTGACCTAATCGCCATATGCTTGAATTCATAAATACGAGCTTTAGATGTTTTACTTGACAAAATAAGTTCACAAATAATATTTCAATCAATCAATCAATCAGCTTTGTTTTTAAAATGGCATTAAATCATTATTGGTTGAGTTTTATTTTGCGTTTAGCAAATAAAAATTATCTGGTGAGTTTTATTTGTACCGCAAAATATAAAAATTATTTCTTGGTTTTTATTTAATCAGAACATTAACGTTTGTAAGCATTTAAAACAGTGATCCCCACGAAGGGAACCCTCAGTATGTAAGTGTATAAGCGCGATTATCCTTGCAGGAATTGCGTGGTGATCAATCATTTAGAATATTGAACTACCGATTAAGAGCAAATAAACTGAACTAATCGCGGCACGCTTGAATTGATAAATACGAGCTTTTTATGATTTACTTGACAAAATAAGTCCACAAGTAATATATCAGACAATCAGTTTTTTTAATGGCTTTAATTCATTATTGGTTGAGTTTTATTTTTCGTTTAGAAAATAAAAGTTATCTTGTGAGTTTTATTTGTACCCCAAAATATAAAAATTATGTCTTGGTTTTTATTTAATCATTAGTAGAGTAAACAAACTAGGCTAAGTACGGCATGGTGAGTTAGATTATTGCCAGCGGTAGCCTATTACTATAGAAATTGCTAAAGAAGTAGTGGCAAGTTATGAAGTCCTATTAGAAAAAATTAAATAATTTACACAACAGCTATTTTTATTCTTAATAAAATTCCGCAATAAAAAACACTATTTACCTAAAATATTTAGCAGTAAATAATAATTTTCTGTTCGCCTGTTACCAGTCCTGAAAATTGTTACAGTCTATAAATTTCTGTGTGAATTTCCTCAACTGACTGACTGCAGATTTTATACAAACAAAACCACTAAACCAAATAGTTCTAGTTGAGTGATATCCTTTTCTGTAAGGGTCCCTGTTATACAAAATGTTACACGTCAATAATTATGTTTGTTGTTAAAAATTGAAAAGAACTCGAATGTTTTTGAGCAAAAGTTATGTTTGCTTGATACTGAGTTCCACTAATTGAACACAACAAAGTTGTCCAATAAGGGCTTCTTGGTATTATAATTTAGTTTTTGTTAATTAACTCATATTTTATTTAGCATTTATTGCGATTAGCCTTCGAACAGTAAGAGCACATCCCATAATGACGAATACTAACATTTGTAAGTATTTAACACAGAACAGTGATCCCCACAAAGGGAACCTGCACTGTGTGTAAGTATGTAAGTGTAAAAGCACGATCACCCTTGAGGGCATTGATCAATCATTTAGAGCAGATAAGCCCAGGCCTATGCGCTTGATGCTTAATTGTTTTTGTAAAAGCGCTTAGCTATAGGGCTGTGCTCTTTAATACACACATACTGCGCTCAACACTAGCAATGATAAATACACAAACAACTTCGTATTATATTCTTTTTGTCGTTCTTCACTGCACACACACAAGAGCTAAGCAACAACACTTTCGCATGTTTTGCTGGTAAACATTGACGACAGCGATTATCAAACTGAACATTGTTTTTGTAAATTTTTTTATTTTTACAACAAAAAATATTAAATAAAAGTAGTTTTTTCTTAAATGTATTGATGCTTACTCTTCCATATAGAACTTGTGGGCACCACTGATTTAGAGCATTGAACTACCGATGAAGAACAAATAAACTGACCTGACATTGGTTTAGATCAGTGGTGGACAAATTTGTTTTGCACTTGTGTTATAAAATAATATGAGAGTAATTTAAAGTATAGTGACAAGCAAAACTAACATAAACATTTTCGTTTGAACGATTAAATCGCGTACGTTAATGCTGTTATGACAGTTTCGTAAGAGCTATAAATGTTTCAAAGACGTAGAACCAATTTATTATGTTGTTTACTACATATGAATCTTAAGTCCGAAAATCTTTTTTCACATTAGTATGTTATTATATTTATTCATATTAGAATGGAGGAAATCATAATACCTTTCAATAACATTTTCTGTACACATTTTAAATGTTTGAAGGCATAAAAGACATATACAAATGCATTTTTTATCATAAAAAGATTTTGCATTGCCATTTATGTTATCTACTGTACGTGGAAAAAAAGCTCTAAGCTTCTAGCTGACATGTGCATTCGCCAACGTCTGTTGAACGACTAAACTAAAGAGCATAAGAAAAAGAAGGCGTTGCTTACAAACAATTGTTTGACTAAATATCCATCGCTGGTTTAGATGTAATCTCCAGCGGGGGTGCTATCTATCGGTCATCTGCTCAGCGAAAGATTCTAGATGTTATTGATTTTAGAATTGTAGAAAACGTCCCCTTAGATTCGATGCATGTGGTGCCTTTATTGGATTTGTCCTCGGACCACTCAACTACCATTATCTCTATATGTTTCCCCCAGGAGATTGGATCCCGCTCTAACGGCATAGGTTTATTCCAGTCTAGAGTAAATTAGCTAATATATAATAAAATGTTTAAGTACCATTTGTACGGAAAATGTATATTTGAGCACTCCAGAGGATATTGATCAGTAAATTAATGATTTTTCCCAAAATATTATAAAAGCCGTGCAACATGCTACCACTATAAATTTTAGAAATATGAATAGCACAACGTGTTCTTCTTAAATCGTACGCTTTGTGTCAGAAAAAAGAAAAATTAGAAGAGAATGGCAACTTCTCAAGGTCAACTAAGAAATTTGCTTCAAGTCCAAAGAATGGCTTTCTTCACAACTTATTTGGAAAGGCTCGATTATAGCTCTCAATCGGATTATTATTTGTGGAAAACAGCAAAAGGGTTAAAGAGACCAGTTAGTTGAAGTACCCTTGCGTACTTCAACTGGGAATTGGGCCAGCAGTGATTCCGAAAAGGGGATACTGTACGCTAACCTAATGAGAAACGTTTTTACCATTGGCGGATTGAATGATGATATACTGCCACATGCTGTTAGACCTCCCGTATCTTTTAGACTTCGTTTTCAAGATGTCGAGAGTGCTATTGGTAGCCTAAACCCCAGAAAAGCACCACACGTAAAGTAAAAGCAGTTTGGAATATTGTTGTGGCAACATTAGTATTTACTCTGTGATATTCCGTATTGTTGCCACTAGCAGTATATTATAATTTTTAATATAGTATAATACTCTATAAATATATTAGTGTTGAATCTTCAACATTTTTATTGCTACATTTCTATCATTTTAAAACATGGTTAAATGAATTAATAATGTTTAAAAAGATAATTTGAACACAATTATAGCTTTTGTTATGTACAATAATATAATGTTTTTATGTAACATATGTATCTACAACACCTTTCCATTAAACTAAGTATTGTTGTTGAACATATTCATGTATATTTTTATTTTATTTTTTTAATTTTGAAGCAATCAGTTTATTTTCATGTGTGTGTGTGTTTGTTCAATATTAATAATATTAAAAATAATGAAGATTATATGTACATACATTTATTAATTGGAGAAAATGGTCATAAAAATAAACATTTGGAAGTTAGAAAGTTTGTATACGAATTTATTTACTCGTATAAATACATGTATGTATGTGTATTAATGTGTGTGAATTGTATATGTATTTTTACAGATTTTTACCCCCGAGGGAAAATATCAATCTTTATAGAACATCAAGGTTTTGGCAAATTTTATGAGTTTTACTCTCTTTGTTAAAATATTAAGTAGAAAAAATATATTTAATAATTGACAAAAGTATTGTTTTAATTATAGAAGTTATGAGTATGGTTCTATATATGTGTATACATTTCGTAAGCATATAACATTGTGACGTTCGACACCAGTACGATTGATAGTGATAATAGATTGTACAATTTTACATAAATATGGTCGCGAATGAAAATATAAAATGTTGGGAAATGACAATAACAGTATTAGTCGTGATACAAAAATTATAACTTTTACCAAATATATAGTTATATCGTATATTTTGGCTTTTGGCTGTACTAGGCTTTGTAGATAAATTTCGTATTGAAACCATATAATGTGGTTGTGTTCAACCATATAATTTAACATTAGTATTTCACCATTAAAATATTGTTATATCAACAATATTTTTTTTCTGCGTGCAGATATTGATAAAATCACCAACAAATAGTGGTTGCTATTATTGATGTTTGTAACGGATATAACCTCAGAGACTGGACTGGGCAGAGAGTGAATGTAGCCAAGTAGGAAGTTTACCAATGTTCAAGATAATAAAAAGAAAAGTCTGTAGGAAATGAAGCTGACTAATAAGATCTTGCGCAGCAGATCAATACATTTTCGATTGTTTGGTGAAACTTTTTCATCTACTGTTTTGTCTTTACTGGCACAAGTTTCAATTTTAAAAATTTATCTTTATATTGAAAAATATCTTCTGCTCGAGCTGAGAAGCGAACACAGACTAAATTGTTTTATTAAATTATGGAATTTTTCTGCTGCACCACAAGTTCTGTACTCCTTTTACTTTGTTTCCACTTAGTGAACATTTAACCGAAAATTTTCCCAGCATCATCATTATCTTCTTTTTGTTTTCTTATTTCGTCAATAGAAAAACAGAAACAATGAGATTTGATGCATTTGAATTGGTGATGCTTTTTCATTAGACATACTCTACTGATTTTTTTATTATGTTTTGTTTTGCTTTCAAAACATTTTATTTGTCTTCTTTGTTTATGGGAAAATGAACTCACGAACTCCCACAGCATGCACTCATGTGATAAGAAAAAAAAGTGTTAATATTGGTTTAGTTTGGACTTAAGTAGAGTTTCATATCAATTTGATGTTATGAAAGCCTAGTAAAGAAATATTTAGTTTTTACACTACAGTAATTTTGTATTTAAGAGACTTTTCGAATACCTACTAAATCACAATTAGGGCAAATAGGACGTAATATAGGAGTACATACTTACCTAGTACGTTGAAGTTATTAATTATTTTCCTAGTCTAAAATATGCGCTCTGTTTAATACGGGCGAACTGACAGAGAAGGGATTCTGTTTATAGCAAAGGGACATAGATAGGATGATACCGGTCCAGCTGTAAGAACCAAGTGCCGCATCAACTTATAGGGACTGCACAGGGTAGAGGTTCTGGTGAAGCTACCTATGGTATAACAAGACTAACATAGCCCGGAAATGATTGTAGAAGCACTATGTTCCTAAGGAGTCACCCCCGGTGAAGATAGCGTAAACGATAGTAGCTGTTCTGAAGGGATATTGCCACATAGAGAGGCGTGCAAGGGGATTAAATTATAAATCTTATGATGTCTGTAGAAATTGTAGGAATGAGGAAGAGAAAGAGTATGTTAAGCACTTCCTCGGTCGTTGTCTGCCTCTTTCTTCTATAAGAGCTTTACATCTCGGCAGAGCAATGCTGTATCAACTCTTTTAACCAATTCCCGGTTTGGTTTTAATCTTATACGGCGAGAAATGGCTCACAGGCAACACAACGGGGCCTAGAAAGAACGGAAGGGATCTGATTTTTATGAAACTGGATACAAGGACTATCTGCCTACCTATGAACCCCCCGTAGAACAGGTTTTGCCTTGTCGTATTCCTAACCAGGGCACTCTGCTTTTCGGGTAAAGAGCGGAAGGAGTCCCTCGTTTGCTGTAGCAAATAAATCTACTGCAAGGAACTAGTGGCGATGGATGACGGGTGAGTTGGTTTAAGGGCTCATGCTCTTAGTGGGCTTCGGCCTACCAATTCATTAAGTCTTGTCTTCCATTGATTGCTGGAAAACTGCATACAAGATGGACTAGAAAGCCCCAACTCCTCAACAAAAATTTGCTCATATGGCTACAAACATATGCCAAAAATTGCCACCTGTTGGAGCCTAGTTAGCCACACGGGGGCGCTGGTGAATCGTTAATAATTCACTCCGTGAAATTGGTCCATCATCAGATAAGGCCGCAAAGGAAGGTGCTGATGCAAACCTTTTTTACTACTCCCGAGGATCTGTTGCCTTTACAACAGATACCTGTACTGTAAGGAACCAGCGGTGATGGTTGACGGCTGAGTTGGTTTAAGGGCTGATGCTCTTAGTGGGCTTCGGCCTACCAACTCATTAAGTCTTGCCTTCCATTGATTGCTCGGAAATTGCATACAGGATGGACTAGAGTCACCCGGACTCCTCTACAAGAAGTTGTTCATATGGCTACAAATAACTGAACAACAAAGTACACAGAGATGAAGAAAGTGACATTTGAATGAAACAAAATCAGAGTTTTGGAATTTTCGGAGAGATGTAAGAACAGTATTATTACCATCTTCTACTTACAAATACTTTCGGGGTTAGGAAATATGTTATTTAAGAATGAAAGCGCAGAGAAAAAGAATTAAAAGTCACATACAAGTATAGTTTAACGATTTTATCTGCCTTTCTGTTGCATTTGCAACTCGCTTATAACTATATGGCAAAAATTGCTAACTGTGTGAGCCTAGTTAGCCACAGGGGGGCTTCGTCCTACCGTAAAGGCAGGTGCTGATGTAAATCTTTTTCACTACTGCCTACCTATTCAGTTTACAAGGGATTTGAGATGGTGATCACTTTCATAATTGTAATTGATCACTTCCTAGTTTTACAGCTATTCGTGCTCAGCAATATTAACGCCTTTCTTCACTTCACTTCCCTCTCTTCCAGTTTCTTGTAACACTTAATTCATTATCATACAATAAATATATTTTGATTGCACTGAACTAATAATAAACTGAGTTTTTTATTTACAGATTTCATTCCTAAACATTTCAGACAAAGCTAAACTTAGAAGGCTTAACTAGGAAAAATAATACAGTTTGACCAACCAAAAGTGGAGCATATGCTCCACTCAAAACTAATGAGGATTAAAATATAAAAGTAATTACGTTTAACACTTTATCAAATAGTGAGGATACTAAATAGTTTTTAGCTAATTATTTCTACGTGGACTACTTGAATAAAAATATGTTTTCCGGCGTACTAGTATAAGCAAACTTTCATTTATCCTGGTCCAGGTAAAAATCCTACCTAATTTTGCTAAATGAATTTGTAACATTTTATTCATTTCACTATACCTACTTTATTGTTTTTTTTTTCGTTTAATACCAATTCAGTTTACTACGTATTAAAGGCGTGAAATGAAAATTTTGTTCCTTGTCTGCATGTTCTACCTCAGTTGTTTTACTATGCTCAAATAGGTTTTTCAAAAATTTTATTTCGATTTGAAATGATCGCCTAATACTTGGTTCCACTAATTGAACATCACTAGGAATTGCATATTTACTATAATTGAAGCTAATTTTATTTTGCTTTATTTATAACAATTTGCAAATAAACACTTTGTGACACGCTTCACTATTTAGCTAAATATTGCATAGGAATTAAAATTTGAGCAGAATTAAAACGACAAGCGAAACTTTTATGTTGCACATACACTAGATTTGCAAAAGTCTTTCAAAAACACAAACTACTTACTTATTACTATCTAAGAAAGTTTGACAAAAATTAGGTACTAATTTCATATTTTCAAAATGTTATTGACGAATTTGTTATCAAAAATCTAAACTGTAGTTTTAAATTCTATTTTGTTTTTTGTAACTACAATTTTCGTTTGATCGTTGGCTTCTTTCGTTGTAACTACTCTAATTGGAATTAGAAATAGTTCATGAATGTTATATGCATTATTTTATTTTTTTTTACGTATTTTGAAATAATTTTTATGGGAACATGAACTCGCGAACTTTTGTTTTTAAGCATGCAACAGACAAACATACTCGTACATACATACATACAGGTTTATATGTAATTCAAAATTGCATTGTATAGAAATGTATTTTTAAAAAATTTATTTTGAAAAAACTCTGTGTTCCTGATATAAGTTTTAGTAAAACAAAAATAGTTAAAGATTTTTAATAAAGACTATTCAGGAGTATCACACATTGCGATTGTTAAGCTATGTACACATGGTTGTCAGATGTTACAATATTGTAAGATCTGGCAACATGCTGACAATGTAGTGACAATGAAAAATTGTCCCGTAGAAGTAAATTGTGTGTTCAGACGATCGTAAGAAAATCATACAATTTCATTGTCAGACTATGGTCTGACAAATAATTCATCTGACAACAAAAATTGTCAGTTCACACGGTTGTCAGATTGTTAGATGAAAAAATTGCCAGACATGTGGTAAGGCAATGCCACTTATGTATATCAACAACGATCTGTTTGGCAGTGTTGCCCATCAAACTTTTTTCTGACAATGATGCCATTGTCAGGTACATTAATTTTATACATCTGACAATTAAAACTGAGCTTACAATACCAGCCAATTATCTGGCTATGCCGACGAAGAGTGTTCTCACGATTGTCAGATGCCTGACAACATTGTTGTCTGACAATTGATTGACAATGGTTTTTCTGACAACGTTGTAAGTTAAAAATTGGTAGTTCACACGATTGTAGTACATTTTCAGACAATTTTACTGCCAATATTGTAAGATCTGACAACCGTGTGTACATAGCTTTAGTCCAATTTTCGTTGCAAAAACACATATTTGCATATAATAAAGCTCCTAAAAGTATGCAGTTGATAATGAAAATCTCTATAATGAAGGCAAGCAGCCCTTTTCAGCCTTCTACAACCCCTATAATTTAAAATTAGTTTATACTAACGATGTCTTTAGCTGGTCAAACACTCAATATATTTTGAGTATTGGAATTTTGCAAGAGGCATCAAATGATTTTCCTGGTCCGTACATGTACTCAATTACTACTCCCGGTGTTCATAGGGGGAAGAAGAATTAACTTCTTATTTTTTATTTAATTTTTTTTTTTCTCTTTTGTGTTGTTTTTCTGTTTTTCTTTTTTTTATGTTTTTGTTTTTTGCGTATATAGTATTAGTTGTTTAATTTTAAGTTGTTTTATTGTTAAGTTTATTATATATAACTCGTTATTATAACTCGTTGTCAACTTTGAAATTTCAAAACGCACCAAAATGGACAAAAAAGCCCGTTACTTCAACAAAAACGCACGGAATTCTGAAGTTTTTCCTTTCAGTTTTAAAAACCTATTTCGTATATTAAAAACATGATAATGAAGCAGCCTTTTAAGCGACTATTATACAATCAAAATGGGTCTGAGAGCTCCGCCTGACGGCATGTCATCTTGTTCGTTCAAAAGTTAAAATTGGCCTCTAGTGTTAGTTTTATTAAGATAATGTTACCTTTACAATATTTAAATTTTTTTATTTATTTTCATTTATATGTTTTATTTATTTTATCAAATTTAATATTCAGCAATATTATTTAATTGTATTCGCTGTATTTACTTTTACTATCAGGGACACAAAAATACAGCTCTGTGCAAAGAATTTACGATTATCGGGTTATTAAAAAGTTACAGCATCGCACTCCTAGCCTTCAAATTCGATTAATAGTAATTCTATCACACACAGTGTTCATTTCATTTGTGTTTTCGTAAGCGGTGTCATAAAAAGACTTTATTGAAATACACTAAAGTAACAAAAAAAGGATGAAGTTTACCATAATCAATATTTAACGCAAACGTTTTGGAAAAATTTTATAATTTGGTAATTTCTCAATTACGCAGACAGTAACAAATTCTAGTGCCAGCATAAAATCGAAATTCACTGTTCAGAGACTACATTTACTGTAATATTTAACAAAATTGGCTTGAGCGTTTAATAGCAAAGCATTAAATTTTATAAAACGAAATGTTTCCTTTTCTTTCGAGAATATGTATAATATACAACTGCAAGATTGTCTTACTGTGTGCAGATAACATGATATGTTTTCCATGCAAAATGAATCGTAAAAATTTTAGACACTTGATTAAACTTTTTCTTTACGTATGTATTAATGTTAAATAGTCGAACTTTTATTTTTAATATTTCTAATATTATATGATGATGGGTGGGTATCATTCGTCTAGCTCGAGTTCAATCCTGGTTAAAGCCAAGAAATATTTTTATTTATAATTATAACAATAATTGCCGCGATCAATAACTCCTGATCAAAGAAGACAGGAAAAAATAATTGAATACACTAAAGCTGGGGGACAACTAGCTGTTTCACAGTCGCTACACTGTTCATCAGCACCCATTAGGATTCGAACTTAGTACCATGTAAACATGATGTATTTTTAATACGGCTGCTTAACCAACTCAGCCACTAAGCCCTTATTTATTTTTTCGTCTATATTTGTCTCATATTGATCACATATGCAATTTGTTATAATCCCAGTTGTTTGTACTGCAGTTTGCTGTCACTGAACAACCAGTTATTTTGTATTATTTATCAACGTACGTATGTATGTTGACAGTCTCTGTGCTTTAAAACAAAAAGTTGAGTTGAGTTTGATTTTGTGTCACTGATATAAAAAAAAATATGTAAAAAATAGCGCACCCTGCACCGACTAAAGAATTGTTCGCACAAATATTTTTAAAATCACCAAAAACGGTGCGAAACGCATCGAGTTGACAACCCTGCTAATGAGGGTAAAAGCCGGGAGCAAGCTCTGTTTTTCTTAAAACTAATATTAACTTATGTTCTTAAAAAATGAATGTTATTGTAATTAAAATATTACTGTACAGTTTTAAGTACTCTAAAAATTATGGTGATATTTCCTGTTATTTGAAAAAATATGCAGTCTTAATAAAAACTAACTAACTAACTAACACACACACGGTTGTCAGATGTTATAATATTGTAAGATCTGGCAACATGCTGACAATGTAATAACAATGAAAAATTGTCCCGCAGAAGTAAATTGTGTTTTCAGACGATCGTAAGAAAATCTTACAATTTCGTTGTCAGACTATGGTCTGACAAATAATTCATCTGACAACAAAAATTGTCAGTTCACACGGTTGTCAGATTGTTAGATGAAAAAAATAGCCAGACATGTTGTAAGACATTGCCACTTATGTATATCAACAACCATCTGTTTGGTAGAGTTGCCCTTCAAACTTTTTTCTGACAATGATGCCATTGTCAGGTGCATTAATTTTATACATCTGACAATTAAAACTAAGCTTACAATACCAACCAATTATCTGGCAATGCCGACGAAGAGTGTTCTCACGATTGTCAGATGCCTGACAACGTTGTCGTCTTACAATTGATTGACAATGGTTTTTCTGACAACGTTGTAAGTTAAAAATTGGCAGTTCTCACGATTGTAATACATTTTCAGACAATTTTACTGGCAATATTGTAAGACCTGACAACTGTGTGTACGTAGCTTAAGGATGTCTACTCATCAGCGTTGCCATTGTGGTCTTTTCTGACCAAATTTGGTCCGAAATTATTCGTTTGGTCGGCTGGTCGGCTAAACCTTATTATGTTCTTTTTGAGAAAATTCGACTCATCTAACTTTGAAATTTTCCAACCTAGTTGATTGTGACCCTGATATTATTATTACACAGCAGAATTTGTTGCGCTTAAGCCCAGTTCAGACTATTATACTTTGTATTAATCCTTGTCAAAAATTCAAATAATACGTGCAAGTCTGATAGTCTGAATGTAATCTGTCATACATACGAAAAATAATACGATAAAAATTTGACATCCCATACGACTTTGTTGTTTTTTGAAACTTTTCAAAACGATAATACTTTACATTGGATCAGGGTTGTGTTTTTAGCAAACCAGCTAATTAAAAATTGAGTAGTCGGCTATTTCGATGGGGTGCCGTCACTGATAGTATTTTTTTGTCGTTATAAAAAAGCTCGAAATTTGGAATTTAGCTGTCATTTATAAATGTATTTTGCTCATGCCATATTTAGAACATAAAATTACTTGTACTATTGAATTTGGATGTGTTATACATAATTATTATTTTAACTGTTGAAGAATTTCACGCGCCGGCACGTCTATCGCCTACGACGAATAGCGCACCTGCCGCCGTGAAAAGTTTTATAATGGCACATCTATGTTGGTTTATATTAAGTGTGATGGTGTGAATGCAAAATCTAATTTACGTTAGACTTTTTGACAGTCGCAAGAAATGTGTTTAGACTTTTATCTCACAAAATCTATAAACTTGTATAATAGTCTGATTGGGCCTTTAACAGAAATGAATTTTTCCGCAGATTTAAATATTGATTTATTTTGGAAATATTGAAAACGGACTAAATCACAAAAGCTTTGGAGATCTTGCTAATATGGGTTTTAATTTACCTTCGCTCCTATATAGTTCTGAAGCTGCTGCGCGTAAGTTTTTTTTTATGTTTTAATAATTAAAACAAAGATGAGGAATAAACTTGAAATAAATACCATTATAAGTATTATGCTTTGCTTATGAAAACTAATGATGCACGCATTGTGAGGTAAGCAAAAAAAGACAGCTGTGAGTAATTAACCAAACAATTACTTATGTATATATGTATGTATGTACGAGTACATATGTATATAAAAGAAAAAAAAAACATTTGAGGCAACGAATGGCGATTAATTTTTACTATATGTTTGTTTGAAACTAATGTTACATATTGGGAATGGGCAGTAGTGAAAACGATTTACGTGGGTACCTGCCATTGTGGCCTTACCCCACGGTGATCTTAACACCGGGTGAATACAATGCGTCTACCAGCGCCCCCATACATGACAAACTGCCATGCATGAGTACCAATTCGATCTCATGTTGTTTGGACATGATCTCCCCCTTGGTTAGGAGCGGAGCCTTTCTAAAACTCCTTCCGATAGTAATTCTATTTTACGCACGTATGTGCGAGTATTAAGCGTTGTTAAATAAATTTTTTGTATGCTGTGACATCCTTTGTGTTCGCTACATTATTGTTATTTTTGTTATTCATTCTATAATATAAAAACTTTATCGAATAAAAATTATACTTTATATGAGAAATACATATGTATATGTTTTTCAATATTAAAAAATTGGTCTTTTCGTTAGGATTTTGGTAGGATTTTGATCTACGCTTGGCGGATTAAAAATTTATGAGGTGGCAACCCTGCCACTCGTGGTATTTAAATGCCCAGCGGCGAACACTGCCTACCACATTACTTCTCTTCAATGATGTGTACAACACTTTGTAACCAATGAATGCTAAAGCTATGTACACACGGTTGTCAGATGTTACAATATTGTAAGATCTGGCAAGATGCTGACAATGTAGTGACAATGAAAAATTGTGCCGCAGAAGTAAATTGTGTGTTCAGACGATCGTAAGAAAACCTTACAATTTCATTGTCAGACTATAGTTTGACAAATAATTGATCTGACAACAAAAATTCTCAGTTCACACGGTTGTCAGATTGTTAGATGAAAAATATTGCCAGACATTTTATAAGGCATTGCCACTTATGTATATCAACAGCCATCTGTTTGGCAGTGTTGCCCATAAAACTTTTTTCTGACAATGATGCCATTGTCAGGTGCATTAATTTTATACATCTGACAATTAAAAATGAGCTTACAATACCAGCCAATTATCTGGCAATACCGACGAAGAGTGTTCTCACGATTGTCAGATACCTGACAACATTATCGTCTTACAATTGATTGACAATGGTTTTTCTGGCAACGTTGTAAGTTAAAAATTGGCAGTTTACACGATTGTAATACATTTTCACACAATTTTACTGGCAATATTGTAAGATCTGACAACCATGTGTACGTAGCTTAACTTACAAAATGTATGACAGCAGTATATAGAGTTCCCAAAAATTAATTGCGTTCATCTTTTGTATCACATTTATATGTATGTATTTTAGTTTTTAGTTGTAAATCAAACGTTCGCCGTCTTTAGCAGACTGCGTTACAAAAATTTTAATTAACAAAATCCGTGCTAGAGGTAAGAGTGCCTCCAAAAGATTATAAAAAAGGTACAAAAAAGATAAAATATTTAGTGAAGAAAGAAAAGAACGTAGTAAACAAAAAACGGAACAAATTTATTTAATGTAATGTTCCCCAAAAATTGAAGTTTGGAGTAGGTGTTCGACCTACTTACAAAGTAAGCGTTATTGTATTCGAGCTACCTACTGCCAACTTACAAAGTATGCAAGATTGTATCCGATCTGTATACTGCCGACTTACAAAGAATGCGAGATTGTATCCGAGCTGCCTACTGATTACTTGCAATGTATTCTAGGAGTAATGAGCTTTGTTGGATGAACACCTCACTACCTCGTTTAATTCGTATGCAGGTGGTAGGCGTTCACTCTACAAATGTGGCAATGTGTTTGAAAATATATACTTGATTCGTATATGAAGTGTGCATTACTGACTTACAAGTGTGCGTCGGATCATCGCTTCTGTAAGCGAAACTTTTGCTGCTGAGCGGTAAGCAAAAGCAAACACAATCTTACGCTTATTACCCATTCCATAGAATATGCGACCATCGCTACAACACGTTGGCTTGACGAATTGCGTGTTTTGCGCATAAACTGTGCGAGATTAATTCACAATTTCATTTCTTAAAAAATTCTGGTAAGTAAAGAATATATTTATATGATAATAACAGTAAATCAAAATAAAGTTGTACACATGCTCCCAAATTTTACAACCAGTCGATATAACTACCCAAAACTTTTTAATCTTTCGTACAACCGATACCGATACCGGAGATATGGCCTAAACCAATTTTTTATAGAAAATGTCTCATAAGCGCACTTAAACAACTTTTTTTGCTTAAAAGCAGTTCTGGTAAAGGAGGTTACTAAAACACAGAAAATACAAATATAATAATATAATATAATAATATTATACCAATAAAAATTATAAATAGCTTGTTTTCTATGTTTCCCAGCTATCTATATGTCGACATTTCATAATAATGTTATATTAATATAATATAGATATAACCTAAACCGATTTTTCCATAAAAATGTCGCGAAAGCGAACTTAAACAACTTTTCTCATTTAAAGCATTTCTGGTAATAAAAGGAGGTTACTAAAATACAGAAAATTCAAATTTCCCATATCGGTCCATATATACCCTAGATATAGCCTAAACCGGGTTTTTTTTTATGAAAATGTCGGGCAAGCGAACTTAAACATTTTTTTTTTTTTGCCTTCCAGTCACCATGCTTAAGTCGTGTGAAGCTTGATGCAAAACAAACAACTTTTTTTTCAAAAAATTGCAAAAATTCATGGCTTTTTTCGGAATTTTGAATATATCTCAGCTATACGTGAACCGATATTACTGATATTATTTCAATAGTAAACATATGAATCGATGGGGTAATAGAATGGTGAAAGAAAAAAATTTCTATCTCTAATGGTTTTCTCAGAAACGGTATTTCAATAGCGGACAGACGGCCATTGCTTAATCGACTTTTCCATTAATTCTGATTCAGAATATATATAAGGTCACAAATGAAAATTGTAGAAATTACAAACGGAATCATAAACTTATATAAACCCTTTATTTTTTGTGAAGGGTATAATAACGTTGTATGAAATACAATTATTCAGGTTTTGTACACCATTGATAAATTTAACATATTTCTTTAAGAATATTTCTATTCTTCCACTAACAAACAGCTGTTCTATGGAACACTTTCCACAACATTTGGAATTTAAGCGAAGATGCCACACTTTCATCGCATTTAAAGAGGAGCAAGTACTTGCGACTGAAAAACTAAACTTGCATTTAAATGAAAATTAATTAATTTTTTGAATTTAAATACGAAGTCAAAAACTGGGCTTAAGTAAAATTAACTGGGTTTAATTAAAATATATATTATTATTGTAAATAATTAATAAGTGAACTCTTAGTTATATACATAAGTACGATATTAACGAACTAGTTGTGAGTTCGAGTCCAACTTCAGAGCTCGGTGGCTGAGTTGGTTAAACGGCCGTATTAAAAATACATCATGTTTACATGATCCCGAGTTCGAGTCCCAGTGGGTGCTGATGAGTAGTGTAGCGACTAACGAAACAGCTAGTTGTCTCACAACTATATGGTATTAAATTATTTTTTCTGGTCTTCTTTGATTTTATTGTTTCACAGCAATCATTGTTATAATTAAAAATAATTCTTCTTCTTGACTGAAGTTGGACTCGAACTCACAACTAGTTATTTAATATCATATACTATTATTTTTTTTTATCTTGGACCAGACATTGAGGCACCGGCCCTAACATGAGAGTTGTATTCCATTTTCGGTCGGAAGTAGGTGGTATAAATAGTAAGAAGGTCGGACGGAGTGAAGTACATCTTACACCGTTTCAAAAACCCGAGGCACTTGAATGCTTCTTTAGAGACAGCGAACATCACACTGTATCTTCATTCCAAGAACACCAAGGGCATCAAATTCCTCAATATTTATACCATTCATGAGTATAGATGAAGCAGTATTTGCGGTCGTTTGTTTGTGTGTTAATAAACAGCATTGTGTCTTACGAGCGTTGAAGGCGACCCTGTTTTTACGACCCCATTCAGATATTAATAGAAGATCACTATTCAGTAAATCGTTCATATTTAGGCTCTTGACAGCGATCTCCGATAGACTGAGCCCATAACTAAACGAGTACGACTGCCAAAAGCTGCTGTCATCCGCGAAAGAGTGGATAGGGTTGGAAGTTTGATAGAGAAGGTCGTTGACTAAAATAAGAAATAGGGTAGAGGGAAATATATATGAATAATTTTTCTAAATGTGATCATTACATTATTTTTTCATTCAAACATATTAACTTTTGAAGAATTTGTATTTGGTTTTTATTGTTTTTTAAAAACTTGACTCTTTTTTCTTGCAAATAACCTTTTTGTGACACCTCTTATCTCGAAATACCCTTTTTGTAACAGTTTTTGAAAAGTGACAACCAGCGTTGCCTTCGCAACGGTTGCCATATTTGACGAGGTCATTTTAACGATTTTGGGTGCCGACAGTAGCACTTTGACGATTAAAGGTTTGTTTTGACGATTTTTGTAAATCGCATTTTGACTTTCATATTGTTAAAAAAAATTTTTTGTCACATCTGACCCAGTATGCAGCTGTTGATCTGCTTATTATAATGAACAATACATTCATACAAACAAGATAAAACTAAAAACATAATACACAAAGAAACAAACATACATGATTTAAAGTACGTAAAATTCCAAGCAAATCAAATGACGTGGTTGTTTTTCTTGAATTCTTTGTACTCGTTTTATTATTGTTTGTTGTTGTTACTTGCTTATTTTTCGCAAGCAGGTGTATGAATTTGTATATGCGAAAAAAATACATTTGTTCTACAAAAAAAAATAACCGTTATTTTGAAATTTTTCGATTTTCATATGTTGGCAATATCAGCCATTTTGGAGTTTTTGTTTGTTTTTGACAAATAAAAGGTTAGTCGTTTTTTGGTGTGCTCTTTGATATTTTACTTAATTTTGGACAAAAACAGCGTCGCATGGTCATCGCTCAGGAGCATTTGAACATCGTCAACGACGATCCAGATTTTCTCAAAGAGGTCATTACTGGTGACGAATCATGGGTGTATGGCTATGACATTGAAACCAAAGCCCAATCATCCCAATGGAAGCGTCCAGAAGAACCAAGACCGAAAAAAACACGACAAGTTCAGTCAAATGTAAAGGTTTTGCTTATTGTTTTCTTCGACAGCAATGGCGTGGTGCCCCATGAATTCTTGCCACTAGGTCGTTCGGTCAATAAGGAATATTACTTTGAAGTTATGTGCCGTTTGCGCGATGCAATTTGTCGGCAGCGCACACAATTGTAGAAAAGGAATCAGAGATTTTGCACCAGCTCACACATCGTTGCTTGTTCGTGAGTTTTTGGCCAAAAATAAAACCGTTATCATGCCTCTACCACCGTATTCCCCAGACTTAGCCCCCGCTGAGTTTCTCCTCTTCGCAAAACTGAAGACACCGATGAAAGAAACGCGTTTTGCTACGATTGAGGAGATAACAGCAAAGTCGAAACGGGAGCAGTTGGCGATACCAAAAAGCGCGTTTCAGAATCTAGGGTTGGAAAAAACGCTGGCATAAGTGTATTATATTTGAACGGAACAAGAAGTTAATGATGAATAAATAAATAGTTTTTGAAAAAATTGAAACTAACGGTTATTTTTTGATCAGCTCTCGTATATGTAGTTGCAAGTATGAACATACATACTGTCGCCTAAAGCACAAAAAAGCATAACTGACAAACATTTTCTAGTCCGTAATTTTTATTAAATGATGTGTTATTATCAATAATACAACTATCCACATATAATAATATGCTTTCAATATTTTTCCAGTTAAGTCCTTTTAGGTTTTATGTGGCAACATGCAAATTTCTTCAAATTTAAGTTTATATACAAAATAAAATATGTATCTAAAACCAGAAAGATACATTTGTATTAGACCAAAATACAAAATGTGTTTGTATTTTTTAGTTGTATTTTGTATTTCAAATACGCGGCTTGAAAGTATTCTGTACCTGAAATACATAAGGTGTGTATTTTACCCAGCCCTGACCGAACTATACATACTTAATTTCTATATCTATTTGACTATGCAGTTGCAAAGTATGTCTACACACATTAGCCTTTCTTGATCAATTCTGCTTCAATTTTCTTTTGAACTTGCATTTATGTGCACACACAAAAGCTTTATGTCGTCAAGTTTAAGTTCTTTTGCCTTCAAGTTTTCATACCTTTTTGCATTTCATTATAAACTTGACGGTACCGTCAAGTCTGCACCCTTTTCCATTCTCTTTTCCCCGTTCTCCCACAAAGTTAAGACTTTACGAGTTAAACTTGATGTGTGTAAACTAGCACAACATGATCGGGGTGACGGAGACCATGTTCCCAAGATGGTATTAACAATACGATTGTAGCGTCGCTGTCACTAACTATAACGACCTATGCCTTCACATAGGAAATTTAAGTGCATATCGTTAGTCTCACGTAGAAAGGCCCTAACTCGCATTTCCCCTGAATTGAGCACTTTTAGGGATTCTGCTAGGAAATTTAAGTGCATATCGTTAGTCTCACGTAGAAAGGCCCTAACTCGCATTTCCCCTGAATTGAGCTCTTTTAGGGATTCTACTACGTTTCACACAAGTACACAGTGTCACAAAGATTTCATTATATAATTTCATACATATCGCTCGTACAAGCCATTGAGCAACAAAAGTTAGTGTTAGATGTACCTATTTATACAGTTTCCATTACGATATTTCCTTCTCCTGTGAAATTGCAATTATTTTAGTTAGGGCCTTTCTAAATGAGAGCAACGTGTTGGGAACCTCTGTTCTACTATATTAAATATTAATCTAGCTATCTTTGGAATATTAATAATACTGTTTCTTTACTCTGAGTTTTATGTCACATAATTTCCATTCTAGTATGATACAAATTAGTTTTTAGTTTTTCAAAAACCATTTAACAATAAAGACGTAAACTTTTCTTTAATTTAAACTCCATCCTGAAATTTTAATATAAAAAGCTCTAGACGATTACTGGAGTTTTTAAACGATATATAAAATAAAATATGTATCTAAAACCAAAACGATACATTTTTACAAAATCAAAATACAAAATGAGTTTGTATTGTTTAGTTGTATTTTGTATTTCAAATACGCAGCTTTAAAGTATTCTGTAGTTGAAATACTGACCGGAGTATACATACTATATATCTATATCTATTTGACTATAAAGTATATGATGCACAGCATCGCCGGGTGACGGAGACCATATACCCAAGATGTTATTAACAGTACGTTTCAGATAGGAAGTTGCAGCGTTGTTAACAATGAAATACCTCTAAAAAAACTGTAAAGTAATACAATTAGTTGAGGCAAACCATTAACCAGTGCGAGTGAGACGCAAAATTTTCGAAGATCGAACAGCAAAAACAACAAGCCTGACCGCACTTAAGAAATAATTACGATGACGCGAGTGCCGTTCTTCAGCCCAGAGCTGCTTTGCGACTGAACATATTTTATTATTGGCATCTAGAAGCATGTACATACACACATACGTACATACATATGCATGTTACCTGCCTACATATATGTATATGCATGTATTTATATATTGTTAATAGGATTGTATTTTAACCAGACGCAACAAGTTCTCATTATTGGAACAAATTCATCTGTCTACACATATGTACGAGTATGTATGTATGTACACATCTTAAAAATAAATTTGACAAGTCATTGAACCTATTGATAGTTTCACATCTGTTGTTTTCTCATCTGCCAAGATATTTTCAAAAACTATGATCTCCTGTTCGTCGGTTCCACCATTTGAACATGAGCAACAAAAATTCTCAGCATCATTAAAAAAATCATGCATCAACATGTTTTTCAACACAAAAAAACTATTTTTTTTTTTTTTTTAATTTGTAATCAGCTTGCCGTCATCACACGCTGCAGCGTTTAAATATTTAAAAAGTTGACACTTGAGAATTGAATCTGACTGTCTGTCTGTCTGTCTGTCTTTCAATAGTCTTTTAAAATAAATGTATGTATGTATAAAAAAAAAACCTTTTAAGTAAATGGAAGATAAAAAAGTGTTCCATTAGATATACTCTAATGGTTTTTTCCCATACAACAATTGTTTTATTTTAATTTTTATCTTTGTTTATGGGAACATGAACTCACGAACTCCCGCATCATGCATTCAAGCGGTAATCAACATCAGCGGTACAAATATACCTTTGTAGATATGTAGTGTTTAGGTGCTGGAGTGCAGTGCCTACAGTTTGTAAAAAAAAAACTGAAATTTACTGACTATTGATGCTGTTCTCTTATTGAAATGTTACACTTCGTTTCACTTCACTTAACAGCATCCCATGATGATAATTGATGATCAACATCATCAACGTTTGAAATCACTGGAATGGGATGGATATTCTCATTCATTCGTTCGTTCAATGAATTTGTCACGCTTTCAATACAAAAAAAAAATCGAAAAGAAAAACATTTAAGAAAACACAAAACTACGTGTTTAATGAGGTGGTTACACACATTGCTCTTAATTTTAATTAAGAGAACATTTCATCCGTATTACTGACTGATGTTAAAAAGTTTTCAGATGGAATACCAGAGCTACTTACTACATTATATATGTATGTATATAAAAATGTATTTCTGTTGTCCTGTTAAATTTCAACAACGGGTTTAAATAGGCATAAACAAGGAAAGTCGTACATCATGCATATAAACATTGTTTATCAACATTTCCTTTAATAAAAGAAAAATAGAAAAACTAGGTCCTTTAGAACTTTTAAAAGTAATCTAAAGGTCAGTACTCTGTTCAAATCTGCGAAAAATGTTGAGCATTATTAATTGTTTCACTCGAATAATATGACATTTAAAATGTGGCGTCTATTTCGCGTTTTAGGCAAATCTCACGGTTTTCTTGGTTTTAGGTATACCATATTTGTTTGCAAATGTAAATAAAAACCATATGATAACATATTTCATTGTTTGCAATTAAAAAAAAAATTTTTTCTGTGAAAAAAGGAAATTGTTTCCAATTTAATATTTTTCTTTTTCAGTTGTTATTAAATTTAAGTTCTTTTCCATTTTAGAAATTTATAATTGAAAACGAAGAATTTTTAGCAAACAAAAAATAGATCAGCTGTTGTTTGAAATTTCACACGAAATACGAGTAAGTACCACTCATGTTATTTCATAATTACAACAAACATTTCATAAGTTTTTCACAAATTGCACAGATTACCAGTTCAGCAACATTATTTAATAGATATTTCACAGAAGTTTTTATACCCTTCACGAAAAATGTAAAGGGTATATATAAGTTTGTGCTTTCGTGTGTAATTTCTACAATTTTCATTTCCGACCCTGTAAAGTATACATATTCAAAATCAGTATTGATAGAAAATTCGATTAGGCGATGTCCGCCTATCCGTCAGTCCGTCCGTCTGTCGGCCGTTGTAATACCGTTCTGAGAAAACCATTATATTTAGATTTCCTAGATTTTTCTCTCACCATTCTATTACTCCATTGATTCATGGGCTCTCTATTGGAATTCAGTAAAATCGGTTTCGTGTTGTTATTGTTTAAGTTAAACCTCCACAAACACCACTCCCTCTTTCCTTCTCCTCATAACACATTTTCCTAGTTCGAGTACAGTCCACTGCATATGTAGGGGTAATCTCCTGAGTACTGGTCCATGATAAAAAAAAAAACCTTTTTTTTGAAAGTTTGTATGAACATTTTTGAAAAAAAATTTTTTGCTCTGCTCCAAACTTAACACACTTTTATTTGGCATGGCGATTAAAAGGCATAAAACGGGTATGTATAGACCGATACCGGAGATATGGCCTAAACCAATTTTTTATAGAAAATGTCTCATAAGCGCACTTAAATAACTTTTTTTGCTTAAAAGCAATTCTGGTAAAGGAGGTTATTAAAATACAGAAAATACAAATTTCCGATAGCGGTCCATACCGATACCCGAGATATAACCTAAACCGGTTTTTCCATGAAAATGTCGCGAAAGGGAACTTAAACATATTTTTTCATTTAAAAGCATTTTTTGGTAATAAAAGGCGGTTACTAAAATACAGAAAATTCAAATGTCCAATATCGGTCCATTTTTACCCGAGTTATAGTCTAAACCGATTTTGTCATGCAACAATTTTTTTTTTTTTTTTTGCTTAAAAGCAGTTGTGGTAATAAAATAAGGTTACTTAAATACAGAAAATTAATATTTCCTTTTTTCATGAAAATTACAAGACAAAAAAATGTTTTCCCCGATATCGGTCCATATCATATTTAGTTGGAATTTGTTATATAACTGTACTATATACATACATGACTATCGTGAAGGGAATTTTAGATTCGGCCGAGCCGAATATACTGCACTCTTACTTGTTTTTATATAGAATTTGGACAGCATTTTGCACGAAATGACGAACACAGTACTAAAAGCCGTGTCAGATAAAACTTTGTCGCTTTGCGTGAAGTTTAAAACTTTAACAGAAAAGCGCAAAGCAAAAGGTATATGTTACAATAAAATCTTTGGTAACGCTCACGACTTGTTTATTTATCTAAAAAAATTGTTGTTAATTTTTATATTCAATAATTTCTTATGATAATAGAAGTTAAAAATATTATTAGACAAACTACTGAAATTGGCTCTAATTGTTTTCTTAGTGCATAAAGCTTTGGAGCTATTAGAAAAATTTCAAAGCGTAAAAAGATGAGAGTTGCCGAACATTTCGCTTCACGTTGCGTTAAAAGTGCTCTATGTGACATGTTTCATGTAAGTATGTATGTTTTATCTTAGATGTCAAAGCGAATTTGCTACGCAAAGCGAAGCAAAAGTTTTATCAGTCACGGCCTTTAGCTTTAATCATATGTACGAGGTCTGATAAAAAAAACAGTTATTTTCAAATTTCGTTAATTACGTATGTTCGATTTTCGCATTTTTTCTGTTATCTTGGTACAGATGTCTGTTATACATGTAGGCAATATCAGCCATTTTGGATTGTCAGTTTGTTTTTGACAGATAAAAAGGTTAGCCGTGTTTTGGTGTGTTCTACGATTTTTACTATTCGTTAGGTGTAAAAAATTAAATTGAATGCGCAAAGCTATTTGAAATGTTGACAGCGGCGTTTGGCGAGTCTACTATGAGCAGAACACAAGTTCAATTGTCGTATAATCGGTTTAAGGAAGGCCGAGGAGATGTAAATGACGATGCTTGTCCTGGTCGCCCCAGCACGTCAGCAACCGATGAAAACATTGAAACCGTGAAGAAAATTATTTTGGATAATCGTCGAATCACTATCAGAGAGGTTGGTGATGATGATGGCATATTGTTCGGCTCATGCCAAGCAGTTTTTAGGCATGAAAGGTGCGGCACCGAAGATTATTACAAAATTCCTAAATTTTGAGTAAAACAAAGCCGCATGGACATCGCTTATTAACTCTAAGAGAACGTGGGAGCTATTAAAACTGCCCAGATCTCAACTAAGAGTGACTGCAGCAGTCATCACTGGACATTGCCCGTTTGGGTACCATGACAGGAGACTAGGACTACCCCATAACGACTTCTGTAGAAGTTGCCAAGACGAGGAGAAGCCTCTTTCATAAGAAGCTGCGGATGGCTAGTATAGCAGCATGTAACGCTACACTAAAGGTTCCCACCTATCCTTTCCATCCCCGCCCATCCTTTCTACTCGCACTATATTCCTATAACTTCTTTTCTTCACTCCACTATCTTATTTTTCAGGCAATCACAATAGGACCCTAGACTATTCCAGGGTATCCAGCGGCCTGCCTACCTAAACTAACCTATCGCTCAGGAGCTGTTAAACATCGTCAACGACGATCCAATAAATAAATATTGAGAAGAAAAAAAAACTTTTTATTTCTGATGAGTCTCGATGTTTTTATATTCATTTATTGTCGTATATCGTGTTATTTTTATAATACAAAAACAACTACATTTTTGCAAAACAAAATTGCGTTTTCTAATTTTCTGAACAGTTGTATATAATATACATAGATATGTACTTTCTACATCAGAAAGAAAGAAACATGAACGGAAAAGAAAACTTGAAGACAAAAGAAAGAAACATGAACTACGTAGCTAAAAGAGCTCGCACAAATGATCGACTCACTTAGCTCCCTGAAGTGAATAGTTCAGTGATACTAGTTCGTTCGCGAACTACCCAACTCTAGAACTTTCACTTTCATGTGTAGACAAATAAGAAATTTTCATGGAAGTCGTGTACTTCATTGAAATTTTTATTCATAATACGTATACAGAAATTTCATGAAAAGACATTCCTGTGTAAAGGCATTCTAAGGCATTCTTCCCAGGAACTAAGTAAATAATGTTTGTTGCCAGAAGGCCAGAAGGAAAACCCCCAAACATTACTTTCTAACATTTAACCCATTTAGACAAAAATCTTGTTCACACACGAAACGGGTTGCAGAGCAACGAATCAGCTTTAAGTGTGTTATCAGGGCAACGATGGCTGGTTGGAAATATAGAAGAAAAAACCTTGTAACAGTTAAACAGTTTTTTCCCCCGAGTTGTTGGCAAAACAAGGTCTAGTTCAAACAAAACTGATGATGATGGTCAAAAAGCCAGAGAGACAAGAGCAGCAAAAAACATGTCTGTTGAGTCTGGGGCACATTGTGCTGATACTGATATTGAGAAAGGCCATTTGTTTGATTTGATTAAGGAAGCAGCAATTGAAACATCATTTGGAAACTTTGTTAACAAAAAAACTTTTTGTTTACTAATCAGCTTAAAAAATAATTAAGCTTCTTGTTTATATGCTTAAACGTTATCAACAATTTTGGTTTTTTGATAAGTTTTTGTTAATTATACTATAATAAAAAGCTTCATTGAGCACATTTCAATATAGTTAACAATTTTATGACAACCTGTTAGTATTCAAGACCTTAGCTTCCCGAATAAAAAAAAATAAGTCTTAATGACAAAATAGGGGGACTGTTTCCTCGAAAATTTCTTTTAAAACAAATAATCTTTTAAGAAAGGGTCAGGCCACATCCTATTTTTTGGCTATAATTTTACTTTTTGCTAGCAAAATTTTTGAAAAAAAAAATTTTGAAATGGGGAAGGGCACATTGTTGAAAAAATTGTCTACGGGTCTTGAAATATAACAAGTTGCCAGCATTTTAGAAAGTAGCGTTTTTTTTCATTTTGGAATAAAAATTTTATAATAAAATTTAACAAACAAATAAACCCGAAAATCAACCAACAAAATAGAAACAAACAAATGGCCTTAAAAAATTAACAACTACAGCAACATTATTAAATTGTTTAATGCGTAGACAGACAGATACATACATTTTTATGACAGCTTTGTTTGCACTTAAATATAAAACGTAAAATTTTCTGTATATTTAAATTAATATACACTACATACGCACAAGCATATAGTTATTTAAATTAACATACACATACCTATGTATGTATATACAAATGAATGAATAATTATACACAAAACACGTGGAGGTTATTCACTTCACAAATTTCCATCAACACCACATTTTTATGAACAACAGCCATTAACCATTTGTCGACCGACTGTACTTATGAGTACCAAAATAATTATAAACCTACAAAAATCAATAGAAAATAACTTTTTGCCATTATTATTGTGATTCTGTTTGCAATTTCTACAATGTTGATTTCCGACCCTATAAACTTTATAGTATATTCTGAATCAGCATCGATAAAAAATTCGATTAAGTGATGTCCGTCTGTCGGCCGTTGAACCACCGTTTCTGAGAAAACCATTAGAATTAGAAACTTTTTTCTTTTATCATTATATTACCTCATCGACTCATGGGTATGCTATTGAAATTCAGTAAAATCGGTTCACATATAGCTGAGATATATCAAAAATTCTGAAAAAGCATTTTTTTGCAAATTTGTTTTGCTTCAAACATGACACATTAGTTGGCATATCGATTGAAAGACAAAAAAAATCGGTCTATATATACCCGAGATATAGTCTAAACCGATTTTTTAATGAAAATGTCGCATAAGCGAACTTAAACAACTTTTTTCGCTTACAAGCAGTTCTGGTAATGAAAGGAAGTTACCAAAATACAGAAAATGAAAATTTCCGATGTGTCCATCCCGGAAGTTACCAAAATACAGAAAATGAAAATTTCCGAGATAGGTCCTTAACCGCATTTTTCACGAAAAAGTCGCGTAAGCGAACTTAAGCAACTGTTTTTTGCTTAAGAGCAGTTCTGGTAATAAAAGGAGATTACAAAAATAGAGAAAATTAAAATTTCCGATATTGGTCCTTATATAAAAGAGATATATCCTAAACCGCCTTTTTCACGAAAAAGTCGCGTGAGCGAACTTAAACAACTTTTTTTTGCTTAAAAGCAGTACTGATAATAAAAGGAGGTTACCAATTACAGAAAATGAAAATTTCCGATATCGATCCGTATATACCCGAGACATAGTCTAAGCCGATTTTTTCATGAAACATTGTTTGTTTTTTTTTTTTTTTTCTCAAAAGCAGTTGTGGTAATAAAAGGAGCTTACTAAAACCCAGCGTTGTCAACTTTGAAATTTCAAAACGCAAAATGGAGAAAAAAACGCGTTATTTCAACAAAAACGCACCGAAGTTTGAATTTTTTCATTTCTGTTTTAAAACCCTGTTTTGTATTTTAAAAAGTATTTTTATATTAAAAACACGATAATGAAACAGCCATTTAAGCGACTATTATACAATCAAACTAGGTCTGAAAGCACCGCCTGATGGAATGCCATCAAATTTGTTCAATAGCTAGAATTCGTGTTTGTCAAACTTGGCCTCTAATACGACTCCATCAGTTTTATTAAGATAATGTTATTTTTACAACAATTATAAAGATAAATATTTCTTATTTTTGCAGCAAAAGATCGATCTTTTGCTGCAAAAATAAGAAATATTTACCAAAACAAGATCAAATAATTAAATATTAAAAAAATTATAAAGATATTTTATCAAATTTATTATTAAGCAATATTATTTAATTATATTTGCTGTCAACCGAAATCAGCTGTGACTTTTACAGTCTATTATCAGGGAACCAAAATACCTGCTTACCGTCGTCAAAATTATATTTCAGAACATATAACCATTACGATTATCGGATCATTAAAAGTTACAGAATCATACTACAGGCCTTCAAATTCGGTTAATAACAATTCTATCAAACACAGTGTAAGCGAATTTATTGAAATATACGAAAATTTTTCAAAATTATAACAAATAACAGATAAACTTTACCGTAATCAATATTGAATGCAAACATTTTGGAAAAACTTTATAATTTATTTAATAATTTGGTAATTTTTCAATTACCAAAACAGTTATAAATTCACGCGCCATGAACTTCACTGTTCAGAGACTGCATTTATTGTAATATTTGACGAACTTGGCTTGATCGTTTAATAGCAAAACAATCTCTAAAAGCAGCAAATTTTATAAAACGAAATGTTTGTCTTAGTTTGTGTATTGTAGTACTTTGTGCATATAAAACATTAAAAAAAAGTTGAAAGTTGAGTTGAATTTGATTTTGTGCCACCAAAATTTTAAAAACGCACCGAAAATTTTGAAAAAGCGCACGCCGCACCGACTAAAGAATATTTCGCACAAATAATTTTAAAAAGCACCAAAAACGGTGCGAAATGCACCGAGTTGACAACGCTGCTAAAACCCGTAAAATTAAAATTTCCGATATCAGTCCATATATACCCAAAGTTATAGCCTAAAAAGGTTTTTCCATGAAAAATTCCATTAAAGATTACCTTTTTGGCATGGCGATTATAAGGCAAAAAAAATTTTCTCCGATATCGGTTCACATTGTATATCCATATTTGGTTCAAATTTGTTATATATACTATATATTTACGTTAATATCGTGAAGAGTATTTTAGATTCGGCTCAGCGAATATACTACACACTTGTTTTTTTTTTTTTTGGTGTTTGGCAATATTGTTTATTTAGAACAGAGGTGTCCAAAAGTTCTATATGGAAGAGCAAATACGAATACATTTAAGCAAAAACTAAGTTTATTTAATAAGCAAAGCAGGCGAAAGTGTTGTTGCTTTGCAGTTGTGAGTACACACACATGGATATATTAAAGCATACAACCTACAGCTACGTGGTTTTACAAAAGCAAATGAGCTCCAAGCGCATAGGACTTGGTTTAGAATAACGATAAACAGAAATGTATTTCTGCTGTACACGTGAGGTTTTGCGACACCGTCTTCAATTGCCACAAAGAAGGATATTATCGCTCCTGGGTCTACAAAACTATATTTAAGTTCTAATTAGTTTTTAGTCTAATTAGTTTTTTTTTTATATATAAACGTATTTAGTTCTAATCAAAAGTTGTTATTTGCCGTTTATTTTAGATATTATTAAAGAGGACTTACAAGTACCATTGGGCTGTGTATGTTACTTTACATTATAAGAAAATTACCATATTTTTAATTGGCAATAATAGCATTATGTTTGGAATTCGTTCCAAGGAGTCTCGGTACTGATGAAATACTGACAATTCTGGAATCAAGTCCTCTCGATAATAATAATGACACTGATGTTGAGGGTGAAGATGACAATGAGGCAGGGCATGACACAAGATGGGCTATACATACTGATGATTGATGAGCCAAATAATAAGTTTCAGCAATTTTACCATGGCACACGACAACTTTTCGTTGATGAATCAATGATTCTGTTAATGATAAAAAACATGCTTTGCTAAATACTATGAACTAAATTTATAAAAGAAAATCTAATATAAATTGTTTAACAATTCACTTAACTATTGAATATATAATAAAAGTTGAAAAAATATCTTTTAGTATTTTTTAATCTTTTAAGTACTGACCCAGCGGTACTTAAAAGTACCAGGTACATTTCGGATTGCAGCAGGTCTTCCACCAACCAAGCTAAAGTTTTGTACATAACTTCCTGAAGTTCTTAATTATAAATAATATATTATAAAAAAAATTAATTTTTCATTGATTTAGACCCTTGGTCCAGAAAGGGTTAAGAAAAAAAGTTCTATTTAAATATTTATTTAAACCGAATGCACTTTATATTTTAACCGTTAAACGTGACCGACAAGTTTGTTTCGCTTACGAAGATCGTAGTAACTCAAAATTTGAGTTTTTTGAGCTATGTATGAAAAAATTAACTTTGGGGAAATACCTAGCTACAGAAAAAAATATTATTGTTTTATTTCTAACTATTCATATTCTGCAGTTAAAAATGCCTTTATTGCCTCTAACTATTTCCAACAATATTTATTTGCAATAATGAAATATTTCCTTTACTACAAACAAAAAACGAATTGCGAAAACCCAATAAAGCAATAATTTTTTGCCACGTTTTATGCACAAAACACAACTAAAGGGTGGTTAAATTTCAAGGGCCGATGTTGATTTTGAATAAAACACAAACTATTTAAGAAATTATTGTAAATTTATTTTATTATGATATATTGGTATTATTCAATTATGTATGGAACAAAATATCGGCCAAATGGGCGCCGCGATCACGGCGGCACACCTCCATCCGATGGTCCAAATTTTCGATGACCCTGAGGCATAATGGAGGTTCTATGCCGTTAATGTGCCGAATTATCTCATCCTTTAGCTGTTGAATTGCTGCTGGCTTATCGACGTATACCTTTTCTTTCAAATAACCCCAAAGAAAAAAGTACAACGGTGTCAAATCACATGATCTTGGCGGCCAATTGACATCGCCATTACGTGAGATAACACGGCCATTGAATTTGTTGCGCAAAAGAGCAATTGTTTCGTTAGCTGTGTGGCAAGTGGCACCGTCCTGCTGAAACCACATATCATCTACATCCATATCTTCCAATTCGGGCCATAAAAAGTTCGTTATCATCTCACGATAGCGAACACCATTCACAGTAACTGCCTGACCGGCCTCATTTTGGAAAAAATACGGCCCGATGATGCCGCCAGCACATAAACCGCACCAAACAGTCACTCTTTGTGGGTGCATTGGTTTTTCGACAGTCACTCTTGGATTCTCATTCGCCCAAATGCGGCAATTCTGTTTATTGACGAATCCACTGAGGTGAAAATGTGCCTCATCACTGAAGATGATTTTCTTCGAAAATTTTCATAAAAAGTCTGGATAACTTTAACACGTTGTTGGATTGTGTATCTCTCCATGGTTCAAATTGAGTAAGTCTGAAATAGGGAAATGTCAAATAAAATTGAGAAAAAAACTTGGCATTTAGGTGTGGTTCACATTCAACATCGGCCCTTGAAATTTCACCACCCGATACATAATTTGTATTCTTTTTCTTGTTCGTATTCATTTCTCTCCATTCCGCCTTTGCGGAAAAATGGAATTAAGGCTGGGGACGAAAGATCCCAGACGTTGTAGATTTTGGAATTACAAAAAATTTTTCCTCAGTATGGATGCAAGTGGAGCCTTCGTTAGATTTGTCATCAGATCACTCACCCACTATAATCTCTGTTTCAACGCCAAGTCCCATCCATACTGAGGTAAAATTGTTTGTAACTTCAAAATCTACAACGTCTGTGATCTTTCGTTCATCTGACGGCCAATAAGTGGGGTGTCCACTTGAAATCACACCTAAGCCCATTTTGGAAACGGTGTCAAAAAGCACGCGGCCTCTGGGGGAAATTAAATGTGATCTCCAAAAAGTGTGTTTAGCGTTATAGTTGCTAGCCGCTAAAAATCGAGACCCAAGTGATTTAAAAAAATATGAATATTGGCTTTCTGTTATTGAAAATCGTGGCGGTGAGTAAATCGAGGAAATAACGATTTTTTTATGAAAATATTCAATACATATATTAGTTGCTTGCAGATACTCCTCACGTGTCTCGTTCGTTAAATAGTGCTTAATTCTGGATTTTATTAGAACTGCCGATCCTCCGCAAGATATTCCTCGGGGATATTTTGTGTCGTACAGTATGTAGCCATTAATTTTGAAAACAGTTGGTTGTCAAATGAGTTTCAGCAATCAACATTATATCGATTGGCTTTTCCATAAGGAAGTGCTCAAGTTAATTTTTCTGTTGGCGGATGCCGTTTGCGTTCCAGAAACATATTTTAAAACAAATTATTTGTTTAAAATTGCCTGTAAAATAGTGGTTTGGATTTCCTGGAAACCGTAAATGTATTTATGGATTGAACAAGAGTCTGCAGAGTTGCCTCAAGATTGCTAAAATTTTGATCGGAGTTTCAAGGCTTGGGCTCCTGATTCAAGTTTTGTATGTCGAACATAACCACATTAGGATAAGAAACTTGCTTGTCGTTTTTCATGATAATATGGCTGGTTGACTGGCCCATCTGGCGAGAATTGTTTTTAGACATGATTTTCGACTGTAGAGGTTGGGTAATAGGAATTGGTGACCTATTTGTCAATGAACGCTTAAAGTAATTATAGATAGGGCATCCCCTGTAATTTGTAATATGGTTACCTCCACAGTTAGTGCATTTTTTAACACTTGAATCAGTATTTGACTATTTGCACTGTGATGTGCCGTGAAGTTCGCCTTATGTCCTTAGTATGGCCAATTTCTTGGCAGCTTAGGCATTGAACGGGTTCTAGACTCTTATGTGGCTCCTCAACGGTAACCTTACGATGCAAAAGAAATTTAAGGATAGAAATTGGATGAATATCCCCTTCTTTTAGGACAGCATCCTTGGGTTCTAAGGGTTGAACCCTTAGCATGGGTTGAGGGATCTTTTCACGGTTCCTAATATTTACAACATTTTTTATTTTAAATCCTTTTTCTTCCAGTCCAGTCTTAATATCATCCGTATTTACACAAGGGTCAACACCTTTAATAAATACCTGAAGGCCTTTAACACTTTTACGGTGACAGGTGTAGAAAGATCTTTCCTCCTTCTCCAGAACGTCAGACAACTTTCGGTATTCATTTTCATTGTCTACCTGGATTTTCATGTCTTTGCCGATTGCCGTAATAAGTTGTTTCACCAGCTCACTAGAAGTAGGCTCTTTCAACTATATTAGTGGCGGTTTAAATCTTTTCTTGAATGTTTGAAGGATAGCAAATCTATTACTATCCGTTGCCGTATTACTATTACCATCTTTAGATATTTTCGATTGAGATGATATTTCAGCTGATTTGGGGCTTCGCTGCCTTTTAACCACGGTTATATACCTATCCATGCCTACTTGAGTTTTCGTTTTATCAGCAATAATTAAACTGGAAGATGTTTTGTCTTCAGTTGTATCAACAATATTTGGCGAACACGATCGCGACCGTTTCCTATCTTTTAGAGACAGGAGATTTTCCAATAATTTTTTCACAGATTCTTCCTCAGAAATCCAAATCGATTGAGATTATATTTGAGCTGGTTTAGGGCTTGGCTGCCGTTCAACCACGGTTATATACCTATCCATGCCTACTTGAGTTTTCGTTTTATCAGCAATAATTAAACTGGAAGATGTTTTGTCTTCAGTTGTATCAGCAATATTTGGCGAACACGATCGCGGGCGTTTCCTATCTTTTAGAGACAGGAGATTTTCCAATGATTTTTTGGCAGATTCTTCCTCAGAAGAGCTAAGCTCTTTTTCAGAATTACATCTGATAGGTATACTCATGCAATTAATTGTTTTTTTTTACAATTTAAAACAGTATTAAAAAAATGTCACAAAGTTTTTCTTTTAAATAAAATCACTCCGTTCACCTATTACGGTTTTTACTTTTTCCGGTTTTATTGTTTTACTTTCCGATCAAAAACAAACACGTCCGTTCTCTATCGAAGCTTGACTCCGAACCTGCGCTAGTGAAGACACCTAGTTAATTGCACCACGTTTTCCACTTTGCAAAAAAACGTAATTTGACAAGTACGAAGTGGAAAGTTGAAAAGTTGTTTGTGGAATAGGGTACTGGTCGGCATAAATTTAATACGTTTAAAACCAAAATGACTTAATGTGTACAAGGTGGCAGCGCGATCATGGAAAATTTCTGGTCTATGTTGCATCAGTGCCAGAGTGAACAACGATCGCATTTAAGTGATGTAATTTTCAAAACCTTTCCAATAATAAAACCTTTACTTTCGTTATAAATTGTTTTATAAACATGTGGCTGTTTGTTTTTTATTGATTATTTCATATGTTAAGAGACTTATGGTCCACCCCGCATTTCTTTGCCAGTCAGAACAACAAGTCTAACTAAATGCCGAACATGAAGTCAGTTTGCCTCTTAAGGCCCAACAAGAGTTAAAAAGTTTAGTTTAAATATTTAGGGCTAAAGTTGCATATGGATGGAAGAATGTATTGTTGGAATACAGATGTAAGTATGCATGTATACATAAATGTACATATGTATTATATATGCATACATATGTAAATTGTTAAAAGCTACTTGTACTCTCCACTGAGGCCCTAATAGAAATTATGAAATAATTGTTGATTATTTGCTACTAAATTATGATGAATGACGACTGACTGGAGTGGCTGCATGCAAGTCAGACAGCTCTTACACGTGAGTGTATATATGTATATGGGTGTATAAGTAACAAAATTTTAGTTAAATAATTTAAAAGTTTATTTAATATGTTGAAAAGAAAGTTAAAAAATTACACACACAGAAACTTCAGGAAATTGAAAAACATGAAAGAATAGGTTGAAAGAAAAGTAGCAGGGAAAACATCTTTTTTTTTTTGGGCAAAGTTTGAAACTATTCCTAGGTTTTTTTTAACTAAACTTACGAAAAAAAAACAAAAGAATATATGTCTATGGATTTTCTAATCTGCTGACCAACATACACATGCATAAAAATATTTAGAAAGTGAGTAATGAAAAAGTTTCGTATTTTTTTCGAGTTATTGAATTTTTGATTTGTTTCTCAAATCACTAGTTTTGTTCAAAAGCAGAAAAAAACTAAAATTTGAAACAAGTACTCGTACTGAGTACTTGAGGAGGAGTTTCACTCCTCCTAAGTGGAATCGGACAAATTTTGCTGAACCATAATTATTGCGAAAACAGTAAAAAATAAAAGTCAAATTTATTAGACTTTTATTTTATTTTTTTCATTTAGATTAGTTATCACTTAGTACATCTTTTCTAAATTGAGTGAACGATATGTATGTACTAATGATCAAGTTAAAATCTTTTATTAGAGCAAAAAAAAAAAAAGTTGTGACTCGTAACATAATTTCCTGTTGCCCCAATAAAATTATATATACGATTTTTTTTTCACAGATAAACTAGTTTTCAGAAACTTTAAATATATATATAAAATAACAAAGAAATTTAAATTATTATCGTCTCAGTTTCCAAAAGTGTTAGTAACAGTGCCTTAAAAGCTTCATATATACATAGATGCATATGTACGAGTATGTGTACAGTGGGGAGCAAAATTATAATAGCTTCGCTAATGAAATGTATATGCCTGCACAGATATGGGCAAATCCAGCAAATAGGTACAGCGGGGGCTAAAAATTAAGTTATTAAAAATACATTTTTTTACGATAGTATAATAGAAAAATACTGAAATTTTATTAATTAAATCAATTTAGCCATAATTTTTTCAAATGATATGAATAATCAAACGGCTGTGCTACACGAATGTAATTTCTCATATCTGACAATAATTTTTTGCAAGTTTTATTTATATTAAAAAAATTTAGGGTATCCAAAAGCTGTACTAATTTTCCCATGATGGGAATAACCTAGTGTTTAGACATGAAAGTAATAGTGTGTTTCCACATAGGTGTTTTGCTCAAAACATGTACAAATAAACATGTTTTCCCATACATTTTTGAAAAGAGCAAAACACCTCAAGCTACATGTTTTGCAGCAAAACACTTCGAAAATGTTTCGTACAACACTGCTTGTACTGAATAAGAAAAAATAAAATATTGAATTATCCATTAAAAGTGATTGACAAATTCGAAAAAATGAAATTTTATTTTCCATCTACAAAAAACAAAACATTTACATAAAAAACTGCTTTTTAAACTTGAATAAGTTTTTCATGCAGCTGTGATTCTGCTATTAACCGCTACCCGGTTAGCATATCCCGGCTATTTATTTAAGATACAAAGCACAATTCAACAGAAAACAGCAAATATATTCCTATGAAAAATTACCCTGTTGTTGCTCTGAGTGCTATATTCTCATCTAAGTTGCACTCGTATTAAAATTCATGTTTTTTTCTTATCCATTACTGTTCCTGTGTTTAATAAATCCAAACTAAAACTACATACATATATACTAATATTTCTTTTCATATCCTACTAATGACTATTTGGCAGAAGCCAAATACTCAGCTCTGATTAAAGACGCTTCATATAAGAAGATACTATATAAACATTTGCATTCTTATGTATAATAAAAAACCTTAATCTAACTAGCTGCTATCTTTCAGTTATGGGAATTTACACCGAAAGAACTTAGCAGCTAGTTAGTTAGCTAAGGATTTTAATTATTCATAAGACCGGTGCAGTCCACAATTAATTTCAGCATCTTCAAAGAAAAGTTGTTTCAGAGTGCAAGACAACTAACCAAAACATATCTAAGGCTACTGGATCCAGGAACTATTCCCATATGATTGAACCAAGTGTACAAATTCCGCATTTGAATAATACATAATAACAGCAGAAATCAAACAAAAATTTAATGAAGGTATGCAGAAGAGAAAATATTTGTCTACCAATTTACTCTGGTAATTACTTTGAGAGACCAAATTATGATGGAATCAGACTCTCTAGAATATTAGAATACTTTTAACAACCGGAAACAAAATCAAGAGATTGAAAGCGCTGATGTCCTGGCAAATACACCGAAAGATTGTTTCTCAGTCTGCGCCATTTTATGATAGTCTCCTACCCCTACCATCGCCACTAGTGTCTTCTAAATTAGCTTTCTGTGCTTTTTCCTAAATTTTGAAGTATTTATACTTATTTCAGGTTTATTTTTATTGTATTTTATAATAGTATTTTTTTACAATATAAACAATATTTTAATTAAACAAAATATACTTCAAATCAATTTCGAAAATTCGAAAATAAAAACACTTCATATCATAATGGAAACACTTCGATATGTTTTTCTCAAAACACGTATTTTACTTTGTGGTGGAAACATGGTATAAGATACAATACACTCACAGTTTTTTGATAATAAAAATTAATTAATCGACATGTCACGTATCGACCAAAAATATAGGTAAGCAAAGTATATAAACACGAGCCTTTTTAGTAAAACCATAACATTTTAAAGCAACATTATTATTAGGTAAAACACTGAAATTATTTGCAATATGAAATTGTGTAAGGTTTCGCTGGAATACTCCTTTCTAAGTGCGAACGCGAAAACTGCTTTCACTTTTATCACGTTCGACCCACCACTTATTTTGAAATTTTTTGTTTTATTCGGGATTCCTGTTGCTATTAACTTTAATATAAATTACAGTATTCGCTATTAGCTACAATTTAAGATTAAGTCGAACCTGAAACTAATTTTAGTTTTCTTGCTTTATGGCTTTCAACGCATACGAATGTCACGTTCAACACCAGATATTTAGCCATATGCTAAACTTATATCAAGCTTCATCTGTACTCATGGATGGTATAAATATTGAGGAATCGGATGCTCTTGATATTTTTGGAATGGTGATGTTCGCTGGACTGAACACATTTTTCATGTCTCTAAAGAAGCATTCAAGTGCCTCGGTTTTTTGAAACGGTGCAAGATGTACTTCACTCCATCCGATCTCTTTACTATTTACACCACCTACATCCGACTGAAAATGGAATACAACTCTCATGTTTGGGTCGGTGCCTCAAAATCTATTTTGGAGTTATTCGATCGTGTGCAGGAGAGGGCGAAAAAGCTTATCGGTGACAGTAGGGCATTCAACTCTATTGACTCACTAGAGCATCGACGCAGTGTGGGGTGCGTTACTCTGTTCTATCGTTACTGCAATGGATTTTGCTCTGACGAGTTAGGGATCTTGTTTCCGAAACTCGCACATTTTTACCTAGCACGCGCTCATCGTCCAGAGCTCATTCATTTGTGGTCGATTGCCCGAGGAATCGTACTACGTATTACAGAGAGAATTAGTTTTTCAGCCGTACGCTTCGTCTGTGGAACAAGTTGCCTGCAGAAGTGTTTCCTGTCTGTTATAGCGTTGGCAAGTACAAGTCAAATGTTCACAAACACTACTCCCTCTTTCCCCCTCCTCTCAACCTATTTTCCTAGCTCTGGTACAATACACTGCATATGAGTTCTGGTCCAATATAAAAAAAGTAACGGACTAGTATTGAATTTACTGTTTTCTACAAAAATCTTGCCATATTTTTCGACAATTTTCGGAACTTTCTATTGCTCGCAAATTTACAAGCAATGTAGGGAAACTTTTTACTACTGCAGTGTGTCGGTAATTAACGAAAAGCTTTGAGTTCCTTATAACTTTTATGTTTTGTTAAAAAAAAAACTTGATGAATTTACAAAGGCGCAATACGCAATTAAGCTCTTATTCATAAAAAAATTAATAATTTGTGCTTGATATTGACATTACAAAGAACTTTTTATAGAAAGTTTGAATTTCATTTCATTATTTCTTTTTGATCAGCTGGGAGAGAATAAAGCTACACACGCTAAAATGTGGTCAGCAAATATGGTTCACAGAGTCCATATGCCTTATGTGAAGGCACCTGTGGTCGCACATTAACTTAAAGAGAACAAAACAGCTGTTAAACCTTCCCAGACCTCATTTAGTTTAAGTTTAGACCTCGATGCATCAAAGCTTAGAAATTTCTTGGAATGTTCAATACCGTTTGCTCCCCAATAGCCGTAGTCCATTTCTTTAACTCTTTCTAGAAGTGACAGTTCGAAAAAGATTAGGATTACCAAGCAATCTTCATATTTTATATTAATTGTATATCAGTTTATAGTTTATCTCATTTTCCACCTATAAGTATTTATTATACTTTAGTTACTCACTGTATCCATCTACACTCTTCATTTTAATTACTTAACTTATGGACAAATGTTTTGGGAGAAATTTTCATTGTTTTTGTTTAAGCTTTTTTAGAGTTTCTTTCTGCTCGCCTATTTAAGCGGCTACAACTGCTTATATTAAAGTTGAGAAAAATAATTTTAAATATTTATTTAGTTAATATTATTTATTTATAGTATATAGTAGCTTGAACTAAATAAATAAAATACAAATATAATATAACTTTAAAAGAATTTTAAAGCTTTTTTGCTGCTACAAATTATATTTTCTTAAATTTTTTTTTTTTTGCTCGAAATGTTTCTGTAGATTTTGCTTAAAAAATGGTGGCTGTCGGTAATGGGTTAACAGAAAAGTTGAGAATGATTTTCTAAAATTTAATTTTTTCTCTACTTTGTTTTTGTTTGAATTTTTTGTTAAATAAAAAAGCTTTTTTCCAAAAATGGCTGTTAGTTAAGTTGTTGTTAACAAATTAATTTTAATTTTGTTATATTATATTTTTCTTAAATGTTTATAAACAAATAGTAGGTTTTAATAATGGGTTCTCATAACTTTGAGAGCCCTTTAAAGTTTTTGATTTAGTATTCAAGCGAGTATTTAAAGTATGAAAACGAATAAACTAAATGAATTAATTCATTATGTTTTTTTTTAAATAATTAACATTATAATAAATGAAAAAATCGGAAAATACCGGTGGTTTTTTCTTTTCTTCTAAAATCATAGTTTTTTTTTAAATGCTTCTCCGTTTATATAAAATTAAAATAATTAATTAATTAAATACTGAATAAATAATTATGTAAATTAAGTTTATATAAATAATTAATTATATTTAGTTAATTAATTAACTAACTAACTAACAACGTCGACATAAAAAAGAATTCAAAGTTTTCCCTACAAACAAATAATGATTATTAGTAATAGGGGAACAGAAACAACTGAAACCATTTTATTTAATCAAAACGAAATTTTTTTAAATAATGCGGGAGCATTTTGAATGCCGTCATGCGAAGGTCTCCTCCAATCAACACATATGTTTGTTTCGTACTCGTAGTACGATGAAAATACAACAACAACCTTTACACATTTTTATCACGCACTTATCAGTCACCCCAACTTATATGTATGTACACAGAAATGTCTGTACATATGTATGTACACACTATATACAACACATACGTGCATACATCGCACTATAGCTAAGTAGAAATAATAAATAGTAAAACAAAATACTGCCAAAGTGGCGTTTTACTTTGTCTGACTTTTTATGAAATAGTAAATAAATACATACCTACATAATTATGTGTTTTGTACGAATATGTACCCAGTTGACAAAACTCTCCTACACGACATAATCTTCGATGATATATGCTTAGGTTTTCTAAAGACATTTTTGTGGAAAGCCATGGACAATTTAGCCGTTGGGTAGATATAATTTGAATACAGTTGTGAAAAAGATTTACATCAGCACCTGCCTTGCGGCCTTATCTGATGATGGACCAGTTCCACGGAGTGAATTATTCACGATCCACCAGTGCCCCCGTGTGGCTTACCAAGCTCATACAGGTAGCAATTCTTGCCATATGATTATGGTCATATGAGCAACTTCTTGTTGAGGAGTTCGTGCCTTCTAATCCCTCCTGTATACAATTTCCCAGCAATCAATGAAGGACAAGGCTTAATGAGTTGGTAGGCTGAAGCTTACTACGAGCATCAGCCCTTAAACCAACTCACCCGTCAACCATCACCACTGGTTCCTTACAATACAGGAATCTGTTGTATAGTATATCCTCGGGCGATTGTTAGTCCACGAAAAAATCCTTACACCAATTATTAATTATAGGATTATTAATTATAGGATACTAACATCCACCTACTGCGTTTTACGTTTCAACCACAGCCAGAACGTTTCAACCAAGGTAGGCACCTCAACCATGATCAACCCGGGTCGAACCGCAAGCAGAACTACCCGGGAGCCAAGTTAGGAATACGCCAAGGCAAAACTTGTTCCCCGGATATATGAGAATATTGGTAATGTAAAATTATTATGTTAATAAAAGTTTTTATTATTTTCTTGTGTATATAAATTATTGCAATCATATTTGTATAATAGTCCGGCCTACAACGCCATTTTGTAGCGATTTTTTTAAGTCGGCCAGACTTTTGAAACAGTTTCCTGTGAGTGAATCGTACGATCGTGTACGATAGTGAATCAAGGCCTTTACGAGCACTAAAGGCGACCCTGTTTTTGCGACCCCATTTGGATATTAATAGAAGATCACTATTCAGCGAGCCATTCATATTTTGCCTTTTGACAACAATCTCGGATAGGCTGGACCTATAACTGAAAGAGTACGAATCGCAAATGCTGCTGTCATCTGCGAAAGAGTGGATAGGGTTGGAACTTTGATATAATTAGAAGGTCGTTGAGGAAAATAAGAAATAGGGTAGGAGAAAGAAGGGCCCTTGCGGTACCCCTGATTTAATCTTGAATTCGTTTGATTTGACCCCATCTATAACAACTCGTATAGTGAGGCTCCTGAGAAAGCTCGATATAAATCGAGCAAAGTCATCACCGACACCAAAAGCAGTAAGTTTTGCCACTAGTGCAGCATGCCACATTCTGTCAAACGCTTTAGAAATATCCAGAACCACCATACTTTCACCGAAATGAGAGAGATATGCCAAAAGATCAGCAGTAGAGCGACCCTTGCGAAATCCATATTGACGGTCACAAAGCAATTTGTGTGATAGTTAACCATACTTTTATTATTTTATAGTGCTACATTTTATTAAAGTAATGCTAGACTAGTCTATAGTGGTTGAAAAATTTATGCAGATTAAACTGCTGTAACTTAAAGTTATGTCTGATAAAAGTTTTGCTTCGTTTATCGTTACAAACTCGTCATTTGCTTCTAAGATAAAATGTACATACTCGTACTTATTATATGAAACATGTCACATAAAGTACTTTTAACACAACAACATGAAGCGAAAAGTTTGGCAACTCTTATCTTTTTGAGGGCTTTCACAACCAATAGTGCGATTCTCTCACTTTGAACGATTCGATAATCGCAACGATTGAGAGATTCTGTAACTTAATTCTAACGATGGTAAACAGCTGTTTTTCTGTTCATTCATATAAACATCACGTGGCATCTCTGCCAGAAAAAAAGCGAAAACCACAAAGAAGAAAAGAAAAAACAATAAATTTTTCCATAACAATATGTATACATATTGATTTTTATATGTTGTGATTTTAGTTTTTACATGACTATAGATATTATTTAATTTGTAATAAGGTAAGTAAAATAAAATATGTGTCCATATGTTTCATTTATTTGTTTATATGTACTAATTTCTAGATGTTCAGAACGATCACAACTAAGACTGGTGATAATCAATATAACTTTTTAAATTCATTAACTGTCAACTCAAAGGAATTGTCCAACTCCCGATAAACACACTGATAATCCTTTGAAGCGTTCAAACTTGTTTCATCTTTTATGTCTTAAAAATCAGATTGTAAGCACTTTATTTCATAGATGCACAATTTTAAAAAAAATACACTTTTGTCTTTAAGAAATCGACAATCGGCAGTAAAATTAACATCTGATTTTGATCGACTACGAATATCGTTAAGAAAATGTTACAGAATATCAAATTCGATAAAATATCGTTATAATTATTTTAATGATTCGATTATCGTTATATAAGTTACAGAATCGTACTACAGGGGCCGAATTACCGCATACGTGATCGAGTAAAACTGTTCATAAATTTTTTTATGGGATTACTTCAGTCGCTATCGAACAGGTACTAACACAATTTGAGATTACAGCATACGATAACGAGTGCGTAATCGAGTATCACCTGTTTAAATTGCAGTCGTTAGCTCTACAGCGATCGAAATAAAGTTTTTGTTCTTAAAGAGCACAAAAGTTAAAAAATGTAAGTGCATATTTAAAATTATATAATTAGTAGAAAAAAACATTTGTAGAAGCATTATTAACAAAGAGCAAAAGGATGCAATGACACAATATATTGACCTTCCTAAATTATCCAGATATTTATAGCGCTTTGACATAACCCCATCACATACGTTACTTTCAAGTGTCTGCTGAAAACTTCTATAAGCGGTAGAGTTACTGCCAGTTGCAGCTTGGAAGGTAATGCCGTAAGCAAAACTCAGTACACTAAGCAGAAAACAGAACGCCTCTTTTGAAAGCATAAACCGCTTAATGGTTCTTAAATACATATGTATGTTAATTACTCGTATTAATGGAATCGGATGGTGGAATTTACTTAGCAGTAGGCAGTGCAGCCTTCAAAATTTTTCTAAAAATGGCACAAAAAGGGTATTTCCAAGAAAAAAGGGGCAAGTTTTCAAAAAAAAAAAAAAAACAATAAAAGCTATACCAAAATTCTTCAAAAGTTAATGCATTTGAATGAAAATAGAATGTAATGATTACATTTAGAAAAAATATTCAAATATAATTAATAACATCAGTTTAAACGATATTAATTTTAGGTCCAGTTTTTGACTTCGTATTTAAATACAAAATTAGTCAGTTTCCATTTGAATTTAAGTTGCATTTAAATGCAAGTTTAGTTTAGTCGCAAGTACTTGCTCCTCTTTAAATGCGATAAAAGTGTGGAAGCTTCACTTAAATTCCAAAAATCCTCATACATACACAATATATGAGACAACCCGAAATGCGTGGCTTCAACGCTTTGCAATTGGAAAACCCAATTTTTACAGAATGTAAGACAGTAAACTACACTCTCCCTCAGTAAAGTTAGCTTCACAACATAAGTTATTAACTTATTTTGGCGGCAATTAATAATCACATATCGGGTGCTTTCATATTAATTTAGCGACTTTATCAATATTTAATATTTCTATTTACTGTTGTTCGTTTAGTCCTGCGTGATATCAAGTTTGCGTTGACGTGAATATGTCTTCCACAATCTATAGGTGTGTTCCACGTGAATAACGAAATAGTCAGAACTAGTCCAAAAGCGCTCCACATAAAAATTTTTGTGGAATTTTCAGAGAAAATGAGAGAGTAATTTTTTTCATCTCCTGTACAAATTAACCCGAACTTTTTTTTTGGGTAAGTTCGGACTAGAATTGAATAATCAGCTGTTTTATGTTTACATACATATGAAATTGAGAACTTGCATATTGGAAAAAAGTTTTTGTTTTAAAATTAGTTAAAAGCAAAATGGAAGGTTTCTTAAACTAAAAACAACATTGTAAACAGAATATGAAATTGTTATTTTGTTTTTCATTTTATAAATATGTATAATAAAAAATTTATTGAAAATTTTAATTGCTTTTAATTTTACAGCTGTTGCCAATAATGCAAATCATTTGTTTATATGATGTTATGCGTTTTAAGCGTCTAAAATTACTAAAATATACCTCAATCTAAAAAAGTAAGCAGCACTAGTATTACAAGATGTACAATTGTGGTTTTTTTTGCGTTCCAGCAGTTTTGGGTAAAATTTGCATATTTAGAGAGTAATTTGATTTTTACTCTCATTAGTCTGAACTAGTCTGAGATCTCGTGGAACACACCTTATGTCTTAAATACATGGCCAATTGGGTATTTACGTATGTGCAATGTATGTAATAATAACTTCCTTGAAAACGGAAATTTTAAATTTGCTGTTGTACATAAATACATACTCGTAGAGTAGATATATCTCGAATATATATGTACATAAGTATGTAATAAGTACAAATGTATGTATTGTATTAACTTTTGTTGCATTTTCTTTTTTTAAGTAATAATAATTTATATAATTCTTTCTTCACCAGTACAAAAAAAAAGCAAATAAATAAGTTTAAAATTTTAGTATAAACAAAGAAGGAAGTAAGAAAAAGAAAAAAGAAATCTGGGAGAATTAATTTTATTTAATTATTTAAATTTTTGCAAAAATTGAGAGAATTTTATTCTAAAGTTTAACAGAAGTTCATCATTTGGAATAAGCAAAATGCCAAATATGTACATACATAGGAATGTATGTATTTATCTACAACGTATATATGCATACATATTTATTTATTTTTTTTTTAATTCACAACACAAATATTTGAAATTAATTTTTTGGAGTTTGATGAGTTCAATGATCATGGTTGGTTTATATTTAAAGGGCTTTTTTGTTATTGTTTAGCTTTCGCTGTTGTGAGGTGACACAGTAAATGGATGACCTCAACAAAGGCCATTGTATGAGGAGTTCAGAGAACATCAAGGACTTTGAATCAAAATACTAAACAATGTTTGATGAGTTAAATCAAATTTAATGGCGGTAAACAGACAAGTACACATTCAAAATATTTTATAATATATGATATGTATGGTATGTAGGTATGTGAAGACGCATGAAAAATTCAAGGTTAAACATAAATTTTTGAAACAAAAACTATTAAACCTGCAAACAAAATGGCTTAAAGGTACCTTTACATGGTAATACAAGTATTTCAATCTGTCAAAAATGTGTGTAGAACAAAAGAAATCTTACCGTGTAAAATCAAATAAAATATATAAATAAATACTCCCGTGACTTAACATTATAAATGCAAGTATGTTGCTGAAAACTATTAATTAAATGTTCAATTTGTTCTCTTTGCCACTTGAACGCCATGTTTAATTAATAAATATGTATTTTTTTTTTAATTTTCAAATCTTTCTTTTTTCAAATAACGAATGTTCAATGCAACACAAATTCACTGCGTGCTTACAACGAAAAATAAATGAAAGGAAACGTCAAATTAATATACAACTCTGTATGAAACTTTTCGAGTACGGCAAAGTCGGTACTCACCTCCATTCCCTTTGCCCTTGCCGCCAACAAACTGAAGACTTTGCAAAGTAAACTTTTTGTGTGTGAAAGCGGTGAAAGTGTATTTAGTAGGAGAGAAATCCAAACGCAAAAATTGACAAGCGGTTGGTAAATCTTCATTTTTGTCAAGCTGGATTCACCCATTTCGAACAAAATTCTTGTTCCGAACGAATATTAGCTGTTTGAGAGATTATTTTGAAACGATTCATCCACTTCGAACATTTGTTCTGGACAAACAAAGCTACAATATGAAATGACTATGTAAACGAGGTGTCTTACTGAAATAAGCTTGTTTTAAAGATGCATACTTTTATTTTTTATAATAATCAATATAAACCATTTAAGAATACACTGTATTTTATTAAACATATGTGTGTACATAAAATATGATATGGCATCTCAGTCCAATTTTGCTTGAAAAATTTAAGTAGCTGGCAACACAGTTCGATTGGTTCAGAACAAGGCTGCTTTATACAAGTAGTGGCAGAATTACAATAAATACAACACCAACAAATTACATGTTGATGTTTTATTTATTGTAATTCTGAAAGTACCTGTGTAAAGCTGCCTTGGTTCAGAATAAAAAATAAATTTAAACCAGCGATGGACACTTAGTCAAACAATTGTTTCATGGTGCAATTAACCAGGTGGTATCACTAGCTCAGGTGATAATTTTTTATTTTAAACGACCGATGGTGACAAAAGTTGTTTATGTTTACATAAAGTGAAGGGGAAAAATAATAAGATTTTAAACAGGTTGAAAAACGAAACTAAATAAAAAGGTTTGCAAAACTATTTTAATTGCTTAAAAAGCGTTGAAAACAATTATTACAACAACGCTAATGCTGCCACCTAATAATTGCACCATTAAACAACAGCACAATATGATAATTAATTAAAAATAACATCGCATGAAATACAATTATTAAGTTTTTCTATGCCGTTCGTAAATTTAATATATTTCTTTAAGAATTTTTCTATTCTTCCACTAACAAACAGCTGTTGTACGAAACACTTTCCATAACACACGTTTCAACTCAGTTGGCAACTGAGTCGGTTGTTGTCCAAATCAAAGCTTGTATAGCTTTGTCATTTGATTAGTTTGATAGTTGTCAAGTTGGTTTTTTTTTTGTCTTGGCCAGTACTCAGGGGATGACCTCTACATATGCAGTGCATTGTACCGGAACTAAGAAAATAGGTTATGAGGAGGGGGAAAGAGGGAGTAGTGTTTGTGAACATTTGACTTGTACTTTCCAACGTTATAACAGATAGGAAACACGTCTGCAGGCAACTTATTCCACAGACGAAGCGTGCGGGTGAAAAACGAATTCTCTCTGTAATGCGTAGTACGATTCCCCGGAAAATCGACCACAAATGTATGAGCTCTGGACGATGAACGCGTGTTACATAGAAATGTGCGAGTTTTAGGAACGAGATCCCTAATCTCGTCAGAGCAAAATCCATTGTAGTAACGATAGAACAGAGTAACGCACCCCTCACTGCGTCGATGCTCCAGTGAGTCAATAGAGTTGGATACCCTACTGTCACCGATAAGCTTCTTCGCCCTCTCCTGCACACGGTCGAGTAACCCCAGAATAGACTTTGGGGCACCGGCCCAAACATGAGAGTTGTATTCCATTTTCGGTCGGATATAGGTGGTATAAATAGTAAGGAGATCGGATGGAGTGAAGTACATCTTACACCGTTTCAAAAAACCGAGGCACTTGAATGCTTCTTTACAGACATCAAAAATGTGATCATTCCAGCGAACATCACACTTTACGTTCATTCCAAGAACATCAAGAGCAGCCGATTCCTCAATATTTATACCACCCATGAGTACAGATGAAGCAGCATTAGCGGTCGTTTGTTTGTGCGTTAATAAACAGCACTGGGTCTTACGATCGTTGAAGTCGACTCTGTTTTTGCGACCCCATTCGGAGATTAATAGATCACTGTTCAGTGAATCATTCATATTTAGCCTCTTGGCAGCGATCTCTGATAGGCTGGACCTATAACTGAAAGAGTATGAATAGCAAATGCTGCTGTCATCTCTAAGAAAGCTCGATATAAATCGCGAAAAGTCATTACCGACACCAAAAGCAGTAAGTCTTGCCAGTAGTGCAGCATGCCACACTCTGTCGAACGCTTTGGAGATATCCAGAGCTACCACTTTGCTTTCGCCAAAATGGTGGATTGATTGGCACCATTTCTCAGAGAGATATGCCAAAAGATCTCCAGTAGAGAGACTCTTACGAAACCCATATTGACGATCGCAAAGTAATTTGTGCGACTCTAGATCCCTCGCAAGGTGGTAATTGGCCATACTTTCCATTACTTTGGAAAGCGCAGAGCAAATTGCAATTGGGCGGTAATTTTCAGGGTTATTTGCCTCACCCTTTTTGGGGGTTGGCGTTACATTAGCAACTTTCCAGCACGATGGGAACTCACCATTATGGTAAAGTTTGCTGCAGAGACGTGCTAATGGACGCGCAAGCGTAGAATAACACTGTTTCAAGACCAGTGCTGGAATGCCATCCGGTCCAGGAGTCTTGTTTATTTCGAGATCGGCCAAAACCCTTTTAACTGCTCGAGCCCTTTGGCATAGTTGCAGATACTCTTTCGAGCTCGGGAAGTGGTTGACTGCTTTCCGGCAAGTAAGAATTGCTTGCAAAAATTTCAACCAGCAGGTTAGCCTTGTCAAATATGATCTATATTTTCAACCATTTTTGCTGAAGCATTTATGTCTTTATCTAGAAAGCAAAGTTTCCAATTAAAATGCTCATAAAATTGGTTGAGCTCAGCCCAACGAGCCTTTTTGTAAATAAATTTTAACCGTTTCGTGGCTGATTTCGAAACGTTACGAAGTTCAGAGATCGAAAAGGACGCAGAAGTGGTACAATGATCCGAATTGCCGAGAGGTGCACTAACTCTGCCTTCATACTTTTCAGGGTGTGAAGTCAGGAATAGGTCAAGTGTGTTTGAATGGTGCCCTTCAACACATGGAATATGAGTTGGCTCATTCACTAATTGCGCTAGGTGGTTGTGCGCAGCGAATAACTCAACATATTGGCCTTCTGGAGTTGTATGACTTGAATGACGAAGCCAGGATGAGTTGTGAACATTGAAATCACCAGCAACAACAATTTCACTGCTCGGACAACTCTCTAGGATCTTCGATATGGAGTCAGAGAGGGCATCGAAACCAGAAAAGGTAATATCCCTCCCTGCATTTGGACTTCTATATAGAAACCCGAAATGCAAAAAGGGTGACCTGGTTTTGAATTTAACCCAAAGACAGGTAAATTCGGCATCATGCATGCCTAATGGTTGCTGGCATTGGAACACAACTTCATTGCGAACGTAAATTACAAGACCCCGATGAAGATTGAAAAGGGATAGGAGTTGATACCCAGGTATGTGAAAATCCTGTGGATCAGCATTCTCAGACACCTGGGTTTCACACAAGGCCAAAATATCCGGCCGATGGAGACAATTTGCTCTGAGCTCACGTATGTTACAATAAACAATTTTAAAATTATCTGTCATTCCACTGAAAAACCAAGAAACAAACGTTGAAAATTACAATGCTGAAAATTGCAATGCTGACGAAGCCCATCTTAATTGGTGCTGTTTTGGTTGAAGAAAAATTAAAATACTTTGATTTTTTCAACTTGACTAGCAAGTCTTTTAATTCGATTAAGTTGTGTGTGCTCGAGTCTCTTGATCAGGTCTCAAAATTTATATTTGTAGTGTATTTGCAAAGAGAACGTTATATATTTATAAAATTGTCTATAATTTCATTGAATTCAATAGTTGAATAAAAATCTCATTTTTGCAGCAAAAGATCGTTTTATGTTATGTAAAAAATTTAACAATATTTATTTTCAATATTTCGATAACAATTTGTTATCATCGTCAGGAAAATTAATATGTTATTAAAAAATTTTTCAATTTGAAAAATTTTTTAATAACATATTAATTTTCCTGACGATGATAACAAATTGTTATCGAAATATTGAAAATAAATATTGTTAAATTTTTTACATAACATAAAACGATCTTTTGCTGCAAAAATAAGAAATATTTACCAAAACAAGATCAAATAATTAAATATTAAAGTTGAATAAAAATCTTTCAATTCAATTTATGAAGTGTGTGGGCAATAATCAATTCAGTTGAAAGACTAAATTTACAAGGCGAATTCATAACAGGTATATGCAAGAGCAATAAATACAACACTACAAAAAGTAAATCTTTTTCAAACGTCAAGGGAAAAATATAAACAGAAAAAGGAATTAAAAAAAAATATAATAAAAAAAAATTACAAGAAAAGATAAACTTTTAACTATTTCGTGAAAATTAAAGTCTCGGATCATAGAGCTCGGAAAGGTGAAAAAGACCAGCCAGATTGCGGAGGATTCTGAATGAAAGTTGCAATACAAAACTAAATAATTGTTTCAAAACAAATTTTTTTTTTCAAATTTCTTTCAAAAAAAAAAAATTACAACAAAAGAAAAACTTAATTATTTCGTGAAAGTTTTAATTATTTCGTGAATATTAAAATCTCAGATGATAGAGCTTGAAAAGGTGAAAATGACCATGAAATGAAATTGAGGAGAATTCTGGATGCTACCTGGCGCTCAAGATACAATAATAATTTAAAAATTTGTTTTAAAATTTTTTTTTCAAATTTGTTTTAATTATTCCATTGACATCGGAAAACGATTAAAATGAAAAAAAGTTATCAGCTGCCCTGTCAATTTCATCTGTTATGAATTCGCCTTGCTAAATTTACAATTGAATTGAAACATGTGTGGGCCGCTTAAAGGTGCCACACTTTCATACCATTTAAATAACAACAATTTAAATGAAAATTAACTGATTTTGTATATAAATACGCAGTTAAAAGCTGGACCTTATTGTAGGGAATTTTTAAATGATCAAATATGGTTAACATTATTATTTACTATTATAATATGATTAATATTATTATTATGCTATTATAATTTTTCCGACCATGAGGCAAAATCGTTGCCCAAATTGGATATCGATACATTTTCATCTTATTTATATACAACGGTAAGTGTTTTAAAAAAAGTATTCCCCAATTACGCCAAAATTATTAAAATCGTTTAAGTCTGATGGCAGGGTTTTTTTCTATAACATACAATTTCAAATTCCATATGCATTCTCAGATCTCATTTGCAAGCTTTTTAATTAATTGCATAAATTTTAGATGTTTACCCCCTAACCTCCCTTAAAAACAAAAAAAAAAAAAAAATTAATCACATAGACCTCCTAACCAAACATATTAAACGATTGGATATCTATCTATATATCGTTGGCCTCAGTAGAAAGGCCCTAACTCGCTTTTTTTCGGAACTTAGGTTTTTTAATGATTTTAACATGTTTCATATAAATACACCTCATCGCAAATATTTAATGGAATAAACAACGGGCTTCTACACTTAATTAAGCAATAAAAGTCGCATATTGATTAAACTAATTTCTGCTGTGTTTTTTTCCAACTCCTGCAAAGGTGTATTTATGTTAACGTTATGTTCCTACTTATTCACATACAAAACGCATATACCAGTTTATATTAGAATGTAGACCAAGTCACTTAAAAAAATTTATTTATATAGCTAAACTCGTACATACATTTTTAATCATATGAATCGTTTAAGTTATATTTTTCGCAATAATTTACTTTTTAGTAAAAAGTTCTACCTGTTTATTTACAATAAACATAAAAATCGTATTAAAATAATTCATTTACGCAAAATTTAAATAACAAGTTGCGGAGGGAAACGTCTAGGGAAATATTTTTATTGTAGGGAAAAATAACGTTTTTTATGTGCAGTGGTAGGGACTTCACAAAAAAAAACTCGCGGCAACACTGGTTTCAGCACATTGCTGATCAATATAAATCGTTAATAATAAAAATCAACAAACGTCTATGTTCTATACAAATTTTAATTGCATTTGCATTCATTTATAAAACTGACATAAGTGTGAAAAAATTAAGAAACAATACTTAAAGTAAGTAAAGTAATATTAAAAAAGTTTATGTACGAGGGCTGATAAAAAAAAACGTTATTTTAAATTTTTCAAAAATTATTTATTTATTCATCACTAACTATCTTGTCCTCTTTAAAGTAACCCTCCTCAGATGTAATACACTTCTGCCAGCGTGTTTTCCTATCCTTCTGTAAGCCGCTTTTTGGTATCGCCAACAGCTCCTGTTTCGTTTTTTCTTTTATCTCTTCAATCGTAGCAAAACGCTTTCCTTTCATCCATGGTGCAATTATTAGGTGGCAGCATAAGTGTTGTTGTACTACATACATAATATTTTGTTTGTGTAAAAATTCCGGACGCTGTCAAAAACATGTTTACAAAACAGAAGAAAATGAAGAAAGAAACGTTTATATAAAAAAACGAACAAAGAAAATTAATATAATTTTTTTTATAAATTGTTTTCAACACATTTTAAGCAATTAAAATATTTTTGAAAACTTTTTTTATTGTGTTTCTTGCCCTTTTTCAAACTGTTTAAAATATTTTTATTTTTTCACCCACAATTTTATGAAACAAAAGCTTATCACCTGCGCTAGTGATGCCACCTGGTTAATTGCACCATGCTTTCATCGGTGTCTTCAGTTGTGGGAAGTGGTAAAATTCAGCGGGGACCAAGTCCGGTGAATAGGGAGGTTGATAACGGCATGATAACGGTTTTGTTTTTGGCCAAAATCTCACGCACAAGCATCGGTGTGTGAGCTGATGCGTTATCATGTTGCAAAGTCCATGATTCCACAATTCTGCGCATTTCTGACGAATTGCTTCCCGCTACCGGCGCATAACTTCAAGGTAGTATTCCTTATTGGCCGTACGACCTTGTGGCAAGAATTCATGGTGCACCACGTCATTGCAGTCGAATAAAACAGTGAGTAAAACATTCACATTTGACCGAACTTGACGCGTTTTTTCGGCCTTACGCTGCATTTGCACTTGCAATTAGTGGCATCAAAGAAAAACAATTCGAAATAATCGAATCTCTTGCCACTCGCTTTTCAGTTTACACATGCCATTGCAATTTCATTTTTAAAATGTCCTCGAAGCGTATACTTCAAGCAATTTGTTTGCTTCTCGAATTTTGCCTCCATTTTGAATTTGTCTTCTCTTTACAAAATAGTTACCGAGTTCACCATTTTTGGGGAAACGATTAAAATTTATTTTTATTAAAATTATTTTAATAATCTAATGCTTTATAATTAACGAAACTGTTCTTTTTGTGCGTATTTCAAGAAATAAATCTTAATAATACATATGAGAAGCTAATATTTGTAATTACATTTTGCTATAATGCAGTTAATTTGCATTAAGTTCTTGGCAGGGTAACATTATTTATCATCTTGCCATTCAGTGGCATGCAAATGCCAAATTTTCAGTCGCATGCAAAATTTGCTGCCACTGGAGCTGCCATTGCGAAAAATGTGGATATATTAGTGAAAAATTGTGAATGTATTGAGTTTTTCGAACTGGCAGTGGCATGTGTAAACTCTAAGTTAGCTATTCTGAAAGTTTCCATTAGGATTGTTTCAAAATTTAGTCAAAAAAAAAAAAAATGGAAGAGTACACCAAAACACGGCTAACCTCTTTAACTGATACTTCGAAATTGCCGATATTGCCAACATCTGTACCAACATAACAGAAGAAAAATGCGAAAATCGAACATACGTAACTCAGGAAATATGAAAATAACGGTTATTTTTTTATCAGACTATGTATAGTTGTCATGAATTTTGATATGCAATTTTTACGAAATAATATCTAATATATAATTCAACATTGTTTCCACTGAAGACAGTAAGTCATACAAGTATCATTCAACATAAAGTCCTGTTAACACAAAACGATTGCCTGTAGAATTGTGACTATAACGTTCTTTAAACACTAGCTTAAAATTGGATATGAAAATTAGGAAATTAAAGAATTAAAGCTATAAGAAAAGCGAATGAGAATGAGAGAACGATTTTTTTTATATTCATCTTAATATTTGACTAGGAGTATACGTATTTTTGTTAATGTCATATGAATTCATCAATCATTGAAAGCTGAGAAGAAAACACGTCCTTGAGACCAATAGTAACCTATGTGAATTTTATCTATGTGCACATTTTATGTAAAAGTAATTACTTCTTTTATGTATTTAAGTGTTTTTTAAAAGATATTTTTCAAAACAAAAAATTGAAATGACGTATTTTTTAAACAAATACATACACTTATTGTTGCGATGATATTTCTCATTATAACGCTCTCAAAATTTATTATACACTAATTTTAAAGCTTAAACACATTCGAGACAGCTGGCTACAAAAATAGCCTGTAGCCAACTACATAATTATATTGATAGCGGTAGCTACATAATAAACAGCTGATATTGTTCTTTTTTTCTCTAGTTGCAAATATCAAAAATCTTTTTGTGCTTACAAAATGGCTGAAGGATATTTAGAAAATTCTATAGTAGCTATTGCTAAAATAGTGCGAGCTACTTAGTATTCGATTTAATAATGTATATACATATAAAAAATTAAATATTTGCAAATTACAATCAAGATCCACAATTAAAATTAAAACTTCTGATATATAAACAGCTGCTTTTTTGCATTTCAATGGTGCCACTTATATAAAAATGTTAAACAGCTATTCAAATCATTTTTAGAGAAAACACGTTAAAACTGTATTCATAAAAGAATTTTAAGTTCAAATGATCTGTTTAGCACTCTTTTCAGTCAACCGTTTTTAAAACTGATTGCTGTTATTTAAATTTAAAAGCTTGTTTATTAATCATATACATATACGATGTTTTTGATAAAAATAATTGGTATTATTTGAATGTCTGATAATTTTAGTTTTGTGTATTTATTAAAAGAAAAAAAAAGTAATCAATTTTAGATTCCTGATAAGCAATTACACTTTATATACTTTACCCCTTTTTCATTTTATTATTACTAAGATTTTGTTGTGATGTGTAAAAAAAAACGAAACAATAAAAAAACTCATTTTCATATTTTCTTCCATGCGCAAGCGAACACAATTGATGAAAAATTCATTATCAATAATTTTTATTATGCAATTGAAATACAAGATGAAGATTATATATTTGTTTTAGTATTGATTTTCATAAAAACCATTAAAAAATATATGTTTGCATATAATAGTCATGTGAACTAGTAAAAAGTCAGATGAGAATTGTAAATCATAACTATATTATTATTAATTGCTTTTGTAAAAAATGCAATCCTGTTCCAATAAAAATCTTATTGTTTAAAGTGTTATGTTGTCAAATATCTTGCCATACTATGTGTCACACTTCTTTATTTGCATTTTTCCATAAGCCGAAACAAAAATTTTTGTTTTCTTTTTTTTATTAGTGTTTTATTTATTTCTTTTTGTTATTATTTTTGAAACAACAATAACTTTTGTAATTTTTATGTAACAAAGTATATTATTCCAAATGGGAAATGTTTAATAATAGCCCTTGCTAAAACATACTTCCATATAAAGGTTTAAAAAAAATGGGAATATTTTTAAATTACTTTAGTCTTCAAATAGCTCATTGCATTTTTTTACTCTTCAACTAGGTGATAGCTTTAAAATCAGCTGTTTATATTTCAGTAGTTTTAATTTTAATTGTGGATCTTTGCAAATATTTAATTTTTTAATATTTATATACATTATTACATCGAATACTAAGTAGCTCGCACTATTTAAGCAATATCTACTATAGAATTTTATAAATTTCCCTTAGCCATTTTGTATGCACAAAAAGCTTTTTAATATTTGTAAGAAAATAAAGAATACAATATCAGCTGTTTATTAAGTAGCTGCCGCCTTCAATATAATTATATAGTTCGCTTCAGGTTACATTTGTAGCCAGCGGCATTTGTAGTCGTGTGTTCGTGTAGCCTGCTGTCTCGAATGTGTTTAATGCTTTAGTTTAATTGAACTACAACGACAACACCAGCATGGACAACAACCTGCAGCCGTGCTGCTTGCTGTTTTCAAAATAATCATTCTCATAAGAACACGTGTATTTTAATTTTGAGCTTTTGTAGCTTGTAGCCTGCTGCCTCGAATGTGTTTAATGCTTAAGTCTTCACGTTTCATAATTCTCTCTGTGATTGAATTTGGCATTCTCATCTTAAGCGGCTATTAAGCGGTCCTAGCCATCATACACGTCTAATAACGAAAATTTCATGTACATATGTCAGTTTGGCATGTTGAAAATCAAACCATCCGATATTTTGTGTATGCCATCATGTCTAACGTAGTGTCTCGTCTAACGTAGTGTCTACACCTGCGATAATATCTAAGATGAGAATGTCAAATTCAATCGCAGAGAGAATTCTGTTACGTGTAGACTTAAAATCAGTGTTATCACAGTCTTATAATAATTTTTATGAGGGTGTTCTTATGCGAAATCTCATGGCAACGATCTTATAATAAGAGCTGTCAAAAAAGCGACTACGTATGTGTTTGTTTACAAAAAGACGACTTTGCAATTTGACCGATTATTAGTTCGTGAATATATCTTTTAAAAAACCTATTTAAAGGAGAAATAATTTGTTTTTATGCATTAAATAACTACTGTGATTACTTTTGAATAAAATGTGCACATAGACAAAATATAAAATTCTTTTGATCGCACACTAGTGTTTTCTTCACGGCTTTCACCGATTTATGAATTCTTATAAGATTAACGAAAGTATTTCTAATATATATTATATGATGATTGGTCGGTGCCATTCGTCTTGCTCAAATTCAATCCTGGCTAAAGCCAAGAAATATTTTTATTTATAATTATAACAATAATTGCCGCGATCAATAACTCTTGATCAAAAAAGACAGAAAAAAATAATTGAATACACTAAAGCTGGGGGACAGCTAGTTGTTTCGCATATGCTACGCTGCTCATCAGCACCCACTAGGATTCGAACTCAGTACCATGTAAACATAATGTATTTTTAATACGGCCACTTAACCAACTCAGCCACTGAACTCTTATTTATTTTTTCGTCTATATTTGTCTTATATTGGTCACATATGCAATTTGCTATAATCCCAGTTGTTTGTACTGCAGTTTATAATTATAACAATAATTGCCGCGATCAATAACTTGATCAAAGAAGACATTATTGTTATAATTATAAATAAAAATATTCCTTGTCTTTAGCCAGGATTGAACTTGAGCTAGACGAATGATACCAACATCATATAATATTAGAAATATTAAAATAAAGTTCGACTATTTAACATTAATACATACATTAACAAAAGTACGTATACTCCTTATTAAATATTAAGACGGGCATAAAGAAATTCATTCTCTCATTCTGCCGACGTTTTCTCAAATATTATGTCAGAGTTAATCGCAGCTGTAGACACTAGGTAATATGAGTTTAGCAAGGCGAATTCATTACCAGGTGAACTTAACAGCACAGATGATTATTTTTTGCTTCTCGCGTTTTTTCCAATGAGACTGTCAAATTTTGTTTCTTTTGTTTACAAACTTTTTCGCGCCATTTTAATCTGAAGGTTTTTTTGCATGATTTAGTGCAATTTCAAGAAATTTGTGTGAATTTACAAGTGAAAAACTAATATAATCTGTGATTTTAATTACAAACAATTATAAAAGCTTATATTTAACGTTTATATAAAATATTTTCTCTGCTGAGCAATCTTAGGCGAATTTAGATTATGACATTCACGATGTGTTTTACAATAACAAAATACATTGTACTGAATTCGCCTTTCCGCTTGCATTCACCTGTATAAAGACGCCTTGGAGTTTAGCTCTTATTTCCCTCCCTTTTAATACAACCTTGTTTGCTTGAACATGCTTCATGTATTTGTTACCAAACACTTCCTAAACAGTGATAGTCAATCATGAAAATGTAGAATGACATTAAAAACGTGTTAGCAGTCCATTTGCATTCTACTAGCTCACTATTAACGTAATATTAAGTCGAGCAGCGCAATTTGTTCATACTTCCTGTCTTCACTGAAGTATTTATCCTGTCCTATGCACGCTCTTTAGTTTATCATATATCAGAACTTTGGAGTGCTATTTTAAGGACACAGATTAAAATGAAATTTGTATGAACTCTACAAAGAAAATACCATTTTCAAGGTTTTTATTTTGTATGGTGTTCATTTCAACAATCCAGAAATTAGTTGACAAGAGACGTTTCTTAACAATCGCCATTCTTTAAGCGGCAATTTATATTTTGATCAAAATTGCTGCTCATGCACCTGGCGACAGAAAAAGGTTTGCAGTATTATAATAACGTTTAATTCTTCTAATTATGAGTTGAACGCTTTGAGGTGCTGTAACATTTTTTATATTAGATATGCGTAATTATGTACATGAATATTTGTGTTTAGCTATACATATTTGTTTGGAATTTCGGTCATTTCAACATTTATTTATGTGTATTATACCTAACTACAATTCAGCAGAAAAAATATTCGCATGTTGCATACCTAGCATTGAATATTACGATAAGGCTATTAATAAAATTGTCAATCACTTTGGACATTGCCTGTTGATATGGGGGTGTATGTCGATGGCTGGGGTTGGCAAAATACTTTTTATAAATGGAGTTGGATTGAAAAAATATATCGTCATATTAAATGCAAACGGACGTAGCTACACTTTTTGTTTTTTACAGGAGAAGCAAAAAACCTAAAATCAACAAATATTGTGGTTTCTTTGCAATTTTTGTAAATTATACTTAAATTATGGGGATTTATTTATTGCTGAAGATATTTATAATTTTTTTTACCTTTAAGTTTTTACGTTAGTTGCGTTCTTTTGACTTTCCACTTTTTTTAAACAAAAAGACGTAACTACAAAGAGTCACAGTAGTGGGTGAAATGCTTTCTGTTTGGTATGAATTCATTAACTACTAAACAGATTTTGACGAAATTTGGAGACTCAGCAGAAGGCTTTCAAAGCGATGTTTTAGTACTTGTGTATTTCTAGCACAGTGGAACAAAGTTGACAATCAGGTATATAAAATCTATTCGAATTTAATTTTTTTTTTTGAAAGAGTTAAGAAAAAAACATGCTTACTATATACACACTAATATTCTAGTCTCTTACAGTTTTATAGTTTAAGAGAAACCTGCCAAATCTTACCTAAGTATTATTTTGAATTACACCATTTTAAATTGTTTGAATTTTTGAAAAAAAAATATGTTCAATTTTTATACATATTTTATTTCAAAATAAAATGTAATTAATTTTTAAAATAAAAACAACAGCGACAATTATTGTTATAATTAAAAATAAAAACATTTCTTGGCTTTAGCCAGGATTGAACTTGAGCCAGACGAATGATACCATCCCATCATATAATATTAGAAATATTAAAATAAGTTCGACTACTTTAAAAATAATTAATAAATTATGAAATTAAAAAATTATATAATATTATTGAATTATAAATTATGTATAAAATCTTACTTACGACTTAGTACATAATAATATCTGAAAAATTTCATTCGGGATTTTTCCTAAGTCCGAAAATACAAGGATTATTATTTTTTTTCAAATCCTGGTATTTGGGATTTCTTGAATACCGAAAATCATATAATTTTCAGGATCGAGATATAAGGATTGGCATCTCTATATACAACAAATAAGTTTGTATGTAAGATTTTCATGTGTAGTTACGTCTTACTGCATTTAGAAATATACGCACTTGTAGTTACGTCCGTTTGAATTTCGTTAATAAAATCACCATTCTTAATCGTAGGAATCTAAAATTTTGCACGAACATGTATTTTGATAAATTGAAGCATAGTCGATAAAAAAACTCAATTTCGAAAATTTGTGCAGTTACGTCCGTTTGCATTTAATATGACGATATGTACATAGGTATGTACATATCTAAAAAATAGGACGTAAGAAATGTTGGTATAAAACACGATTTTGAATTCAGTGCCGACATGACCAAAAAGTTATTGCAACCAAAATTATTCTAAAATTTACCAAATGTGCCAAAAGTTAATGTGAATATTTTTACTTGACAAACATATAAATTTAATGTAATTTGCGTTACATATACAAGATAGGTATATGCACTTTATAATAAAATGGCATTATAATTACAAAATAAAAAAAAAACAAAAGTTAATTCAACATTTGTTTCAAATTGACTGTAAGTCCCCTTTTACATTTGAACAGACGATGGTACTAACGAACATTTTCGAGTGGGGGAGAGTATGTAGTACACGACTCTGTACTAGACATTTGTGGAATTTTTTGCATTTCATACTGGCGAAAGGCGCTTCTGAGTGCCCTAAAAATCGAATTTTTTCGGTTCAGCGAGTTTTTTTAAAAAGACGCTAAATTTACGCTTTTATACACTTTTAGCATATATTCAAAAGTCTGTAAATAACTTTGATAATTTAGAAAGTGGTATTGACTACGTATTGAAAGAATATTGTTATTTGGTATACCAATAAAAAATTTTTAAATTTTTATTGGTATCAATGTTAGAAGCTAAAATAGCGAATAAAAACTCAATTGTTATTTGGTATATTTATGTAAAACTCTGCAAAGAAACCAATACTACACGTTGTGGAAAATAATTAATTTAAAAAAAAAACAAAATTGTCGCCGTACAAAGGACCTTCCTTGTCTAAAAAGATCAAGAAGATCCTAATCATTTTTAGAGTGTTTATTGATTTTGAAAACAAAATAGAACAAATGTACAATTATGTTTATATTTACCGATTAATATAATAAAGGCATATAAAATAAAGGCGTAGAACGGAATAAATATTATAATATTACATTTGATGTTTTCGCCCAAAGTCCAAATAGCAAAATACTTATAAGAATTCGAACTATTATAACCAAACAGTTTTATGGCTAGAAGATAAGCATGATTCTAAAACTAGCAACTTTAGATTATGCTTTAATACTTCATATTCTAAAATACTGCTTAAGCAGCCCTACCTTGTGTATTACTCCGTTATATGGATCAACTACAGAAATGAAAGATTGTTTTTAAACTTTGACTGTTTGGGTAAGTTCATGGTGCGTTTTGGTTGTAAAAAGTTGCCAGGGCTGCCAGAAAAAAATATTTAAGAAATCGTCAATATCACGATAATTTTGGAAAATATCGTTGTTAGCGTCAAAATAATCGGACTTATAAAACTACCAAATTTTTGGTATATTTTAAATTTTTATTTTAAAATATAACAGATTTTTCATGCAAACTGTACATTCGCAAAAAAATGTTTTTTAATACCATGCTTATAGTATGGTGTGTTTCATTAAATACTACTCTAGTTCGTGAGCTTTAAGCAAAATGAGCTACATAGTTTTTAAAGTTAACTAGCCCTGTTTTCAACTCTTCTGTCAACTTATGCATTTATGAGAGTTGTTTTTTTAATTTCCGATTATATTAAGACCAAACAATATATTTGACATTTCCTTTACCCGCTTGCTTGATAGAGCAATTGCTATTCATTGCAGTTATATTTTATATCAACATATTTTGAAATAAACTATATTAAATCAGAGGAAGCTTCTGGGCGATTCGAGTTTAAAAGCATAATTTTTATTTCTTTCTTACATAAATCCTTAACCTAATACAAAACTTAAATAAAGAATTTCAATCCTCAAAAGAGGTCTTCCGATTGTTTACAGCGAATTTGAAACAATTGTGGAATAAATTTTCGTTTTCTTGCTTTGTAATTATAATACTATTTTATTTTAATATGGAAATATCTTTTGTATTAATTATAGTCTGCAGCAGCGTTGTCAACTTTTGAAATTTCAAAACGCACCGAAATGGGGAAAAAAGCGCGTTATTTCAACAAAAACGTACCGAATTTTGAATTTTTCTTTTCAGTTTTAAAAATGGTTTTGTAGTATAAAAAAATAATATTTTTATATTAAAAACACGATAAAAAGCAGCCTTTTCGTTCAATAGCTTGAATTCGTGTTTGTCAAACTTGGCCTCTAGTGAGATTCTGTTACAATGCTATCTTTACAATAATTATAACGATACTTTATCAAATTTATTATTCAGCAACATTATTTAGTTATATACGCTGTCGATCGAAATCAGCTATTGTCTATTCGTCGTTAAAATTATATTGCAGGAGCATACAATTGTCACTGCAGGGGATGAAATATGTCGAAGAAATTTACGATTATCGGATCATGAAAAGTTACAGAATCGCAAAGCAAGCAATCTACTACCAGCTCTATTAATAGCAATTTTATCAAACACAATGTAAATTTCATTTGTGTTTTCGTAAGCGAACACTGAAAATCAGTTGGCTAGAATGGGTGTATTTAAAAGAATTTATTGATATATACGAAAATTTCCCAAAATTATAAGATATAAAAGATGAAGTTTACCATAACCAATATTTAATGCAAACGTTTGTGTAAGTAATTTTATCAATTACCAAAGCAGTAACGATTTCTCGCGCCTTCATAGGTACGAACTTCGCTTTTCAGTGTCTTCATTTATTGTAATTTTGACAAACTTGGCTTGATCGTTTAATAGTAAAACATGCTCTAAAAGCATCAAATTTTATAAAATGTAATGTTACTTATTCTTTCGAGAATATGTATAATACAGCAAGATTGTCTTACTTTGTGCATATAATAAGGTGCGTTTTTCACATTATAACTCCGTGTTCTGCTTGTGCTCTGCAATCTGAAACGTAAAAATGTTGGTCACTTAAATAAATTTTTTTCTTATATAAAAAAAAAATAAGTTGAGTTTGCTTTGGTGCCACCAAAATTTAAAAAGCGCACAGAAAATTAAAAAAACGCGCACCACGCACCGACTAAAGAATTTTTCGCACAAATAATTTTGAAAAGCACCAAAAACGGTGCGAAACGCACCGAGTTGACAACGCTGATCTGCAGGGTATACAAATAAACACATAATTATAAATATATACACTTATATGTTTAGTATTAAGATTTGAATACTTATTGTTAGTACAGTTTGAAACTTCAATAAATAGAAAACGCCTAGAAAAAGTATATATTCCTACATGCATATATATATATATACAAAAAATAAAAAAGATAAGTTGCCTTGAAGGTTCTACCGAGATTTGAACTCGGATCGCTGGATTCAAAGTCCAGAGTGCTAACCATTACACCATAGAACCGTATTAAAGCAACTCTGACAAAGAACTTATAAAAACATGCATATACACGTTCGTACACATGTATATGTGTTTACTTTTAAGCAAATAAGGTTACCGGAAAATTTTTCCTATACTTTTACAGGGATGATCAATGTTACGTTTTTAGTGTCATTCTAAATAACTCTTTTATTGTACTTTGTGTCTTTAATAGGCAACAATTACCCCAAAAAATGTATGAATAAAGTTTTCAAAATATAGCTTTCAACCTGTAGAGAACAAGTGTTTGTCACCATGAATTCGAAATATCTGCAAAAAGTAGCATTTAAAGTACACAGTACTTCATTTTTCATCGCTGCATCTAATTATTCATTGTTTTCACAACACTCAGTGCACTTGTAGAAATAAAATACAAACGTTTTCGAATTTCTGCTAAAATAAAGTAAAATTTTTAAATAAAATCGCAAGATAAAATGGTAACAAAATATTTATTCAAACGTACTAAGTAAAACAAAAATATTTCCCAAAAAGAATTTGACGTAGAGAAGTGTTTACGTTATTCTGTTTTCTTATCACTCTGTTTAATCATCAGTACATTTACATATTCTATTATTTTGTGTATTTGTAGGATTCAACAACAGATCAAATTAATAATTCTGCTGGCGATGAAAACAGCACAGTAATACAAACGTCAGCGCCTTCACCCAGCAGTGGGGCGGCAACAACTGCCGATACCGCCGAACTTAATAATAGCCTAATGAGAACAAATTCAACGCCCCTACTTCCACCAAACACAACGCCAACGGATGCTGCACAAAATAATGGTGCCAGTGTTAGTGCCGGTTCATCTGAGACATCGTCTTCCGTCATATCGGCAACTGCTATGGCGGATGATACATTACATGTCGAAATTTCTGATGCCTTAAGTGAGAAAGATAAAGTAAAATTCACCGTACATACACGCACTTCTCTGCCGGGATTTTCCAAATCTGATAACAATGTTGTAAGGCAGCACGAAGAATTTGTGTGGCTACACGATCGTTTTGAAGAAAATGAGGAATATGCTGGCTATATAGTAGGTTTTTGACTTTCTAGCTTGATATTTTAATCCCATTTTTCTTATCTAAAGATACCACCTTGTCCTCCAAGACCAGACTTCGATGCCTCCCGAGAAAAATTACAACGTTTGGGTGAGGGTGAAGGCAATATGACCAAGGAGGAGTTCAGAAAAATGAAAACGGAGTTGGAAGCGTAAGTAAAGTTCTCAAATAAAACAAAAATTGCTTGTGTGAATTGACACGCAGTTTGTGAAAAGTGCGTAAGCACAATACCTACAAATGTTTTGTTTTAACTGCTTGGAAAATCATGTACAGCTTATAATTTTGAATCATAACACCGAATTAATTCATAAACTATAAAAAATATGCCGTTTTAAAATCGAGATATGGAAAAATAGTAAAGTCCAAAAATCGGAAGCAATTAATAATAGGTGTGTTTCTTTATTCTACTTTGGGATCCCGCGTGATCCCAATTTGCACGAAAAGTGTTCCCGTCACCGTTACCAATTTAGCGTCTCTCGCGCTAGATTTCGCGCGTTTCAATACCTAAAAATCCGAATTTTTCGCATTCTTACAATTTTAAAAAGTAATTTTATAGTAAATACAATTACAATTTTAAAAAGTTTATAGTAAATTCTGGTGATTTAGAAAGTAAATATTGACTCTGTATTAAATTAATGTTACTTTCTGAGATATGTACACAAAAGTTTGATATGAAAACAATTTTTAATCTACTGAAGAAGCGAAAAGTTAAACGTCCGTATTAAAAATCCATAATATTCACATGGTACTGAGTTCGAATCTCAGTGGGTGCTGATGAGCAGTGTAGTGACTACGAAATAGCTAGTTCTCCCCCAGCTTAGCGTATTCAATTATTTTTTCCTGTCTTCTGTAATCAAGAGCTATTGATCGCGGCAATTATTGTTATAATTAAAAATAAAAATAATTTTTGGCGAAAGCCAGGTTTGAACTTGAGCCAGACAAATAATATAATATGAGAAGTACTAAAAAATAGTTAATTAAAACAAATTTAGCCGCATTCAGAAATACCCTCTTTAATACAATATTTTATGAAACAGTGTTAAAATTAGTATTTGTTTAAAACGAATATGGAAGTTAATAGGTTATTTATTGTAATGAACCTCTTTAAACCTAAAAAAATTGAGATCATTGTTATTTACATTATTTCAATGTTTATATTAATAAAAAAGTAAACTCATTCTATTTTTCTGTTCCTTCGCTGCCAACATAATAGGCAGGTAGCAGGTCGTAGGTGCTTCCCTAATCGTATATTATATTTATTTTAAACATTCTGTTATAATTAAAGCTTAAAATTTTGTCTGCTTGTTACTTGGTTATAGGGTTGCTTGGTTACAGCTGTAAAAAAATTTGTTAAATTAAACTTGTCGCAAACGCAAAGATAAAGAGATCAGCAGCAGCGCTCGAAAATTCTGCTGAATTGTATCTAAAATAAAACAATATGTGTAGTATGGTGGTTTTTAGCGCTTTTTGGATAAAATCACGGCGGTTTTGGGCTACAAATAGTGGGCAGCGCTGGTTCCCGTACTTTAAATTTGGGACACTTTTGAGAGAATAATATGCTTCCTCTTGCGCGAAACAGCCCGTACTTTCTCTTCGGGCTAGTGTGGGCAAGTACCCTACAAGAAATAGATGACCAAAAGTAATACACTCAAATGTTTAGTTAAGCAGCCAACGTTCGAAAACAACAAAGAAGCAAAGTTAATTTGAATCAACTCGTATACAAATTATTTTAGTGTTTTTATGTAAATATTAAATAATAGCGTATATAGGCTGAGTCATTCACTAAAAAATCGGTTTAGATTATATCTCGGGTATATATGGACCAATATCGGAAATTTTCATTTTCTCTATTTGGCAACCTCCTTTTATTACCAGAAACGATTTTAAGAAAAAAAAAAATACTGAAGTTCACTAACCCAACATTTTCAGGGAAGATCGGTTTAGGCTATATCTCGGGTATATATGGACCGACATCGAAAATTTTCATTTTCTGTAACCTCTTTTTATTACCAAAACTGATTTTAAGCAAAAAAAAAATTTAAGTTCGCTATATCTTGGATATAGTCGGGGATTTTTTATTTGCTTTTAATTGCAATGCTTAATAGGTGTGCAAAGTTTGAAGCAAAACAAAAAATGTTTTTAAATATTTTCATGGAAAATTGCAAAAAATAATGTTTTTTCGGAATTTTGGACACATTTCAGCTATATGTGAACCTATTTTACTGAATTTCAATAGCAAGCCCATGACTCGATGGGGTAATAAATGGTGAAAGAAAAAAGTTTCTAGGTCTAATCGTTTTCTTAGAAACGGTATTTCAACGATGGACATCGCTTAGTCGACTCTTCTATTAATTTTGATTCAGAATACACATATATACTTTATGGCGTCACAAAAAAAAAATTGTAGAAATTACAAACGGAATCACAAACTTATATTCATACATTTTAGTGAAGGATATAAAAAACGTGTCAAATATTTTAAAAGCCTAAGGGCTGATTTATATGGTGATTTAAAGCCATGTCTTTTTTATTATACTCCTTTAAAGCTCCTACCAAAATCATGTTACATATTTACGATGATTCTTAAGTCATGTCGTTTTTCTAATTGTTGTTGTTAAAAGTAATCGCTCCTCTCTTTATCTTTTTGGTAGTATCGATGTGGCTTCCTTGCCAGCCGAGTGAAAATAAAACAATTTAAAAAGTAAAAAACGAGTCAAAAAAAATTAGAGAAAACACTTGAAAAACAAAAAACATGGCTTTTTTTTAATTTTAAAAAATTTTCAGTACAAAAGAAAAGACATGCCTTTTAGACATGGCGTTAAATCATCGTGAAAATTTGCTCTAATTTTTTCGTAAGACCAAATGACAATTTTTATTGCCACATCAAAACATAGCATATGTTTCTTTTTGAGCTAGAAATTTGGCTTTTTTCGTTCCCGTACTTTAGGTAAATTTTATACATATTTGAGAGAAATTTATGCATATTCTCTTTTGCACGGAAAGTAAAGAAACACACCTAATACATACAACCTCTAACGAGACATTATATTACATATATTTGTTACGTTTTACAGCAAAGAGTACTAAGTATATGATATAATTGTTGTTTATTTGAGCTTGAGGTCACTTGTTTCAAAATTATTCGTTTATTAATGTTTCGATATTTCGACACCCCCTTGTGTGTCTTCTTCACGAAAATTTCTAAATTTTTTGTTTACAAATTTTTATAAAATTGAAAACAAATTGATGTAACAAAAAACAAATTAGTGGCCTCAAGCTCAAATAAACAACAATTATATTTAAAAAAAAGGTGGAAAAACTAGGATCAAGATACGAATTTAAGTATATGATCATATATTCTATAGGGACGTATTAATCGAAGCGAACAAATTGTAGAATTCTTTAAAATCTTGTAAAATTTACATCACGTACGTAGATATATTTATCGAGAAGAGGGGAAAAAGTTAATAAAATGTTAGATAATTAGTAAATAAGGCTTAAATATTGCGCCAGAAACGCATAATGGCCATAAGTGGATGTATTCACAAACACTCTGTTCATCGATATCGAGTGAAAATGTATGCGAAAGAAAGCTAGTCACTCACATTCTAATCAATTTCGTTTTGTATATGTCACTATTATTCGTTCGCATGTACTTATGTATTTTAATTGAATTTTGACACATCGCTTGCATAGAATAAAGTTAGAAAAAACCGAAATCAAGTTGTTTTTCGCCTAGAATGTGAATTAACTTATCCTTTCGACATCGACTGGCTGTTAGTAAAATATTATATGGATTTTTTGAACTAAAACTTATTTAAAATTAATTTTAATTTTTATGAGAACGGCCATTATTTATTATCTTGAAATAAAATATATCTTAAATATCGTAGAGTAAGGGTAAAATTATACTGCTGTTTGCAAGACAAACTACTTTTTATTAGAAGACATTATTTAACACCGTTTAGGGCAAAAAATTATTTTTCATTTAATAAATTTGAATTAGTGTCGAAAAATTTTCTGATAAAGAAATTTACAATAAATTAAACACAAAATTACTGTGAAACACTTTCATTCAGGTGAACGTCAGAGAAGAACCACAAGGGCTTCCCGATATTTACTATGTTGTAATTAAAAAAACTATATTTACCATAAATGTGTAATCCCATCATTTACATATGTAAGTTCAAGTTCGAAAAAGTCAAACACACTTACACTTACAAATCAACTTGCAATCCAATTTGTTTGTAAATGAATTTTGAATACTTACTGCAAGCAGAACAGAAGAACATATTTGCGTGAATTGTTTTCCAAAAAGCATTTAATTTATGTTTAGTACTTGATATATGTATGTAAACGCCTTCCTCAACTATACTATATAGTTGTGTTCTTTCTTTATTTTTTATAAATATACCAATAATCAGCTATAATTAATTTAATAATTACGAGGGCGGTTCGGAAACTTCTTAGACTATCAATGAAAGAGAATAGTTAGTTTTTCAAAAATATTTTTATTTTTCAATATAATCTCCTGAAATTTCAATACACAGTCCAACGCTTTTCTAGCAATTCTATCCCTTGATTAAAATAGTTGTCCTCAATGTCTTTAAAATAGTGGTTTAAAACTGTAATTGCATCTTCATTTGAGGTAAAACGCTTGCCAGCAAGAATTTTTTTTTTTAGATTTGGGAACAAGTAAAAGTTACTGGGAGCTAAATCAGCAGAATAAAGTGGGTGGTCAAGCAATTCGTGCTTTAATTCGTTGATTTTAGCCTTTGTTAAAACACTGTTGTGCGCTGGTGCGTTGTCTTGATGAAAAATTATTTTTTTGTGTTGTAAGCCAGGACGATTTTCTCGAATTTGTACATTTAATTGATCCAAAAGCTTGCACTACTGCTCTGAATTTATTGTTTTACCCTTTTGCAGATAGTCAATAAATAAAATACCTTTGAAGTTTACATTACAAGCCGATTGAATTGTTTTTGCCTTCTTTAGGGCACTTCCTCCAGCTTCAGTTCATTGTTTGGATTGTTCTTTTATCTCTGGAGTACAGTGGTGGATCCATGTCTCATCAACAGTCATGAAACGACGCTTATAATTTATTTTATTTCACTTAAAACGTTCCAAACAAGCTTGAGAAATGTTCATTCTTATGCGTTTTTGGTCGACTGTTAACATCTGTCAACTGTGGCACTCATTGTGCAAAAAGCTTTTTCATCTGTTGTTCTTCATGCAAAATTAAATGGACTCGATCATTTGAGATGCTCATGATATTAGCTATTTCACGCACTTTTATTCGTCAATCATTTAATGCCATGTCATGCACTTTGGCTACAATTTCTGTTGTTGCTGTTTTTGGACGTCCACTACGTGGTTCATCTTCAATGCTTGTACGACCACGTTTAAATTCTGCAACACAATTTTTTACTGTTGCATATGAAGGAGCACTTTCACCTAACACATAAATATTTAATGACACCACGTATTTCTAATTTTTCCATTGTAAAAAAATCGCGGATGAGTCTTGTGTACACCTGTTTCTATATGAAGGAGTAACCAGATCGAAACAAAATTTAACATGTGTTCATAACAGAGATGGAAGTTTCCAAAATACTTAATTAAACCGCGCTTTTTGTGCTAGGCTAAGATGTTTCCAAACCGCCCTCGTACTATTAATTTAATTAACAATTCATTTTCGGCAACACTTGTCATTTTGCTTACGGTAAGCGCTCAAAATATACTTACAAGCAAATTAAATTGTAAGTTGATTTGTAAGTAAGAAAATATTTGCGTTACACTTCTGATCACATGGTGAAAGAAATAGCCATGAATTTGGCTATCAGGCTATGGTCAAGCGGGGCGTGGAAGGAGGCGATGTGTGGTAATGCCTCAATAATAGGAAGAATGGTGAACCAATAATAGGAAGAATATTAATTTCTGCTTACCGGCTGTACTGCCCGACCATAGATTTGATGTAATTTTGTTAGGCAAGGTCTCTGAGGTGATCGACACAGATCGTCAAAAGGACGTGCTTAAAACCTTTACAGATGGATCCAAGTCGGACACGGGAGTTGGTGGAGGTATCTTTATCCCCCTTATGAGAAGTGGATTAGTTTCTGGCTGCAAAATGAGTGTAGCGTAGCGCAGGTGGAGGTCGTGGCCACACTGAGGGCAGCAACTTTTTAAGGTATTACAGGATGTACGGTTACTATATCTGAATTTGTACTGATAGTAAGAATGCGCTGTATGCACTATACGACATCCAGGTTGGTTTGTGAATGCCGTATATCTCTAAACGAGAGAGGGAGACATTCGAACCAGTAGCTTTGCTGAGTACGAAGCTATAGTGAAGTGCCCGGAAATGTTGTGTCCAAGTAACACAAAGGGATATAGATATGTCGTTGGAATCCCACTTACAAGCTGTAGAAAACAAGTACAGCGTCAAGTTTTTGAGACCGCTCAAGATGGACGGTTTGGTAAGGTTAGCCGTCAAATATCCATGCTGACATGGCCCAGGTATGATAACAGGAGGACCATCATCCTTAGGGGTATGCTCCAACGGAGGGTGCGTTCTGCTCTTGCGATTCCGACGGGACATTGCCACATAGGGACACACGCCAAAAGATTTAATCTTGTATTTCAGTATTTCTGTAGAAGTTGTAGAATTGAGAGTGTTGAGCACATCCTCTGTCGGTGTTCAGATTTTTCTTATATAAGGGCTGTGTATCTGCATACTGATGCAGCATGGTTTGGCGGAGAAATTCGAATGTGATGTAAGTGGATTGGACTCCTAAACCTAACCTAACCTAACCTAATGACTTGTTGCATGTATTTAATGGCATTCCTCTCAAGGAGCTTCGGCTACCAAATCGAAGAATCTCCCTTAGAATCTGAATCATTCTATGTTAGCACTGATGGGTCCAGAAGGGGAGAAAGGGTTGAGGAAGGCATTTACACAGAAGAATTCAACACTAAAATATTCTTCAGACTACTAGACGAATATAGTGTTCTTCAAGCTGAAATATCGGCTATAGATAAAGCGGCCAGATAGCTGACGTTCCACAAGATATTCGGTAGGGATATCATGATAGTAACGGACAGCAAGGCTGCCATCAATTCCCCGATTGGAATATACACAAATTCTAGTCTAGTCCGGGAATGCCGGACATCTTTAAATAATATGGCGAGAGATTCTAACCTAAGCCTAAAATTAGTACCGAACATGGTTCTAATAACGGCAACAACATCGCTGACGACTTAGCCAAAAAAGGGACAGCCCTATATGATAGGCATATAGATCCCTTTTGCTTATTGGAAAAGAAAAAAGCTCCACTCGCTGAACGTGCCCAAGAAAAATGGCCCACACGCTTTATATCAAAAAACCTGTTGCCGCATATTAACTTTAAGAGAACGTGGGAGCTATTAAAACTGCCCAGATCTCCACTAAGAGTGACTGTAGCAGTCATCACTGGGCATTGCCCGTTTGGGAACCATGCCAGGAGACTATGCTTACCCCATAACGTCTTCTGTAGAAGTTGCCAAGACGAAGAGGAGGATGAGACGATGCATCATCTCCTCGGCACATGCCCGGCATTTGAGCATCATCGTCTAAGATACTTAGGCGAACGTAGCTTCAACAGCCTATCTTGTCTAGCCTCGATCAAACCAACCAGGCTAGCCTCTTTCATAAAAAGCAGCGGGTGGCTAGTATAGTAGCATGTATCGCTACACTAAGAGGTTCCCGAATTTCCTTTCCATCCCCGCCCATCCATTCCCTTCACACTATATTCCTATAACTTATTTTCCTCACTCCTTATCTTAGTTTTCATGCAATCACAAAAGGAACGACTCCAGGTCCCAAGTGAGCTGGACAACCTAGACTATTCCGGGGTATCCAGCGGCCTGCCTATGTAATCTAAGCTATCATAGCAGCGGTTGCTCTCCTTTCCCACTCCCAACGACCATTATATCCCTCTAGTTTCCAATGCATCTCTACCTTCTAGCTATCACCTTTCTACTAAGATATATATTATATTAGGCCTGCCTACCTAAACTAATCTCTTTTTTATTTACAGTGAATACCTCGCTACATTTAAAAAAACTGTCGCTATGCATGAAGTTTTCTTACGACGCTTAGCAAGTCATCCTGTGTTTCGTAATGATCAACATTTAAAAGTGTTCCTCGAATACGATCAAGATTTGTGTGCCAAACCGCGCAAAAAGACAGCAATATTTGGCGGCCTTGTCAAGTCACTGGGTAAAACCACCGATGAAATTCTTTTAGGAGTAACGGTCCATGACGTCAACGATTTCTTTGAAAATGAGTTTCAATTTTTAACCGAATATAATGGTCATTTACGGGAAGCCTCGCTACGTACTGAAAAAATGACACAGCGTCACAAGGATGTTGGTGAGTGTCATCAAAAAATCTCAAATGCCTTAAGGCAATTATCAACTGCTGAAAAAGGTTCCATGGAAACGTTTTGTGCAAAAACTGCTGATATTTTTGAAAAAATTAAGGTAAGTAGATAATATGCAAATTTTAAGGAGTTTGAGGCAGCATTCATAAATTAAAAAATAAATATTAAAGAATCTTGAAGTGCGCGTTGCCAGTGATCAGGACTTGAAACTTGGTGACACTTTGCGTTATTATCAGCGCGATAGCGAAGCGGCAAAAGCTTTGCTAATACGTCGATTGCGGTGTTTGGCCGCCTATGAAGCCACCAATCGAAACCTGGAAAAAGTTCGTGCTAAAAACAAAGATATACATGCGGTTAGTATTTATATTTGTAATTTCTTAATCAAATTAAATTACTGTTGCTGTCTCTATTTGTGGGTAAAATGACGCCAAGAAGCACTAAAGAACATTGTTTAATTTTAGAAAAATGTATTTTTTGTTTTGTAAATACTCTTTTGAAATGCTTTTTTAGTTACAAAAAATCATTTTTTCCCTCGTTTTCATGAGAATTTCCTATATACAGTGGTGGCCTTATAATTAGAAACGATGTTTTGAGGATGTAAAAGCGCAGTGTAACTTTATCGAAAACTTGTACTGTAAAATCTAAGTACCGTTATTCAACTAGATAACAATCAACATTGGCATTGAGTGCAAAGCGATTTTTTCTTTTAATCAAGATTATTTAATAAAACGACACGTAATTAGAAACGTTGAGTTTTCTGCTTAATTTTTGAAACTATATTTTTATTATGGAAAAGTGAGCTTCATTTGAAAAGCTATGGACGATCTTATAGTAATATTGATATATCTTAGCTTCAGTAATGGGGGAAAAAAGTCATGTACTCCAAAAATGAGGGAACTGATTGTGAAGTGCTGCAAAAATGTAAAGCTGTCAATGTCGGCTATTGCACAAAAGTTTTCGTGCTCCAAGAAAATGGTATTTAATGCAATTCACTTGTATAATAGAACAAACGAGTTTGAAACCCCAGCAAGAAAACTCGAAACACGAAAGTCCACTCCAGGAGAAGACGGAATTATTTGTGGGGTCAATAAGTAAAACCCATCCTTGTCTTCCCGTGAAATAAAATCTCAGATCAAAGACCAAATTAGCAGAGAAATATCTGCAAGAACGATAAGAAGACGCTTGCAAGAGTCAGGTTTTTGTGGGTGCATCGCTAAAACAAAGCCGCATGTGTCAAAAAGATATATAAAAAAGCGGTTACGGTTTTCTAGGGTGATATTAAGAAAAGACCCACGTTACTGGAATAGAGTTCTCTCAAGCAACGAGTACAAGTTCAACTTGTTCCAGTCTAACGAGAAAACATATGAGACCTCCCCCAAACAAAGCCTTAGATTCCAGGTACACTGTGAAGACCGTTGCGGGTGTATTATGGTATGGGGAGCTTTTTCTTGGCTAGGTATTGGTCTAATTGCTAACATCCAGGGAGTAATGGATCAACATCAATATTAAAGCATCTTGGAATATGTAATGGAACCATATTCTTTTGAGACTATGCCTGTCCATTATATTCTCCAGCCTGATTATGCCCCAAAGCATACTTCAAGGCTAGTGAAGCGTTGGCTCTCCGATCAAAATATTGATGTTCTAAGCTGGCCGGCCCAAAGTCCTGATCTTAACCCATTTGAAAACTTATGGGCAGTTGTGAAACAAGATCTAAAGGACAAAAAAACCCACGCAATAAGGATGAACTGGTAGGGCAAAGCTGGGAGAAGATATCTCTCCAAACATGCCAATGTTTAAAACAAAGTTTACCAAAAAGGCTGGAGAATGTTATTAAAAATAAGATCTATGCAACACAATATTACAGAATATGTCGATTTTCTTTAATTTACAAATGTATTTTAATGTTTTATGTAAAATACTTGTTACTGGTGCTAATTATGTGACCAAATTGAAATGGCTGTTTGTTTGTGTTTAATTAGTTTTTTTTTTTTTTTTTGTGCATTTATTTATTGAAGCTGCAAAGTGAACTAACAATAAGTATTCAAATCTTAATACTAAGCATAAAAATTAAAAAAAAAAATGTACATTTTTTTTACTTAAGTCCGGCCAATGCTAAACGAAAAGTTTTATTTTGCGGGAACTTTATCGGTAAAATTACGTATTTAATGTTCTGATGGTGGCAAGGGTATCCCTTCTTCTTAACCGAGTATGGCCACTTAAATTAAGTATATTATGTGTAAGAGGGTTTGGGTGAAGTTCCAGTTCGAAAACTCGTCTTTTACCAGCGGAACACACAGATCCTTGTGAATTCGTGAATTTCTTACGTACTATGGAGCTGCAGTAATCGTTCGAAGAATTTGGTTTTGTCGTCTTTGAATTTTTTCAATGTTAGATGTTGAGGCGGTGCCCCATAATTGAAGTCCATAGCACCATATAGGCTTTAGGATTGCGTTATATAACAAAAGTTTGCAATCCAGTTTCAATGTCGAATTTCTGCCCATAAGCCAATTTAGTTGCGCTGCTTTTAGCTTCAACTGAGTGACTGAGTTAGCCTACGGTCCAGGCGAATACCAAGGTACTTGACTTCATTTTGCTGCGGAATAGGTGAATTGTTAATTTGGATAGCTGAACATGTTTGTTTACACAGTGTGAATGTAACGTGAGTACACTTTTGTTTATTAACATTAATTTTCCAAAGTTTTAACCATTTCTCTAATATTGAAATATGAGTATGCTCCTGTAAATTTCGCTAAGCTACTTGATGGTTTTCATGTACGCTGCAGAATGCTGTGTCATCTGCAGAAGATGAAGTATGATTTCCGGATCTCGTTGGCATGTCAGAGGCTTCGTAGTTCTCCTTATGTGGGCGGAAGTTTGTTATCAGAGAAGGCGACTTTATAAGCCCAACTCAGCCAATCGAGGCAGGAGTTCCCCAAGGCAGCATACTGGGACCTACTTTATATTTGATTTACACCTCTGGCATGCCAACGACACCCGGAATCCACACTTCAACTTTTGCAGACGATACAGCATTCTGCAGCGTACATGAAAACCATCAAGTAGCTTCGCGAAATTTGCAGGAGTATATTTCAATATTAGAGAAATGGTTAAAACTTTGGAAAATTAAAGTTAATGAACAAAAGTGTACTCACGTTACATTCACGCTGCGTAAACAAACATGTTTAGCTAACCAAATTAACAATTCACCTATTCCGCAGCAAAATGAAGTCAAGTACCTTGGTATTCATCTCGACCGTAGGTTAACGTGGAAGTCTCTCATAGATGCGAAAGTTATTCAGTTAAAGTTAAAAGCAGCGCAACTGAATTGGCTTATGAGCAGAAATTCGACATTGAAGTTGGATTGCAAACTTTTATTATACAACGCAATTTTAAAGCCTATGGAATTCAATTATGGGGCACCGCCTCCGCTTCAAACGTTGAAAAAATTCAAAGGCGACAAAACAAAATTCTTCGAACAATTATCGCAGCTCCATGGTATGTAAAAAACTCACGAATTCATAAGTATCTCTGTGTTCCTCTTGTAAAAGACGAATTTTCAAAGTACGCAACTAGGTACATCAGTAAATTGGAACTTCATCCAAATCGTCTTGCACGCAATATACTTAATTTTGAAGGCCACTCTCGGTTGAGAAGGAGGGATACCCTTGCCACCATCAGAACGTTAAATAGGTGATTTTACCGATATTGACCGTGCAAAATGAAACATTTTTGTCTTGTTTAAGTCAGCATTGGCTGGACTTAATTAATTTTATGTATTTAGTACTAAGATTTGAATACTGATTGTTAGTTCACTTTGTGAAGATTCAATAAATAAATGAATGAAAAAAAAAAGAAAAAAAAAATTGGAAGCACTGAATTTACCAGAGATTACTGAGGTACCTTGTTTTCCAAAAGCACTAATGGGACCATATAATGCCCTAAAGAAGCTGCCAAATCCCTTAGCACAAAGGCCAAAATATAGTGAGAAACTATCTAGGGAGCAATGTATAATGCTTGCCCGTCTCAGAGTTGATAGGGCATTATTCAACTCTAAACATTATTATGATAAGACCGATGCACCTAAATGTAACCTCTGCAACGTTAACCTAACTATAAAACATATGCTGACTGAATGCCAGATTTCAAAAACAGATCAACCACTGGAAAAACTTCTTGATTGCACCAAAGAAAACTACTTACCAACTATTAAAAAATGCCTTAAGAAGCATAACATTGATGAAATTTGAAAGACTGAACTCTTCTCCTACTTTCTTGTTCTCATTTACTTATATATGTATAAGTATACATAATAAATATTTATTCTTTTTTTTTTTTTTTTAATTTTTGACTAATACGTGCGCATATGGTCTAGTAACCTGCGCCTAAAGTTTGTATACTTTATAAATTTACTTTGTAAGGTATAATGTAAATAAATAAATAAAAAAGAAAATGTCAGAGGCTTAAATCAGATATACTCGTAATGTGGTTCCTAGAATGCTACCGTGGGGAACTCCTGCTTCGATTGGCCTTCCCTGATAACAAATTTCCGGCCACATAAGTAGCTTTACAAAAGCTTGTGAGTACTTGCAGGCAAGCTTAGCTTTATTTTGTGCATAAGTTCGTCGTGACACACTTTATTAAAAGCTTGAGAAACGTCAATGAATAGAACTGAGCAATACTTATTGTCCTCAAAAGTCTTTCTTATGACATTTACTAGCCTGTTTGTTTGGTCTATGGTGCTGTGTTTAGCCCGAAATCCGTATTGATGATTAGGGAACCATTCTATATTGTGCCAATATTGGAGTCAACTTCGCCATCAATAATTTTTCGAATAGTTTTGAAATTGTTAGTAGTAGACTTATTAGTCTATATGATTCTACTTTAGTAGGATATTTTCCTGGCTTGGGTATCATAGTAATCATAGACACCTTCCACTCAGCAGGCGTAAAATAGCATTAAAATAAATATGAGAATTCTTCTGGCGTCTTTCAGACCTTTTCTCGCTTTCCACAAGGAGTAGTCTGATTGAGGAGTACCATCAAGATTTTCCAAATATGTTTTAAGGGAAGCCACTCTCTGGATTTCTAGAAGATTTATTAATTGAGTTATGCATTCCCGTAGCTTAACTTTAAGCTGGGGAGATCTGTGAAGCTGCCACTCTTTTACGAATATGGAGTAAACTTTTTTTTTACTTTAAGCCAATGATGATTTGTTGTTTTTACTATTTCCAGTTACTAGTTTGAACATAGTTGAAGAAAATGTTTAAAAATATTAACAAATACATAAACTGCGACGTCGTTTCTAAATCACCCAATTTTAAATATATTTTTGTGTGGTTACAAATTTAAAAACAGTTTGCAATTAGCAAGACAGCTTTACCAAGAAAAGTTGAAATTACGAAATGTTGTAAAAATTTTGTCTCTCTTTTGTCTGATAAAACCGCAAGGTCTATTGTGGTTTTCAAAATTATGTAGCTTGTAAACAAAACTTTGAGAATGTTACGGAACGGAAACAAAAAAGCATCTGTGCTTATACAGGGTAGCCGATGCAAGCTGCTACCAAAAAAAAAAATGTAATAACTTATTTTCTGTGTAACTAATCTGTTCCATTTTTGTTGTGTTTTATAGATTGATCTTTAAATTTAACTACGAGTAAAATGGAGAATTGGGACAATGAAACAAGAGTTGGGATAGTGCAACGCTTTCACGCTTTAGAGTCCGTTGTTTCCGTCCAAAGAGAATATAGGCGCACGTTTGGCAGCACTCCTACTAGCAGATGGAGTATAATTAGGATCGTAAAGAATTTTGTCGAGTGTGAGATAATCACAAGGCCTTCTTATCATCGGGATTTCTCAATTCGAACTCAGGAAACTATCGGTGCTGTACCTGCTGTCATACAATCCACTCCTAGAGTTTCGACAAGGAGCTTATTTGCTCAAATGGGTGTTAGCAGACAGCAACTGCAGACAAGTTTGCACCAAGATTTAAACTTATTTCCATATAAGATTCAATTAACAAACAAACTGAACCCTAGAGGCTTTCCAATTCGCTTGGAATATTGTGAGATCATTCAGAGGATGAAAATGGCTTGAACTGCATTTTTATGTCTGACGAGACACATTTTGATTTAAAACGCAACGTTAAAAAACCAAATTGCCGAACATGAAGTAATTCTAACACACAGATACTCCATTAGATGCAATTACATAAACGTTGCATCACAGTGTTGCCTTACTTTTTCGAAGAAAACGTTCTGACTGTCACGGTCAGTGGAGACTGTCACTTAAAGATGTTGAAAGGGTTTTCCTTTCCAGAATTGCGTCGAAAGAGTATCCCTTTCATCGCTGTTTGGTTTCAACAAGATGGGGCAACTTGTCACATAGCCACGCCTGTTATGACAGAATTAAGGCAAAAATTTCCCAATAAACGGATTTCAAGAAACTCCACATTCCGTTGGCCTCCCAGGTCTCCTGACCTAACTATACCTGATTTTTTTTGGTTATTGCAAACAAGAAGTTTACAAAAAAACCAACGAATTTGGATGATTTAAAGCACTCTATTCGAACGGTAATTGAGACAATTGCCGCTGCAACACTCCAGGCAGTAATGAATAACTTTTTGATAAGATGTCGTACATGTGTCAACGGGGGTGGAGGCCATTTGAATTCAATTATTTTCACCACTTAATGAATTACTTTAATAAAAACGTAGTATTTTTCAAATGAATTTCTAAAAAATAAACTACATAAACTTTACTAAAAGTTATTTGAGTTTCTTAATGTAGCAAAATTGATCAGCCACCCTGTAATATTACCTGGTAAAGCTGCCTTGTCCACTGTGTTAATTTGGAAATGTTGTCAAAAAGTGTACAAACATAATTTCTACTGTGCTGTGTCATTTTTAACAATTAAACTTTTTCGTCAAAAATGTTTTTTTTAATAAGCATATTTTGCAGAATGCTTTTGTCGTTTTGTTTTTCCCGATTTTTTTTTTTTTAATTCTTTTCAAAATTTTACACACGAATTTATTTTTTGTTTCTCCACAATTGTAATCGGTATTATAAACTCTCAATTATTTAATGTCTTTTCCATAAAACTAAATAAAAACCAAACAAAAAACTCTATCTGCAGCCTTTGGAAGTTCAAGAGGTATCTGGTTTTCTAAAATAATTTTATTTCAAATAAAT